>JAWWES010000011.1:14776717-14800081 GCA_035583135.1 Lophotriccus pileatus
ATACTTTCTTGTAAAAAGGTGATGTAAATTGTTTCATCAGCAGTGTCAGCAGCACAGGGATGTGTGTGCAGCACAGACATACATAATAGAGCAGACTGTGGATTTTTTTGTTTAGATTTGATCTGTTATTTTTCTTTTCTGGTACATTTGTGTGAAATAATTTAGGTAATATGTAATTGAATCAAGGTTGAGAGTACAGTGACTTTCCTGAGAAAAGATCAGATACTTTTTTTTAATTTCTTGTTTAAAAAGCAGATTTCTGGCCAGTGTAATAAAATTTTGGGGAAAATTTTTGCACATTCTCTGTGTATATGCAGATATTCTGGGAGTTTGGAACTCCAAATGTGAATGAATATAATGAATGACTCTGTGAGGGTAGGGTTTTTTTCTGTTTGTGTGTTCCCCTCCCTCACCCTACCCTGTGGTGGCTTGTTTGCCAGGTCTTCTCTGTCAGTCAACATACTGACTTTTTAAATTTACTTTCTAGTACCCCATAACCAACACATGCTATGGGTCATTTTTCATTTGTTCATTTATTTCAGCATTATGTAAATCTTCATTTTCTCTGAATTACCATATTGTGATAGTACATAAAAGGCTTTATATTTGGGGATTTCTTTTGCCTAACTGAGGAAGTCTATTGCAGGGATCTACATGACTGGGAAAGAATTGCGGCAGCACATGCTTCCAAAGTCAGCACCTCTGCCTGAAAAGCTGAAAATGTTCAAAGAAGTTCTTCTGCCTCGTCATCCTCCTCTCTTCCATGAATGGTTTCTTAGAACGTTTCCTGATCCTACTTCATGGTCAGTGACTGGGGTTGGATTGGCTCATCTCTGTGTGTTTCCCTAAGCATTAATGATGCTGCTGAATAGAGACAGCCAAGGCAAGGAGGTGCCCTAGACATTCCCAATCCTTGTTCCCACAGGTACAGCAGCAGGTCCGCCTACTGCCGCTCGGTCGCCGTCATGTCCATGGTGGGTTACATCCTTGGGCTGGGCGACCGGCACGGGGAAAACATCCTGTTTGACTCTTTGACTGGGGAGTGCGTGCACGTGGATTTCAACTGCCTTTTCAATAAGGTGAGAAATGCCACTTGATGAACTTGCTCTTTATTTTATCTGCATGTAAGTTATAAACTTCTACTGTCTTGGGGTTTTTCCACATTATTTTACTTTAACATATTGATTGTGTTCTGTCTCTCACTTTGTCTCTTCTTATACCCAACAAACAGTCTGGGATATGTAGAGTATGTGATCATTCTGTTTGCTGCATTTAATGAAAGCCAACTTTCTGATTTAGCCATTATCAGTGACCTGATGTGGATACACTGAAATAGCCCAAATCCTAGACTGTTTATGCTTTGTGATTCTCTTGTCTCCACTATCACCTTCCAAACAAAACTGTAATTGCTACATTCAGAATTCTGCTACTGTGGAGAGTTTCTCTTTCTTTCTCACACAAATTCAGCACAAAAATTCCAATGGTTCTGTAAAAGTAAACAAGAGAAATTGTGGACAGAGTGGGATTTGGAGTTTTGGTGTTTCATTTGAAAGATGCTTTTGATGTGGGGCATGTGGCCTTTTTAATTCACTTAAGTGAAGTAGAAATATTGTTAGGTTATTTCCCCTGCTTTCTTTTTAATAAGTCTAAATTGTCCTATATAACACTTAATTAAAAAAATGGTTTTTGCAACTTGCATATTATGAAAAAAAAAATAGCATTTTGCATGAGACTACAGAGCAGCAATACACATTTAAGAACAAAATTTTATACCCTGTATTAGTGTGTTAAAACATGGAAAAAGGTTATTTGGACATTGGTATCCTTTATCCACTGTAATTTCCCCTTAGCAGCTGAGCAGGACTGTGTCAGCCAGGAAACTGCCAGAGACAAAGATGGGGGGGAAAAATCCCAATGCAAATGTTACTCTTTGCGTTAATAATGCTTGCAACACTTAGGGTATGCCCTTTTTTATCAATGTACAGGGAGAAACTTTTGAAGTTCCAGAAATCGTTCCTTTCCGTCTCACTCACAACATGGTTAATGGAATGGGTCCAATGGGAACAGAAGGTCTCTTCCGAAGAGCTTGTGAAGTCACCATGAGGCTCATGCGTGATCAGAGGGAGCCCTTAATGAGGTGTGGCAACTGCTTTTGCTGCAAACCCCTAAAAGCTGCCTGTAGTCTAAACATGGGAAACAGGAACTGCTGCCAGTTCCAGCATATGCTCATTGTGCAGCTCAGTCTCACTGTGACATGCAGTTGAATATATATTCATATATGTTTATTTTTCTTATTTTTTTATTTTCCATTTATTTAGTGTCTTAAAGACTTTTCTCCATGATCCTCTTGTGGAATGGAGTAAACCTGTTAAAGGGAATACAAGAGCCCAGGTGAATGAAACTGGAGAAGTTGTCAATGAAAAGGTTAGTTTAAAACAAGCATAACCTGAGGTGTGCAAATATCAAATGTCCAATTTGGTTATATATGAGTTACATATTTTCTAACTGAAACCTTAACTTTCTTTTTTTATTTCTTTGATTTAAAAATTCCTCTGGTTGGTCGTTCTTTATTATCTTCATGTTCATAATTTTTATCTGTAAAGAGACTTTTTTTTACTGATAGAAAATGTACTACTAAATGTTTTACTGATAGAAAATCTACTAAAGAACCAAACAAGCAAGCCTGCAATTCTCTTATTAATGTTATTAAATCAAGGACAACATCAGCAGAAGTGATGGATCTTGCTACTCCTCACTCTGACAGTTGCACAGTCCTCCAGATGTACGGTGATGGTAACATCTGGAGTTCTTTTCATGTGTTTTTTTTGTGCTTTTCCTGAGTAGAAGTTTATTACTGAATAAATACTTGCCTTGTTACATGTCAAGGATTACTTGATTAAAATCAGGATTTCATATGTACTCTTCCTTTATTAACTGCTGATGAAGACTATCTTATTCATCCAAAACATAGCTTGCACTGCCTGTAGTATTTCCTATGTTTCCTCTTTGCAAAGTTTATGATATGTCTTTTTTTTTAAGGACTATGTAATGAAAATAAATGTGTGATAGCAGATAATACTTAGGGAGCACTGACAAACACAGCAGCTAAGATAAGGACAAACTACAGCACTGTAGCTGTGTTACAACAGAGAACTGAGCTATTTCAGCACAGAAAATCTCCTGGTTTTCAAACAGTTACTAACCAGGCTGTGTCTGCATAACCTTTCTTTTAGTCACAAGACCACCCACATAGTTGTATAAATTAACTGCTTTTTCTGGAGAGGTGCCAATGTTATGCTTGGGCTTTAAAAGCAAATGTGTGAGTATAACTGGTATGAACAAGCTGCTCTAGCGGGCCTTGGAACAGCTCATTTTGAGGTGCTCAGCACAGCCTCCTTAATTAGCCCTCTGCAATTTTGGTTGCTTGTCTTTTTTATGCCTAAATTTTCCAGACTTAAATTTTATCCAGAATTCCAAGAACAAAGCTAGGAAAATGTGGCATTTCTTTGAAAGTAATTGTATGAAATAAAGCATTCTACCATTCTCCAATATATTTGTATGGCTCTTTCAGTCTCTCTGGTAACTTTTATCTGTAGAAATGTAAGGCAAAAGGTATAACTTCACCAATAATATATATATTTTAAGAATTGTTTTTAAAAGTGAGCAGCCTTTATTTACAATATATCTGGTATAGACATTTGGGGTTTGTATCAAATTAAAATACAATTTCAAACACCTTCTAACAAATACTTTTATTATTTTAAGAAGTAAAAGTTCATGGATAGTAGCAATTTTTTTTTTCCTTTTTTCCAGGCTAAAACCCATGTCCTTGATATAGAACAACGGCTGCAAGGAGTCATTAAGACTAGAAACAGAATAAAAGGCTTACCGTTATCTATTGAAGGACATGTCCATTACCTTATTCAAGAAGCAAGTGATGACAACCTGCTCTGCCAGATGTACATGGGCTGGGCTCCATATATGTGAGATTTGTTCCCTTTGGGACAATACCATTCACAAGGGATGTAGCTGTAATATTGTTGGGAAGATCTGACTCGGTGAGACCTGGTTACTTCTGTTGATTTCTGATTGTGAGCAGCAGAACAGTCTTGTGGTCATCTGAAAGCTGTGTAAAATATACAGTGCTCTTGCAAGGATGCCATGAATGCACTGACAGATGTGTCAAGTGTTAGGACTTAACGTTTTGTAGACTGTAGAAGGCAGTAAAAAAGAACTGCTTAAAAATTAGACTGTGCAAATCTCTGCAAGTGTCTTATTCTGTTTATATAAATTTTTTTCATGATGTTGAAGGATGCACTCTATAAAGCACTGTACATTTTTGTAAAGATTTTTTTCCTCATTCAGCTTACTTGTAGATTAGAAAATATGACATTAAAGTTTAATACTGATATGATGTAAAGGTTCTTTGAGCTTTTTCTGCTCATATTCACAAGGGCTTTCTGAAAATAATTAACGTTTTTTCCAGCAGTAGACCTTGAATTTTGGTTTTGTTCAGCTTTCTTCTGTGTAGCTTGGCTATGTCTAGGAAAATATTTTGGATCTTACATCTTAGCATGAGTAAACTGGTAAAGTGTTACCATGTTCTGAACCTGTTCCTTAGCCTGCAGTGCTGAGAAACCCTCCTGAAGGACCTGGCACAGGGCTGGGTGTTGGAGGCCCTGGCCGTAGGGCAGTGCAGGGGGCAGGCTTTGTAGCAGTAACTGCACCAGGAGAGCTCTGGACAGCCTGTCTGCTGCCCCTTGGGAAGAGCGTGGCCACAGGGAATGTTTTTCAGACTCCATTTCAGAAAAAGTGTTTTAACACAGACGAGAGTAGACTAAATAAATATGGACAGAAGGCAAATACTAACTTACAGTAATGCTTCTCCAGGCATGTAGGGAAATGTGGGGGGAGATAGGGAAAAATTGTACTCTTTCACCCTACAGTAGGCTATCGTTAGAATTTTTGTACAGTATTGTTTCTGCTCTTCTGAGAGACAAACAATTCCGTCGGGTTTTGATCACAGGCTCCTGATGTGACGTGGGACTCAAGTTTCAGTTCTGTTCAGCTGAAGTCCAGAGGCTCGGGAGAGTAAACGTGAATAATGGGGTTTGCAACTGGTTATAGTGGGTTTGTTTGTCTGTGAATTTAGTGGGTGGTCTTCTAAACGTGTTGCTACTGTTCCATAAGCCCGAAAATTTTTCAAAGTAAAATCTCTGGACCATACTCCGGCCTTTTCTAGTGTGGTGTGTGAGTGCTGGGGTTCTGTTACTTTTCCCAGGCTTTATCAGTTTATCGGAGCGCACAGACCTGCCCGGGGAGCTGCTGCACCACGCACTGCCAACACGGCTCTGCCGCCCACGGCGGGCACGGCGCGGCAGCCGCGCTGCGGATCCGGGCAGGGGGCGAAAGCGGCGCCGCCCGAAGGTTTGGTGTGAGGGGCGGGCGCTGCGCCCCAGCCCCGTGCGGCGGTGAGGAGTCCGAGGAGGGCGAGGAGTCCGCGGGGCGGCAGCGCCGGCCGGGCCCGCCCCGCCCGCCCGGGGAGCGGCAGCGCCGGGCCGCTGTCAGCGCCGCGCGCCGGAAGGAGGGCGGAGCGCGGCCCGCCGTGTTTGGTTCCGGCGGGGCTGAGGGGGCGGCGGGGTCCGCGGCCATGGGGGTCCCCAAGTTCTACCGGTGGATCTCGGAGCGGTACCCCTGCCTCAGCCAGGTGCTGAAGGAGCATCAGGTGAGCTGCGGGCCGAGCGCCGCTGCCTGACAAGGGGCCCGTCCCCGGGGGGGTCCCGAGCGGCCCCTCGGCGGGACGAGGGAGCGGGACGAGCGCCCGGGCCTGTCCCCGGCCGGCCCCGCGGGGCTGAGCCCGAGCCCGAGCCCGGCCGGCTCGCCCGCGGCTCGGGGGACCCACGGCTCGGGGCAGCCCGAAGTGCCGGGGTGGCGGCGGGCGGTCGCTGGGGAGGGCACGGGGCTCTCGGTGCCCCCGGACGGCCCGGCGGTGCGGGCCGAGCCCGCCGCTGGGGCAGCGCCGCCCGGGGCCGGCGGCACTCGCGCCCCTCGGTACGGCCGGCGATGTTTCCAGCAGTCCCGGTCCCAACCCGCGCTGTTCCCGCAGGGAATGCCCAGCCCCGGCGTTCCTCTGTAGTGTGGCGATGCCCGGCTCGCTCCCCTGCTCCGGCTCCCCGTCGGTAGCCCCGCGGTGCTGCCCCCGGGGAGCCCCGGGTTGGAGTTTCCTTGTTGTTGGGCTCAAAAGTTGCAGCTGCTGACGAAGGATGGCGCAGTCATGACGAGGGGCGGGTTTTACAGCCCTGTTGCGTTTCCTTGTTGTCACCTGAGTCGGGCTGTTTGTGTTAGCAGCAAAATTGGGAAGTACGTTCAAGCCTGGAAAAGGACAGTGGTAAATGATGCTTTTAACAGTAGGGCAAAAGGGTCTTGTTTTCAGAGAGGCCACGTTTGGTACCTGTTAGATACAAGCTCTTTATCATTTTCAGGTGGTGGTCTAGATGTGGTTTTGTAGTCTGAGTAAGGATGTTCTGAGAGGGGTGACAGTCGAGGGCATGTTTGAATACTAATACATTTTCCCTAAAGAGCTATGATTTTTAAAGATTAAGTAGCTGTTTGTATCCATGTAACTAAAATGCCAGGTTCAAGTGATTCCAAACCTGGATGTTTGACCCTTGCTGCTGGTCTCAAAGCAGTTTTCAAAGCTTAGGTCTTTGCTTATGCTTTACTTGGTCCTACTCTGTGTAGCCAGGGGCAGCAGTGTGTGCTGGCTTTCCTGCTGTTTGCTGAGGAGCCTGGGCTGCTCGCTGGAGTTATGGAACCTTTAAGCGTGTGCTGAAGAGCTGTGGCAAGCTGAAGCAGCAGTGTCTGCTTTAACCAGGGAGTTGCAGCAGGGGGTACAGTTGTATGAGAGCAGGACTTTTATGAACAGTCATATTCATGGATTAAAGAATAGATTTGTTCATTGCACATTGCTCTTGTGCGTGTTTGGTGGGGTTTGGTAACGAAAAAATAGTTCATATGCTTAACAGAGTTTGTGCTTTACGTGTTTCTTGTGTACATTTGGGAAGGTTTTTTTTCCTTTAAAAGAAAGTGTGACTGCTACAAATAGGGCTATTAGAGAAACAGAGAACTAAAAAGGGAAAAACAACACGTTTGGAAAGTGTGAGAAAGAAATTGATGTTATCACTGCTAACTGCTGCTTTTGGTGGTCATTGCCACTCTCCAGCCTCCTGGTAGCTCAGAGCGCAGCTAACAACACAGCTTGTGGTCGGCAGGGGAGGAACTGGCTAACGGGGAGAACCCTAAAGATTCTTAAGCTGGCTTTGCTTTGGAAATGCTGTTGGAAATTGCATCCTCAGTTCTGTTTTATTGTTTGTAGTGCAGCTATGGAAGATTGAATCAGTGAAAAGTGTGTGGTTATAAAAAAGAAAAAAATATTTCTCAAAAGAGAGGTTTTTGTTTGCTTTTCCCTTTTACAATGTAGAAGATTGACCAAGCATAGAGACAAAAGTCCTGAGGTTCCAGAAACAGCCAGGATAGGATAGGAATCTGTTCAGCTGACTTTACTCACTGAGAAAAGTCATCATAACAAATTGCATGTGCAGGCAAACCCATAACCAGAGCAGGTGTTCTTCCTTAGCCCGTTGGTGTGCAGCAGATTCCAGGGAGGTTTCCCACCTCAGCTCATTTCCAGAGTTCCTTGGTCTCGGCTGTGCCTCGGGCAGTGATTGCAGCGCTTCAGCTTCACAAGTGGAACTGACTGTGGCTTTTGCAGATTCCAGAATTTGACAACTTATACCTGGACATGAATGGCATTATACATCAGTGTTCACATCCAAATGATGATGATGTCCACTTCAGAATCTCAGAAGATAAGATTTTTGCCAATATCTTCCACTATTTGGAAGTATTGTTTCGCATTATTAAGCCGAGGAAGGTTTTCTTCATGGCTGTTGATGGAGTAGCTCCAAGAGCAAAAATGAATCAGCAGCGTGGGAGACGTTTTAGGTAAGATGATGAGTTCAGACTCTGTCTTGAGGAAAGTAAACACTTAAACCCCACTTACTTAAATGTATGCCATAAAAAGTAAAATAGATTGACTGGTAGTGCCTTTGACAGTGGTTTTAATTTGTAGTTAAATGAGACTTACTGCCTGTAAAAGTGTTAAAATCAGGATTCTAGAAAGGAAAGTTTGCTTGTCACTTAAACTTTTCTCTGTGTATGTGGCACTTGGGGACAGGGGGAGCATTTTTTTACAAAATTTTCTGTGAAATAAGTCTGCAGTGGAGCTCTTGCAGATGTTTCCACTGGCTTCATAAGCTGGGAGTGTCTTTGGTATTTGTGAATGCTGGTTCTGGATATGCCTTTTGGTAACTGTAACGGAGCGTTCTTGGACAGTGGTGGAAGAAATCAAGTTTCAGATGAAACTCTGATTTCCTGTTGATACAAGTTCCCAAGATACACACCTCAGAGACAGAGCTGCAAGTAGATTCTCAGTGTTAAGAATTATAGTAATGTTCTGTGAGATTTGGAAGCTTTTTTTAAGATTGCTGTAAGGAAAGAATGCCAGTGGTCAGACAGCACAGGGTTGGGTGAGTGAAACACAGCATAAACAACAAGGGGGAAGGGACGAGAGAAAATATTTTCAAGCAACTGGGCTTTTTTATGTTTTGGGTTTTTTTATGAGCTTTTTTTTCTTTGAGGAAGAAAGGAGATTGAGAGGAAGTAGAGATTAACAAGGTTCTAAATAGAAAATTTTAGCAGAATTGAGAGAAGGACAAAAATCTAAGAATTAGGTGATTTCTCTATTTCTGGTTCAAATGGTTATGAAATCCTTGGCCAGGAAAGGGTAGGGGTTTTTTTTAGTTTCTGCATTACTGGTGATGAGAAATTTTTCACTCCCCTGACTCCTTTGGTATTCCAAACCTACTTCTTTGTTTCATTATGTTTCCTTAGTTTTCTGGGATAGCATTTGCAGGTGTTTAGATCCCAACTATTCCTACTGTTTCAGCAGTCATTGTGATCAGCCATTGTATGATCATCTAAATATTACCTGCATCTGAGTAGTGACAGGTTATCATCAGTACTAGGAAGAAAAAGCTCTTTTTAAGGCTTCTTAGTTGGATTGGAAACAAATTCAAACTATTCAGGAGTTAAATTTCTTTTCCTTTTTGTTTTAGTACTCTAAAAAATCAACTGTATTTATTTCGTTAGGAAAGCTGCACTTGGTATATTAATGTTTGAATGAGGTGATTCTTTCTCTGCTCTGTCTTCAACCCTGTTTTGTTTTAGATCAGCAAAAGAGGCAGAGGACAAAATAAAAAAGGCATTAGAAAAGGGAGAAACTCTCCCTACAGAAGCCAGGTTTGACTCCAACTGTATTACACCAGGTAAGATAATTTGTCAATTATTTAAAATTAAGTGTTTAGATTTATGTTTTTGCATCTATATTTTGGTACTATTTTTCTGTCTTAAGGGTGTTTTTTAGGAAACAGAAGGCAGAATCAGTAAAGGCTGAAGCTGAGAACAGAAGGTTTAATAACTCAGTAGGGTTGGAATATGGTCTCATTCTAAAATTTTTTTAGATTATTATGTAAAAAGTGAAATGTCTTAGGAAAAAAACCAAAACCAGTTATCCCCTTCATCTCTGGCAGAATGTTTATTTGTTGTTTTGTTTTTTTCATTAATACATCTAATATGTAAATGCAGACTAGTGAAAACCTTTGTTTTTAACTTAGATTTCTGTTTTCAGGAACTGAATTCATGGCCAGATTGAATGAGCATCTTAAATATTTTGTAAATATGAAGATTTCCACAGACAAATCCTGGCAAGGAATAACAGTCTACTTGTCGGGCCATGAGGTCGTATTTTATTACTGTTTTGTCTTAAATAAATTTTTATTTTATAGAAAATGCTTGCTGCTAAATTTCTTTTTGTGATTGTTTTGTTTTGTCCAGACTCCAGGGGAAGGTGAGCATAAAATTATGGAGTTCATCAGATCAGAAAAAGCAAAGCCTCATCATGATCCAAACACAAGACACTGTCTCTATGGCTTAGATGCTGACTTGGTATGTACAATTCAAATACGACAAACAACAGAAATTTGTCAAGCATGTACCTCTTTGATATCTTCCTAAGATCATAAGGTTCTTAAAATGTTATTAAACAAGCATGTAATTTTGCATTCCTGCAAACTTTTGAATTTGTAATGAAACACAACATCGACATTTCTTTATACTGCTTCAACATTTAAAAAATGGTGAAGTAAGACCTTTCTAATATCTCTTTGCAATAGATAATGCTGGGATTAACAAGTCATGAGGCTCACTTTGCACTCTTAAGAGAAGAAGTCAGATTTGGTGGTAAAAAGGCTCAAAGGTGAAGTCATTTAACTTTACTCATATTTTATATGTGTTGAAATTAAACCCCAAAGATACTGGGTGACTAAAACGGGTTTGTGTTTGGTAGTTTATTTGGGGTTTTTTATTGATTGCATACTAAGTTAATAAAGTCTTAGTTTATTTTTTGGGTTAGAAAATTCATGAAATTAAAGAAGTCAACTTGTTAAATTGTGCATTTAGGTTAATTTACATGACAAAATGTATGCTGTCAGAACAGCTGATAAAAAAAATCCTTAAAGCTTTGGTGTGCTACAGGGGTTTCTTCATATTATTAATGGACAACCCAAGCTGTAGTGACATTCTTTCCATAACTGCCTTATGGAGATACTGACTTTTTAAAATGTATGTGTATCTCTGAGGCTTTATGCTTGTAAATAAGTTACTAGAATAATTATTAAAGTGTTGGCTGCTGTATGCCATAAGCAAATGGGAGGTTTGTTACTCTTTTAGTGCTACATTGAAGCCACTAAATAATACATAGGGAGCATATTTTCAAGTTGAGCGTATTCTTTGCTTACAAGCGTTTTAAATGACTACAAAAGTAACCCAGCCAGTTTAGATGTGAATCTGTGTACTCTGTATTTATTCACACTGGTTTTAAAATACCTTAAAATTCGTTGGGCTTGGTGCAAAGTTAGATTAGTTTGTCCCTTCTTGGGTTTAGGTAACCTTGGACTTATATTAATGTTGAAAGTGTGTTTAAATAATTAACTTGGTGTTTTGAATAATTTACAGAGCATGTGCACCAGAGGAAACCACGTTTCATTTACTGCACTTATCACTGATGAGAGAATATATTGATTATGAATTTTCCCCAGTAAAAGTAAGTTCTAATGGAGCTGAGATCGGAAAAAATCTGTGAGGTCTTTATGCAAAAATGTTAATAAAAATTATACTCCTGGGGTTTTTTCTTTTTTTCCTTTTTTTTTTTTTTTTCCTTTCCCCCCCCCAGGACAAGATTTCCTTTGAATATGATATTGAAAGGATAATAGATGATTGGATCTTAATGGGTTTCCTTGTAGGAAATGATTTCATTCCTCATCTACCTCATTTACACATAAATCATGATGCACTGCCGCTCCTTTACAGAACATACATGGCTATCCTGCCAGAACTGGGAGGTAAGAAAACTAACTTCAGCTGTGGAAAGTAGAAGATTAACATTCCTGCCTTAATATTTATCAACCTTTTTAGCCATGCTAGAATATTTAGCATTTACTACTCTTTCTTTAGACAGACAGCAAGATTGCATTCTGTTATCTGTGGGGCATTTAAAGATGAAAATTTTAAAATTGTTAATTGTTAGTTTAAAAAACGTACTTAATTTTCACAATAGGTTACATCAATGAAAATGGGCATCTGAATTTAGAACGTTTTGAGAAATATCTCACAAGATTGTCAGATGTAAGTAACTTTGAAATTGCACTGTGTGGAATGGTAAAGTCTGTTGAATATAAACTCAGTATAGTGCCCTAAAATAAACCATACTGTAGTTTTAATGAACTGTTAAGTGACTGTGTTTTACAGGTGGTTCAATCAGCTGTTTTACCATTTAGCAGATGGAATCCAATCAGTTGTTGTCTGATCTTATCATAGTATAAGAGGAAAAAGATTGAATCATTTGATCTATGCTTTAGCCAGCAGCTCTTAACTGCAGGTCAAATGAGGATTCACCAGTATAGTCGTGGTCCTCAGTTCCCATGGAATAGTGGGGCAGTATTAGGCAAAGCTTGCTCCAGGCAGCAATATTCTCTGCTTCCCCTGCCGTTTCCTGTGGGGTAAGCTGTGTCTGAAGGTCTTGGGGAGGAGCATTGTTTGCAAGTTTTTCATTGGTAAAAAGCAAGGAAGCATTAGTATCTCTTAGGGGCATCAGCATTAGTCATGAACTAACTGGTGTGCAGGAGACAGTCCCATTAAGTGCCAATGCATCCTAGAGATGAGGTAAGGTATAGGCCATATAGACATGGAAAGAATTAAGCCTCCTGCTGAACTTGGAAGGAGGGAGACAGCTGTTGCCCCTGCTTTCAGCCCTGTCCTCTGGTTCTTGGCTGGGGCTATGACAGTGTTAGGTCTGTCGCACGAGGCTATGTTACCCAGACCCCTATATATGTACTGCTTCTAGAGTTGATAGTGAAATGTGGAAGTTATTTAACTCTTTTTGTTACCCTTTGCTGCCTTACTGGAAGTAAATAAATTATGGCTTGGCTATATGTTACATATTGCTGAGGAACAAGATTTTTAGTATGAATCTATTGTAGCTGTAGGACAAAATGTTTATGTACAGATGACTCTACATGTAATCTAATGCAGGTACTAAAAAGACATTGTTAATTTAGCATTCTGAATTTGACATCCCTCAAATATTTGCAAACTTACTTTAATCTTTCTGCACAGTTTGATCGTGAACACTTCAGTGAAGTCTTTGTAGACCTAAAATGGTTTGAAAGTAAAGTGGGCAATAAATACCTCAACGAGGCAGCTGGTATTTCAGCAGAGGAAGCCAGAAAAAACAAACAAAAGAAACAAAAGGTGAGTGTCATACAGGCAGAATTTCAGAAAGTAGAATGTTCCTTTTTGCAAATCAGTATTTTAACCTTAGGCAAATTAAATGGCATAAACCTCTGTTTTGAGATTTTTTTCAAATCAGGAAAGAGAGTAAAACGAGTATGCATTGCTGGTTGGGAGTGATGAAATGGTTAAGTCAAGGTCAGGTTCTCATGAATTTGGAAGTCTTGTAAACCTGTAGTTTAATACTCTGCTGTTCCTCAAAAGCAGCAAAATGTACTTCTGGGTGAGTTAAGGTCAAATCTGCTCTGCTTTATATTTTACCTTTCAGTGCAGAGCTCGCTGCAAGTTTTAGATGTTCCAGATACACTGAAAGATGAGTCTGGCATGTCTTGGTATTGGCCAATTAATTGACAGTGTAAACAGCTCACACCAATGAAATTGTTATCTTAGATTAGTATTAACTAATTAACTAGTAAACTTGCAATTCTAAATATAACTAATTAATAAGGAGCAGCACCTTTCAAGTATCTTGTCTCTGCCTCAGTGTCATGTTCCCCCCACTGCTTCCATTGGCTGCCCTTCAATATGTGCCTTCAGCAGGGTGTAGAGTAGCAGCAGAAAATTCCTCTCAGTTTAGTCTGTCACTGTACATTGTTGTCCTGATCAATAGTGCAGTTTGAGGTTTGAAAGGGTGAGATGTTAGCTCTTCCTTTACTGAGGTGTGCTGTATTTGTGGTTGGTTTCTGATTTGTCCCAGAAGTTTGGAGCAGCTGTGTAGCATTAACCAGCCCACTTGAGTGGTGCTTTGAATGGCAGTGACAGCCAGGAGCTGGCACACCTCAGGTACAGGGCCAGAGGGCCAACCAAAGGACTCTGCTACTGAGGGCTGGACACAAAATACAGTGCAGTGTGGGAATGGAGTGAATATTTGGCTTCTTTGACTCTCTCAAACACAGTTTCTTGTATCCTTACTTCACACAAAAGTAGTTTGAACTCTTGAAAATTTACTGATGAGAAGTGTGACTGCACACTGGTGCTGCAGCACAGTGCATGATGTAGGTAAAAATGCTTAAGTGTGTACTGAACAGTTTTGGAAAATAGTAGCATTTTGGAAAACAAATATTCAGGTATTTTTTTAAAGGTAGTTAAGGTTTTATCTGAGGCTGCTCCTTGGTCTAATCTGTCCTTTTGTCTGATTAAATAATTTTCTGTAAGCAATTATAGGAGAAGGAAATGGGCTTTATAATAATAGTATTTACATATTTTGATTATAGCATTTTGAGTTGCATATTATATGGTATTGAATGAGCTTTCTGCATATTAACCTGTATTTTTACATTATTTCAAATATTAATTTAATAGGCTCAGGAAAATTCTTTATCTTTGGCTGCTTTAGAAAAAAAGGAAGATGAAGTGACCCCTAAAAGTAAGTGCAAGTATTTTTTCCATATACATATAACAAAACCCCCATGTTAATATGTGTGTAGATTTGCAAGAACTGTAAGAATTTCATGTCAGAAGTGACCTTAATCTGATTGCAAGACTTTTGTAGTCAGCTGTTGGAGAGTGGAACTGCTTTGGAGGAGAGAGAATGGGACTAAAACTTTTGAGGGCTTCTTCCCTGGCCTGGATTTCTGTGATGAGTTAAAGGAATGAATGAGCAAATCTTCAACATTACGTTTTTCATAATTGTATGTCTAGGGGTTTTTGTGATATACTGGGGACAAATTAACAGATTTTTCTATGGCTTTAGGGTTTTTGATTGTGGTTATTTTTTTAAACTCATTCCGTTTGTAGGAAATATGTCTTGCTCATATTTTGAAATGAATTGTCAAAGATATATGAAGAATAATCCAGGATATAAGATTGTGTTGCTGAACATAGTTAAATTTTAAAATCTGGTTTAATGTTTTCTCAGATTTTTTTCTGATGGCTTATATTATCTTCTCTGCTCTTATAATGGAGCTAAAAAAATGGGCTGCCTGTCTTGAAAGTTCCAGAATTTCTCTGGGTAAAACATTTTGTTTGATTGTGTGTGTTACTTTCAGTGCAAGGAAGGTATGAGCACCTATCACTTTGAATCGAGGGACAAAATTAAGTCACTAAGTCAAAAGTGAGTGGTTTTAAACCTTATTGTAGTAGAGAAGTGAACATTAATCCCTCCTGTTTATTTTTCATGTCTACTTTTCCAGCTGTGTTGGAAGATGAACCAGAAGATGATGATCTGTTTGAAACTGAGTTTAGGCAATACAAAAGAACTTACTACATGACTAAAATGGGTGTAGAAGTAGTTTCTGAGTAAGTGTATACTTCTTCTTCTCTCTTTTTCTAAACCCTAAAGACAACTCTTTGTAAATAGCTGTTAGAGGGACTATTTACAAGAGCATGTAGTGACAGGATAAGGCATAATGCCTTCAAACTGAAAGAGAGTAGGTTTGGATTAGATAAAAATGAATAAATTCTTTACTGTGAGGGTGGTGAGGTCCTGGCACAGGTTGCCCAGAGAAGCAAGTCCAAGTTGGATGGAGCTCTGAGCAACCTTGTCTAGTGGAAGGTGTCCCTGCCCACTGCAGAGGGGTTGGAACGAGATGATCTTTAATGTCCCTTCCAACCCAAACCATTCTGTAATTCTAGTACAAGACAGAATATTCTTCCATGTTGAAAGCAGAGAACACATGGAAGACTGCTGCAGTGGTGATGATTTTGCCTAATGCAAAAAAAAAGAGTTGCAGCTCAAGTTTTCTGTAATGGGTATTTGAGACCCAAAGAGAAGAAATCCATTAGGATTAAATGAATCTAGAAAATTGTGGTGTATTAGGTAACCAAAATGTGCTCTCTTTGTTTCTGTGTACAAGATGCTAAGTACTTTTTGTATACCAGTGAAAATTAGTATCTTTCCCTTTTCTTTTAAGTGACTTCTTGGCTGATCAAGCTGAATGTTATGTCCAGGCAATACAATGGATATTGCATTATTACTACCATGGAGTTCAGTCGTGGAGCTGGTAAGAAAAAACATCAAAGGAGAAACTGCTGAAAGCTAGAGTGATATTTCACCTTGTATGCTGGGAACATTTATGTGGGTTGGTTTGGCTCTGATCTGTGAACACTGCTGTGCTATAATTAAGTAGCTTAAGAGGTTTTTTCCTTGCAGGTATTATCCTTATCATTACGCACCTTACCTGTCGGATATTCGCAACATCAGTGAACTCAAAATCCAGTTTGACCTGGGAAAACCTTTCATGCCATTTGAACAGCTTCTTGCTGTACTTCCAGCAGCTAGCAAAGATCTGCTACCTAGATGCTACCAGGTAGGATACAGAATTAAACTGCATTAGCCAGCTATTGCTTACTGGTTGTGTGCTTTATTTTATTTTACTCTTTTGATGTTTTTGCATGTCTTACTAATTATATTCTATCTCTAAATGTTAGGTGTATGGGTAAATATTCTACTTGTTACTAATCTTACTACATTGTAAAGTTAGTAATAAATAAAAAGTTTTGCATTTGCTAAGCAATTTTTGACTAGGACAGCTGGGTACTGAGTTCCTGTACAACCCTGAATTGATTTTAACTTTCCTCTGTCTCTACTTACAGTTAGTGCTACATTGTCTCTGATGTTGTCTCTGTTCTGTTTTCCTAGCATTTGATGACTAGTCAAGACTCTCCTATTATAGAATATTATCCACCTGATTTTAAAACTGACCTAAATGGAAAACAGCAGGAATGGGAAGCTGTAGTATTAATCCCATTTATTGATGAGGTAAGTTCTCTCAGCATCTGCTGTCTATAAAAACTTCATAACAAATCTGCTAATTTAATTAATCAACAGTTAGACAAGCAATTAAGTGGAAGTTTAGATTTACACTTGATAAGATCACAGAAAAATGTAAATGTTTGTTGCCTGGGGAGTAAGTCTAGATGAACTTACCACAAGCAAAATTAGCTTCGGGAGAAAGAAGTCCTAAGTAAGGGCTGTGGACTTTGTGTTGTTTGTTAATGTTTTTAACCAGTTATTCAGATATTTAGTTTCAAATTATTTGAGGAAAATGTTTTATTCCTATATACATAGAAAAGTAAAATAAAATAAATACTTGAGAGGAAAAAAAAGTGTATTTTTACAGGTAATCTCCTCACATGAACACCAGTAACAGGGTGCATTAATAGAGAGGAATAAAGTAATAATTTTCCTTTTGCATATAGGGTAACAGTATTAGATAAGGCTGCACTGTGGAAACAGATCTGCAAAAAGGTGATCTTTATTCTCCAGAGCTGTTCCACAGTAACTGTCCTATTTTTGTCAGAGAGCTGGGACATGAGGAGGGGTGAGGCTGCACTTGGGAAACGAGCACATGAACCAGAGAAGTGCGCACATCCCCTTTCCCAGGGTAGACGTTTCCATGCTAATTTTTGTTGCCAGTTTCACACTTACTGATTTCTCTGAAATTTAGAAACGACTGCTGCAGGCCATGGAGTCCTGTAACAAGGGCCTGAAAGAGGAGGAGAAACGAAGAAACACTCACAGTCCTTGCCTGATGTACTGGTATGAGAAAGATGCTGAGTTTCAGTACCTGTCACCATGGCCTGAGAAATTCCCTGCGATAGAACGATGTCATACAAGGTAACATGGGCATAACCAGTTTCAAGTAGGCTAAAAGTAACTGGAATACTTTTATTAACATTTTAACCAAAGCCTCCATATACCAACATCTGCACTGGAAAATGTGGAATGTTGAATTAGATGTTACTTGTTTTGGATGGCACAGTAAAAGTATTTGTCCCTTCAAATGTTACTTTGCAAAACAGATGAACCAATGCTAAATCACTGAGAAAAATCTCGAGAATTACTAAACCTCGTATGACAGGGTGAAAAACTAGTACAAATATCTGATAACTAGTGATGATTTATCAGCATGATAATTCCAGAGTATTTTTTAAAAAATGTAAGCATTTGGATCCAGTGCAGAGAGTGGAACGCAACTGTGTTTTTCACCTTTCTCTCACTACAAGTAGCCAGCTTGATTTCACACAGGCTGAGGTTTCAAGATGAAATGGAAACATAAACTTAATAGTAGTGAGACTTAAAGCAGAATAGGGGAGGAATGCCTGTTGCTGGATTACAGTCAGTGTAGAACAAATAGTTGTGAAGATGAATGATACCAATAATACCACATGGAACCACTGCTAGTTTAGAATTTGATAATAACAGTTATTTAAAATAGGGAGTTTGGCACGTATCGTGAAGTTTTGTCTTTTTCTTAATGAGTTGTCTCTTCATAGCAGTAGCATGGGGGGGGGGGGTTATAGTCCTTTCTATAGATTCCAAGTGACTTAAATTAATTGCTGGAAAGTTAAAGGGTTTCTCAATTAGTGAGTATTTGAATCAGTATTGAGCTTTTCTAGAGTTGAAGGTCAATCTGTATGAGCAAGTGTTGTGCTACTCATTTTTCAGGTATAAAACAATACCTTTGGATGCTTGGCACGTAGAAATAACCCACAATAAGATAACTAAAATCAACAAGAGTGCATTATATTTTTGTGGATTTCCTACTTTAAAGCACATTAAACACAAGGTAAAAGATACCTCTCTTATGATATTTCAATTGTATTTAATAGATAACTATGTAAGAGCTCAAATTTATGTGCTGTTATGTTTTTACCCAGTTCTGTCTTAGGAAAAGTGGTGTACAGGTGTTTCAGCAAAGCAGCCATGGAGAGAACATGATGTTAGAAATCATAGCTGATGAGAACTCCAAAGATCAGGTAAGCATTCAGCTCCTAACATAATCCAAACCAATCAAACAAAAAAAACCCCAACCAAACAAAAAAAACCCAGACAAAAATCTTGTTATGAAAAGACTGAATTTGTTAAATATTTAGATTTGAAATGTTGGTTATTTATACCTTCTTAATAGTGTATTATATAAGGAAGAAAGCTTATAGAGTAGTGATGAAAAGTTTAAAAAAATTTAAAGCCCAAGCACTTCTTAAAAGAGTGAAACATATTGAATTTAAAAGATCTAAAGATATTCTTTTGAAAAGCTTTATTTAACTAATAATGCTTCATTTCAAGCCAAGCTGTATGTGTGAGTTGTTAAAATCTGATTAATAGGAAGGAAGGGTGGTACCCAGCTGTATTCTCCAGGCCATAGAATTAATTGCATGAGAAAGAACTTGGGAGTTCTTAGCTCCCAGCACGAAGCTGAGACCATTAGGTGGTCATATATTTATATGTGAGAGTATATATTTATGTATATATTCTCAGTATATATTTGGAAAGTACCAGCTGAGTCAGTTCACTGAAAACACTGATGGTGCTTGTTTGCTCTGAAAGTTTTATTGACTGTTGGAGTCAGTAGTAAAAAATAAAGTTTGTTAGGATCGAAATGCTAAATTTGTGTAGGAAACAGTGTAGAATTTGGGTATCTGCTGAGAGATTTAAATTTATACAGGCTTCACAATATGAAGTATCAATCTCCTTAGCAGAGTTTCTGGCATTTCTCTGTGGTAACCGTTGGATGTCCTTGGGTAAGGAATTGGTAGTGACTAACCAGTGCTATAAATGCAGTCTCCAGGCCAGTGCTGTTTGACTTCTGTGTGGCTGAGTATATAGACACTTTTTCAGTGGTCCCTTTTCAACAGCAAAGCAGACTTAACACTTTCCTCTCAGATGGGGCTGTTTGATAGAGGAGTTAGAGGGAAGAGTGGAGGTAGCAAAAGACAAATGCAGGAAAGAAAAATGTTTCAGAGATAAATAAAACCAGAAAAGGAGAAAAGAGGGAAAAAATATGATAAGATCTTTCAGTAGAGAGACAGAGAGAATGCCTATTTAAGATACATGGCAAGAAAAATTAAATTAGCCAAAATAATATATTAAAAAAATAGCAGAAACCCATTAGAAAAATAACAACATAATGCGAGATTAAAATTACAGATGCTACAAAGTCATGGCCGTAAGTGCTGTTCATTTATTTCAGTGAGACACAAAAGTAAAATCTATGATACAAAATATTTCTCTAATCTCAAATTGGCATTTTGATTTTTGTGTCCCAGAGACAAAAATAGTTCTAAGTGATTTAACAGAAGTAGTACTCAGCCTATATCAGAAATGTAAATCAATCCAGGTCTTACATGTAACATCTGCAACATGCAAAGAGCAACACTTATTATCAGGGATTGTGCTATCTGTATCAAATATATATTCATAAGATAAAATAAAGTCTTTATTCTGCAAGAAACCTTTTGTTTAACTAGAGAAATTTTTATTGCAAAACCAGTTTGAAAATACTGTAACAAAAACCTTGTAATATTTTAAACAATTAGTAGTAGGAACTTCTGTGGGTTTTTTTTTTCAGGTGGTAGAAAATGTTGCCAGTTCAGTACTTGGAAAGCGAGTTTTTGTTAACTGGCCCCACCTCGAAGAAGCCAGAGTTGTGGCAGTGTCAGATGGAGAAACCAAGTAAGAGCTGTCTGCTGCAGAGTTACTTGTTGTCTTTATTAGTTTTCGAATTAAGTTCCTTGGGCTGTACAAAAATGTTGGGTTTGTTGTAGTGCTAACAGCAGGTTAGTCCAGATGCAGCAGAGGCTGCTTGGTGGGAGAACCTTTGTCTGACGTTGTTCTGTGGTTTGTTGGCTCTGGAGCAGTTCTAGTCCTTCACTGTTTTGCTGTAATTGTAGGAGCTTGGGAGAGCTCGTTCTTTATTTTGAGGGGAAAATGCATGCACAGCAATCCACACAGAGAATGTTTCTGTACAACCTTCCTTTTCAGCATGTGTATTTTTGATAAAAAAATATGCCGTGTGGCCTGTTGTGGAAGGGATAGAGAAAATGATGCTGCAAGTTTTCCACATCCTTAACAAGTAATTTCTGACTGTTTTAAGTTTGCTCCCAACTGGTTATGTCTCGATTAATCTTATTTGGTTAAATTCATACCTGTCAAAATATTCCCAAGGTTTTATTTGGAAGAACCACATGGCACACAGAAGCTTTACATGGGAAATGCAGTGCCCCCAACCAAAGTGGCTTATGTTGGAGATAAGGAACAAAGCATGTGGGTAAAAGAAGTTCAAGGCATTTCAGAGCAGTAAGTAACTTTGAAAACGAAGGTGTAACTTTGCATTGTATATCTTAGCTGTGTTTTGTTGCTGTATTACAGACCTAAGCAGCACAGAAGAGCTGCTGCATACTTGATGATAAAGGTTAATCGAGTCTGCTGGAATTTTAAAAAAAGCAACACAAAAGAGCTTATGTTGAAATTTCAGAATGTGTGGAGTTAGTCCCTAGGTAATTAAAGTTAGATGCTGTTACAAAAGAACTCGAATGAGTTTCAGTGCTTACTCTCCCTCTCAACTTTCTGTTCTGGTGTTAGTAATCTTCAGTTGTAGGAAGTATATAGAACGAAGTCATACAGTATCAATTGGCCACTCAAATAGCTTAGTATTTGAGTGCAACTCTTGCATTTCTGGAGTGTAGGTGCTCAGTGGAATATAACTGAGTTACAGTAGTTTGACAGTTTATTATCTGTCATTTGAGTTAATTAAATGCCTTAATTAAACTGACCCCTTCCACTCTGAAGATAAAACGTACTTCAATTAATAACTTAGCTCCGTAGTGATGGCTGTGCAACAGGGGGTAAGCAGTTGGTTAAGCCATTTATTCTGGGTATTTTTTGTAAAAAAGGAAGCGAACTGTTACAATCCTCTTTTAAAGAGGTTTTTTTATTTTATGTATTTTTACTCCAATAAATTAATTCTGCTTTCTTGGTTCAGTTCTGTTTGTTGTAATCAAATGTTCTGCTTTGTATTCAGCTACCAGAGAAGAAAAGGAATAATTATCCATGAAACCTCAGTAGTTGTATATGCTCAGTTACTCACTGGGAATAGATACCAACTGAACCAGAATGGAGAGGTTTATTTGGAGAAGCAGTGGTCCAAGCAAGTTCTTCCTTTTGTTTACCAAACGGTTGTCAAGGTAAATATATGAGTTCAGTGTCTTCTTTCAGTTATTTCATATTCAGGTAATGTTTTAGAATATATGTCCATTTCTATGAACTTTGATACTTAAGATTATAAATTTTGTCTTTTTCATGTAGGATATCAAAGCCTTTGACTCTCGTTTTTCAAACATCAAAACTTTGGATGATTTGTTTCCTCCTGGAAGCACAGCCTTCATGCTGGGATCTCCTTACTACGGCTGCATGGGAGAAGTTAGTTCCAGTAATTTCATTTGGTTTCCCCCCTGTAGATTTCTTTATTTGCAAACCTAAAATAATCTAAGATGTTGTGTGACAGTGGTGGTCGTTTGCCAGCTACAATTTTGAATTTAAGATTCCCTGGTGGTTTAATCAGGGGAAGAGGGGGTTCTTCTATTTTCCCTGTCATCGTTGCTGGCATAAGAGTAAAAAGCATAGCAGAAATGCAGGATTGTTTTTATTAATTCTTTGGGATAATTTGCAATACACAGAGTTCCCACTTTGTGCTGTTTTCAGTCCTGGATTCCTCTGATTTAGTGCTGACTGATTGCCTCTCTGAGGATGCAGTGTACAGCCAGGGCAAGGTGATGAATCCCAAAGCATCTCTGTGCCTACTGCAGCAGAATTGTGATCAAGTAGACTGCAAGGTCTAGGATCCAAAGACTGCTGGGTTTGAATGGCATTTTTAACGTGTTGTGTTTCTCTCCAAGGTTCATGATTCCCATGATGTGATCCGAGAAGGCAGAATTCGTGTCGTTTTTAACATTCCCTGTGAGCCCCAGCTTGATACTTTAATACAGAACCAGCATGTAAGTGCTTTTCTAGTAAAAGCTAAAACCAAGTAGATTTTTCAGTGGTAAATGTCTTTAAGGGATGTTTCCATATTATTCATCTGCCCTTTGTATAAAACCCCTTATCCTTCAGGAATTGCCAATGTTTTTTATTTGTTTGTTTTAAAGAAATACTCTGTGAAATACAATCCTGCATATGTTTTGGCCAGCCGCCTTGGAGTAAGTGGATATCTTGTCTCCAGATTTACAGGGAGTATCTTTATTGGAAGAGGATCGAAGAAGAAGTAAGTTCTCTTTGTGAATTTTGACAACTCTGCAAAACTTCTGCCCTGTTTAAGTGCTGTTCTTATCAAGTGTATGCTGTTTTATGGTGTGAAGTTTTCTTTAAAGTATATTTGCTGTAAACTAAATTGATAGGCAGTGTTTTCCTCTCCTATCATAAATGTGTTTTTACTTTCTGTTTACTGGAGAGTTCTGTTTGCTTTAATATTGTAGGCAGACATAAAATTGATTTTCCTGGTGAGCTGTTTGCATAATTGAATTAGGAGTTTAAACTGACTTTGCCACACTGAGAATAAAAAAGTGGAATTGGGATCTAATTTACTGTACTTATCACTGCTAATATAAAGGGGTATTAATTGTACCTGTAACTTCTTTCAAGAACTAGTTAAGATTGCTTAAAATATATAAGAGAGGCAA
>JAWWES010000011.1:14800181-14821330 GCA_035583135.1 Lophotriccus pileatus
TGAGCTGTTTGCATAATTGAATTAGGAGTTTAAACTGACTTTGCCACACTGAGAATAAAAAAGTGGAATTGGGATCTGACTTTGCCACACTGAGAATAAAAAAGTGGAATTGGGATCTAATTTACTGTACTTATCACTGCTAGTATAAAGGGGTATTAATTGTACCTGTAACTTCTTTCAAGAACTAGTTAAGATTGCTTAAAATATATAAGAGAGGCAATCCACGTAGTCCTCTGAATGTCAAAATTGTGATTTCCTAGGACAGGTCTCTAAAGATGTGTTTTGTTTGATGCACGAGCATCTTGTGATCTGATGTGTACATTTGTTCCTTACTGATTGCTCAAGGACATTTTTCTACAGCATGGTAAATGCCAGGTAGTTTGTGGTTGATTAGATCTCAATTAAACAAGAAGGGTAAAATATTTCCTACCCTCCGTTGCAATAGAGTTTGGGCACACAAGTGGACAGCTACCGTAGCACAGCTTCTGGCCTGGAACATTTCTGACACACTGCTAACAAGTAAACAATACAATGAATTTCATTTTTCTCTGGTTTGAGGTTGAGAATGTGTGTTTATGTGTGTGGGGGGGGTTAATGTATGTACACACACAGATGTTACTGCAAGTTAATGAAGTTTCTCTTGTTTCCAGTCCTCATGGAGATCACAAAGCAAATGTGGGGTTAAACCTGAAGTTCAATAAGAAAAATGAAGAAGTTCCTGGCTATACCAAGAAGGTTGGAAATGAATGGATGTACTCCTCTGCAGTAGAACAACTACTTGCTGAGTATTTAGAAAGGCAAGTATTGGACATGAACTTCATCCAAATTATCCACCTTTGTCTCAGTCTTTTGGATTTTGTCCTCTGGTCACAGTTCTAAGAACTACTGAGTTTGTTTTTGGAGATTGCTTGATGGAATTTCTTGTGTTCCAGTTTTCTCCTTCTAACAGTCTCTTTTTCCAAGGAGAATTGTATTTTGGGATAGAGTAATTTTGTTAACAGCTTACCTTTGACAAATGAACAGTATGACACCAAATTAAGTAAAAAATAATTCATCTGGGATTCACGAATTTTGAAGCCTATCAGACTTTGTTTTGATGAGGCTTTTTTGTGCTCTGTGTTGATGTGAAACAAAACTTACCTTCCATTTATTTGTTTTTTTCCAGGGTGCCTGAACTGTTTAATTATGTAGCCAAGAACAGCCAAGAAGATATCTGCTATGAAGATGACATTTGGCCTGGAGAGGATGAGAATGGGTAAGCCACCTTGCTCCTTCTTTTTTTCTAGAATAAGGAGAATAAAAACTGACAATTTTGAAATCGTTAGTGACTGTATAGTGGCTGCTTTGTGACTGAAGCTTTGGTGTTCCTTTAGCAGCATGATTGTTCAGCAATGACTAAAAAAATTACCTGAATGCTGGACATCTCAGTTGTGAAGTGGAAGTTTCTGTTTCAGGCTCCAATCTCCAGTCCAGTAAATCTAATTTTCAATGGCTAATTCATAATTCTTGCTTTTAAAGTACCCCTCAGTAGGCACAGCTATGGCTAGTCATAATTTTTGAAAAAATAACCAATAATTGTTGTAATTGTCTAAAATCAGTTTGAATTTGAAAAATAACTCTTACAGAATTTAAACAGCTTCCCCCATTTTTAGTACCCCTTTAGTCAGTTCCATGGGAGACAAGTAGCAGCCTTGGTTCCAGATACAGTGTGGCCACATGAAAAGCTTTAGTTATCAGCTGGTAGGACCTGTCCACGGGCTCCAGGCAGTAAGTGTGTGTGACACTGTGCCCCACAGGCCTCTTGCCAGGTGGATATACCACTGTGGGGCTTTTCTCTTAGAGGAATCTCAGGTTTGTGCTCCATCTTACCAGATAGGCTTGCCCTGTGAGGTTCTTTCTTAGAGTGTTGTGAGAAACAGCTGGTCAGAGAATCTGTAATCAAATCTGGATGTGGTTTTGTGATTGGATGTAAACATAATTTGCTGAATACTTTTAATTAATTTCATAATTATTTTTTTTTCTGAAACAAAACTTTAGGGTATGGTTTTGAAACAGTATTGCATGATTCAGAGTTGTTTTAATCCCTGCTGTAAACTCATACAGAACTCTTAGGTTCTGTTACTTTGTGAATGTATACAAGCATTGTGCCTGTATCATACACTTGACTTTAGGGAACGTGGTAACATGCCTAGCTTATGCAGTTAAAAGCTTTAATTCATGTCATTTTTTATTCAGAGCTGAGAAAGTGCAAGAAATTGTTGCCTGGTTGAAGGCACATCCTGTGTCTGCTTTGTCTCGCTCATCTTGTGACTTGCAAATTTTGGATGCAGCCATAGTTGAGAAAATTGAAGAAGAAATAGAGAAATGCAAGGTATGCAGCCTGGTGTCACTGTGAGCAGGGGTGAACCAAAAAGCAGCTGCTCGTTATTTTCCAAGCTCTTCAGTTAGAGTAAGACCATTGAAAATTATTTCTCATTCCAAAGAATGAGAGAGTGTAAATCTGAACTTGTAATGGGAATTATCCCAAATATTCAGAAGAGCTCATTATTCATCTTTGTAATTGGCTCACTCTTTTGGGGGTGATTTAGCAGCAGTAGGCTGTGCTCTGGACTGTGCCTTTTGGTGCTTTCATAAAGGCACAGGTACCAGTGTCTATTCAGAAATACTGAAGTGCTCTTTTTGTAAGTGCAGAAGAACAGTCCCCGCTGTTCTTCCCTTGCAGTTTCTCTTTGGTCTGCAGAAAATTAGAAAGTTGTTTTCCGAAGGCCAAGGTTGAAAAAAGTGGGCAAGGAAATTACTGAAGTAAAAGCTAAGGGCAAAACCACATGAAATAGTGGGCTAAATTTTTTTGAAATAACTTGCAAGGGCATCTTAATAAAATTGATGTGAAATCTGGATTTAGACACTAATTATTTGGTAAGAAATCCACCATCTTTAAAAACTGAACTTACTTCAAAGACTTTCTGAAAGCTGTACACTGTTACCTAAAAGAAACTAAAGAATTCTACATGATATTTTCAGGTGGTTTGTTTTACCTATTCCAGTTGGTTTGTGCTGACCTTCTGTCCCTTTCCTTTAGCAAAGAAAGAGCAACAAGAAGGTACGAGTGACTGTGAAACCCCATTTGCTGTACAGGGTAAGTAATGGGAAAGGCAGGGAGGCCTGGGCTTTTTGTTTTGTTTGGGTTTTTTCTCCAGAAAGTTTGCTTTACAGTTTCCCTCAGTTACTGTTAGAAATGCATTTTAATTGTAATCCTTGTTCTTTTGCCTGCACTAACACAGTCTGTTGGTTCTTGTCAGCCGTTGGAGCAGCAGAAGGGGGTTGTTCCAGATCGGGATGCAGAGTACAGGCTGTTTGACCGGGTTGTCAACGTGAGAGAGAACTTTTCTGTTCCAGTTGGTCTTCGAGGTACCATTATAGGAATTAAAGGAGGTAATCTTTTCCTCATGATTGTATCTACAAAACAGCACAGGTAGTGATGTGAAAGCAGATGTTTGTATATCATGCAAATATATAATTTGAATACACACAGATTTCACACTGTGAAGCATATACAACATAAAGTCATGAAAGACATATTTACTGTTTCAAATTCAACCTACAGGTATTCTGTTTAAATTTCATGTGTCACACAGCTGTTCTCTGAATAAGAAATTACCTGCCCTTTGTTCCCTCTTAATATGAAGAGGGCAGATCAAAAAGGAACAAAATTAACTTATGGAAAGATATGAGCAAAATTAAGAGAAGTAGACATAAAAACAGATGTTAAGCTTAGTACTCGCACTGAACATAAAACTTTATCAAATATTATTTTTCTTAAATTGTTTTATTTTGATTTTTTTTATTCTGTCATACTCCATTTTCAATAATTGGCATGGCTTTATACCTTCTTTGACAAGAAGATTAACTATAAATCTATTTTAAGTAAATAAAAGAATTTATCCATTTCCATTGAGTAGCAGTTTGAGATCCAATAATGTAAACTGTTTTCTTACCTGACATTTCGATGGTTCTTTTCTCATTCAGTTTGCATCTCATGGAATCTCAAATACACTAGACTTGGGTGCAGCTTTTTTCTCCATAATTACTATATACTGATATAATTTTAAAGGAGTATTAGTCTGTCATTATGCAGGAAGTTAATATTAAAGCTGTTGGTTTCTGACTGCCTCAGTGTAAAAGTGGCTTGCATCTCTTCTGTGGCAGTTTCTGACAGCTGTGACATTCTGCTATAAATCGCAGTTCTGTTAATGCACGCTGGTAAGATGTTATTCATGGTACTTTCTACTGAAACTGTATCTTCAAGGGCAGACATACATGACTTTGAGAAGCATTTTCAAATTTGTTAATTAAATTACTGAGAAATAAATGGGGGTTTTCCTGTTAATTTTTGGCCTTTTCATTATTTATTGCATAACCAACACAGATATTTACATAATTTAGATGGCAGTAACTAACATATCCTATATAGGATGACATTTTACTTTATTTTCTATAGCTACTAGAGAAACAGATGTGCTCTTTGAAGTTTTGTTTGATGAAGAATTCCTTGGAGGCCTCACTATAAGGTTTGTGCAGGGAGGTTGACAGTCATTTCATGCTATTGGTATAGTTGCCTTTGGTTTGGTTGAGTATTTTTAATGCCTCTTCTTGAAACTTTGTTTCTTGATAGCATTGATCAGTATTTATTTCTTCTGTGTTTCTTTATTCTCCTTGAGTATGGTTAATTTTTATGAAGCATATTGTATAGTGGAAATGCTCTTTAGGCTCTTTCTGGTATATTTTAAACCTTCTGATTTGTAGAAAGCAAATATGAAGAAGCAGAATAAAGCACTAGTTCCAAATGTCTTTTTAAAACAAATATGTAGCAAACAGGTTATTATCAGTATGTCTTCAACACATAGACTGGAAACCAGTCAGGAGGTGTCTGTTCTTGTGAAGGAGGGACTCTGAGCTATCAGTGATTGATACTTTGGCACTCCATTAAAAACCTAAACTGTTCTTCAGGACATGGAGCTGCTTTTGTTTTAAAAAGTGTGGTGACTCCCCAGTATTTAAGTAAACAGCTAAACTTCTAGGTGCACAGATTTACAGCCGGGTTCATTTTACCCTTGTTTTGGATAAAGTAAGATTTTAATGACAGACATTAGAGTGGATTCTTACCTGTTCCCTGCATTCACGAAGCATAGCACAAGTGTAGCCCTTGCAAGAGCAAGATAATATTCAGTGTTCAGAAATGCTGTTTAAATTCCATTTAGAATTCTGCTACTGAAATTTAAACTTCAGTTTTCATTTTGGAAAAGGAAAAGAATATTGTTTCCTGGCTCTTAATCTTTTACAGAAATATTTACTACAGAACTATGCTAAAACAGTTCACACATCTTTAAAATTTCTTTTAGCTCAGCAGTGAAGGGCACAATCTAAACTCAGAGCAGTAATTACTGTTGTTTGCTGGGTTTGACAGCCAGAGGCCAAAGGGGGGAGTGCAGTGGGATTAAGATTGTGTGTAATGCTACTAGATTTCAATACTGGAGACAGTTTTCAGCCTCTGTTGTTTAAACTTGAGTCATTATCTTTTGGCAACAATTAAACTGTGTAATTTACTTTTCTTCAGGTGCTCCCCTGCCAGAGGTTATCGCCTGCCCTCAAGTGCCTTAATTAACCTGTCTCATGGTAGTCGGTCAGAAATGGGAAATCAAAAGCTGATGGCCATAGTTAAACCTCAGCCAGCAGTGAATAACTACAACTCACATGCATCTGATCTGTCATCTGTATGCTCACAGAAAGTGCAGCTGGGAGGCCTCAACCATTCTCCTCGCTCCCTTTTTGTTCCTACTCAAGTAAGACTTTTCTTGCATTTGTACAACAATGGTTTTCCCTCGAGGCTGGATTATTGATGTGATTATCTTCATTGGCCCAAACAAAATTGAATTTTTGTGTCAGTATATTAGAAGTAGGATAATTCTTATGTTGGAGAAATCGGTTAGTCCAATAATGACAGGGACTAAGATTTCCTACTGACAGTTGTTTGGCTTTGAGTAACTCCAGTGGCATTTCTGAGGGACAAATACTTAGTTTGAAACATTGTTGACACCAAATGTGATGTCAAATAGTGTGTTTTGGGCAGAGATGCAATTATTTCTTTAAAGCTCTTCTAATTAATGCCAAGTTTGTCTGTAGGCCAAGTTTGTCCATGCTCAGAAGAAGAAGACATGATTTCCCTGTCAGTTTTATTTCTTGGTTGCAATTTACTGTGAAACTACAATAAAGGAGGAAAAATTATAGGTGAATCAGGGTTCTTAGTGGTTTAATGAAACTTTATTTTTTCAGTAAGTGTCTTCTTTAAATGGAATCATCTTAATTGGTAACTTCATGTTGCTGTAGGATGCTTGAGAACAATTGCCTCATGTTTTTAAGTCTACTCAAGAAAAACTAATTTCCAAAAGAAAACTTAGGACAACGAAATGCTTCTGATTGATTTGGGTTTTTTTTTCCCTCTCAATAATTTAGCAACTGAATGGAAGACAGCATTACAATCTCAGGGCTGAAAATCAGGGCAACTCACCCCAGAAAGGATCATTTCTGAGTGGCAATCAGAAAAATAAAGTGAGTGTTCTGATTCATTTAGTGTTGGACACAAATGTCTTTACTTTGACCCTCTGTTTAAGCAGGTATCCTTTTCTCATGATTAATAAATAGCTTTGTTTTAGTACTTCAGATGTTTTAGTCCAGATACAGACTGGAGTAGAACTGCTCTCTATTCTTGAATGGTATAATATCCTGTGTTATCCTTGTTTAGATATTAGATTTTCAAAAGTGGTTTTTGCATATCTGGGCTTCAGTTCTGTGGTAACATACCTGTAGTGTAATGAAGCAGTTGAGCCTGATTGGTAAGGCCTTAAAATAAGTAATTAATCATAAAATCTAAGAACAGTACAGGTATGAAAGCATGCTTTGGAAACCTTTCTGAGTTGGTATCTGAGTTTTAGTTATACTTGGTGTTCTTTCCTGTGTTTATAACTTGAGTTAATAACAAAACAACAACACTTTCAGAAGTGATTCTGGGTAAAAATTGTTGTACAAGTGCAACTCAACACAATAGCTTATTTTATAAAATAATTACCTGCAACTTGTACTGGTGTCAGTATGAAAGTACTTCATTTGAGCTCTGTTAAACTTGGACCTTACAATTTCAGAATGTCTTGGTATATGCTTAGCTGTTCAAAAGCTGAATTTATAGCTGCTGAGTTTGTTGGGGATCTTGTTTCTTATTTTGTCAGGCACAGAGTAAGCAAGATGATGAATTCTGCAGCATATGGCAGTCGTTGCAGAGTTCTGGGAAGTCTCATCACATTCAGCAAAACATGCATGAGAAGGTTAGTATATAAACTTTAAACAGATTCCTGGGTTCAAAATGTGAAGGCACTTCATTTCATACATCAGTTAGCTATATCAGAAAACTTTTCAGTTTATGCCACAAGTAAATCCTCTGGATCAAAGTGTTGTTACCCAGAGCTCTGGAAAGAGGTGATTGTATGGGGCTGCTTTGGAAATGACAGATACAGTTTTCTGGTTAAGCTTTGTGGTTTGAAATCCTAGAGTGCAGTTCTACCTCAGGAAATCAAGCTGGGAACTGGCCACCAGTTTTATAAGCCAGGATTCAACGACAGCAGCTTTAAATGTCAGCAAAGAAAACAGGAGCCATATAGAAAGTGTAAGTACTATAATTAGAAACTGTTTAGGAAAACTGCTTGCTTTATCTGATCTTCATTGAAATGTCTGTTGAGCTTTTTGGCTTTTTGTAGTTATTGACAGGAAATAATTTATTGTAGTTTTATAAACACTGCATTGCAGTTGTTATTGTCAGATGTCCCTGGCATGCCTATTAGATTGTTCCATCCTTAGTCCTGAACGTTTTAGATGAGCTGTTCTGTGTTCTATTTACTTGCCACCCCTCCGATATAAAAACAAAACAAAAAACCACACACTGTGTTTTTGAAAATTTGCTTGTGATCGTATTTGTAGAATACAAAATTAGACATATTATTGCATATGCTTTAATTTTATCCTAGAAGAAAAGCATATACCAAATGCCCTATAAAGTATGAATTAAACATTTGATAAAACCATTCAAATTAATGCAACTCTAGTACTTACATGGAGTTAATATTTTTTGAGTCTTGCTAAGTATTACAGTTTTTGAGAGTGTTTCAAAAAAATACATTCTTTTGTAGTTAAAGAAGATTCCAAAGTTACAAGAGGTGAAAATCAACCACATAATAAAATATCAAACCAACAGGTAATTTCGTCTGTACTGAGTAAATGTATTCTTTCCTTGCCATTTTACTCTGGTCTGATTTGTCATTTTACAGATTTGCCTTTAACTGGCCTCTTAGTTGATTATTTTAATAGGTACAATTTATGTTGGAGATTTTTTTCAGTAGAGATTTTATAGACAGAACGTGAGAGAAAGTGTGTAAGATGTATGATGATACCAAACTATTTTCCTATTCCTCTCAGACTCTAAAGCTACACTGTAATGGGAAAACACAGATGCTAGGTTTTCAGGAAGCTGAAATCCTCTAAGGATATTAGCTTGTGAAAGCTGTTTGCATAGTATTTCTGATATGATTGTGTTATAAAAAGTGATAGAATATTCAGTAATAATTGCTGCAGTTTATCTCAGAATTTTGCAGGTGTGAATAAGTACAATGTCAAACTTCTGAAAAGGAATGAAAGTCCCAACATGCCTGTAATTCAGAAGGCTGCAGTTGATGGTCCCTGTACAGGTGGAAAGGTAGGATCTAGATAGTTGATTTTCCTGTGCTCTTTGAATAACTTCAGTTTCCAGTCCATTTTGTTCACGTTGTTCCTGGTTACTTGTGTGCAAATTCATGTTTATAACGGAAGACAAACCTGTATAACTTTGACCGTTCTTTAAATGAATTCTCTGTTCCTCAGTACTTGCATATTTTTAATAGGCAAACCTTGATGCAGTGTCTGGATGTCTGTTCACAGAACAGACATGACCCTGACCTGCCCAAGCTAGGAGAAAAAAAATCAGAATGAGAATAAAATTAACCTCAAATTAAGATACCCTTTCTCTTGCATCTATTTGCAAATATACTAAGTTGATGTACCTTTTTTCTCTTTTAATTTAAGAAGGACAATGAACTGGAAAGCCTTCTAGCTTCTCTGAAAATTCCCAAAGAAAATGAAGCACAGACTTGTTCTAAGGAAGCTACAAATGAAGAACATCTGTCACCACAGTCATTTGCTATGGTCTGTATACTGCAGGAATCATTACATTGCAGTTTAGCCTCTGCTATCTTAGCATCAGTGCTTCTATTTAAAGAAACTCCATGAAACCTCATGCTGCTTTCTAAAACATATTAATGAGCTTTTAATTAGCTATTCTCAAAGAAAATTAGCAAACACATTTTTTTTATGCTGGGATGCTGTTATCTGTGCTTTGATAAAATGTAACTGGTTGCAAAAGAACAATTCAGATTCTGTTACCAAGTATGATATTTGGAGTTAAGAAGGTTGTGATGTCTGAAATGGCAGCATATCCCTGAGTGGTTTATTTTGTTTTTAAAGAAAGGAACACGGATGCTCAAAGAGATTTTGAAGATAGATGGCTCTGATCTGGACACAAGGAATGAAGTGAAACCCCAAGTTAATGATGTCCCTGCTCCCTCTAGTAGGCAGGATTGCCACGGAGCTGCTGTGCAATACAGACCAACAAAAAAAATGGGTACGTTTAGCCATCAGCTCAGAGTTCAGAGCTTCACCTTGCAGTGACTTTTTAGAACATACCTTACAGCACAGTACTGCTTTTCAAAATGCAATAATGAAATGTCCATCTTTTTTTCAGGTTTACTTCTTTATTTAGATCTAAAATTCTCTTCATATATAGTCTTCTGTCTTTTGTTAAACATTATGAAAATACCAGGGAAAAAATTAAATAACCTTTTTTTCCTAATAACCAAGTTGCCATTCTTTCTGTGCAGGAAATGCTTGTGATACAGCCTTTTTTTTTTTTTCCTTTTGTCAGCTGCTTATATGAACAAGCCTTATAGCCCTGGAGGCCCTCAGAACACACCAGCAATAGAAACTGGAGGTCACCCTTTCGCTTGTCCACAGCCTGCGCTGTCCACTGTTTCCGAACTGTCTCGTGTTTGTTCGCTTCTTGGAATGTCGCAACCAGATTTCTCTTTCCTAAAAACACCACAGGTAAAAAGCTTTTCCTGCAAAAGTTCAACGTCTCAACTTTGTATCAACTATCCTATATTAAATATTTAGACTGACCACTGAAATACATCAGCAAATAAACCTCCCTCTATCTTTTTAAAAAACAGCCAAGCACCCAAATCCTCTGTTTCTGTCTCACAGTTTGTCAGCAATACAAATCCCCTCAAAAATCTTCTGTCATTTTTCTAGACCATGACAGTTTGCCACATAAAGTTGTCGAATGGTTTGTTGGTTCACGGGCCTCAGTGTCACTCCGAAGCTGAAGCGAAGGAGAAAGCTGCGTTTTTTGCTTTACAACGTTTGGTGAGGACGTAAAGAATCTTCGAAAATCTTTGTCTCTCTTGCACTGCATCTGTTCATAACCCTCTGATTCCTTCTTTGTAGAGTTCTATAGGAGTAAACTTTGCTTCACCTGCACCTCCACCAGTCTTTCCAAATTATCAGCCACTTGGAGTTCCTGTTCCACCCGGATCAATTCCTCCAGTATTTGCACAACCCCCTGGTAAGTATTTCCTGAAACGCATTTCAAATGATATAATGATATTCTGTAACTGTAGTAGTTCTTCATATGAAAATTCATGTCTTCCAGAACCCCCATTTTTCGATCTTCATGTATGTATTTGTGTGTCTGAACTGTTTTGAAAACAGTTCATGAACCTCTTCTCATCAATATGCAGATGAATTCAATACAAAGAATCATGTCTCTCCCAATTATTTCTTGTCCTCAAGAATGTATTTATCTATTCAGTCTTAGGTGCTTTTTCCATTTTGTTTTTTTTTTTTTTTTTTCCTTCAAAGCAGTAGAATTAGTTCAAAGCTGATAGTCCTAGTCCAGATTTCATAAGAAGTATCTTCCATGATATTCTACATGGATTCCCCCTCCGCCCCCATATAGTTAATGTTTATCAGTGCATTAGTTTTTATTTGATTATAACCAACTTTCACTGAAGTGCTACATCACAATCCTGTTGTACACAGCCAAACTTGAGCATTGTAAGTAACCCCCCCAAAATGGCTAGAAGTCCTAGGGCTGTTTCTGGCTCCCAGCTGTTTTGTGTGCTACTGAATCTCACATTCCCAGCTAGCAACTAATGAGTCAGCACAGCTGTAGCATCCTAGAAACCCACATGGCAGCTGCTACATCTCTTTTCCCTGAGGTTTCTCTGTTGTTGACGTGTTTCTAAGAATAGCCTGAGCTTGCAGCCTATTGCTAATACAGTTCTCTCTGCTGAGGATGTGAAGATCTGTGTTCTGTGCACTCTGGAGTGCTCTTGATTGTGCTGTCATCTAGGTGTAGTTCTGTAAAAGCAGAGCTGTTTGTTTGGTGTGGGGGGATGATAATAAATAAAGAGTTAGCTGTTTTCAAGTAAATATGAAGAATTATGAGGCTTTATTGGAAAGGTAAACAACATGAAGACAAATGTAGTTGGGTTACTTTTGGGGAGTTTGTACCCTCTTTTGTGGGAAAGTGAGCTAAAAGTTCCTTATTTTCGTAGCTAATATGATGCCTCCTCCATCATCTCATATGTTTGGTCCAGTGTCCTGGGGAACTCCAGTGCCTAAGCATTATTATCCTGGCTCCTACCCAGGAAATGTGTCTCTTGCAGGAACTATACCAGTTGGTTCTCACAACCAGTTTATACCTCTGCAGGTAAGAGCAGCAGGTTTGTCTTAATATGGCATTTTTGTAAAAAATGTGCCTACGTGATGAATGCAATAACACCCCTCCCCCCCGTGAAGTACTGTTTGGTGTGAGAAAATTATTGTAAAAAATTGTGTGCATGTTTTCTGAAAGTGGAATATTTGCATTTTTTTGAGAATGCCTGCTGTTAAATAATATTTATTTAATTTAAAGGTAACTAAAAAAAGGGCTGCTAGCAAGAAAAACTTTGAACTCAAGGAGTTTCAGAGTTCCCCTCAAGCTGCACCTCTAAAGAATGAACAGCCAGTGTCTTCTGACCACATTCAGCAAGATAGTTCTTCAGCTCCTTTAAAATCTCCTCAAGCTGCTCAATCCACTGTTTCATTTCAAGACAATGTGGCTACTCCAAGTGTTCCTCATAACAAATCAACACCAAACACTTCCAGCAAGCGAAAGCCAAGAAAACTGGCTGTCAATTTTGGCGCACCAAAATCTTCAGAATAAATATGGTAGCTAGGTGTATTTTATCTTTAACTCTTCCCCCCCTGTTATGTTCTATCATTTAAAAAAATCAGAAATCTCTATTAAAAAGACCAGCCACTTTAAGTATAATATAGAAGGAAATACATTTTACTCGCTATGATTTTCAGGTTGTCATGAAATCTCTACAAATTATGTTAAAACTTTTTATTTTCACTGGGATTAGCAAGAGCCAGGAAACGCTGAGTGCAGGTTGCCATGCCCTCCATTGTGCCTAGGTTTCTAAACAGTGGCTTACAGACTCCATGGGGTAAGCAGCAATAACAGTGGCGGCCTTAACTCGGGATTGCCCTGCTCTTTGGGAGGGATATGGAACGGTAATAAGTTGGGCATCTAACACTGTTCAGTGTGACATTTTGTACTCTAGCTTATTTTTAAATAGTGTAAGAAGACAGAAAGGAAAAGTCATTTAAATGCAGCTTCTGTATTGGCTCTCCAGGTCCATCTGAGTTGAATCAACAAGACTCAGAGCTAACTACAGTGAAAACGCCAAACCCGCTCTAAGCACCAATGCTGGGGTTTGTACTAGAGGGCAGCAGCTTTACAACTTTCAGAACATAGGTGTTACTGTGTGTCTGGTGTTAGACTGGCAACAAGTGATTGCTGATGCACAATCTGTTCCAGGAGATTCATTTATAGGATGTTACTGAATAACAAAATACATTTGCAAACTAGAGACCTCTTTGGTAAAGTACATTTAATTTTGTTAATCTATCAGTTTCATTGTTTTCCCGTGATAAAATGACATAGTTATCTACTACACATATGGATAGCTTCCTAAATGCTAATGATATCCTGATTTTTTTCTAAACTGTAGAAATGGCCAGAGTTTAAAGATGTCCATTGTGCTGGATGACTGTTGAAGTTGTGTTTACTTAGAGTCCTGTCCTTCCTTTTCTAGTTTGTGCCCTGAACCTTCTCTATACTAGGTTATTTTTTGTTACTAGTTACTTTTAATATTTATTTTTTAGTTTTGTGATAGAAGTTCTGCATTGCAAAATTGAATTATCAGAAACTGTTGCTATTTGTTCCATAAGAATATTCAGACAAAAAATTGAATTGCATTTTTGGACAGAACTGTCATTAGTTCATATAGGAAAAAAAGAAGGCTCAAAGGTCCTTGTACTATTTTTAACCCACATGTACCATTCTTGTGGAGATAAATGTGAAATCTTTAGGAAAAAAATTGAAACTCTGGTGCTGCTTACTGATATGGATTAAATTTCATTTTTCTTCTTTATTTTAATCTCTTCTAGAAAAAATATTTTTCCTCTAAGGCCCAGGAAACAGAAATAAAGCATCCTTGAGTGATTCATTTTGTTGCTTCCAAACAGGTTTCATGCTGGATCTGCAAGTCTGTAGACTTTCTTTCATTTGTTCTTTGCCTCTGTTTCTGGTGTAGTATCAAGTTTCACATTGTTACTGTGTTATAGGATTTTTTAATTTTCATTTCTCCAAAACAGCAGTATTTGTAGAATAGCAGCAATATAAAAAGGATCACAGAGGTAAAAACAAGGTTAAGAAATTTTAGGTCATTTTACTTAGTATCACAAAACTATAAAGTCTATATGTAGTCTTAAATTACATTGATTTTGTTGTTCTCTTTGTAATCATCTGGTCTCAAGAGGGTTGGAAGGGAAAGTTGTGTTTTTTGGTGATTTATTGTCATTAGCAACACGAGACTGACCTGATGCTGCCATGCCAGTATTTGAAACATTGTTGTGTGAACTGCAGTTACCAGACACAGGTGATAATCCCCCATGTCCTGTGTGAATTATCTGGTCACAAGAGAAAATCCCTGTTTAGAAATTCCCATGATGGAGATGAGACTGTGTTAGATTCTTTCATCGCTGAATTTTGATGTATCTGGATAGCTGATTTATGCAGAGTTTTTAGAAACAAAGTTATGAAGGACACTATACTCTTGCTGGTGAACACAGCAATTTCTACAAATTACTCTACTTCAGACTAAAATTTCTGCTCCCTCTTCAAGTGGAATTGCTTTATGTAGTATAACTAGAGGTTAAACACTTTATTCTGTACCTGCTGCATATTGTATTCATCCCTGATTTTTAGTTGATTTCTTCTCTGATGCCGCCTGCCTGGTGCCCAGTTAATTACAGTTCTACATGTCCTGGTAGATGTGACATTGCATTGATCTCTGCCATGGCCCCCATGATTTCATTTCTATATTTTAACAAGATCGTTACGTTTAATTCATACAGATATAAATTTAAGCATTTCTTTTTCTCATAGATAAAAAGTATTTTGTAAGCACTGGAGTTTTTCATTAGATCTTATACAGAGCAGTATTTTACTAAAAAATCCAAAAGGGAAGACTTTTATGTGCGCGTTTTTGTAGTTTCTGATTTTTTTAAAATAACTTTTCATTGTTTATCTGCCAAGTGAATTGTTTAAAATTTGCATATAAATGGATACAGAATGTATTTTTTGTGCTGTTTAGTGTTAAGTGTGCATTTGCAGATTTTTAGCATGTAGTTGCACAAAGGACTGTGCAAAGATATTTTGAAATATGAATATATGCTACACTGAAGGAAAAACATTCATAAAAGTGAAATGCTCTATAGAACTCTAATGCAATAGAGTAATTTTATAAACTGTGTCTGTGTCTGCTTGGATTAAATATTGAAACAAGAAACATTACCTATTTTCACTGTTTTATTTCCAAATACTATATGGGAACTGCTGTATGCTCCAACTGAAAAGTTTAAGATAGAAGTTAAATCTCAAATTTCTGTGATTCTCAGAAGTAGCACCTGCCCTCCTGAGCTGTTTCTTGATGACTTTCGACTATAACAGAGATAAAAATACAAGGCTTTTTCAAAAGACTGTTGGTCACGTTACAGTTAAAAGCATTCAACAAGATACTCATCTTCCAAAGTTTCTTTGCCTTTGTCACCAATTAGATTAAAAATTAAAAGAAAGCTATGGAGAAGTCAGTAAGATTACTTTCCAGTAAGTTCAGTTCTAAGGATTCTGAACAAGGTGCAAAACCAGCTGATGGCTGAAAAACAGAAGCCATGGTTATCTGGAAATATCTGACATCTATTTCTGTACCTGGAGCAAAACACTATGCTGAGACTTTTGTGAGTTGTTAGGATCTGTCTTTTGCCAACTGCAGCACTAGCTTTTCATGTAGAGAGATGTGATTTTCTTTCCTGTAGGTTACTGTGTGAATTAGCTTGTTTAAAGCAACTCACACAAAGAATGGAGTAAGCTCTTGGCACGACCAGCTGCTGCAGCTTTGTGTGACTGTGCGTGCAACGTTGGGGGTCTGTAGGAACAGTCTGGTTGTGCACACACTCAGGTCATAGTGCTCAGTTTGAACATCCCAAGATCCAATCTTGCATTTCTTAAGCTCTCTTCAAATTATTAGTCAATGAACTTTTAAGTACTGCAATTACCCTGCAGGGCGAGTTCTGCCCCCTTACTTTTCCATCTCCATGTGTACCACTAAAGAAAAGTAAAGGGAAAACGTGAAAATATATTGATTGGGGCATAATAAATCTTGCATGGCCACTCCCATTCAAAAATTAAGGGACTTCTGTTCAATTTCCTGTAGTTGATCTGAACTGTACAGGTGACTGAGGACTCTTGAAGGAATTGTTACAATAAGATGTTTTTTTATTCTTTTTATTTGCAATGTGATCTCCATATGTATTCCATAATCAGCCTTCCTTACTACTGAGAGACAGTTATGTTCTTCTCTTTCTGTCTCTGGAAAAGGGGACACAGTGACACCAAGGGCATAAGGGCACTCTGAATACACACTCTTGGCCAAAAGAATTCAAATTCAGGTGCATGAGGACCCATGACTGTTGAGACTGTAACTGATACATGTTGTGAAGAATTGGCTCTCGTGAGGTAAGTAGCTGTTGTTTATTAACAAAAGAATCCATGGTTGCAACAACAGGTCCTTGTTGCTGCCACTTTTTGATGGGCTGCTTATTTGTATTTTTTTAAAAATCACAAATTTTCTATTTTATTTTTGCTTTGAAAGGCAGTACATATCAAAGGAAAACAAGAAGGAGTTGCAATGCCATCAAGTGCAAACAGTAAACCTGATTCTATTATTGGACAGGACAGAGAACATTTTCCTTTAAAACTTTTTTTTTTTCTGGTAGAACTTGGTCAGTAGCATCACTGCATTGGCAATGTTTTATGGAAGTTGATGGTTACGCCTAGTCCTGTATTTTCTGTAACTGAATGAAAGACAAAGGCTGGCAAAAAAAACCCCAATAAAACCAAAGTGTAATTTCTGTGCAAGTAACAATAAAATTCAAAGTCATCAACTTTGAGCATGTTGAGGGTACACAGCAAAGCAAAAATTGTGATTCCAATGCAACTAAGTGATCTCTTTGTGAGTAATGCAGCATATTTTAGATTTAGTGCTAATTTGGGATAGAAGGTGACCTTTACTGTTAGTTCCTGATGTTTTTTCCAGTACCTATTTTTTTCAAACAGCTGAAATGTTTTGTCAGTCATCAAAACTTAACTCAGCAGGGTACATGGAGGGCAGTGTAGACTGCTGGAACCTGTGAGTTTACTGAGCTGCTGCCTTCTACATTGTTCTGTTTAATTTTTTTCCTTTTCGTTCCCTTTGCTTTCTTTTCTAATTTTTTTTTAATGGCTAGGTCTTATTGAAACAATAGTTCTTAAGTGCTTTTTCATCCCTTTAGCCTATAGTATATCCATTCTCTTGTTCTGAGTAAGTCTAATTGATGGCCCTTTTTTCTGTCTTTATTTTTAGATTTTTTCCTGTGAATTTCTAGACTTGAAATCAGTGTTCTTTTAAAGAGCTGTTCAGCCCTGAATTTTCTAAGTACAAGTGACCATCATATATATATACACAAACATATATAAACAGGAACTTAATCTCTGTAAGAAAGTAAGTTGTTCATAGTTACATCATTTTCAGTCCACAGAACAAATCTTTAAGAGACATCCAGAGGATGATGGACATTATCTTGTTAATACACATTGCATATCTCCAAATGTAGATATTCTTTAGGTTGGGTAAAAGTAATGGGCAAATAATGAAACAGTAAGAGAGTAAATACACCAATTTTCACTTCACTTGCTGTGGTATTTAAATTCTTGGCTTAAAACTTGATTGTCCAAAGTCCACTTCATTTCCTGTTAAAGATTTCTTCTGTTGCAGAGCTGGCAGCAAGGAAGGACTGCTTGTGCCTCGGGCACAGATTTGATGTGCAATTCCCTGTTAAAAATACAGGCTTAACCAGTCTGTTTTTACTTGCTCCCACTGGGTCATGCCAAACTTTTTGAATAGCCACATTATGAACCATATCAAGGAATTACTCTGATCGGAACTCTTTCCCCTGTGCTATTTTTCAGAGAGTTCATTGTGGAGCCCCAAGACCAGCTGTGTTGGTACCGTTTTTGTAGCATGAGGGCAGGATGATTAAGCAAGAATGGAACTGCTTAAGAAACGCCCCGTGACTGCCTAGAGCTGAAATGACACACAAGTCTAACATGATATATTAAGTGATGTTACTGTGTGTGGTTCTGTCTGTTGACTTTGAGGAGAGTGGTAAATTCTGGCGGGAGTACAGGAGGAACTGCTGAGAGAGGGTCATATGGTAAATTATTGCAGCATTTGCCTCAAGATCATCACTTTCATTTTGGGCTGTCTGTTAAGTTTCAGGCGAGGGTTAATGAATGATGGATATGGGCTGCACCAGCCAGTGGATCAACAGAGATTAGTGGGCTCTTTCTTATTTAAGTGCAAAAGGACTAAAGGCCCTGAAGTCAATGCTTCATAATGTTAAAACTTGTTAAATAGGTAGAGCTAAGGAAATGGTAAAACGGTAACTCAGTTTGAGGAGGCAGTAGTACAGATGCATCTTGACAAAATACACCTAAGGAAGAAAAGATAGAGAAAAAAAAACCCGCATTACAAGTTTTGTGTCTTGCTCTCCTAGACTGCAGTAGCTGGAATCCTGTTAGCAGTGCCAGTGAGAAGGTCGGTTGATTCATACTGGAAGCCTGGGGTGAATGAAGAAGTTTCTATGTATCAGTCACACAACAGAAACGCACCCAAGAATACCTTTATTTTAAAGAAAAAGTTAACTATCCAAAATACAGTTTAATTAATAAATTGGAAATTTTATTTAATAATCTGGTCCTAGAAAATGGGCAGACTGTCTCAAGATCATGTTTTCCTTCTGGCAATCAGGTCTGCTGGGTCTGTATCAGTCCCATCTCTCAAGGCCTCAGGGTAACTCCCACTTGCTCTAAAGTGCATTTCTTGCTGACTGAAACATGCTGAGTGTGATAACATTGCTTACAAATATTTAGTATAGATTACTTATGGTAGGGGTTTTGCTGTCCCTGCCAGCCATGTAGGATCTTCCTGACCCTGATGTTCTGCCATTTGACTGGTTTTCCTTAATAACTCTTTCCTCTGCTACAGCATTGGACAGGTCCTTGGAGTGCCTCCACTCCTTCATTTGGTTTGATAGTCCAGTAAAAGATAAGACCAGTCACGCTTTCCAGAGGTGAGGATTTCAGCAGAGAAGATGCAGAAGTACAGGACACAGCTGCTGCAGTGCTGGGTACGTGCCCCCAGGTGTGTCAGCTCTCTGCCTGGGAGCAGTGAGGTGGCACCTGCATGTTCTCACTCCAACAGGAGGACTTAGGGTGGTGGTAGAGGTTACACAGGCTCGTTATCAGCATTGCAGCACAGTATAAAAGGAACAAGTCCACACATTTTCACTTCAAATTGACTTTCTTGTCTGTGCCAAGATTTACTTGGGGGTTTTATAAGTACTGGCGATAAGATTTTCTCTGAGGGTGACAGAGGTTTTCAATAGATGAAGAGTGTGTGGGAATGGTATTATTTATGACAAAACAACAGAAGCTAATGCCAGATAAATCATGTGTGGACAAGCAATACATGTCTGAAAGCCCATTGCCTCCTCTATTGCATTACTTTTATCACTATACAAACAGAACAATAATATAAAATTTGTATTTCATAAGCCTCATAAATTAAGCAATTTTAATACATGATGTCTATAACTGAGATTATATATGCAATGCAATCTTGCAAGTTGGTTCATGTTATCTTTTTTCCACCACGTGCACATCTAAATTCTTTGTTAGCATATTACACAGAATTTAAGATCTGCTAGAAGAAATCTGCTTACAGTCACTCCCATGCAATCAGAAGGGTATGTATTTGTTACATTAAGAGCTTGTAAAAGAAGAAAGTAACATGCACCTCCATTTTCTTTTTGAAGTTTTGGTTAATCTTGCAGTAAGAGAGGTCCCACTTGCATTGATACTGTAAAAACACAAAGGATGTCTAGATGCAATTTCCCATTTTTCTTAAAGCTTTTTAGTTTTTTAAGAGATTTTTAGTTTTTTAAGAGATTTTTAGTTTTTTTGAAGAGATTTTAGCCTTTTATAACAGTTACATGTGTTGCATCTTAATGAAGCTTTCTTTGGGAGTTTTAAATAATTATTAATATGCTCTTTTGATAAATTAGTTTGAAGGAAAGTAGTCTTAATCAGATAATGAAGTGCTAGATACCTTTTCTAACATACCTCTGTTAGCTGTATTAACTTGTCAAGTTATAGTCAAAGAGATTGTGACTTTTTAATGTTGTTCCTTAGGGAGGAGAGGTAAAGCCAAGTCATTCCTTGGCTTTCTCTTTCATGTGCCTTCACTTCCCTGTGATCCAAACCTTTGTCCCAGTGACCTCTGCAACTGCCCATGTGAGGTGAGAAGCCTCTTCTTAATGTGGCTTTCACTGTCGTTAGTATGTCTGGTTTAAAGATCCAACCCTGTCAGTTATACCACATAACACTGTTTTGTTGTTCGTAGTAGAGTTTTTTGTAGGAGGGGTCAAACCAGAAGTGCAAGAGGAAAATACTTTTCAATGCATTTACTTTTGCTTTTTCTACTCTAATTAAATGAGTTAAAGCTAATTGACTAATTCTTCTGATTAAATTTGGGTTAAAACTAAATTCTATTGATGCTAGTTGGGGGTTGAGCATCCTGAATTTTATTGGTTAACTGAGAGTATTTCTGGTTGTTTCTGTTTGAGAACCACAACCCCATCTCAGGGCAATACGGGAACATTTCTGTCACTAACTCTTCCAACCGTGATTTTAAACGTGGTTCCCTCTATGAGGCAAACTGATGGCACTAGAGAATTGCTGCAGCCGATGACTTTGTGTACTTACGTGCAATTTGTTCGCTGATGCTCATTGCCTTCAGTGACAGATCCCGGGAGTAAACACAGCTTGTTTTCTGTGAGAAGCTGGGCTCAGGCAGGCAGTTCACCAGGACTCAACATCGCACCTCGGGCACATATCCCCGCGGCGCTCGATGAATTTCGCCTTTTAGAAAGCCCTGTAACATTTCGTGTTTAACTATAGAAGCCTTGTACGTGCATTTGGTAGATTTACACAGAGACTGCACACGGGGCTTTGCCTTGCCGTTGCCGTCCCGTAGGACCCGGGGGCCGCGGGCCCGTTCCCGCTGAGGGAGCGAAGGGCGGGGCTGCCCCGCCCGCGCTGGGCTCCGCCCCGGGCCCGCGGCCTGCGGAGGCCGCCCCGACCGCCCCCGGCGGCGCCACCTGCCCGCCCGGCGGCCCCGCCGCGCCGCCCGCTCCCATCGGCCGGAGGGGCGCCCGCCCCCCGCGGGCGGTGGCGGGCGCGGCCG
>JAWWES010000011.1:14821430-14845916 GCA_035583135.1 Lophotriccus pileatus
CGCCGCCCGCGCCCATAGGCCGGAGGGGCGCCCGCCCCCGGCGGGCTGTGGCGGGCGCGGCCGCGCTCAGTCCGCGTTGAGCGCCGGGCCGCGCTGGGCGATGCCGTGCGGGCAGCCCGACAGCGGGGCCGGGGCGGCCCCGGCGCGGTACGTGCTGGGGGTGGACGTGGGCAGCACGATGGTGAAGTGCCACGTCTATGACCGCGCGGCCGCCGTCAGGGGCTCCAGCTGCAGGAAGGTGAGTCCGGGCGGGCTCCGCGGCGCTCCCTCAGCGCGGCCCGGCGGGAGCAGCCTGGGGCGGCACCTGCCGCGGGAGCCGGGCGGGGCCGGACGTGCCGTCCCTGCCCAGAGCTGTTCCGACCCGCGGGCCCCCGGCAGCCGGCGCGTTCCTTGGCTTGTCCTGGTGCGCGGGCATCCCCCGGGTCCGCCCCGGCTCCCCCTCCCCAGGGCCCCCCGGGTGAAGGGAACCCGCAGCCCCCGAGCCCCGCAGGTACCGCCGGAGCGCTCGCCCCGTTCGCTGCCGCCCAGCCTTCCCTGTTGCCTTCGCTTCAGTCGCTTCTCGACTAATTCCTCTCGGAACAAAACGACTTTTGTTAGTAGGGCGTAGCTGAGGCTTGCGTAGGAATTGGCGTTCACACGCGTCCCATCGTGTAACAGGGCCGCGTGAAAAGTGTTAACTTTGGAACAGGGATTTCGGGCTGATTTGGTTTTTACTGATCGTGATTTTAGGATCGAAACAGTCTCCAGAATTAACTTTTTTACTATTAGCTGTTGCAAGGAAAAACTTGCAGTGAAGGAGAAGTGTAAAAGTTTGATGGATTTCAGAGGTGGAAGGGGCTGCTCTCGGTGGAGCTGACCCTCGCTCCCGCTGTGGAAGCCCCTCCAGTGGGTGATCCCTGCCCTGTTGAGCCGTGCTGCTGGTGAGGAGCTCAGAGGCATCCACGTCTGAGTTCAGCAGTAGAGTCAAAATGCTCTCTGAGCATCTGCTTTCCAATCTGTAGCTCTGAAAGGGGTTTACAGCCTCCGAAGTTCCTGGGGGGTTGGGCTTCTTTATTCCCTCTGAAAAAAGGAAGTTTTCTAGAGATCACACATTCGAATTCAACTATGTTCTAAAAGTTAACACTGTTGTTTCTTCTCTTAGAAGAGATTGAGAAAATTAAGAAAAAAATGCAAAACCAAATTTGTTTGCACCAAGTTGCACAAGAATGCTGGTTTCGGTGAACTAGGGAGCATAATAATGTTGTGTTTCCTGAACAGGTGGAGTCACTTTATCCTCGTCCTGGATGGGTTGAATTAGATCCTGAAGTGCTGTGGAGTCAATTTGTTGGTGTAATAAAAGAGGCTGTACAAAGTAAGGGTTTAAAGTTTGAGAAATTAATTATTGATTTATCAAAAGTAGTAAAAAGTCTGCTAGATAATAAGATTATTTTTAACTAGTATTGAAAATTCATCACTGAGCACAGGTCTACAACCTGCTTTAAGGTCTGTTCAGTCATTATGTAAAGTAGGGCACTTGAATGACCTTTTTCCTTTCGTTGGGGCCAGATCAGGATTGAAGTAGAACCAGCGAATACTTGATTTACACATCAGTGACAGCACCTTGTTGCTCCAGCTTTTTGTATATGCATCCTTCCCCAGTGTCCCGCTTCCTCCACATGCCTCTGTGTGTGAACAGAGAGTAGGCTTGTTCCCCTTCCAATGCCTGATTATTCCACTGCCACTTTGTATGTGTGACTGCCGGCTGTGTGAGACCGTGAGCGCAGGATGCCGCAGAGTTCTGCTTGCTCTATTGCAACCTGATGTTCTGACTTTTCCCATTCAAATTACTAACAGTTCTTACCATCCCATTTCTGTATTACTCTTCTATTTGTTATTTTAGCCTAAAATTTCCTAGTACTCCACACACTGAGTGCACACAACTCCCTTTTTTGCCAGACTTCTGATGTGGGTTTTTTCCGCTTTTTCTGAATGCTGCTCTAACCCTGCTCTTGCTCTCTACAACTCCCATAGCTTTCACATTAATCCAGCTCCAGTGTTCTGCAATCCAGAGTGGATCTCCTTTGTTGCCACACTGATGCTGTGAACCTGTTCCTCCCATTCAGCCCCTCTTGCAGTGTAGTCTCCAAGTGTTGCTCTGGCTGAAGCTAAAACTGCTTGTCTCTTCCTTTGGAAGGCTGCCTAGGGAACAGGGAAAGTCACCATCACCAGGTGTAAGCTGATTATTTTGAGCTCTTGGTTTGTTTTCTCAGTAGCCACAACTGTTTTGCCACGAGAATAGTAATGCCACCTCAACCCCCAAAGACCTTACTGTTTTCCTTCACTCCCATTCTGTGAGGCAAATCAGGAAGCAAGATTTTTCAGCTAGTTTTAAAAGGGGAAGGTCAAGCTATGTGTACTGTTGGCAAGTCATTTTTAGGTCATTTTTAAGTAATTTCTGACCTCACACTGCTGTCAAAAGAAGCAGTCCCACCCTCCTCTTTACAGGATTGTCTCAAGTCCAGAGCAACTTCCTGAGTCAAATCGCTGTCCGGTTGTTTATGCCAGCAGAGCTTCACCAGTGTTTGTGCTGGTGCAAGAGAGGGTGTGGTACCAGGGGCAGGAATGACTGTCTGGAAGCAGGGGGAAGGCACAGCTACACTTGGGTTTGCAGGGCTTGTGAAGCTAAACGTGTGATTCCATGTGCAAGTGGGTGAGCTGATGAAGTCCAGTCCTACCTAAAGGTGGAAACTCTTGGCTGCACAGTCCCACCTCCCTCTCTTACTCTGTTACTCCATCCAAAAGACAGGTTAGCTGAAAAACATCCATGTTTGTCTTTTCGGTTTGTTTTTCTCCGATGGAAGTTCACTCCATTCATGTAGGCATCTGGAGAGCACGATAGCTGACATAGGGAAATCAGGTTGTGGAGATGGGGAGGAGTAACACATGCTACTAATCCTTAGTGAGCTGTGGCAGTACTCCTATGGAAAAGAAATACTGCTGTTCTCAAGCCACCCACTCCCAGGTCCTCCTCCCATCAGTGCCGCTACCAGCAGCACTTGTGCGGGCAGGTGGAGCAGGTTGCCTTACGAAAGCACTGGTTTAACTTTCAGCTGATTGAGGACTTGATAGCAGGAATGCAAGGACAGGGCAAAGGAAGGTGCAGAAGCACAAGTAGAGTTGGACTGCACAGGATGTGCCCTTTCCCTGTGAAATCCCTTCTGTGAGAGGGTGGTGGGTGTAGAGTCCCCAGGACATGCTCACACAAATGTAACTTTGCATGGGAAAGTTGACATGAGAACGTATATGAGCAGGACATACTTAACCTGTGATTTGTTCAAGTAACTGCACGGAGAGCCCCTCAGAGTAACAGCACTTAGGACAGAATAGGTAGTCTGTCATTTAAGTGGAATTTCTTAATGTATATTTTCTTCATCTAATTTTGCTACTGCAAGCATGCACGGTGGTACTTAGCAAGCTAACTACAACTGCTATGAAAATAGCTGTGGACATATTTAATTATTTACAGTTATATATATATTAGAAAAAGTGTTCTGTAATAGTTATTTGAAGGTAAGATTTAACAGGAAAGTTGGTGTACACCCAAATGTACGTTTTTGTACTTCTGATTTTGAAGTTTGCATTCAGTGGTACATGGTTTAAGCAAATTTGTCCTTAGGAATTTTGAAAGGTTGCTTAAGAAATATTTAAAGTGAGACACATCATTATGAAAGTGATGAAAAAAATCAGGACATATTGATATTAATCTCTCTACTGCCTACAGGATTGATCTAGTTTTGTTTCTTTACGACAATTCTTTTTTTAAGTCTGTAAAGGTACTTCTGTTTGTGCTTGCTTTTGCATTCATCCGTGTGAAATGCACATTTTATTTGAGTATATAGGGTTATGCAATCTGCCTGCCTTCTCTGGGATTATTCCTGTAGAGTATCAACAGGCCTTTCAGGAGGCAGAAAGGTCAGTGTGCCACAACTGCTTTTGGAAAATACATAAGTTTGTTTATCTGCTTTGTAATCAGTTGTCTGACTGGGAGTTCTCTGACATTTCACTGCGCTAGCCACTTAATCAGGCAGCCTGTAGAGATTTATATTCTCTTAAACTATTAATTTCCTAAGTATTTCATAGTTTTTATAATTATATTGGACAAGTTGTATTTTCATTTGTTTCTTCAAATAAATTCTTTTTTTTTTTCGTTTGTTTTTGGGTTCTTTTTAGCTGCAGGGCTTCACATGGGGCAAATTGCTGGTCTTGGGATCTCCACACAGAGAGGAACTTTCATTACATGGCACAAGTATGTATATTGTGTGTTGTTTCAAATGATTTTGTGTTCATTTACATTCATGGGCTGGATGGCAGCAGGCTGTAGAAATGTTGAATTGTCTTAAGTCACAACCTGAAAGTAAAAAATGTCAGTCACTCCTGTTCCCTCGTGTTTGCACAGCCACACCTTACAGCAGTTCAGAACAGTCTGTACGTGTATGGCCTTTTTGTTCTTAATACTTTGGAAGAGCTGAACACATAAGTATTATCCATTCCTGGTGAGAAGTCTAATGTTCCAAATGTCTGTATGCTTATCTAGTAACTCCTTGAATCCGTCAGGATTGTGAATGATATTGAATTTCTTGGGCAGTCTGTGTTCTGTGATTGTAAAGGGGAAATGTCCCAATACTGTTTGTTTTTCAGGAGGACAGGGAAACCTTTTCATAATTTCATAAGTTGGCAAGACATAAGAAGTGCTGAACTTGTGGGTTCCTGGAATAAGTCCCTTCTGCTGAAGGTAAAACTGTGCTAATCTAGATACAGTTTGGATATACTGGAGCTGTTTCATTTTCATGACAAATAAGGGCAGTATATGGAATACTGCAAGTGTCCTGTTCACATGGTAACGTGATGTGCTGTAGCCTAAAAATGTTTAACTGAGCAATATCAGCATGGAATATAGTGCCAAGGAAAAAAATGCAGTACTGATAGCCTCCAGGTAATTAGTTATGGGAAAAGACTCCGGTACGTCTAATGTGCCATTGGTTACTTTTTAGTCTCTTTGTTTTATTAAAATGTTGCATGTTAACACTGCTACAGCATAGTTTTTGGCTGTGGGTGGGTAGTTCTTGCTTGGCAGTGTTTGGGGCGTTTTTCTTGTTGGTTTTTTTTCACCTACTCTGTGCTTGGATTATCTGTAGAAGGTGTATTTAATGCTGCTCATGGCTTGTGCTTCATTACCTTTAGAAGAGAAAAATTTGTTCCAACTGGGAAAACAGAAGTTACTTTTCCTCTAAGTGGAGACTAACTAGAACACTCACCATAAGAAATTAATTTCTGGGGTTTGCCACTTATTTTATTTTTGAACATTTCATTAATGGTTACATTTTGCTCAGTCTGTTAAGTCATGATTGAGCCTGTCAACTGTAGAACTTTCACTGGAATAACAGTGTGTGAAGCTGTCAGCCACATCAGGCATTGTGTTCATGTAGGTGACCGGTGTTGGTGGTGCAGAGCAGTGTCTATCTGTGTTCCAGCAAAACTTGGAAAAACAGACTTCAGTGCAGCTGCTCTTTCCTGTGGTATGTGTGTCAGAGAGGCTGTCTGTTGATTTAAGATCCTTACTTGATCTTACACAAGAATGCTCTAACAGAGTTTTAGCTTCCTAAGTCTAGTCTTGTGTCAGCAGCTTTCACCTGTGTTGTCATCCTTTAAAGATAATTGATCAGAAACCTTTAAAGGCGAGATTAAACATTAAGTAACTTTTCTTTTGAAACAGGTAATCCATGTTGTTTTTACAGTGCTTCATTTCTTGACTGGGAATGATCGATATTTGGCACCAAGTTTTCTTACTTTTTCAACACAACAAACTTCTATGAAGTTGTCATGGGTTTTTAAAAACATACCTGAGGTAAGCTGGAGAGGGAACAACAGCAGCTTTCTCAAGTGATGATAATGGCAGGTGACTTGGAGCTGTTTTAGGCCAGGTTGGATGGGGCTTTGAGCAACCTGGTCTAGGGAAAGGTGTCCCTGCCCAATGCTAGGGAGGTTGGAAGTAGATGATCTTTAAGGTCCCTTCCAACCCAAACCATTCTATGATTCTGTGACTGTTGGCTGTAATTGCTTTAGATTTGTCTTGTTCTTCTCCTCAGAAGAACCAGAAAGACTTTAATCTGTGTTAATGTTCAAAGCCTGTCCACCTAAATAGTGACTTGTATTCACTATACTATATTTTATTCACTTTCTTCATACATAAGAAACATAACCAAATCACCTTATTTCACTTGATATAATTATACAGTTAGTAGAATTAGTAATGGTACTCTGTTGTGAAGCAGTTTGCACTCTAGTTTTGCATAACAGTTGTATTTATTTTCAACAGGCACTCTAATCTTTCCACTCTGCATTATCCCAGTGTTTTGCACTTTCACAAATAATATCATATATTATTTGTTTTGCATTTTGTTGTAGTGTGAATTGGAAAATGCACATAAAATAAGTTGTGCTGGAATAATCTAGTGGCCTTATGAGCCCTAAGCTATTTGTTGCTATATTCATTGCTCTAATCTTTACCATTTTCCTTGTTTCTACCTATAGTATTTATAACCTTAGTCATCGTATTTTCTATGCTAATTTTCAAGTAATTTTTTAAAGAAAATTGTTATCAACCATTTTCTGTTCAGTGTAAAGAAAGCCCAAAGTCTTTCTTTTGAGTTTTGACTGTCCCAAAGCCACCTATTGAGAAGGTCAAGTATAATTTTTTACAGGAATGTTTTTGTTGGACCTGTTGAAAATGTGAGGTGTGAATCTGGAGGGTTATAAAAGAGAAGGTTGTGCAGCTGCTGAGTTTTCAGTGTGAGATGAACATTCTCTGACATTTGTTCAGTCACTGATACTTAAAATATGTGACTATCAAACCAAGAAACTCAGAAGATCCTGGCTCTTGATTAGAGCCATGTATTCAGTCATGTTTTGAGAGAATTAGTTTGTATGTTCTGTTTATGAATTCTGCAGCTGTAAACATTATCACTTAGTGGAAATTAGATGCAACTCGAATTTCCCGTTTTAAAGGGGTATAAGATCCCAAGGAAAACAGCATTTTGATCTCCTTATAGAAGTCATAAACAAGAAAAATGTATTTTCATTAACCATATAAAAAATGATAAAAGGAATTAGGAAATATGTTTCTCTTTATTGTATCCAGTTGTAAATATTTTTTGTTTGTATGTATATTTTTTCCCAGGCTGAAGAAGCTGCCAAAAAAAACAACTGCTGCTTTGGGACAATTGACACATGGTTACTGTATAGATTGACTAAAGGTGAATGTTACAGTTCCTCTTAAATGTCAATAAAATGCACTGGAATCTAAGAGATAATGTTCGTAACTTATCATTTATAAATCATAGAATTCAAATATTTTTTTTGCAATTTGTGCTTTTTGATAATTGATAAATACTTTAATGTATTGACTGTTAAAAAAACCCCCTAAATTAAATACTCTTTGGGCCCTGCCTGGAAGGAAAATAATTATTCATTGTAATCAACCTTTTAAGAGTATAGGATTTAAAGAGAACTAACAGAACTAGTTGGTGTTGTTTGAAGAAAAGTACCTGTGAAAGCAATAAAACCCAAAGAGTTGTTACAAATGTGGAAGAATTTCAAATTTCTGTCCTGAGGGCTAATGCCGAGCAATCAGATGGGTAATGACTGAGAGTGATGCAGTTGGTGATGTGTGTTGGCTCTTCTATCTGGGTTCATGAGGGGAAACAAGGTCCTTATTGCCCATTGTAGTGAGCGGCAGGTGAAGTCTCTGAGCTTGTGGTATCATTGTGATTTTGCTCACCCGCACTCAGTTATATTTCATGGGAGCCAATGAGATGTTTTTAAAGCAAACTCTGAAATGTCTGATATCTGAAAGTCTTGCTTTGTTCTATTTTTTTCCTGGTAGGTTCTGTGTATGCTACAGATTACTCCAATGCCAGTTCTACAGGCATTTTCGAACCCTTCACGGTATGTGCTGTTCTGGGAAAATGTTGTTGCTGTTCATTGTCCTTCTGAGACGATTGCTGACATTTTTACTTTTTCCATTTCCTTTCAGAAATGTTGGAGCCCCACTTTGTGTAATCTGCTTTCTCTTCCAATGTCTATTTATCCACCAGTGAAAGATACAAGGTGACTGTGAAGACATAATTAAAACAATATGTTAACTGTTAAATTAATTGCCTTTATAAAAATACTACATAACCTGCATAAGTTATATGCAGGTACACAAAGTTATTTGTATCTGAGTTACACTTTATGTAGAAATATATGAAGTCCAAAACTTTATTTTTACTGTGTTTCTGACAGTAGTTAATGTTAGTTTTTATGTTTTCTTTAAAATAAATCAGTAGCATCACCTTTCATATGTGATGCAGACTCAGGCCTTATGTGCCTAGATTTCATTTTAACAAGAAGTTCAATTTAGTATTGTGATGTTTTTCCATAACATTTGTTTTAAGCTTCAACTTTGGATCAGCTGACTCTGAAATATTTGGAGTACCTATTCCAATAATGGCACTGGTGAGTGAAAGTATTTTCTTACTTAAATCTGTATATTTCTACCTACACTGTTTATTTGGCTTTGATTTAATACTTGCTTCTTTCGCTATGACTTAACTACAGTAGAATGGGTTGTTGAATTTTTCTCCAAAAACTCAGTTAACACCCTTAGGGGAAAAGGAGGAGAGAGGAATGGGAAGGGATTTCTTGAGGTTGATCCATTAAGGTTAGTGACCAAATGGTTAAGCACTGAATGTAGGACTCTAAGCTCTGGTAATGTGTGTTGTGTCTCTGCCTTAAAATCAGTTGTTCTATACAAAGTTGTGCAACAGAGTCCACTCTACCTTGACTTCAGTAAGACTGCACAAATGTAAAAGTATTTTTTAATAGCTCTACTTGTGGTCCCTTTTATATCTTTTTTTTTTCCCACTAAAAATAAGTGGCAAATAACATGTTCTTGCCTCAGTAGTTAGAATTTGGAAGAGAAAAATTCATTATTTTTCTAAAGTGATGACTTGTAGCAAAATCTGCTTGAATTGAGCTAAGTGGAAAAACTGTCACCCAGGTAATTTGAATTTCTCCTGCTGTTTTTAAAGAACTGTAGACTAAATTAATCTGTAAATTTCCTATTTCACCAAAGCAAAAACACAAGTACATACATTTAATAACCATTATCATTGTTGAAAAATTGAGCATGGAATAATTTGGTACAGGAGGGTTATCAGGGAAAAAGGAAGGCAAGACCTCAAAACTTGAACTTTCTATTTGGAGAAAGAAGAATTCAAGCCAAGCTACTCTGTTGTGCTCTCTAGGATTGCAAACGCCCCATTTATTCCTTGTCAAATATTAAAACATAAAATATTGCTTTGGTTTCCATAACATTTTTCAGCGTTGCAGGCAATGCTGCAGACATTCCTGTTGTGTACAAACCTGGTGTAGTTTGGTGTTTGTGATAAGTCTGACTGTTGGAATGTCCTGCAAGTACTTCAGAAGTGTATGAATCCTCTCTGAGTGCTCAGTTCCTGAACCGTTACTTGTGTTCAGAACTCTGAACCATTTGCAATGATAATTTAAACCCGACAGCACTGCAGGTTGGTGGTTGACAGACAACTTGTCACACTGTTTTTGTTGGTCTGACAGGTAGCTGATCAGCAGGCAGCTATGTTTGGAGAATGCTGCTTCCACCCGGGAGATGTTAAAGTGACAATGGGAACGGGCGGTTTCTGGAATGTCAATACTGGAGAACATCTCTTTGCATCACAGAGAAGTAAGATAGTGATATTTGGGTTTGGAGTATTTCATTCTCTCAACTGTTCCTTGATAGCTGTTAATGATGAGGGTACATAAAGGGTTAAAATAGAGCTGTGCTTTTCCTTCTATCTTTAGCTGTAGGAAACCAGCTAGGGGAGTGCTGGTCCACAAAACTGTGGAGATTTTTAATTAGAAATACACATCATGGTTATCCTGAAATATACTTCTCAGGAAGAGAACTTAAGAACATTACTAGTAATTATGTCTGCTACCTGCATCCCTCCCTCTTTTTTTTTTTTTTCCTTCACCTGTTCTTGATTGCAGTATTATACAGTAGAAGAATGGAGAAAAGAGGGATTGGTCCTCTGGCTTCTCACATCAAAAAGTTGCAGTGGATCAAGTTCCTCCCCTTGAGCCCTTAGGCATCAAATTACCTGCAGTGAGATAATGCAGGATTAAGAGTTATTAGTTTTCTTTTAAAACACTAGAAATGGTCAATGTGTTTATAGTGTTTAAAACCTCATTGTTCTGAACATTTGTGGTCTGTCAAGCTTGTTAATTTGTCAGAGGTGGCTGTTTATCAGGAGAGCAACAGGTGATACTGAAGTTAATTTGCCCACACAAGCTCTCTCTGTCTGTCATATTTTTAAAGAGCAACTAATTTTGGGAAGTCAGCAACTTAAAGTGGGATGGGTGAAGCTGGGAAGGAGGATAGCAGTGTGCTAAGGAGTCTTTTACCAGCTCAAGTCTTGAAGGACCTTGGCAAATACATGAGATGTGTCAGAACTGAATAGCATAGACATTGAATTCCCTATGAATGCAAATGATTTTAAGCTAATTAATCATGCCATTAGGAAATCATACATATGTAGTCTGTGGAAATCTAATAGCAAAAAACCACGCTGTAAGGTTTTTCCATTCTGTTTTGTTTTAAGAAAATACTTAGCTGTGATCTGATAGAAGTTAAAATCTTCTAAGGCAGTGCTGTGATACTTCTACTGCTTCAGGCTGTTACTTATGCTGAAATGATTTTGCCTGTGTCTTTGGCAGTCTAGGGGACAGTTGTTAGTAGGACAAACTAAGTACCTGACTTTCTCAATGCCCTGGGCATGAAATGTAATGTGTTCAATCTTTAAAGCTGACATAAGTATTTAAGACTGCAGGATGAATCCCTACAGCAATCTTTGTGCAAGCTGTTCATTAGCTGCTGTTCTAGTTTCTGTTCTACATTTAGCCCTTATATATGACAGTTTGAAAAACTAGAAATAAAGTAGTTCCTTCAAGAACATCAGTTGTCACAATTCAGTGATGGAGTCGTGTTGTCCAGATGTAAAAGCTGTCTCTTTGGCAGTCCCATGTTTCTTACTAACACTGGTCATGCTGAGTGTCACATGGATCCATTCTCTAGAGGCAGGATTATTTTACACTACTGGAGACTCTGGTAAGAGCATCTTCAGGAAGACCACCTGATGGATAGACTTTTCTGTCCCGAATTAGCTGCCTTTCATTAGCTCTTTTGGCTTAATTAATTTTTTTGGTCTTTTTTCTTTGTGGCTTTACCTTTGGTGAAAAATAAAGATTGTAAGGCACACCTGCACCAATGGTCTGGAGATATGTATATCACTTTTTCCCTTTCAAGAGACAAATACAAACGGTAATCTAAATAGGTGCTGCTGATTGGTTTATATTGTCAGCACCAGTGCCTCCAGCAGTAACCCAAATTTCTGGAACTGCACGAGTGCTGCCATGCAACTCTCTTGGACACAGGCAAGCAAACTGGGGATGATTCTGTGAGGAACACTTGTATCAGCAGTCACTTTGAGAAAGCAAAGAGAATCCCCAGATTCTTCTGCTGCATTTCTGGTCCTTGTAAAAGTAAACTGAGACTCGTTTACCTTTGTTGCATTACCCATGATCTCCGAGTCCTGAACAGGGTCCCATAAAGTCTGAGTGATTTCTTCACTCCAGCAGTTGCCAGGCTTGGTTGGGTGAAGTTGTTGCAGTGGCCACTCATTGCTGAGGTTCTTACTGAGTGCCCTGAAGAGCCCTTTGTCCAGCTGCAGTGCTGGGGGACATCTGCTGTGCAGCTGCATCACCAGGTCTTTTTGCTTTTACATTAAAAACTGTGCTCTGCAGGACTCCTGTGCTGTGCTCTTACTCAAACAGATATCAAAACTTCTTATTTTGGGGGGAAATGACTTTTTAGAATCCCTTAGGGAAAACTGGGTGGACTTAAATAGGAAAACATTGATAAATTTTTAGGTATGCACAATCTCTTATCATATGAAAAATAAAGGTAAGTACAGATTAATAAACTTCATTTAAAGAGGCCTGTTTTCTAATTTGATAGTGCGGGGTTTTTTGGTTTCTATTAACTTTGGTCTAACAACCTGTTGCTCAAGTCTCTTGTAATCCCATCACTAAATTTTCAAACAATATATTTAACCTCTATTGCTGACTTTTTTTAAGCTTCAATTCTGCAAAGGAATTGAATAAAATTTTTTTTTTTTGGTTGGGCTTATTGTGGGAAATGCTTGTATATGTTTTTCTGGTGACATTTAATTTAACTAAGTGGTTTTCTTTCATGGAAAATAATGAAGGTCTTTATCCACTGATTGGTTGGAAGATTGGGAAGGAAGTTGTTTACTTAACTGAAGGCACTATATCAGACATCGGCACTGCCATAAAATGGGCTCAGGATATAGGTAAGTTCTTTATAAAAGAGTAAAATATATAACTGCTTTAGAAGCTTTTTTTATGGGTTAACAGTTATGTTACTGGACTTGGTTTTATTATTCATAATAATTATTATTCATAATTGAAGAAACCAGCCCACATGCTTTGGACAGCAGAAATGCAGTGTCATGTTAGTAGGTTCTGCTCTGGACGTGTTTGCTGTAGGGAGTTGGAGTTTGGTTTGTACAATCATCTCCTCTTCAGTCTCTGCCTCAGACTCTCCTACCTATGGAGGCTTTTATTGTCTTGAAACGTTTTACTCCTTGCTTTCTCTTGAGCACGACAAACTTCCTGATACCACAAGCACTTGCTGCAATGCTTTTGAGAGGTCTCCAGCTACACGTGTCAGAGTTAATAACAGGCTTGATTTATATGAAAATAACATGGAGAACTTCTCAAGTAATGGTGCTGTCAGTGTTGCTTCACATAGAGGTAATGTGCCAGTTGGCTGGTATTATTATGTAATGAAAGGGTTTGCATTCCAGTTTAATGAAAGACTAAGAAAATAATAGCTCTGTAGTAGCTGATGTTCAAAACCACTGATTGTTTATCGGACAACTGTTCTGAGTGTTCTAATTAGAAATTTACTTGGCTTACTTATAAACTTAGTACAGTTTTACTAGGATGCAAGAAAAGATTGTCTGGGAAAGGTTTCCCTGAAGTGTAGCTGACCCCAAAATTCCCAGTTCTTGAAGTTGTCAGCTGTTGGTGCACGTGTGCATTTATGTGCTCTGGTATGTGCTCTTGAGGGTTAAATTGGTCCTCAGGTCTTCATCACCCAACATTTGACTAAGCCTAGAGAGTAACAGCCACGAGGCTTTTGAGGAAATTACTCAGTTCAGCGCTGTAGGCTCAAGTTCACTGGTATATATGTAAGCTTGCTGCTTCATATTCCAGAGTTAAAATGGATACTTATCCATATCCAACTTAGCCATACTTAAAATGGATTTTATTGGTATATGCACAAGTATGAAGGATTTCTAGCTAGTCATTAGTAAAACGGTCATGATCTACAGTTGCTACCTCAGGAAAAAAAAAAAAAGGGAAAGTTTTAGAGAGAGATTAAAAAAGGCATGCTGCTTTAAACTATAACAAGTAAGACCTTTGTTTTCTGAAAATATTATTGCAGAGAAGCAGAATTCAGAAACTTTTATCAGCTTTAGAGAATGGTAAAAAAGGAATTGGGCCAAAACACGAGGTAAGCCTCAATAAGGGTGGTGGGCTCCACATGGATGAAGATGAGACAACAGTGGTAAAGGTTTGGAATTAGGAATTTCTGCAGCAAGGCAGACTTAGTTTAGTTACTTTTAACGGGATCATATCACTTCTAAGAATTTTGAAGAAGTAGTATGGGGAATTTCAACATGAAGTCAACCTTAATTCTTTCTTTTTCTGTCCTGCTGTAGAGGTACTATATTTATAATTCAGTAACAGCAGAGATAACAAGAGGGAAAAGATGTGATTTGAGTTTATTAGTGTGAGCACAGTAGAATCCAGAGTTTTCCAACAAATTCACGAAGGTTACAAAGATAAATAGAAACTGCTGATAAGTTACCAGGATGGGTTTTTCAAAAGTAAGTTGAGCTAGATTAACCTAACTTATCTGTAATAGGAGAATTCACTTTTTTGACAAGAAAAAGCAATAGATCTCATGTACAGGAGACCTCTGGTCTTCTGTGAAAACATGTTATGTGGCCACATAAGGACATTATTAGTTAAAATTACAAAGATTGGTGTTGGTACAAGAAATTCATGTAGGTAAAGAGGAATGTCAGTAGAGTTATGAAAGGAGAGATCTGGCTGGACAAAGAATAAAAGTAGGTCTATCCAAGAGGTGATGTGATAAGAAGTGATTATCTTATTTGTCAGTCACTTGTAAAGATACGAAGGGTGCTGATAAAATATGGATATTAAAGACTTTCTCTGTAGTTGCTTGGTAGTTGGGGTGACAATAAGAACATCTTTTTGGGAAAAAAAAGCATGTCGTGTTGTGAATTTAAGGTTTTTGGCATTGTTACCAATCTCAGTTCCCATTTCTGTCTATTTGGAAATATAATGACCTCTTACAGGATGTGAAGATTAAAGAGGCTACAGCACAGAGGTATGAGAGGATCCTTTTGAGTTTAGCCTTCATCTGAATAGTTTGGGTTTTTAATGTGACTGATGGACATGAAACAGAAGCGATCATTTCCCTTAGAATGTGTAGTGTGAGAATGTTACAAAAGGCAATAGTCAGACTCTAGATTTCCGTCTCTTAGTGAGACAAAATGAAGGAATTGAAGTAAATGTAATAAAATGTAATAAAAGCACACAACTTATGCATTCTTACAGATCTTTTCACCAATGTAAATGAAACAGCAGAGATGGCAAAGAGTCTTGCTGATTCTCAAGGCGTTTGTTTCATTCCAGGTCTTCAGGTAAAATTATTAATATGATTGAGAATGTATTTTTAATAACTCAATTTAAAACTTCAACTTTTACATGTTTAAATGTAATCATTTATACCCTATCACAGTATTTATTCTGTACTACTCAGGTTCTTACTGTCTGTCGCTCATCACAATGTATGAAGACCATTGTTATATCAGAATGCTTAAACACCATTCTCCCCTTGAGAAAAACCCTACTAAATAGGGAAATTAGTGGAAGACAGATAAATTATTCCTCTAGTTCTCATGTAAAAACAAGACCACTTAGAATTTTTGTGAACTGTGTTTATCAGTGTCACTGATAATAGCCTGTAGTATCCATTAATAAAAAGTTCTATCATCCCTTTCAGTGTTACTTTTAAAAGTCAATTCATCTTTCTTTCAGTAGTTCAGGAAGGGGTGTGTGAAATCTTGTTAGAGAACAGCAGTATCAGTGTGCCCTGTCCTAGACACTTAAAGTGTACACTGTATGTGTTTTGAAGAGAAATCACATGGCTTATTTAGTATGTCAGATTTGAAATAAGTCACTTTAAGCTTTTGCTCTTGAAAGAAGCTATTCAAACTGTTCACTGAGGTAGCTAAAATAACACTATATTCCTCTTACATATTGTTTTCAATTTTCTTCTCTCACTGCTGCCTGTAATTGTTGTAAGTTATTTTTTTCTTCTTAATCTTTGACTTCTTTCTTAAAAGCCTACAACTGCAATTCACTGAACTCATGGTGACATCTTTTGTGCAGGTTTCTGTGGATGACACATATTTATGTGCCTCTTTCATGGGCCTGAAGCCTTCCACTACCAGAAACCATCTTGTACGAGCTATACTGGAATCTGTAGCTTTCAGGTACTGTTTGCATGATTACTTGGCTTATTTCTTACATTTGCTTTTATTTAGATCAGCAGTGTTAAATGGATACCTGGGCTTCTGCAGTTTGTGAAATATAAATAGTAGTGACCCATTACTGTTATGCTGGAAAGGAATTTCAGCTGCTTCCTTTTTTCTTAACCCTTTACAATTACACTTGTGTGTATTTGCTAGTTCCAAGTTTTTGTCATTAAGTAACCATATAGATCGTTAAATTATATTGGTTTTCACATGTTCTAAAACTGTTTTCTGGTTGAAGTTTGTCCTTACTCTGGTGACAGTGTTTTGTCAGAAGCTGTAGCCCATTCCACCTGTGTTTAAAGTACCCCTGAAGCTCCAAGTTTTATGTTATAGCATCATGGAATATGCTGAGTTGGAAGAGAGCCATCAGGATCATGGAGTCCAACTTCTGCCCCTACATAGGACTCCCCAGGAATCACAAATAAACAGAAAAACAGGAGGCATCTCTTGTGTTTAGATTTTCTCCAATTAGCTGAAATGTTTCAGAACAAGTCCAGCTTGAAGCCTTCAGATATTTCCCTTAAAGAACAGCTGGGTAAACTCCAATTAACACTGTGTTGGCCCACTTTCCTCAGTGATTGCATCTTGTCTGTAGAAACCTATCAGGGGAAAAATGACCTTCCATGGTGACTTGCTACAGAATGGGCCATGATTTAGCCATACTTGTGCCTTTGTAATAATGACAAGGACCAAAGACCAGTTTCAGTGGGTTTAGTTTTTTTATTTGTGCATTCCAGAAACTCACTACCTGTTGCAGCAGTTTTGACAGAACTAAGGCTTTTTTTGCCTTGTATTTTATTTTCTGACTGTGTAGATACTGGAAACACTTTATGGAATATATAATGCTTAATTTAACTAATTTTTTTTTTAAAGAAACAAACTGCTTTATGATACCATTGTGAAGAAGGTGCACATTCCCCTTCAAACCATTCGGTAAGTTCTGTGTAACTTCTAAATTCAATATAGGGGAGTTTGACTTTAAATAGATGTGAACTTTATTATGCATTTTATCTTACTGTAAAAATTCTGTTGTTGAGAAACACATGATTCCCAAGTCAAATGTTAATGTAGCTTAAGCAGCAGTAGAGTCTCCCCACACCTATTGGCATTGATGATTGGCAGTAGGTGAGTAATGAATTGCTCTAATCATTAAAACAAAAATAAAAGAGAAGGCAAATGCTGTTTTCAAGTAGCACTGGAGTGCACATAGCAATGCCTACCCCAAAGGTCATTTTACCCTTTGTAATCATTCTGTCGTACTGACGTTTTTTGTGCCGGACCTTTCACAGACTATTCTTTGAAGATGTCGGTTAAAACTATTTGTTCTATTTGTGAGGGAAAGAGGGAGAATATTTTTACAATTCAGTTGTTAAGACATTGGTTTTGCTTTAATCTCTGAAGAAGCAGATCAGATTTAGTGAGGTAACCGTGACTATGCTTTCACAACATTTGAGGAAAATTTAACTGAATTAGGCACTGCTGGAAGACTGTAGTTCCCATTTCAGGAGGTACTTCCGTTGAGCACAGCACTTGTCAGAGCCTCCAGCACTCTGGGGCTTAGAAGGCTCTCCGACAAAATTCCTCCTTCGGGCAGCCAGGGGTCAGCATGGCACTGTGGTCAGGACAGAGGCAGCTTTCCTATCCCTGCTGTGCCTCTGCAAAGGAAGGCACAGACCGGCAGGCACCTGGACAGAAATCACTCTTGAGTAGTAGAAGAAAAGTGAGAGTACAAAGTGGGAGGAGCTAAAAGTTTGGTTTCCCTCACGTGCTGGAGCAGAGCAGAAAAAGGTGAAGAAACAGCCAGGCTTGGGGGTTTAATGGAGACAAAAAGGTTAAAAGTATCTGAATTTTTGATTCCTTAGGAAACTTTTCTACGTAGAAAATTGCATCCAGAATTTGAGAAGTCACATTAAGAGTGCAAACTGAAAAATGGGAAGTGTGGAAGTACAGTCTAAGGAATGTTAGAATTCTTATCCCATTTATGTTGTAATGTAAACTTTAAATTGTGTGATTCTGTTGTTTTTTATTCATTGATAGAAAATTCTGCCTCATATAGTGACTGTAATAGCTAACTAGCATCAGTAGCAATTCAACTTTTGGGTTAAGCATTAGAAGATAATGAGAGAAACTCAGTGGAGTTTTCAGTAGGGTTGTAAACTGCTCTCCCATCCTTTTATCTGCATGTCTTCAGTATCTGTCAGTTACTTTTGTTTTTTTGTTGTTGCTTTTATCCCATAAATACTTTCATTCCCTTTTTGGCTGTTGTCCTGTATCCCTTGTTCTTTCCCAGTCTCTGGCTCTTGCAAGCTCTTACCAAGTTGCTGTTTTCATTAGTCCTCTACTTTCCTGTTACTTCTCTTTGCGTGTCTCAACACCATCAAGGAAAACACAGAGAAAGAACCCTCACTTTAGTCCACCTGTCCTGTCCTGTTGTGCTGGTAACTGTAAAGGTTCTGTTATAAACCCTAACATTTCAGACAGGATGACATATGGTTTTAAAAGACAGAGCTTTCAGAGCTTTCAGTAGTGTCCTGTGTCCCTGCCTGTCAACCATTCCTCCCCCCGTTTAAACACGCTTTTTTTTTTCTTGGCACTTTTTCCTGTCCTCTAAACTTACCCACAAAGTGGAAATGCATTTGTGCATTAGTGATAGGAAGATGTATGCTTAGGTGTGGAAGCCCAAGAGTTGTTTTCTGAAGCGCCAGCAATAAGCGTTTGAACTTAACACATTTTTCTAACTACTTTTTCCCTTCTTCCTACAGAGCCGATGGAGGTGTCAGTAATAATAGTTTTGTTATGCAGATGACTTCAGATTTAATTAATAAGAAAATAGAAAAACCTGCAAATGCAGATATGTCTAGTCTTGGTGCAGCTTTTCTAGCAGGCCTTGCTTCAGGTACGTAGACATTCAAATGTTGTTGTTTTTCCCTTTATAATGCATTTTTGTAAATATGAAGAGAACAAAAATCAGACAAAAGAAGGGCATAACTTCAAATAATTGTAAGAACTCCCCAAAGGATTACTTTAGCCTCTTTTGTGGGAATCCAAGGTAAGTAGTGTTTGCTTCTCTGTACATTACAATTAGAAGGATGTACTGGAGAAGGAAATGAACCCTGTCTTTGCTGCCTCCTCTTTCTTGACTGTCCATTCCCATATTTGTGCTGCCTGAGCAGTGCTGAATGGGGGTGGATCACGTGGCAAGGGAGCCACTGCACTTACCTGCAGCCATGTCATTCCTGCTGAAGTTGTGTCCTGTCATCTGTGAGCTGAGCCTCTGTTCTGTAAGGTTTTCCCAGAAATGGAAGTAAAAAAGAAATTATTAACAGAAAAAAAAACAGCTCTACTCACACAGAATTGTTTTATATCATTAACCAGACTTAAAACTACAAACTGTCAAGGATTTTGCTGAATATGCACCTACAAAATGTATTTTCATTAAATTGCTTTGATATGTAGATAACACAAATGGAAGATAAAAACTATATGCTTGAGCAAGACTTATTCACCAATTAAAAGTGTCAGGAAGTTAGAGCCCTTGACAGGCAAGAATGATGCAATAACATAAATTAATCTGAATCTGTAACACCAGCTGTTTTCTGCCATTTATGCAATTTAAGACAATAGGAAAGCAGTTAAATCTTGGGGTTTGTGACCCTTCTTCATTGAGAAGGACCTGCAGCCGAAAACACTTTGTGGATGAAACCTAAGGGAACTTCAGTGCACCAGAGCTGTTCCTTGGAAACCATCCCAGTTAAGCAGATGCATTGTCAGGATTCCAAACAAGTGGATCCTATTGGAAAGGATTTTCACAATGTTAAAAATATGCTTCCCCCTGAGAAAGTTGTTGGTTGAGTAAAGAAAAGCTGTCGTGATTTCTTACTGTGTTTCTGCTTTGGATCTTTTGGAAATAGATTAAAACAACTTAAAAATAACATATTTACAGTTGAGCTGGAGAATGAATTTTCTGTTTATAGGATTTTGGACTGACAAAGAACAACTAAAGAAGCTAAGGAGAATAGAAACAGTGTTTGAGCCCCAAAAGGACTCAGAGGAATACAGACCTGCTATGGATACCTGGCTACAAGCAATGAAACACTCCCCACACTGGTAGAAATTGACATTTTAATTATAGAAGACTTAAGATGTTCTAATTCATATCTGTAACATCGTGACATTAACGGGACAGTGAAAGCCATAACTGGAATTCGTGATGGTATCTGTACGGGTTACGTGGTACTTAGTTACCCCCCTGCTGCTGGATTACTGACACACTGCAGTGACCCTTCCCATCGTCCCTGTGACAGCTGTGGTCCAGCTGCAGCACTGGTGTCCCTTCCCTGACCTCCTCCGGGTGGCCCAGCTGCTGGAATCCTACCACGTACTGCACAGGGGGTGTTCTTCCTATGATGGGTTTTCTCCCGAGGAGCTCACCTCCTCCCTTTGGATCTCTGAAATCTTTGGTATGCTAATCATCAAGGAAGGGTAAAAGGCACATACACTCCCCTAGGCATTGCTGAGAAACTTAAAATGATTGTTGGGGGTGGGTTGTGAGGACCTCAATTGTGTACAAAGACATTTCATTGGCAGTAGCCTGTTACCAACTTTTGGCTGACTTTCTAAGAACACATTTGGCCCAGCTCAGTGATGACACTTCTGTGCACTAAATTAAGATGAAATACAAAAGCAGATAGGCTTTCAGCACTCCATTTTAAAAAAATCCAGGATTTTTGTAGCTATGGTGCCTCTCTAGCTTGTAGCTCACTTTTTAAAAAATTTTATAAAGACCAAAAGAATCTTATCTAGCATGGCCAACACAAATACATTAAATATACTTCCAGGTATGCTATCTAACTTGTAGATATTTGTACCATTAATATTTTCAAGGCCATTCTTAAATCCTGTTATTATTAGCTAAAAAGGAGTCAAAAGTCTATTTTTACAGCTATAAATTACTTTTGTATTTTTTAAACAAATAAATTATAATTAAAGAAATCTGTAGTTAATTATGTATTTGCTTATTACTACCCTTAAATTATTGTAATTTTCTTCAGAGTATGTGTAAATCAGCTTAAAAAATTTAAAATGATTAAACATTTTCATTTCAGAATAATATCAAGTTCAGGCTGTGGGTGATTGTATTCCACAGACACCGGAGACAAGACAGTGTCTTTGACTTGTCAGTTGTCATTGAAGAGGGCTGAAGAACTTTTTCTTGTGCTGAAACAGGGAAGGTCAAATCATACACTCTTTCCTCAGTTTCTTTCAGTTATGTACTATGAGCTGGAGCATCTACACTAGCTGTGTTCTTCAAACTAGATCTCATTTGCTTGTCACCCCTAGCTTAAAATGCCATTTTTTTTATTCTTCTGTTACATTATGCCCTTCAACCTGTGCTACATCTTGGCAAATTTTTTCCCTCTGGGTATCCTTCTGAGTTGCAGAGACCATTCTCTCCTGAACCTTCTTTAATGGGAATCCTTACAGAAACAGGTCTGTTTGCTGATTGCTGGTACTGTGGCAGGCTGTACAGTCAATAACTCAGCAACCATGGGCCTTAGACTGCACCTTTACACGGGGGTGGTTTTCCTCCTGGCAGTGGCACAGCTAAAGAGATAAAAGATACCCAAATACCCAAGACATTATGTAGTCCTATTGCTCTAGGGAGTGTTCTAGAGGACCTATTTGGGGTAACCATTTTACCACTGCCACTGTTTAATTTCGTGAAGCAGGAAATTTCTTTGCCAATTTCATTACAGTGGGATTTTAAACATAGCTGCTGATTTTTTTTTCTTAGTTATGTAAGGAAATTCATATGTCTGTTCAACTATCTGAAGACTGTTCTCTTGATATGCAACACTTAATCCAATAGTAGTTAGATCCCTCCAACATTAGAGCTGTTTTTCATGCCAAAATTTTGAGCACTATTTTCTTTTAAGAAGTATTTTCTGCTTTCCTGTAACAGTTGATTTTATGTAGAATTAAATTCAGTTGCTCTCATCTGTTTTTGACAAGAGCATTCAGACTTGCTTTCCTGATAGAAGACAGTAAAAAAGGAAAACACTAGAGTTGCTGTTTCAGCCTGCTAACTTCCACTGATATAATCTCTATAGCAAGATCCTTCAACTAGTCCCACTGTTTCCACGATCAGGGCACAGCACAAGAGACTCTCACCATGTGGAAAAGGGTAAGAACCACTCCTTGCCAGTCAGTGGAGCATAGCATAGAGAGGGGCTGGTTACTGCTCCGAGCCAAAAAGTACGAAGTTGTGATCCCCCTTGAGACAAACTGGTGTGGCAGTCCTGTGGGCTGAGTTGGGGAATACAGCCGTGCTCTGCCCCAGGAGTTGGGCAGCATGTTAGTTTAAGGCTTTACAGGGAGTCATTGCAAGTTCAACAGGAGAAAAGGAGCGGTGTGTGTGTGGGAGCCTGTTTTAGGTTAGTGTTTGTATAGGCTATGGGTTGGCAAGAAAGTGAAACTAGCAAATGTTGGAAAAGGGAATAGGAGGGATCTGACCAGCCAGGGGGAGCAAGGTGATGGTCTAAGCTGAGAGACCATTAATGGGTTCTGGAGGGAGACATGAGAGCTCCCCACTGTGGAGGCTTAACTGTAAGTAGCTGCTAAACCCATGCCTTAGCATATCTAAAAAAACCCAATTCTAAGCTGTTTTTCAGTGCAGCCCTCACTCTGGGATAAAGCTTGGGATTTGTGAAAGTTCTGAAGGACTGTGTATTGATTTAGAATGTTACCTCTGTAGTGTCCTTACCCTCATGTGAACTGACCACTGTTTACCAGCTTCAAACTCAAGAGTGTGTATATATATATGTAGTTACTCTGCAGTTTGCTGTAGAAAGCAAATGCAAACTACAGGAGTGACTTTTCTCTTTCTCTCCTTTGTGGCTAAAATAGCTGTTTTTCATACATTCATAGTCAGTTCTAGCACCTGACTTCAGCTCCTTGGTGTTTCTTGCAGAAAGGTCAAGAAACCAACGAACCAGAAAGAGAGATATGAAGCCCAAGTGTCTTTATCGAGTCTGGGTTTGAGTTCAAGTATTTGTTCAGCTCAGGTAACTTACTGAATAGTGCAATAAACCAGCCACTCTGTTTTGCTTCCTTTTCCAAGGCAGTGCATGCCTTCTGCACTTGTGTCAGGGCAGGCATCATGGTAGAATTGTGATTGTACATGCTGGAGGGGGTCTCCAAGAGAATACACAATAGTTTGCTTTTTTTTGATGCTTTCATGAATGTATCTTGCATAACACTGCAAATATTGGTAAAAGGTCTTGTTACATTTAATGGAAGTATTATATAGAGGATGAAAAGAAACTAAGACCGCAAAGTCAGCAAATTCCTGGGCAAATGCTAGTTTTTCAGTTGTGAACTGTCACACTGAGGTAAACATACAGGTCGAGCTTGCTCATGTTTCCCTTAGACTGACATTTTAGAACTCTATTTTATGGGTTGAACACCTGTTTTTTGACGTTCCTTCCCTTTTTAGTGAAGGGGACAGGATCAAGTGTGTCTTCCTAGAGCATTTAACGTTGTCTATAAAGCAAGAAAAACACAAGTTTACCATATTTAAACTTGTAATGTTTAAACATCTAGTATGTGTATGGTCTAGAGGTATCTAAAGCACCTAAATATTGTTTCTGTGTCCCCATAAACCTTGTTTTGCTCAGCTTGCTTGTTGGCACTAAGCTGAATTTGTGTTCCAGAAATGTGAAGGATGGGTAACTGCAAGCCTTGGCCGTGTGCCCGGCGAAAGCCTGTCCTAACAAATGTTCCTGTGTCGCTTCCAACGGAACTAGTGCCCATTTTATTTTTTTACTCCCGGGAGTGCTTTCTATTTATGTTGTCTCCGTAAGGGTACTTAATCCTGCTTTGTTGAAATCAGTTTTTTATACAGGTAAGGAAATGCTGAACGCAAACCCTTCTCCCGGCTGTGCCAGGGTGCGGAGCTGGGCCCGGCTGTCCCGGGGTGTCCCCGCCTGCCGGGGCCGCCTCGGGCGGGGCCGAGGTGCGAGGCCGGCCCCGCCGCTGTCTGCTGGGCCCGGGAGCCTTTGTCCGCAGGGGGGAGCTCAGGGGCTGGGGCAGAGCCCGCCCCGGGACGGACGTTCCCGCTGCCCGGGGCGCCGGACCCGCGGCAGGGCTGAACTTTGCATCCCGGGACGCGGCCCCGCCACCGCCTCGCAGATAAGCGGCAGGGCCGGCGGCCGCAGACAGCGCGGCGCCGACAGCTGTGTATAGAGACGGGTGTCTCTCTGTATTTATTTATTTATTTGTGTATTTATTTATTCACTTGGGCCCGTCCGGGGCAGGTGCGGCCACCGAGAGCTGTGGCGGGGCTCGAACCCGCGGTCCCCGATCCCTGACAGCGCCCGGCGCGCGCCATGAGGGGGAGGCGGCGGCGGCGGCGCCCCCGTGTCTGGGCCGGCCACGCCCTTCCGCCCCGCCCCCCCGCCCGCGGCGCCGCGGATTGGCGGGCGCTGTGTGTACACACACGGGCTCGGGCCAATGGCGCGGAGGAGGCGCCTGACGTCACTGGGCGCGGCGGCCAATGGGCGCTGCGGGCCGGCAGACGCCGCCAAGCTTGTGCGGGGGAGCAGGACCGGGCAGCGGCGCGCGCGGGGCGGGCGCGGGGGGGGCGGCGGGGCCGCGCCGGGCCGGGGGCGCT
>JAWWES010000011.1:14846462-14871603 GCA_035583135.1 Lophotriccus pileatus
CGGGCCGCGCCGGGGCCGTGCGGGCTCAGCGGGGCCCGGGACCCGCAGCGACCGGCCCGGCCCCCGGCCCTGCCCGGGGGTGCTGGGAGTTGGTGCCGGGGCGGGTCTGACCCGCGGCTCTGACCCGGAGAGGGTCAGCCCGGCACAACAACAACAAAACTTCCCCGGCTGCCTCTTCCTGGGAGTTACAGGCCTGCCCCGGCTCTCGGCTGGAAAGGGCTCCACGGCAGAGGTGAACCCGGAGTAAACACCGCCTGTTGGAACTGGGAATACAAACAATAGGAGGAAAATACGGAATAAGCAAACTTCCTTGAAATGTGGGAGAAAAAGGCAGATGAGAGCGTGCTCCCTCCCTGAGTGAAAGGGGGATGCCGAGCTGTAGGTCACAGCCCGTGCTGTTCGCTGGGGAAAGGACTTTGGGTTTCATTTTCTCTGTCAGTTCTTGATTTGACAGAGATAATGAATGGTTTAAATTGATATGATTTATCATGCTGTGTAAAATTTTTTTTTAATTATACTTGGTCAGTTTTCATAATTTGAAAATTATTTCAATTACTTTTATGACTCTTCATTAATACTTTTAACAGCTAATTTTTTTGCAATTGCTGTCACTGATATAACTTAATTGTTCTGACAGAGAACAGCAAAACCTTGGAGGTTATGTGAGGCTGTAGCACGTTGCAACTCGATACGATCTTTGATTAAAAAATAATTTTATGCTAGTAAAAATAGATGCTGTTAAAAGCGAAATGAATAATTTTTTCTCAATTTCTTTACCCTTCCCAAATTAACTTCAGTTAATTGTTTATATCCTATCAAACGCAAAAAAGTATTATCTGTATACACGGGGCAAAAGCTTGTGAGATGACCAGTGTTACAGGACAAACCCAGAACTGTATTTCACAGCCCATACTTGTGCCAATGCTGTGAGTACTCAAAGGTATGTTGTTGTATGCAGTGAAGTGCTGAATTTCAGGAACTTCTGTTCAAAATGACATGTAGGGTGCTAACTTTGAAAAAGCTTGGAAGAGTAAGGAGAAGTTTGAGTTTTAGGAAAGAAAAGACTTGGCAGGAGAGATGGTCATAAGAGGGGAAAAAAATTCTTCTTTGAAATGTTTCTCGTAGTGAAATGAGTCTGGTGCCTTTAGAAGAGGAAAGAGTAACAGGTCAAATGATTTAGTTCTATACTAGGGGAAAAAAAGGAAAATTATTAAATACTAACAAGATTGTCTCATAGGTGAATTTAAGAGTGATCTTATTTCACTGTCAAATTATTGGGCTTTTTTTTAACCACTTCCTTTGTACAAAAATCACTAATGCAGCACAACAAAAAGAAATCATTTGACTTGTACTACACTGATGTAATTAATTTTACAGAGAACACAGCAGTGACAGGAATGCTCTCCACTGCTGCAGGGGATTCTGACTGGCAGCCTCACTTTACAGAGTGATAGGGTGCAGTTTGCAGTACAGGATCTTGCCAGCAGCTCTCCAGGTAAAGGGGACAGACCAAATAACTCAGCTGGGCCAAGGTACAGGGCGGTTTGCAGGGTGTCAGTAGTACAGGACAATTCTTTGTCTGCTCTTGTCTGTAGACACTACTGAAGGGGCCTGTGGAGCATCTGGCTGTACTTCCTGAAGGGTTGTGAGCCCCCTCCCAGGGAAGATCTTTCAGTGGCTTTGGCTAAACTTGTTACAGGTGTAGGAAAAAAATAGGAACCAAAATTCTGACATTATGTCCCTGTCCAGTGTTTATTGTGTTATTTGGTTTAAATGTGAAGGCTTTATCATTGTGCCTTTGAAAGCTGAGTGTGAATCTCAAAAGCAGTAGAGGAACAGTGACTTGCCATGGACAGGAAGGGCAGCTGCTGCAGCCCAAACTATGGTAATATTTAAACATCTGCATCCTAATGTGGAGCAGAATGAAGGCTAGTTATAGCCAGCCTAATTCAGTTCTTGGAATTGCATTTCTTCTGAGGTACTATCTTAAAATAGTGTTCTTAGGCTCGTCTTTATTAAGTGACAGTTTCTTAAATTGTTTGCTTTTTCCATATACTTTTGGGTGTAATGGTTAAGGCTTTCTCCTCTACCTTTCTAATTACATTCACAGGACAGGACTCCTAATGAAGCAGCAGTGAATCTTGAAATAGGGAAAATAAACAGTCTAGTCTGGTGCAAGGAAATACACTCGTGGATTTTTTGTGTGCAAAGCCAAGAAATCACTGGAATCGCACAAGTTTATCCCAAAACTTTAGGTATTAGGTGAAAAACAATCCCAGTGTCCTCGTGTGGTAATAGTACTCATACTGTGTCAGAGCTGAAAGCATAAATGCCTATTGCATGATCTGAGAAACTTGGTATCTGCAAGGAAATACTGTAAAGGGGGCAGGTGTGGTAGGGAGTGACAGTTTTATAACAACTTCCTGGATTGATTCTTTATGTGCTTTGTAACATCGAGTAGTAGAATGAAATGAATTCTGGTTTTCCCCTGTTACTTGGTTTGGAGACTGCGCCTCTTTTGCAAGAAGCCGAGGCAGTAATAGGTGATCTTACTTTCATAGTTTCATTAAAGGAACTTCTTTGCTCCTTGGTCTGATTTCCTGTGTGCTGTGATAGTTTCCAATAAAGGTCTTTACAGACTGTTCAACTTTACTTTTATACCTTTTAATATTTATAGCATAAAAATCAATGTAAGCAAATCAAACTGCAGGCCTACGATAGTTCAGCTTTCAAGAGCACTATGTATGTTAATGTATGCTAATGTATATACTAATATATTTGCATTGGTAGAATTGCAACAAAAGCACAGCCTTTTGGAACATCCTACTTCTAGTAGTGAAATACAGAACACTAATTAAATAAAAAGGGATAGTGTTTGGAAATAATTCCAGATCCAGCTATTCCCTGAGTACTGCTGAAAAAACTCTTTGCCTTTCAGAACAGTTTGCAAGATCCGCAGCCTACTGAAGCTACTTCTGAAAATATTTGTCTTTACTGAAACCTGTAGAAACTTCTAGATTTTTTAACCACTAACTTTGTGATAAAATAATGCTTTATCCAGCTCACTCTAGTATTGGCTATCACAATGGAGTCTGGAACTAAGCTGGGAAAAGATGAGTAGGTTTGTTAGTATGCTTGGTTGAGAACTGCAGCAGTTCAGGTGTTGGCACAGTTTCATTCTTTCTGACTTGATAATGTTTAAAAGAGAAGTAGAAGGCAACTTGATACTGTTACCTTCCCAAATCACTTAAGCATGAATTCTAAGAGGGGGCTCCTTCAGAGGTATCTTTGAAGGCACCATCCAGAATTGTTGTGGCACTTTGATCTTCCTGTTTTACAGGAATTTCCTTTTGATAGACATTGACCAGACAAGTTTTTCACAAAACTTCTGAACTTGCTGTTAGTTAACTAAGCTTATATAAATAATCCACTTTATAAAGGTGATGTTTCTTTTCTTTTGACTGGTTTTGCATTATTTCAGTCAGTGAGATGTGCCCTGACCATCAGGTTTTACTCAAACAGTAGTAAGAGGAAGCAGTAGTGGTAGTTGAGACTGTACTTGTATTCCTAGATTCTTTCCTAACAGTTAATGGAGTACTTGTGTCCAAAACATGGAATTTTTAACTTCTGTAGACCCAAATCCATTTGTGAATGTACTTCTAGCCTTGCAGCTTGATTTCTTTTTTCCTGTGGAGGGTAGGGGATGCTCCTCTGTTTGGCAAGTCTGGTTTCTCCTGTTTCATCAGGTTCCTGTTGCTGCCAGATTTGTCTTGGTTTGGGTGGGAATACAGATGATTAGCTCTGTCTGACAGCCTCTTCAGTCCTTTAATTCCACAGTCCCTTGCTGATCCCTGTTGGGTGACTGTAACACCTGGAGGGTGTATGGGAAGGTTGCTTTGATTGGAACTCATAATCCATTTCCCAGGGGTGGCGTTAGCAAATATTTCCTGTGAGAGTAAGGGGCCATTTTCATTTACTGGTTTGTTATTGTGAATTTCAGCACAAGATGTAAGTGGATAAAAAATAAATAAGAAATTAGCAGGTTGTGGCGGGTACTCGCTGTCTTTAAGGCTGTGAACTTCTAGTGAAGTTGTATAGAGGAATTCTTCAACTTGGTAGCAGCTATTACAGTGGTATTTGTGGGAATTAAAATCTTAAAGCAAATGTATCAGTATTTGCTCACTGAGGCTTGTGAAAGCTGATGCCTCAATGCATTAAAAGTCACTTGTGAACCACAATGGTCATCCAAGTATTATGGTGGTAACATGACCAATAATTGTGGATGAGATTAGAAACTGTAAGTGAACTCATGTCCTCAGAGTGCAATAAAAACCTTCATGTGCATGGGCTCTCTGTTCCTTGGGACGAAAGAGCTAGGCAACCTCTCCTTTTATTGTAAACTTGACCTTGAGACTTGAGAAACATGAGCAATGTATTTCTCTTCTCATAAATGTGCAATCAAATCGTCATAAATTTCAGTTTATTTAAACTTCAACTTACAATTCCAAATACATTTAAACAGTTTTTTTAGATCAATATCTTCATACCTACAGCTGATAAAATTTCAAGCTGTGTATTGATTCGGTATAACAGCAGGCTTCTGCTCTCTGTCAAAAGCAAATTATTCATCCTGCTTCTTGCTGTATAAGAAATTGGGGAAGCCTTGATCTGAAGAGAGAATACCCCCCTTCTTCCTAGTAGAATTTTGAAGCAGGCACACACTCCAGTGACCTCTTCAAAAGCATGGAGCAGTCTTTATATAAACAAACCTTTTGTCACATTTCAACTCATAAGTAAATTTTGAGGAGATCATAAATGCTTTTTTTTTTTTTTTAAACGGAATCATGATGTGTTTCTGAAAGCCAGACTGAACTGGTCGATCAGCTTGTTAATTCTGAGGGTTAGTCCTGTCCACTGTGCAGGCCTGTGTGGCTCTTGGAGCTGTCGGTGGGTCACAGCACAGGGAGAATTTTCTTCTGCACCCTTTCAGCCCCACTGTTGCAGTTCTGACAGGATGAGAGCAGAACTGGCTCACTGAGAGGTCAGGTAGGAGTGGGAGTTGTTGAGACCATGTAGCCTGGGGAAGGAAGGGAAAGTGGAAGACGTGGGTGAAGGTGGAAGATCCCTTTCAGCAATGTTAGCAGGGGGGATCTTAGAGCAGTGCAACGTCGCATGGAATTGTACCCTGCAGGTCATTTTGTGTGCTGTGATCAGTGCTTGTGAGCTTGTGCATCACTAGAAAAATCCCTTTTTGTCTTTGTACTGAATTATAACTACAGAAGTATGAAATTCTTTGTAATCTTTACCCTTCAGTGAATACTGTCATAATCTTCAATCCATGCAAGAGTAGAGTTAATAATGGCTTTAAACTAGAGCAAAGCTTCTAGCAAATTAGAAGGAAAATGCAAGAAATAGCTACTAAGCTTCGTCATCGTCAAGTTTTTTATCCCTGTATAACTTGGTGATCTTTAATTAAATGCAAATGTAAAATTATTTTCAGTTCATTGGATGTTAAGATCCTTCCAGCTGAGGGATGTAGACAAAAGTATATCTCAGCAGGGTGGTGCAACTGTTCCATGTATTTGTCAATGTACTGGTAACTCTAGAAATTTTAAAATCTCAAAATTAAAACTCATTACAAGACCAGATTAATATTTAGAGCATTCTCTGATGTATCATACAATATATGAGCTGGTGGTAGCAAGAAGCTTGTGTGAAGTCTCAGTAGTCAAAAAGATGCTGTTTTAAGCTCAGCTTAATAAAGACAAGCCAGTGTATTATTGGCAGTGCACAAAGACCATTTTACCAAGGTATTTCACAGTCATTCGTATAAATCACTAAATTTTCTTCAAATGTCAATCCATTGCAAAACCGAAATTTCTTAAGGCAAAAATGTGTTTGTGAAAAATACAGTGTGCTCTTTACTCTGAAAGGAAGTTGGACCTGCCTCTCTCTTTCCGCTGAAGCACTGGAGTCCTAAATGTTGTGCCCTGTATAGTCGTCAGCTATGGACCAGAAACCTAGTGAGAGAACAAAAGGTGAGCTTGTAGATTGGCTACTTAAAAAAACCTGCAGCTACATTTCTGATAGTTCCAAATGTATCTATGCTGATAAAAGTTGTATATAAAACTCATAAAGATATTTTAGGTCATCTTGTTTTAAGTGCTGCATGAATGTTACCCACTTTTCTGATATCAAACCCAAGGTACTTTATCTTGAATGACGGTAAGCTGGTTTGGGGAATTAAAAGAGCCTTCAAACGTTCGAGTAGTTGGGAATTATTCCACATGTCTAATGTAAGGTTCTCCTTATTTGGACAATAGGGGACATGCTTCACCTCACTGATTTTGAAATAAACCATGACTGTTGCTTCTACTCTTAGACATAAAGTTTACTGCTAGTACTGGCATGACATTGAGCATGTCTAAGAACATGCCGAAGAAACAAAGTTGCTTGAGGGCAGGAGTATCCAGTTCTAGGTTGCTGGTATCTGGGACTCAGCACTGTCAGGACTGGACAAGCAGCAGAACTTGAGGCTCAGCACTGCAGTTCAGTTTATGGAGACTTTGGGCACTTTCAGCTAAGGAACAGTTTGAATCCAGCTTTGGGTTTTATCCCCATGTCGTGTGTTCTTGTCACTTGTACATCCTCTCAGACCTGTCTTCATCCCTGGGATTCAAGATCCTCAGGAACCTCCATCAGTGGTGCTCGTGGTAGTCACGTATATATGTGCAACATATACAGTCATGTAGTGTGTACATCTGCATGTGGTGTGTGGGTTGCTAGTCATGTAATAAATACAACAGGGAGACTAAATACAGAAGTGGTGGGAGTAGTGGGGCTGTAGCATTTGGGGTCAAGTCCGAGAGTACTGACCGAGATCCAACTCATTTGGTGCCTCGGGATGAGCTGCATGAAGTCCTTAAAGGGGCATTTCCCCTGACGTGCTTTGGGCAAACCACACTGGGTGGTGGCTGTTCATTATACAACTGACTTGCTGCAGTTTATACTCATTGAACTTGTGTGTAGGCCTTGGCTGTGTTTCCAAGTTCTTTGTGCTGTGTAAACTTGAGTCATAATTACTGCTGCTGTCAGGTGCTGGTTGATTTCTTCTGATGACACATTGGCATTTTGCTCAGTTTCAACTGCAGGGTGAGATCTTCACTTTCAAACTAGGTTCAGGTAGTTTTCCTCCATTTGCACCTTGGTTTAAAGAGCCATTCTCATTTCACTTTTGTGTCTTGTAGCAGGGAAAACTTTGGATTCATAGACTGCAGCCTTTTAAGTCCAACTGATTAAATGAAGGTTTTAAACTCACTACTCCTCTCAAATTATTTTATTTTGTTAAAAACTTCTAATATCATTTAGTGGTCAAGTCCCTTAGTTTTCCTTTGTTGAGTCTCTCCAGTCACCTTATCTGTTATCTACTAGGGCTTTTTTGAAGGCATACAGTTGCTCACAGTAAAAGCTGGAAAAAGAAGTTGCACCTGCAATTCCTTCATCATACACATCATGGTGGGAGTTCCTTTCAAATCCTAAGAGCTACTTTCTAACATTATTTTCAAAATACAAATTACTGTGTGATAGCTAAAGGTGGTGACTTATTTCCCACTCTGTATATGTGACTTGTTGAATACACTCCTTTTTGAAGTGCTTCATGAAGTGACAAGCTGGATGTTACATGGTATTGCTGCCTTTTGCAGTTTGTAGGCTGAGTTTATTTCTTGTATGTGTATATGAAGGATAAAACTGGGACTAAGTCATCTGAAGAGGACTCAGAAAAAAAAGTTGACAGATTAATGGAATTTCCTTATAGGGATGCAAAATCCGTAATTTAAATTCCAGAGATTTGCTAACAAAGTTGCATTTCTGTTGCGTGGGATACCGAGAAATGAGTCTGACTTGTACATACAGATATTTTCACTAAAATTAGTCTTTTTTTAATCTCAATTTCTTCAAAAAGGAGGTGGATATTGACATTTTTTTTAGGAACAAGATAGGGACATGCTTCCTGGGAGCAGGTGGAGTTCTGATAAGTACTTCATAATTTTGAAATTTTACTGGTCAGGAAACTGAGACACAATGAAGCAGCATATGTGTAACAGGTGGTCTAAGCCATGTAGATGCTGTGCATAAATTAGTGGTTTAACACTGAGCCTGTACTGATTAATAAGGAATCTTTTTGTTACCGGTGTCTTCTGAAATCAGCCTTGTAATATCAGCTTGAAAGTCAGTATTATGGAGAGGGCTGTGAAGAATATAAATTAATTTCTAGTGGAAAGGCTCGTGTTATGCAGGTTTCTTTTTCTTGAAACTGACACACTTTCCTCTTAGCTGACCCAGCTACTTGGAATAATTTTCATTTTGCAATACTCTTGATTAAGTAAATGAAAAAAGTGCTCCTTATTGGTTATAAAAATCATTCCAGTGTACTAAAATATCTCCTTTTTTTAATGTGTTCCATAAAGACTTAATGTCACAACAATTCAGGTAATTATCCAATAGTTGTCTTCATTTGCAGCTGTTTAGTTAGTACTGGTGTAATATTTACATAAAAATAACATTCATGTGGTGAACTGGCCTCTGGCACTGAGGAGGATCTTTGTGTGGTGCTGGGCTGTGTGAAGCTCTGATTTTGAAGTCCTGATAATTTGAGAAGGGAAACCTGGATGAGTGTGGTAAATCTTAATTTTCGAGGGCAGAGTGTTATGTCACGTAACTTTATTCTTTTCTGCTATTAGGTTTTACCCACTACATGTGTCTTACAGGGACAATTGAATAAGATGACTTTGGACCACAGAAAATAAACATAAGAAGGAATGTAATGTCGTTCTGCAGGTGACTGTTTTCTGGTTTGTTTTGTTTCTTGCACTGGGATTCAGCTTCAGTATCACAGAAACTTTACAGTAGATCTGGCTTTTAACTTGTAAGGAGAATAGGTACAAATAAACAGTTCTGTTGTAGCTAGAGATTGATTATCTAGGCTTTTGTAAATTTAATGCTCAAACTGACTTTTTAATGTCATTGACATAAGTGGTCAGGAAACAGATGTTCTAGAAGAAGCTACAAGTCAAAGTTTACAAAGTCAGACAGTTTGGTTGGCTCCTTGCACCATGCAATATATGACCAAAAGGCAGAATTCTGGAAGCAGATTAGAAACCAAGGCTTAGATTATGATGGGGCAATCTTAGTTCAGATAAAGCAATCTTCGTGTCTCGTGTGCTTTGGCTCTGAACCTGTCTTTATGCAGCTTGATTTCAGGAGGAACCAGCTAAAGAACAAAAAGGTTGAGTTTTATGTTTTTCCGTCTGTGTGGTGCAAGCACAAGCAGCAATTGGGGATGAAGAGAATCTCCATTTTGGGGCCATCTGTGTCGGTTCTTTTGTCTGAACCTGACAAGAGGTCATGGCAGATGGTGGGGTCACAAAGTCTGGCTTCTCGAGCTTGACAAAATGTGTTCATAAAGCTGGAAGAATACCAACTGTTCATACTGGCTGAAGAGCATTGTGCAGAAGGACTGTAATAGTTTATGGACAATACCTTCTGGATCACTAAGCTTGACAGCAAATAACTTGTTAAAGATGAACCTGGTTTGCTTATACGTAAATGGATTAAAACCGCTTAGCAAATGTGTTCTTAACTATGGTTTATTTGAGTAAATTACTTGTAAAGCCTCTTAAATAAGGAGAGGTCAAACTGCATCATGAATTTGGCCAGAGCTCCAGATGATGTATTTGGAGAGTTTGTGCGGAAGGATGAGAAAGGTGGAAAAAGACCGGCACAAAGATCGTAATTTCCAGATGCAATGCAAAAATTCAGCTTTTGCTCTTTGCCATGACCTCTGTAGCCTTGGGGCTTTTCTGTGACTCTTCTTCAGGTTTCAGGATTGCTACACAGATGCAGTGGCCCCTTTCCCCAGGGCTGTAAATAGATATCTCTCAGTAGCACATTCTCTGAAGTCAGAGAAAAATTATTCTTATCTTCTTGGATGTTTTGTCATAAAAGTAAAATGTACAGACTTTCACGGGAGAATATCTTAGAATTGTTTGGTGTTCACATGCTGGAGCAACTGCTTAATTATGGCTGCAATAAATGGAGGCACTAAAGATTAAATACAAGTCATTCAACAGGAAATGAGGACACCTGTTGAGTGTTGAGTAAAATGGTTTTCCACTAAAATTTTTATTGATACGGTGGCCGAATAAACCAAGACATGTATAGAAACACCCTAGAATTTAATATTCTGAGCTGTCTGAAACTACTAGTGCAGTGATGGGAGTGGTGGTAGAGTCCCCCATTAGCTGGGCACACACTGGAGCAATTCCTGGCACTTTCCTCGAAGGGAGGTGAAGGTGCTGCCCATTCTCTAATCTCATGTAGGTTAAAATACAGAGGAAGTGGCACCAATTTCACTCTGTTTTTGTAGTGGTGAGTTCTGCTCTTGTGACTCATATTTGGTAACTAGTTTAGGTATCTCCCTAATTTTACTGAGTTGATTCCACACTTGAAAGTGTGAACAGTTCTCCCTCTCCTGCACATCCAAGTGCAATTCAAATGTCTTTTATAGTCCATTTTTAACTGCAAGTAGTACCTATAAAGTACTTTCAAAGTACTTAAACACTTTGTCAAGTTAATTCTATCTTTAAAATGGTTTGTGCTGTCAGCATTGATTTGTAACTTTTCTTCTGTTTTCTGCAAGACTTCTGGAAGCTTTCATTTAAAACTTAAGTCGCTTTTAAATTTTTCAGTATACCAAATTTTTTGTCTTTTCCTGGAATTCTAATGTTATAATTCTAATTACGCAGATTTAATAAAATATTTTAAAGATGATCTTGAACTGCAATGGTTTTTCTTGCATGTTTCCTAAAAATTCTGAATGTTTTCTCTCTATACACATTTCATTAAAAGCTTTCTCTGTTGTTGGTGGCTAAAGACACAATGGAGAGAAGTAATTAACTTCCCTTTTATAAAGACATACTCTGCATTAGATGCAAAAGATTGCATGGTTTTATTTAAAGAACTTCAGTAATTACATGACACGCTTTGCTAGCACATTAATGTAATTAGGCCTCTCTTAAAGTTGGTGTCTGTGTATAGGATTTCAGCTCTGCCTGTCCCAAGCAATGTACATCTCTAGTGTTTGTGAAGAACCTGACTATTGTGGTGATTGATGTTAAGAAAAAGCAGGGTTTCAGCTAAAATATTTCATTAACTTTCTTACAGGATGTTCATTTTAAAGATTCTGTGAAGATGAAAAGGGATATCTTATGGTTTTACGAAATATAAAGCAATACTGTCTGACATGACGGCTAAAAATGTAAGTATAACTCTGCAACATGTGTTACTGTGTATATTGGCACGCTGCTAGTCACCTCTGGCTTCCAGAACTGTATGGGCAGATACAAGAAATCAAACACTAAGACCTTCAAATTGAAAAATCTTATCTGACTCTTGTACACCACAAATGTGTTACCCCATCATTTTCTGTAGTGTTTTGATAAATTTAAACTGGTTTGAAGCTCTTTAAGGATGTGGAGTCCACTCAACTGTGGGTCAGGGTGATAACTGAGGCGATGCTTTGTGCTGTTTTCTTATTGATCCTTTCGGGTCCCTTCCAACTTGAGATCCTCTGTGAGTCTGTGATTCTTCTAACATTGCTCCAAACTCACCTGAGAGCTGCTCATTGTGTTGAATCTTCTCACCTTTGCAAAATCCTTCTACTGAGTCTAAGTCTCAAAACTCAAGAAAGAACAGAAAGACTGTATATTTCTCTGCTGATTGTCAGTGCACTCTTGGTTTCTAGAGGACCTGTTCCTTCTCTTGCTGCTTTAACAAGCCTGTAGTGTGGCGTCTGGAGGCTCCATGTTTGACTCCTCTATCCCAGGCTCTGAGGATGCTTATGAAGTGTCTAACATCCTGACCTTAATTTTCTGCCTAGTTAGCTGTGCTTCCTGTGGTACTCAATTTGTATAGAGAACAGTTCTGATTAAGTTCGGTGATCAGTAAGTTGAGGTGACTTTGGGCCCTGGGCAATTTGCCTGTTGACTGCCTTTGACAGGGCCTCCTGCAGTCTGGGTAAGTCTGTTGGCTTTATTAGTAGCTTCATTTGGTGTGTAGTTCCAGACTTTGAGGTGTCTGACATCTCACTTTTTGATTCAGGCTTACAAGACAGAAGATAATTTGATATGTATATGCAAAGCCCTTTGACTTATTATTTCATAGATCATATTAATCTCTAGTTCAAAGTTCTACTGCTGTATGTGGAACAGCTGCACAAATCCAGATCACTTGGGGTTTTGACCTTTTGTTTGATGCAAAGCATAAATACCAATCCTGATAAAATCCCTGGAGTGTTGTGTGATAGAGTCAGAGTGGCACAGGTTGGAAGGGATGTCAGGAGGCCATCTACTGTGCTGCTTTGTGGAAAGCTCTTTGACACTGGAACCCAGTGGCTTGGTCCTTTTTTCAGGGCTCCATCAGGGCTCTGGCTTTTGAAAGTCTCCAAGGACAGACATGAACCTTCAGTCTGGGCAACCTACTCTTGTGCTGAATGTAGAAATATGGTTTTGCAAGGCTATGGTTACTTTGTAGAAGAGATGTTTTACTGGTATGTGTGCTTTGAAATTTTGCATATCGAACTTAGGCAAACCTAATGTTTATGGGTTTATTTTTAAAAAATAATGTTACTGTGGTGCAGATGAATGTAGGACTCAGTTTTCATACTTACCTGTAAAAATGGTAGTCACATGCTTTGTGTCCTTATGTGTAGCGCTTCTGCAGGTTTTCCCAACCTTGGTTACTTAGAATTGCATGCTCAGGGTAACAGTGTCAGCTCCAGTGTTTTCTGATGTTGTTAGAAGGCCCAAGAATGCTTCTGAATTTGCAGAGTTGCTGCGTTTAGCATATGCCTGTTGGTTTCTGCAGCTCAAAACCCATTTCACATGTAAGGTTAGTGTTTGTTATATTGTTGGATGTGGTTTAATGATCTGCAGAGTGATCTGAGGGAGAGAGGTTCTCTGTGAAAGTATTTCTATCTTTTTTCCCTTTATGTTGTAGCATCAAGGAAAGTAAACTTCAAAGTTGGGCATCTTCCTGAAAACTCTTAAAGGACATATATCTTTCATCAAACATGTACACACAGGGAAGCTGCCACCTCTGCCACCCCCCCAGCTGGGACAGAGTCTGGGCATGCTTGTGATCCTTCTGTATCACAGCCAAGTGCAGTGAGTTTAGGCTAAAATGGCCTTTCATCTCACATGCAATAAGCTGTGGTGAACAGCCTTCTCTCCAAGGAAGCTTGTGTTTCCAGCACGTGCCAGAATGTTTCCACAGATTGGATGTGTATGCAAGATGAATAACGTTCCCCATCACTGTTTTTCCTTCCTAACTTTCTGAGTACAGGATTGGAAAATTATCAAGACTGGCTCACTGTTCACTTCCTTTAAATGCAGGACACTTTCTACCATCTGCTTGTGGAATATTGTTTATAAGTAATGTCACCTTCCATAAAAAACTAGTCCAAACAAAGCAGCTACAAATAATAAAATGTTGAGTAAAAGTTACAGATTCTCTTGGAGATTAAATGTTGTGTATATATAATATACGTTGTACCCAGATGTAATTCTAATCACCCTGTCTTATTGGGTTATTTCATTCTTTGCTTATATCATAAAATGTGTTTTTCTTGCCTGTTTTGTGCTTCCATTCCCATCTGTCCTTCATGTAAGAAGGCCCCCAAACAGAATTGAGAAATGGAGAAAAAAAAGAGAAAATACTCACAGTAAACTTATTTTTAGGACCAAATAAATAATATGACTCAAGCAGATTTTTTCACTAAGGCTGCTAGTTTTGATTGTTTGCTCTGAATTTTTATCCACGTGAAGTTATTTGTCGCTGCTTCTCGGGGTGGTTGTCTTGTTGTAGATGAGGCCAGTTAAATGGCTATGATAGTTCTCCTTTCACATGTCAGCATGGAGGAAAGTTTCACTGCTGCAGTTGGTCAAGGAGACTTGCCCTGAGCAGTATGTCAAGCCTTAGACAAGGCTGGGAAGCTACAAGAGCTCATTGTGATTCTTTTTTCCTTTGCCCTCACTCCATTTGGACACTTAGTTGCCTGATAGAAAAGACCTAATACTTCAGTGGAAGTATTTAATAGTATGCAGAGGCCTGCCAAGGGCTTTCTCCATCTTACTCCATGGCTGGCTCATCATGCTGCAGATGGGCAGGAGCAGCAGTCCAGCTCCTGCCATTCCCAGTATTCCAGACACTCTGGGCCACTGTTATAAAGCGGAAATATTGGAATATGAGATATACAAAAAGCAACAAATTATACCAATTATGCATTGGATTGTTTGTTGGGTTTAGCTTAGGAGTGGTTAAATTACAAGATCCCAAAAGCAGTGGGATCCAGAGAGCAACCTGGCCTGGGACCTCTGTAACACTGAGATGGAATACTGTAAAGGTCCTGTTCTGCTGCAGTATTGTAATAGTGCATCACACATTGCTACTTCTGAGGGCTCAGCTATGATCATTCTTCTGTAAGAGAAGCAAATTCCTTTAGGTCTGTCATATTTTTCACTTAAGTTCTCGTGAAATTTATGTTTCTTTTCAAGCTCTTCTAAACTTAGATACAAAGATTAAAAAAATTGAGAGAAGTGCTGCTGTTTATTGGATGCTCTTTATAAATGTGCTCTTAGGACCATTGTAATGAAATAACATATTTATGTGCAAACTGAAATTCTGCTATAATCTTATGTCATTTGGATAACTGAAGTACAACATATACACAAAAAACCCCTCTTTTTTATATTGCCTTAAATATGGATTCAGTTCAATAACCTAAATCTTTCAGAGAATTAAATGTAAATGTTAGAATTTTCATTCTGACACTGCACATGTACATCACCTTCAGTGCTTAATTGAAATGCTGATATGAATCAATAGGGAAATGCAGTTATAAATCTAGAGCTGAATGTTCAATTGTAAACAAATTGTAGTGGTGTCTTTGAGGATGTTCATCATAATTATTATCCCTTCCCTTGAGATGAATTGAGACCCTTTTCTCTAATATGATATTTATCCCTGTGGACCCCTATTCTTTCTCTGAATTTAAAATTTCTCCTGTTTGTGTTCCTTCTTGTAGAGGCAGGGGGCCTGGGGAGAAGCTGTGCAAAGGCAGCAGTAGCATGATCCAGGAGTGCTGGCTCTTCCCTTGGCAGTGGAACGGCCTTCCAGTGCCATTCACTGCGCAGTTACCAACCTTTCCAACCTCTAGTTCAAACATCTCCTCGAGAACACATTTTCAGTGTAAGGAACCACAGTAGCTTCTTGCCAGACGAGCTTTCCTTGCACTCGGGGGGAAAGATACTAGGGTGCTTCAGTTTTCCGTGAGAGGAGAGGTTTTGCTTTTGTTTTCCTGCCTTCCTTCCCTTGCCCTGCTCCAACCTCGGCGTTCCCTCCCCAGCCCCGCTGAGTTGCTGCTGCACCGCTGCCACCTGCTGGGAGACAGCCTGGGAGATGGGGAGGGAAAATGGGACACACTTGCTCTCTTTCGAAACAGCTTCTCCTGGTACCATGGCCTGCAACAGCCACAGCACCCGGCTGACCCGGGAAACAGTGATCAGAGTCCAGAGGGGTGTGCCGGGAAAGACGGGAAAGGCCAAGTGGGGTATTACCAACATTTGAGCTAAAATGAGACGTTACGCTGAGCATCTTTAGCAGCTGGTTTACAGAAGCACCTAATTAGCACATTTAGGCAGTGTTTTACAGTCCGAGTAGTGCAACAATAGTTAATCATTTTAGGTGTGCCTTGATGGTGAAAAGATCTTGATAGAAGCAGTTTCACACAATGCCCTGTGCAGTTTTTCCCCTACAAAAATTATTTGCTGAATGCAAGTTCTTTAGTGGAACCAAGCCACTAAAGGCTTATAGGTAGGTATTTTTTATTCTTGTGTAGTTTATTTTAGTTACTGTTTAATTTGTCTAAAATTAAATGATATTCTAATCTGAGATTATTAAAATTCTACAGGCAGCCTTAGCATCAGTTCCATTATTGCTACGTACATCTGTAAAATGAAGCAAATATTTGATCCTTGATCATATAATTGTTTTCTTTTAATTTGGATACCAGGAGTCTTTGTCCCAATTAGTTACGGAAGTACTCAAATTTTATAGTGTTTTAAAAAGAGATTTTTTTGTGTCTAGTTTAGTTGCCTAATGCCCCAGTGGAGCTCAGTCTCTCAGTGCTTCTCCCAGCTTGGAAGCAAACCAGAATGCTTTGTTGGACAGAGGTTTCTAAGGTGGTGTGAGCATAATGTGCTGAAACTGCACGGTGCCTTACCATGACTTGCTGTTGCTGGGCCCATCCCTTGTTAGCTGGGGTATGAGGGACTTCCCATCTCTTCCCTCCCTCATCCAGGAGCTGTGATCTTACTTTTTTCTGTACTAACTGCGCTTTCTGTGCTTTGTGTACCTGCCAAAGTCTGAGATGCACCATTCTGTGTATGATTTAAGTTCTCCATGTATCCGGTAACTTACCCTCAGGGTAAGTATTATTTACCTCTTGCCCACAGGGTAAGTCAGTTTGTCTCTGGAAGCTGGGGAATGTATCTAAAATGCATCAGTAGTCACATCTCAGACCTGTAGACACTGTTCAGCTTAATACGGAGGGCTCTGGCCATCAGGCAGGTTTGTGCTGTGTTGTTGGTGGCAGCTGCTCCATTTGACTTAGAGGGGACAGTGACTTACACCATAACAGGCAGAATGGGCTGCTTGGGTCATGTGTAGTGCAGTAGCAGAATATTTAGGGGTTTTTTTAGGTAAGAACTTCATTTACGTGGTGTAAATGTCTTGAATTCTTTGCCTTGAATGTCATGCTCTTGTTAGACTCTACTGTCCACAGGGTTATGATGGTTCATAATGCAGAACAGATTACTTTCATAATATTGTTAGTTGCATATTAGAAGACAAAGAAAGGTTTATCGTATTTTAAGACTTTGAAAATGTTTTGTTCAGGTTGGTGTGACTTCCACAAATGGAGACTTGAAAGGATTTATAGATCAGAACCAGAGTCCAACAAAAGGTAAGACAATTCTATTTGTATACATAGAAAAGAAGCATACATTAAGACTTATTTCACTGTATATGGTTGATTCATGTTTGGGAGAGTCAGAATTGAAATGGTAGATGTTTTATTACTGACTTGTTAGTGTCAGTAGAAAAGATAGGAAGATCTTCAGACTTTCAGAGGGGAAAAGAGAGTGTAGTAAAATTAGAGGCTAAAATAAGCCCTTTTTTCATTCCTTGATGGTGAATAATATGCTGAATTTCCTGATTTCTTCTCCACCCTTAAAGTTCCCATACTCTGTTGTCAAAATGGCAGAGAAGGTTAAGCATGACTTCGTGCTTCTGGTGTTCTGCACAATTATATTTTATCCTGTCCTGTTTCATCTTAGTACTTCTAGATTAATCCCTTTTGACTCAAAAACAGTTTATGATCAATTATAACAGCTACAGTATTCCAGTAAAAATAAAACTGCAACCCCTTCTGTATATTAGAAAACTTGAGGATTTGCAATTCCGAAAACATTTCAATCAACCTTTCTAAGTAAATAAAGTTTGCTGTTATCCACTGCAATAAACAAATGCATGTACTAGCTGGAAGAACGATTTTTGGCTCATGGCATCAAAATGAGAGAGTCTAAACAGAAAATGGCTAAAGCTTTGGTATCTTCCCAGTTTTCTAAACCTTGCAGAACATTACAGACTGATGGTCGGCCTCTGAGAATTATTTATTGTGCATTAGTGAGATAATTGGCCTTTGTGCTTCATTATTTTGTGATTATTGTGTCATGGTTCTAGGGAAAAAGACTAAAATAAGTGCAACATTTTAAAATCATTTCTGAGACAAGCAATGGATTTATACAGAGAATAATTTAATAACTTTATAAAGTATAGGACAATATTGTTCATAGTAATATCTCAGTGATCCTTATCCGATTCTTTATCAGACTGTGCTCCTGGGATGATGGTTATATTATTTACCTCCATTTTGGTATTTTTTCTACAATATTATGATCTAGTGAATTTTTTTAAGCCTTGAGATATAATTAAAAATCACTGACATCTCTTTTGAGATATAACATCTTGGCTTACTCTTCTTAGAGAATCAAATATTCCATAAAAGCTGGAAAAACTTGTATAGGTACAGCCAGTGTCTAAGCTGTCTCTTACTTTCAATCCAAAGTGTCCTTTACTGATTTCTTTTGGCATGTCCACTGCTGAACTCTGGAAATTAAGGAGGGGGGAAGAAACTCCAAACAGGCATTTAGATCCATTATATCTTATCAGGGCTTTGTGAGCTTCCTAATGAAGACAGTTTTTATTGTTTTATCCATTGTTGAAGTTAAACATTTCCTGCAGTAAAAATAAAGGCAATTTATTGCTACATATGTGGGCCTATCTATAATGTGCCTTCATAGTATTCTTAACTGAGGCATGATGGATTTATGATACCTTCAAGAACAGAGGGGAGAGACCAATTGCTCAAATAAGGATTTTCTTGAAAGTATCAGATTTCAAGTGCTAGAAACGTTTGCTTAGAAAAGTTGCATTTAATAATTCTTTTTTTCCAAATAGATAATTGTGGTGTGTGTTTATTTGTTATTTGCCTTGAGCACAAACATACTGATTTAGTACCAATATGGCATTAAAGGAAGATTTCAGATTCCAGTGCTGAGCCGTGAACACATAGAAAATTCCTTGCAAAATGCCTTCCTTTTTAATATTGGATTCTGATCTTTTATTATACTGTGAAATCTGTTGTGTAACCCTGGGTTTAACTTTGAAAAATGCTGGACTGTTCTAGGTAAGCCCACAGTGCAGCCTGGATCTTTGAGGATGCTGTTCCAAACTCCAGAAGGTGTCCTGAGACACCAAGTCAGTCTCTCTCTGTAGCATTAGCACCACGAAATAGGAATTATATTAAGGCATTTTTCTGTCTTTCTGTCACTAAAAATGTGTAATCAAAATAGGTAATTACTTGGCCCTTGCACTCCAAAATTACTTCCTCTGCCTTTCTTCTGTTCACAGGCTTAGCTTTCAAATTCTCTTTTTCTTCACAAGTTTTTCCCCTGGACCATCTGAAGCAGTTACTCTGTTGCAGTATCAGTTTGATCAGGCATCATTTATCTTTCCCATCATTAATTACCTTTAGTATCCATATGCACAATCTCTGGGTATTTTCCTGGGTTTTTTTGCTACAGAAGTTAATGCTCACAGACTACTTAGGTATTGCAATCTGATCTTTAAGTGTTAAAGTACTGCTGTCACTTCTGCTGATTTTTGAATCCAAATTAATGTTCCCAAATAGGCTGAGGGGTTGTTTGGTTTATTTGGGGGTTCAGTTTCCTTATTGTTTCTCGTGTTTGTTAGTGAATACTGTTGTCTTCTTGCTACAGCTTTTTTTGAGTCAGGCTTTTTAGAATACTTTCAGTACTTTTCTATTCCTTGTATAGATGATGTCTGTGAAAAGGAAGTTTCTAGCACCCCGTGTATCTAAATGCAATACAGATTTACTAAGGAATTTGGTGTTTTAAATGTGATGATTGCAGAATCAAAGCACATACATCCAAATTTGTAATCCTCATAAAAAGAGTTGCTGCCTAATTCTGAAGGGAACCAGATTTTTTTCCTAGGTGTGTCTAGAAGAAACATCACAGTGCTTAGCAGAGCATTAACTCAAATCTTGTTCACTTTATTTAGTGAACAATTCCTGTTCAACAGACAATTTACTTCCCTACATTGGTTGCCTTTAATTCCTAGGCAACAGGCTCTTTTGGCTAAAAGCCCTCCATTTGGAGCTTGTTTCCTCAGCTTGAAATAAATACTCATTGGATCTGAGAGGGAGTGCCACATGTGTATGGCTTTTGACAGCCAGGGGCTGCTTGTGCAAGGACCATCATTGGGTGAAATATTTTAAGCACAGTCAGGGTATCTCCTTTTGTTTAGTCTTTAGTGTAGTCGATTCTTATTGTTACACTCAAAATTGTTCAGCTCTGGCAGGCTGGGCTGGCTGTGCTTCCTTTCCTTACCTGAAATTATCCAGCAGACTAGTGATGAAAATGATTCCCATAGGAGACCTGCATTTTAACTCTCAGAAAAACAATGGTTCTGGTTCTCATTCTTTAGTGAATGAACACTCTTGGGTTGCTGAATGCAAAAGGGATGCTTCCTCTCAAGTTTTGGAGAACAAAGGTGGCTGTTGCTGTTCCTGGCCTTGGGGATAGATCTGTATGTATGTGTCAGGTATTACTCTAGTGTTTCATCAGGGATTGTGCCTGCTGGGAGAAACTCCTGGTATGCTCCATGCTAACAAGACTGTTACAGTTCTGGGTGCCAACAGAACTTTGGTGCCTAGTAAAGTTAACTGACAAGAACTAAGGTATTCCATCACTCAGGAAAAATCCTAGTCTAAGTGGCAAGATGTCTTTGTGGAGTTGGCCCATTCTGTTAAAAATATTAAGTATAACAGTTCAAGGTAGTGCTTAAACAGATATAATTAGGTTTGTGATTGAATTGGATTGTGGCAGTTCTGTTGTGGTTTTGGGGTAATTGTTGCAAGCTGTGAATGAATTAAATCCGACAAGCAGCAGAGTTCATATTAAAAAGTCGCATGTGTAATCAGAAGAATTTAAAATTTAATCTGTTTGCAAGACATTCCCAGCCAATAATTTACATGCTTCCAGTTTTGTAGTCCTGTTCATATATATTACCAAAATGGAAAATCAAATCTTGTTTCCAGTCATTCCAAGCAGAGGGCATGTCTGTATTACCACTTGCCCCATAAAACCGCCTCACCTGCCCTCTGTGCATTCTCATGGATGTCTGTAGCTTTGAGGGCTCCCTGCTGGTTTATACAGTCCCAAGGCTGTCTGATCTGCTGAGTGGTGGAGTTGCTTGGGTGTGAACCCTTGTAATAAAATCAAGGTTTGCAATCAGGTATTACTTGCAAAATCATTTTGGTGGTCAGTGAACCTTCACCAGCTCCGTTGGTTTGCGGTGCTGCTGCCTTGGCCGCACGGCAGTGTGTGTCTGGCCAAATGGAACAGCCCCTTTGTGTTTCAGGAGAGCAGCGGGAATGCCACTGTCACAGCTGCACCTGTGGGGAAGGAGAGGCCACCTTGAGGTGGGGTGGGACTGGGCACAGCTCCCGCTGCTGGGGCTGCTGGCAGCACAGGATTCTTATCCTAAAATCTGCAATGTAGACTAAGAGAATGGTTTCAGTGAATCATATTGTCCTTAGGTAATACCTTTTTGTTACTGTATTCCAAAATTCTGTGAATTTACATGTTGTTCTCTGCTTATTGCTGTGGAGGGAAAAGGAAGTCCAGCCACAGACCACCAGTCTTGCAACAGGCTCCAGGAGGGAAGATATGTTAATCATACTTGCAGAGAGATTGCTTTGGCTGGGAACCTTAACTTTTAATACAAGTTCACAGTGAACTTTGTTTCAATCCATCTTCTTATTGTGCAGTACCTATTTTTTATTAAGTCCTGACTGGGCTTAGTGCACAGGGCTGCTCTAGTGGAATGAACTTGTTCATGGTGTCAGTGCTTCAAGAGACCTGCTAAAATGACCCAGACATCAGAATTGGTTATCCATAGGCCTGTGCCTGGTACTTTTGGATTCATACAGCTGTTAACTCCTGTAAATTTGTCTCAAATTGAGCAGTAAAAGACTGAAAATGTACTGGTTAGTGTAAGCCTAAAGTACACTGAAGTATCATCTACCCAATTTTGCTTTTTCTTTTCTACAGCTCTCTTTCATTTCAGGTGTTTCTAGATATTACATGCTTCTACAGACTAATATTTAAAAGTTAGCTTTGTAGCCTAGTAATTTTATGCAATGAGTAAATGAATAAACATCCCAAGAAAATACTTGTAATTAATAGAATGATAATAATTCAGGTTTTCTATATGCTGCTATAATGCTGTATCCTGATCTTGGAGATCAGTTTATGTTTTAGTGTAATAAGGGATCCTGAGGACACATCACATATGTTATTGCAAAATATCCTGATGGACTGCTGATATTTCACAACTCTGAACTGGCTTTTTTTGCCACAGGCTGTATTAATTTAAATGGCTGTTCATTGAGACACTTTAAAAACATGGACACTTGTTTAGAGCTCCAAATATAAAACCCAAATTACCAACTCTTCCCTGGTGTTTTGTTTGGAAATTCAAAGGCTTTTTTTGTTGGTGTAGGCATTGTGTGTAACCCCAGCTGGTGGGGCTGTGCTCCCCATCAGCCATGGTTTCCTTCAAACTGGCTGTGACAGATTCTATAGATTCTCCAGTTGACATTGTTTCTGATTATCTTTGCAACTAAGCTGCAGACCTAACAAATTTAGTTATACAGGAAGAAAAATCACTAAAATCTCCTTAGCTTCGTAACTGTATAGGAGTGCATGTTGTTTGGGTGAAGTTAAGCTATTTAGGGTGCCACATAATTTAAAGTGAGTCTTGTGGGATGGTTAGTGTGTGCATGTGAGTGTACATGTACATAAACATGAGTAACTTTATCTGTGGCTGCTTGAAGCTGAAGATCACTTAAATTGAATTTTTCTCTGTGCATGGAAGTAAAAATATTGCACAAATGCCAGGAGGAATGTTACGTAGTGATGATGGTTTTTTAAAATACGAAATTATAGCAACACTGGTTTCTCTCCATGAGAAACAACAACAGTGGTGACTGAAGGATGGAAAAATAATTTATTCAGAAGCAAAGTGCTTTTGTTCTGAGAGAAACATGCATCTGTGCACTGGCAGATTTTTATTTTGAGTTTGCGTCAGTGAGGAGCAGGGTCAGTTTGGGGTGGCTTTATGTGTGTTGCAGTTGAAGCTTCACGATGAGAGTTTTAAGTCCATATCTTTCCCATGTGCTTGGTATTCCGTAGGTAAATGGGAATAATGACACTGACCTCCTTTGTGCTTTGAAAGTGCTGCTGAAAAACATTATATAAGAATTGAGCATTATTATACAAATCATTCTAGTTTGATCCATCTGAGCTGACCTTTTTCATCCAGGCAATGAGATGACCGTGACTCGGAGGCTGATGGGTCTCATTGTGTTCAGCTTATCACTGTACTCACTGCTGTTGTGCCGTGGGACACAAATCAGTGTAATCTTTTGTGTCCCCAAATGATGGGTGTTATTAAGACGTGGCATTTATTTAGAATTTGGTCGTGTTTAAAGCCTTTACAGTTACTTTGTGATATCATATATATATACTCACTTTGATGATATTTCTACTTTCAGTTGAATACAGAAATCTGTTGAATGTTTTGTGGCATCGACTTCCTCCTACTTTTTCTATGCTGTTTTATAAATAAGACTTGAAGAGATTGCTTTTGTTGATGTTTGCTGTTCTCTAATACTACTTTGCCTTCAAAACTTTAGAAATGACTGACTCCTCAGCAAACACAGGTGCCCTAATCTCAAGAACTTGGTGTAAAATACAGCAACTCATCTTAGCAAGCAAGTGCCTGTTCCCTCAACTGGTTGTACTTGTGTTGGCAGTTCCCCCTTTGTGGTGATGCTTTTTCTGCTCTGGGACTGGTCCTGGCCAGCTCCAGGTCTGGCAGTGGTTCCTGTGTCCCACAGACCTGGGCTGTGTGAGGGCTGTGGGCAGGGCAGGGTGCTCTTGGACACTGCATTTCTCTTTTAGAGAAGAGCAGTGACACTGGTGATATGGTCTGCAAAATCTGTCCCTTCAGGCTGGGGTGCTGATGTGATCTGTCTGGAAACACATTAACTTTTTGGAGCAGCAACTTGAACCAGCTGTCCTGTTTGTTGTGAAGGGACATGGAGAGGTGGTGTTTCCACCAAAAATGTTTGTTAAGTATTTGTAGCATTTCAGGTTACATGAGTATCTGGACCATAATGCTATGTTTGAGAAAAAGAAAACTATAGGGAGGGAATATTTTATTCATAAGTGATAAAGGTTTGTTTACTTATTTTTCAACTGCTGACAAACACACAGAACAACCTCTATTGTAAAATTGCAACACTTGGTTGTTCTTTCTTTCTGTCCACTGTGGATGAGAGAGACTTCACTCTTTAAAAGAAACTGGTCCCTTTCTATCCTATGTGCATTTAAAAATCTACACATTCACATATTTATATTTACCCATGAAGAAATTTAAAAGGAAGAACAAAGGCAGGGAAACATTTCTTTGAACGCTTGATCAACTCTTAAGATGGTTTTGATGGTGCTGCTGCCAAATGGGGGATTTGTGTAGGGATTAAAAGATGAAAATCTTTTTTTATTGACAGCAACTCCAGCCAAAATACATTTAAACATACGCCATATGTAAGCTGTTGTCTTTTAAAAATCAAGATCAAGCAATTTGAATGACCCTGGTATTTCCTGAAGTTGCCCTAATGGTGACCATGTCCACTTACCTGGGGAGCCCTGTAAATGAAGGCACAGTGCAGCAGAGGCTGCGAATTGTGCTGCTGTGCTGACTGCACAGTGCTGCAGGTCTGACACATCTCACTCTTATTCCGTGAAACATGACATTCCAGGGTCTCTTGCAGGCCAGGAAGTGTTGTTGGAGACAGCTCTGTGGTGGAGCCCCGTGGCAGAGCTGGAAGCCAAACCTGACATTTCAGAATTTCACTGCACTTTGCCATGTGACCTTTTGCTGTCGGCACCAGAGAAAGTAATTTATTTCTTTTCCCTGGTAAGAAGAGGGACAAGGAGAAATAATATGAGAGCTGATCTTGGAGATAACGGGGTCAAAAGTTTCAGCTTCAGCAGAAAAGAGGAAAATTCCTACAGCAGTACTGGGAAGTGACACATCATTGATGGCAACAGCCTGCAGTGAAGGGGGAGACTGGATTTTGATGAGAATATGCTGGCACAACTTGGGAAATCCCAGGCAAAATCCTGTAGCAAAACTAAAACTGACAAGTAGGAGAACTATTTTGAGCTCAAAATGGGAACACAGTGTATGTAAATCATGAATTGCTTCTTTTGTGCACTCTGGCACTACCTCACAAAAGATGTTTCATAATAGAGCAAGGATTTCCGGGGGGGGGGGGGGGGGGGTGGGTGGTTTTTTGTTTTTGTTGGTG
>JAWWES010000011.1:14871703-14937556 GCA_035583135.1 Lophotriccus pileatus
GCGCTACCTCACAAGAGATGTTTCATAATCCAGCTAGGGTTTACTGGGTTTACTTGAGTGTGGGGAGTGTGTAAATTTGTTTTTCTAGGTGAGTTAGGTGACTGAATAATTTATTCATTTTATTGAATAGAGAAGCAAGCAGTTTCTGAAAATGTTTTCAGATACAGATCTGCCTTTTGGAAAATTAAGTAGTAGTCCAGATGCCAGAGGAATTTACATAGAAAAGAAAACATCCTTGTCTCAAATTGTATGTATTTCTCATATCTCTGATTTTTTTTTTAAAGGAGAGACTTTGCATATGTCTACATCTTTTCTACTTCTGTGCTGCAACTACAGAAGATAAAATCCTTTTTTAAGTACTCTTTTTCTATCAGTTTTGTTCCTCCTGCTTGGTATTGCAGAGAAATTACATTACTGAATGTATGAATTTTCAGTTACCCCATGGCACAACATAGGTGTGCTAGCATAAACTGTAAAAAAGAGACCATATTCAGGAGCAAGTGAGAAGAGAAAAGTGTGCAATGGGGGTGAACAGGTGATGTGAGAAAAGACCAGCTTGGGTCTTTTCTCACATCAGCCTGGGCCCGTGTGGGCTGAGCTGAGTGTTGGCCAGCTCCTGTGGGAGGAGGGCTGGTGTCTGTGCTGTGCTGCAGGAACCTGTCACCTCAGGTGCCCTGAGCTGCTCTCTGTAGTGCCAGAGCGTAGGGAGCTCTCCAGGAGCCAGTCCTTGTCCTCAGGACTCAAGACCCCAGCTCGACTGAGGCTGACTCTGGATTACGAGGCAGTGGCAGCTCTCCCTTACAGCTGGTTGTGCCTGCAGGCTCCCCACTGCCCTGTCCCTTTTGAGCAGGGCTGTGTGTACCAGTGGGGGCTGGTGTTTGATCCATTCCCAACTCCCTGGCTTTGAAGATGTCCCAGAGGAAGGAGCTGCTGCTGCCACGATGTCCATGGATGAGCCAGTGATCTCACTGCTTGGAGTGGCATGTGCACAGCAGCTGGAACACTCCTGGGCTGTAACACACAGTAGTGCTGCAGTGCTGATTAAAACACCCAGTCCAAATAAGATCCAAGATGTGATTTGGGATAGAGAAGAAGCAGCAGTATTTTGAGGCCCTTAGGATGGAGCTGTGTGAAGGCAGGATGAGTTAGATCCGTAAGCAGTGCTGGATCACAAAGATGAGAAACAGCTGGGATGAGAACACACTGGCTTAGAGGTGGCTTAGTTGGCTTTATCTTGGCATCCAGTTGCCTGCTCTGTTACCTTAGGTAAGTTGTAAAGGCATCACTTACTCCATCTGTACAGTGACAGGCTGTGATTTGTTCACTGCAGTGATGTTTGCAGAACACTGGTACAGGCAGATGAGGAATGGTTAAAGCTATGGCGGTTTATGGATGCATATTTTCTACACGTGCTTATGATTATAAATAGGATTTGTATGCTGGCTTCTTGCTGAAGTATTCTCATTAATTTTCACTTCTAATGCTGAGGTATGGCAGGCTGTGTGCTCTTCATCTTAGGCAAGAATAAATAAATTGTTTCTGAAAATAAAATACATGTAATTTTAAAGGTCAAATAGTGAAGGTGTAGTTTGGTGAGGTGTCCTTGTGACATCTGCTGAAAGGTCTGGAGTCTGTTTTATGAGAGTGTGTTTGCAGTAAATGAGACAAGAAAGCTAATCTGGTTCCAGAATGTTGAAGTGGTGTGAGAATTTGCCAAAGTGTTTTTCACAGGTTACTAAGGCAGTAGGATTTTTTATAGTCCACTGCGCAGGCTCGAAGGCCTTATCTGCATATGCGGGTAAGGACCTTCCCCGGCTCTTCGTTCGCGAAGACGGGCCATTATTATTAAGGCAGTAATTTAAAACTCTCTTTTTACTACTCTCTTTAGGTAATATTTCAGTAATTACATTGCCAGTCTCCAGCACCAACTCTCCGACTAAGATTTTGCCAAAAACCTTAGGACCAATCAATGTGAATGTTGGACCCCAAATGGTAAGTGTTGCAACCGCGGTCATGCTGCCTTGTGTAACTGCCTGTGTACTTCCTGCTGGTGTAACACAGAGACACGAAAAACAAAGAGGTGAACAGTGTGAGGAACTTGCTGCTTCCTGCCCCAGCCACAAAGTGCCCCACCTGGGTGGGAGGGTGGGGACATGGGGTACAACAGGCCTGGCATCCCAGAATTGCCACTCCCAACAACGCTCCTGTGTGTGCCCTTGGGGGACACCCATTTGCTGGCTTTGAGTGGAAATTAAAACAGCTTTACCGGCTGACGTTTTAACTATTACTCAAAAGTGTACTAAGAAGAAAAAAATCTCATTAAGAATGTTATTGATACTCTTTGAATGTTTTTAGTCATGTTCTCACCAGTAAATCTCCCTCCAGCATTGCCAGAGAGTGCCTTGGATGTGCCACTAGAGGTTTAACTTGTTGAAACTACTCTTCTTTTCCTGTCAATGGTAACAGTATATGGGCATATATTGATGTTTCAGAGATTTTGGATCTAGTTTTGTGAAAAAAATTAGGTTTTCCGGTGGCCAGAAAGCTAAAAAAGCAATACCTGGAAACATGCACAGTTTCTAGTAACGTGATGCCCACCTGCCAAGCCCTTACCCTGAGTACAGAACCATTTGATGTGTTTCATAAATAATTGTGTCAGGCCTTTTTCCCATTCACAGTTACAACTGTTCTTTGATGGGTTACACCAAGGAACAGCAGTACACCAAAGGGGCACAGGCATTACAGCCACCTCCTCACGGCATTCCCCGCTGTGTGGAGCTCTCCATCTGGAGCACTGGCCACAGGGAGCAGCCCCGCTCCCTGCGTCAGTGCTGATGCACGTCTTGCTGGAGCGTGTGCCCTGTAGCATTGCACTGGAATAGTTCTGCCACAGAAGATGTTTTGGGAGTGCAATAAATAGCCCAGACCAGGGGAGAGCAGTCTGTTAATGCAGTTCCTACTCTTACAAGTGACTTCTCAAGGCCCTGCTTTTGGTTTAAGTGAGCCCTAGTTACAGTTTAAGTTCTGTAGCAGATAGAAGTTGCAAAAGCTACCTGGTGTGAGACATACAATTTTTATTATTTTCTTTTCATTTTTTTATTCTTTTATTCTGCTGCTTTGCATTTTCTTATTAAATAACCATTACAGCAGGCCTTCTAGGACACCCAGTGTGCCAGGCCACAATTAATCTCCTTTAAAGGAGAATGCCCACAAGGTCTCAGCAGTGCCAGTGTTAGCGCTGCCTCAGCCTCCCACCTGTGTTAACAACACCCTGCTGCTGGGAGGGGTTGTTGGCTTTGTTGAACCACTGCTCCCGATCCTTCAAACCAGCACAGCCCCCGGGATCAGTGAGGTGGCTGAAAGGTGACCACTGGTCTGAACCCCCCGGGCTATGGCTGTACCAGTGGTTTGCTGGCTGGGTTCTTGGGTACGAGTGTTTGGTACCGTTTCTTTAGGCTCAGTCCGTAGCGTAAGCCTAACACCGTGAGTGCTACTGATCGAGTGTTAGTGCTGGTGCCGCCAGGTGGCACTGCGGCCGGGCGGGAGCGGCCCCGCACACGGGGGACTGCGGGGTCACGGCGGGTAACGCAGCCAGCCGGGCACCTCTGCTTCTCCAGGATCCCCCGGGAAATACATCCCTCCTACCACTGCTCTGGTTTCTCTGAATTTCGGGTTTCACTTGGTTCTGTCGAGCTGTCCGTTTGCAAGAAATAACTGAGATGAATTTATATCTTTAAGACAAAAAGACACGTACACGTAATGACGGTGTGGTGTCAAGAGGGATGTGAAGAAATGCTCACTGAGCTTAGGAAATGGGAGATTTTTACCATATCATTTGTTTCTACTGTTTAAACAATATTGATAGGTACCAAACAAATGCTGTATACTTATTTGTTGCATATGTGTGTATATATATACACACTTGCTGTATAAATGTATATATATATATACATATGCTGTGTACTTACAAGGGTGTTGGATAAGTTAATTAATAAAGGAAACTACAATGTTTAGTACAGTCACTAATTAACAAATGGAGTAATGTAAAATAAAGTTTTAAAAAGTGAAATAAGGTATATGAGTAAAAAGTGCATTCCAAGAAACCTTGGTATGAATCTTATTGTACTGGAATCAAAGTAATTAAATGTGTTTTATTTTAAAGATTAAGTAATTAATGCTGTTTGATTTTTAAATACTATCTAAGTTCTTCTGGTGACCTACTTTTAAGAGTGAATTTGAATGTGATTTAAAAGCTGAGACCAGGTGTCTTGGTGTTAACCACTGTGCTTACAGTTTCAAAATGTAAATTCTATCTTACCCTACAGACTTTACATTGAATTCCACAGGTACAATGCTGTATTATTAGCTTGCCAGAATGCCCTGGCATCTTGTGAGTGCTAGAAACTGCAGGGAACACTTTGCCTGGATCTCAGTTTGTCTTTGGTACCAAAGACAATTACAAGAGACAAATCCATTGGAAAGAAAGAAGGTTTTATTGATTACAGGGATCAAGACATTGCCTGGATGTACTTGTGGAGAAAAAGATGGGTGTTTATAGGTACAGATCCTATCTGCCATACCTAGGAATTACTTCTATTTGTCTAGTTCTTGACCATATGAATAATACAGTAATATGGTACCATTAGAAAACTTAACAGCGTTGTAATTACTTTACTGTATGAAGATCTTCTGATGACATTTCTTCTGTATGTTTTGACTGCAGCTTGTTTCTGGTACAGAATTATTACTACTTTTCTTAGTGCAATGCTTAGGATGAATTTTTGGCTGTGGTAACCTCTGCTTTCTTAAGACAGCTGTGTTTTTTATTCATAAATTTTACAGATCATAAGCACACCACAAAGACTGACCAATTCAGGGAGTGTTCTGATTGGGAGTCCATATAACCCAGCTCCAACAATGGTCACACAGACACACATAACAGAAGCTTCTGGCTGGGTCCCGGGGTAAGACTTTTGCCTTATTTAAAGATATCTGAGGGTCTGTTCTGATCTTCTCTGTTATTATACTGTTGTACCTGTATGTTGGCTTGCAGTTTCTAGCTCTTGCACAGCTAAAAGCAGTATGGAGTGTGCTGTCTAGCCTCGTATGCACTTCTGATGTCTGGAGCATGTGAACACGAGTCACAAGCACTGGTCACTTCACTGCCTGTTTTAATTGTGGTTTATGGCAGTGTTTGTTTCTTTGTGAAAATGGAGAGTCACAAATTCACGAGTCCTGTTATAACAAGCCTTTATTTTTTTCATGAATTCATGGTCTATTCAAGTAGTGTTGCTATTGAGCATAGCAGTGGGTACCTACAGGGGGAGAGACTGTCAAAATCACTTCAAGGGGCAATTAAGAATAAACTGTAATGGAAAATTTTGAATTTTATCAGTGTAGTATTTTTATTACTATTTTACATTAGCAACAAGTTCCATGGGGTTCTGAGGTACTCCAGAGTAACATGAAGTTCTTTATGTCTTCTAATTAAATCTGGTCTTTATAGTATTTCTTGGTATTTTGTTTTAATACCAGTACTGCTGAGCTTAGCTGTCTCAAAATAGAGATGTTGAACTTTGACTCCGAAAAAATAATTTATTTCTGCATCTAGCTTAATTTTTCTAATCAGTGATGAATGTCAGTAGTACCTTTTCAGCTTTAGACGTGAGAAATGGAGCATCTAAGAAACAAAAACTCTGTAAGCAAGGACTGTCATAGGCCTGTATTTCCCAATCACTGTATTCCCACCATAGAGCTGATAAACTGCAGGCCCACTTGAGCAGTTTTTAAGCTTTTTTTTTTTGCTGACTCTGTGTTCATTTCCTGAAATACCTTTTGAATGCACTTAGTTCTGATTTTATTTGAAAAGGGAGCTGTCAAATGTGAAATTGTGAAATGTGGAGGCCAGGCAGGTGTTCTTTCAGTACCCAGAGGAGGTACAAGCTCTACTATCTGGTCACAACAACTTGCTAAACCAGAGAATCAACACCCATCACCTTCTTAAGCTTCATCCCAACCCAGTGATGGGGGTTCCCAGAGCAGCCTCGTTGCAGAGCATCAACCTCCACCACCAAGGAGAAGCACCATCCTTCTGTTTGTGGACTGTCAGAGTCGAGGCACAGGATTTCCGAAGAGCCTGACTCCTGTTTCAGCCACAGAAAGGAGCTGGATGACTCCAGGCAGACCCATCAACACTGATCTGTGCAGAAGTCCATACCACAGGTTATGTTTTGATCTGAGAAACAGAGGTGAGGAAGGTCTGTGGTGTTGCTGAATGGAGGCAGGGAGCCCCTGCTGAAGAAGGTTCCACAAGACTGCAAGCCCAGACTACTGGCTTTACCCATCGTTTACTCCACAAATTCCAAATTATTTCCAAAATCAAATGGGCTGAGCATATTCTTTCTCAGGGCTCCCCACAGCCCCCAGCAGCCTGGTGCACAGACCAGGGGCCAGCTCTCCTCTCACTCTGCTCCAGGGCCCCTGCCCAGGGAAGTGCTGCAGCCCCCGGCCCAGCTGCACTCAGCCCCCTGTTAAGCACCATGGACAGGGATCTCGGAGGCAGAAATCCCACTGCTGCTGCCCAGGGAGACCTGCTATGCTCTGGACCACAAACCAAGTGTGTGCTGGCTTTCAAGGCACAGGGCTTCAAATCCATCGTTTCTGTTCAGCTTCCCTCCCAGGAGGCTGTGTGAGGCTGTGCTCTGAGCCCACTTTGGAAACACGGGGAAACAATGGGATGTAATTTCCTGACAGCTCCTGGGCAACGTACCTTGTGTGAGCTGCAGGAAAAAATGCGAGTGGAACACAGCCCCTGTCTGCTGTGGGTATACATGGCATGATAAGGAACCACCAGTGACCGCAGGCTGCTCGTCCTGTGCAAAATTCACGCCAGCTGCTTCCTCAGAGTCTCTCTTCAACTCTGTCTGCATCAGCCCTAATATGAACATGTTTTGTATTTTACCTTGGTTTTTGTTTAAAGATTTCAGGACATTCAATGGCCTGAAAATACAGGCTATATCTTATGCACTGTTTAAAGATGTTTTTGTTCCACATGGAGGAATTTTAAATAGGAATTTTCAAAGGAACCCAGCTTCTCCTTTTTGATGGTCTTTGGTTATCTAGCTCACGTCAGCACTTTTGCAGTTACAGGTGAAGTGACTTAGCTAAATTTATATGGGCAAAGCATGGTAAAATTGGGAATAGAACTTGTCTGGCAGTGAGCTGCAGCAATCTCCTGCACAAGCCATAACCACTTTCTCTCAGATTTTGTCCATCTCTGTGTGTCAGATTTTTCCCTTTTTGGAAACATGTAACAGCAAACACCAGATCCAGCGAGGCCCTGCACACTGTGATTTTAGTGGCCTACAGGTATAATGTTATTTTCATCTAAAGTTTGAATTGTCTTTTCTTAGGGAGCGAAAACGGACTCAAGAAATTATAGAGTCGGATTTTTCAGAAAGGTGAGTATTGCTGAGCATATATTTTATATGCACAGTCATACCTGTTGTATTCAGATCTGCCCTTCAGAGAGATGGGTGTCCAGTTCCCACTTTCAGTTTTCACTTCTTCAGATAAAAGCTGTGTGGATGTTATTCCTTGTAGTTATAATTCATTCCTTTTAGCTTTATCACTTCCTGATAAATACATTTGGTGTTACAGATGATACCGGGAGTTGTGAAAAACAAACAGATTTTCAGAAACAAGATTGTTCTAGTTTTCCATGTGACAAATACTTGTAAACAAACGATCTTCCTTTGCTTCTGAAACTTTTTTGAAAGCGTTCATGGTGGTTTTATCTGTTTACCTGTTGAGGTTGATCAAATTGAATATCTGTATAGGGATTGGAAGTGCTGGGGATTTTTTAAATCTGGTGTTCCTGTTATTTTTCTTTCTTTTGTGTTCTGTTTTCTTAAATACATTCTAAATTTTGAAAACCATTCTTTTATGTTAATATTTTCCTTAGCTTGTTACTACTGACAGAACTAGGCCTTTTGCCATAAAATAACAGATCTTCCTGAAACACATTATCAAATGAACTTGTCAGAGTGTAATTAAGAAAAAGCAAACCAGAAAACAATAGAGCTGAACTTCGTAAAGGCTTCTGTGTAATACACATCCAAATCCAGTTTGTGTGAGAAAACCAACTGCTCCTGGTTTTTCCTATTACTATTATCTAAGTTCTTGGTTTTCTGGAAGAAGGTGGTGAATGGAAAATAACCCTGACAGTTGCCAGGTGCTAATTTGGCACCATAAAGCCCAATGAATATGTACTTATTCTCCACAAAGGAAATTCTTGTACCTCTGTCTTAACTATGATGGCACATAGTTTAATTCCCCTGATGGGCAAGTTTAGTATCTCCTGCTGTATTGTAAAGATTTAAATAGGGGTGTCTGAGCCTTTCTATTTTAGGCACACACATGAGAGATCCCCTAAATCTGGGCTCCAGGCACATAAACACCCTGTGACATTTTCCTCTTTTTTTGGGTTGTTCTTTTGTGAAACTACCTGGAGATGAGTTCCAAATCTATTTTTAATCATCTTCCGCAGCATGTGTTCAAATACTATCCATGTAGGAATAGCCAAGGAAAGGGAAAGGGCTCCAGTGCACTTTTTTGCCAACTTGTAAGAAACAAGAAACTGATGCAAAAAAGCAGAACAGGGTTTTTTTTAATTGAAATGGTCCAGATTCCTGTTGTAAAAGGTAGATAGACCCTTTGGTGTGTAACAAAGTACCTTATTAACACTCAATGTGTTAAAATATTTTTTTTCTCTTTCCAGTAAGAGAAGCAAAAAAGGAGATAAAAATGGGAAGGGTCTGAGGCATTTTTCAATGAAAGTTTGTGAAAAAGTTCAGCGTAAAGGAACAACTTCGTACAACGAAGTGGCTGATGAGCTGGTGTCAGAGTTCACAACCTCCAACAGCCACTTGGCTGCAGACTCGGTAAGCAAAGAGAGGGTGAAATTGTTGTACCGTTACAGATTTGTCATGTTTATCATGGGGTTCTGTTCCTTCTGTTTCTGCACTGTCCTGCCACAGTCCATACTTTCCTTCACTTACTTTACTACTTCTCAAATATAAAGAATTATCCTCAGAAATTAAAAAATATTAAAAGGAATTAAATTATTAGATATACATAAATAAATAAAATTAATAAATATAATTAAATAAATTAAAATATGAACATGAACAATTGAACTCCTTCTAAATTATAAACTAAGTAGACGAGTTCGCCAAAATAATTAACTTAAAGAAAAGGCTGCTCTTGCACCCACCATGTGTGGTCTTGTCAGGCTCTTCAACAGTGACAGACCTGCCATGGTGGGAATGTCCTGCACAGATGCTTCCAGCAGGCCTGAAGCTTCCACTTGTAATCAGACGTGCTCATGTGGTATCCAAGCAGTAGCACAGGTGAAGGATCATGTTTTAATAGCACTCTGACTGCTATTCTGGCATTTTAGCTTCTACATATCTACGAAGGATGTGCTCAGTTGTTTTTCCTTTTTTAATTATTTTGTTGCAATTAATGCTGAATTGTTTTCTCAGCAGGCTTATGATCAGAAAAATATTAGACGGAGAGTTTACGATGCCCTCAATGTCCTGATGGCAATGAACATCATTTCAAAGGAGAAGAAGGAGATCAGATGGATTGGCCTTCCTACTAACTCAGCTCAGGAATGTCAGAATCTAGAGGTAAAGGGAGGTACATGGGGAATTCTGTTGAGTTTCCAGGTTGTGATAATGGAATTGCTCTTCTTTACAAGAGGGTTTTTTCCTCAGTTTGGAACTGATTGGTTTTGATTCTTGCACACTACGAAAATACAACTTTTGATGTTGAAATAGACTGAAAGGATATGTTTGATAAGCTTAGTTCAGCTTTGTTTATTTAGTATATGTTACGTGAAGTTTCTTAAAACCCCAAGCTGTTCACCTTAACAAAAATGGGCAGTGGTGTAATAGCTTGAATTAACCAGAAAGAAAGTCAAAAGAATAGAAGACCAGTTCTCTGTTAATGTCTGTACTTGGAAAAACGGTTCAAAGGAAATTAAATTGAAAAGTAATTCCTGCTGGGATATCAAATAGTAGTTATGAACTGCCAGAGAAACAAAAAGAAGTTTTACTTATTGGTTATTTCCAGTATTTTTCCAGCAGGCTAAGAGTTACAGTGGTTTTTTTGCAGGGATGCCAGCATTTATATGCACAAATGTTGCTTGTCCTTCAGGCCAAATGTGCTATAAATAAAACCACAAGTCACTGTATTTACTGCAGCATGCTGTAATGGCTGTCTGCAAATACATCTTAATATTTACTAGATTTGTGGTACTTGTGCATTAGGTATTTAAGAGATGGGTGGTGCCTTTCCAGTACAGAACAGCTCTTTTTGTGCAGTCATTTACATCAGTTGTCTTTCTAGATGTGGTAATAGAAAAGCTTTTACTGTTCTTGTCCATTACAGCAACTTGGCAAATACACCCACCCGAGGGGAATGCATGTGCTCAGTAATTATACTCTAGGATGGGTTCTTTAAATTATGGATAAATTTACCTTTTGCATACATTCATGTGACTGTATTCTCCTCAATATAGGTTATTGTTACAATGTGGCGCTTGAATTTCATTGTGTTATCTTCAGTGATCATATGTGATTCACTGTTTCAGGCTCCAATTACATATGCACAAAATGGAAGCCAGGCTTATTTTTTTAAAAACGTTGCTCCCTCTGACATAATAGAAAAGAATGTAAAATAGAGCTGCATTTTTATGGTGTGAAAATCAAAATTAATTTTGCTTTTAAAGCTGTACAAATTGCCAACTATTCTTACGGTGTAAATCCTAATAAGATTACCAGTACAAAAAAATTTGTTTATAGAAACCATGCCTAAATGATATCTGTACTGTTTATTGGTTTTAAGAATCCCAGGGGAAAAAAAGTCATTTACTGTGCTCTGAAGGAAGCATTTTAAACACTGAAGTGAGGAGGGAACCACCACAAAGCAACACCATAAATAGGACAGGGGTGTTGGGCCAGCTAAGTTTTAAAGGACTGCACCATTTATTTTCAGTGGTTGAATGAAAAGGCAATTTAAGGGTTTAATATTTTGGGAGCAGCAGCTGGCACCAACAGGATGAGGAAGAACCCTCTGTAACCATGATGACTGTTGTCCAGTTCTCTAATAGTGCCCTGGAGGACATTCCAAATGCTGCTGTACCTGCAGGGCCCCAAGGCTTCCAGCCCTGCAGCTGTCCCAAACACTCCATACCCCGGGGGAGGATGGCTTGGCCCCATAAACCGCCATCAACAAAACTCTTGCAAGAGGGTTCTGTGCTCATACAGAAAATGTTACCTCTACCCCCTTTTTGTTGCTGCAATCTTGTGAGTTTAATCGAGTCTCAAACAAGAAGAGGTCACTGGAAAGGTGCAGGTGATGACCCTGAGCCCAGCCTGCACACATTTATGTCCAGTAGGTTGCAGTTAGGAAAACACTGGGACATGCACAACTGCTGAAGAGTAGAGGGCAGAAGGAAAAAAACACCAAAAATAAAACCCACAACTACAGAGGAGCAATGGGTGGGGAGATAACAGTCTCTTATAATAATGGATTCCTTACTGGAGTTAAAATTGTTGACAAAGAAAGAAATTACAGTTTGACAGACCTGTTTACTGGAGAAACTCATATGACCAGGCAATTCACCCCGTTTTCAAAGCAAGCCTTTCAGTTTGGCACAATGGAACAGACAAGGTAACTAAGGAAATATCTTGATGCATTTACATTTGTCTTTTAAGATAGAAAAACAGAAGCGGATTGAGAGGATAAAACAGAAGCGAGCCCAACTGCAAGAACTGCTGCTGCAGGTATATTTAATTTTAATTTTTTTCTGTAATGAAAGTTAATTTCCTAAACCCACACATTTTCATACAGATGTAGTCAGATAGAAAAAATCAGTAGACATCGAATGGTGTCACAAACAGCACCTGTTTAATAACTTTCAGAGAAGAATTTCAAAACTAATTCTTTTGAGAGAGACAAGTGGATGATAAAGGAGAGGGGAAAGAGAATACAGATCATGGGAAGAGGCGGGATTTTGTTAACTTTTGTTTCAGTGTAACAAGCTCCTAGTCTGAGGTAATTATGCTTAAAAAGTACCAGAGAAGACCTCTGACTCCAGCGCCTTTTCCAAAGGAATGGGGAAGCATTCTCCAGCAAGCTTTAGTGCTCCTTCAGTGTTTCTTCTCCAGGGAGTGTGAAGGGGGCATAAACAATAGGATATGCGCAAAAAATTGGCCTTTAACTTGTGTTCGTGGTGAACTTCACTAGTGCAAAGAGAAAGTCAGGCCACAACTTACTTTTTGACAAAATAAGATATTCAGAGTCGGTAAATACAACCTATGACATTTCATTTCCTGGAAACACTGATTTCTGCTCTTTTCTTGTCAGTGATCATTTTTTCTTTCTTTCTTTTTACAGCAAATAGCATTTAAAAACTTGGTGCAAAGAAATCAGCAAAATGAACAGCAAAATCAAGGCCCTCCATCTTTGAACTCCACAATACAGCTGCCCTTCTTAATAGTCAACACTAGCAAAAGAACAATTATAGACTGCAGCATATCAAGTGACAAGTGAGTGTTTATGAAATCAATTTTTAGAATTTTATTTTCTTTGTGGACTGGAATTTTTCTTAAAACAAATGAGGGAAATTTTTCTAGTTTACTAAAAGTAATTATTGTATTTACATTTGCAACTGTCACTTCAGGGGGTTGCTTGTTCGTTTGCTTTGGGTTTTTTTAATATTTAATGCAACTGCAGGAGTAATAGGAGTGAGCTTGTCAACACTGCTTTACAACAAGTTAAGAAAGGTTGACTTTCACTGTTGTGAAAGGCACTGCAGGCTGAGAGTTCAAAGAGCATCCACTGCACAGAAGAAAGAACTGAATGAAACTATATACCAGGACAGCATCACCTTTTCATGAAGCCACGTGGTGCTGCTTCTGAATATTTACTGCCAGAAAACTGTATACAGTCAGAAACACAAGGTGACCCTTGTGACACCAAAGTGACATCCCAGAGGATGATAACTTTGGAAGTGTCTTTTAGCACCAGAAAGGTGGCACTTAGTTCTTTGAAGGAAATTACATAGAAATTTGAAAGACTGTCTTTGTAAGCAAACTGCTGTAGTTGCATTCATATTAATTTGAAAATATTCCAGTTATATAATTCTGGTGCTTGTGCTCTTCATCCTGTGAAAATATGGCTGAGGTCTGAGGTGCTGTTACTTTAACTGGTAATCGGATCACAGTAGTTTATTAGCTGAGAATAGCTGGCTTTGCTTTAATACTGTAGATTACAGATTTCACTCCTGGTGTGCAAATCCTGGACTGAACTGTCAGTCAGGCAGCAAAAATAGACAGGTCCCCAGTAACCTAAGCACTAAAGTGCAAAACAGCAATGCTATTAGAAGTTGAATTTTTGTAGAAAATTGGACTGAAGTCCAATATGTTCTGTGACAAAACTTTTGGAATACTCCCATCAACACTGCAGTTCACCAAGCTCGGAATTTTAGGATCAATTTTGATTTAGCATAATTATGCCCTTATTTTATAGTCACACTATACAGTTCTTTCTGCACTATTGAACAGGGCTCTACGTTGAGCTTTAAAGTCCTTAAAAAGCTGAACAATTTCATACTGAAACTTCAGAACTGTTGCTTTGAAGTTGTCAGAGGTTAAACTGGCATCTGGGATCTGGAGCAGTGTAGCACATATGTAACAGCCTCCAAATGTACGAAAACACTTCTACCATAAGTGAGCACACCAAAATTATTTAAGTTGTTGATTGTTCAGTTTATATAACCTGCTTTGGTATTACTGTCATTGGAGGTCATGAAGTGCACAACCCCAATTAAACGAGCTTTCCACTGTGGTTATTATTTGTGCAACTGATTAGTGGCAGCAGCAATATGTAGATAACCAGTGTCAGAATCTGCTCTGTTTTAAGCACTGTTACATTGATCTGTTTAATAAGGCAGTTAGCAAAAGTGGGCACTCAGTTTGGAGAATTCCCATCCTGGAGTTCATTGGAGAGTATTTGTGCTGCTTAACTCCATTACTGGTCAGCTTGAGTGCTTGCCCTGCACTTGGTTCCACTCCCAACAGTCCACTCTTTAAAGGGTTTAATTTTTCTTTCTTCTCCAACTAACATTTATATAAAGCACTGATGTGAGTAATTCCAATGAAGAGCAAAGCTCACAGCATTAGCTCCTCAAAACTGTGTTTACAGAGGATCTTCTAAAGGAAATAATTGTTTGGAAAAGTCGTACTTATAAGGGTGGTGTAGTTTCATGAAGCACATAAGTTTGTGTCCTCTAAGGTTTTTCCTATGCAAGGACAGGCTTTATCCAGCCAAAATAGAATGAAATTTCTCCCAAATAAAAATGAGAGGTTATTGGGCAAGTTTTGTTTAGAGTTTGAGAAGGTAGGTGGGTGCCAATCAGCATATTGGGAATGGCATTTCTGAAGTTGGAGTTGGAAAAGCAAAGTCTTCAGATAAAAAGGAAGTAGTTCAAAATTATATTGAAAAGATGAGGCACATAAGAAGTCCCATTTAAACAGGAAAAATATATTTAGTGTATATGGTGCTTCTATATAAATGCTCTCAGTCCTAGGAAAAAAGAAGAGGGGAAAAAAAAGAACCAGAATATCTGGTTCTAAACAAGCATTCAGACACAATAGATGTATCAGAAACTTGGAAAATGAGAACATCTCTAAAAGGAAATGCAGAATATTTTGCCATTGGAGATACAATGCTGTACTTTAGAGAGAACATATAGGAAGTGGGCTCTTGTACCCTTACAGAAAGGATTGCCTGCAGAAAGTCCAGATTAAAATCGTTGGTGATCAGATCTGCACTTACCATGGGAAAGGGACAGGGAGTGTACCCAGAATTTGTATCCATGCTGTTGCTAGCCTCTGGACCTAGCTTTCAGTGCTAAGATGGCAGCCCAGTGGATCATTCTGTGAGGACAAAGGTGGATTTCTCAATAACAGCCAAAATAATGCTGGGAATTACAAGAAAAGCCGGTAAGGAATACAGTGTAAAATGAGATGCATACAGTGCTTTTCTATCTGGAATATTGTCCACTCTCTTGTTCCTGGAAAAAGTATAGCAAAACCAGGAGAGACACGTGAGGGCAGCAAGAAGGAGTGAACCTTTAAAGGTCTTTGACAGAAGGAACAGGTGGGCTCTTTGGCCTGGAAAAGAGAGGACAGTGGATTCACAGGTGTCTCTAAAATCATGGAGAATGTGTATAGGGAACAGATCAAGTCCACTAAAGAAAATCCTCAAATAGCTGTTGACAGCAAGAAGTGCAGGGGCTTCCTGTGTCAGTGACTGCAGGTTGCTGAAACTACACTGGAGAAAGAAATGTAAATGTCTCTGTTTGGAAACTTGTGGGGAGGGGCAGAGAAGTCACCCTCCTTTCTAACATCCAATATTTGACCACAGCACATGGGAGGAGAAATGCAAAGCTACCAATAAATGCAGCCTTTAATCCTGTGCCATAAAAGCAGAATTCAGTCATGCCTTAGTAATCCCACTGCCTGCTGGAACTCCCTTGCTATGACACTGGTCTCCCCTGTTTGTGTACACACAGTTCTGTGACTTGAGCTGTGCCAGTCCAGGTAGCAGGAATGTAATTGGACCAGCTAAAGGTACAGTGACACATCTTATTTTCCCTTTTGATGTGGTTATGCTTAAAGAAACACCAGAGAATGAACAAGAGATTTTACAAGTAAAACGGGATGAGTTACAAATGAAATGGTGCCTGGAACTGACAGTTACACCCAGCACAAAGCATTATAGCACCAAATGAAAATCCTGTGCACAGACACAAGAGCTGTAACACTTCCAAGCTTGCTGGCTCCAGGTCTAGGAAAGCTAATATTAGGAAAAAAAAACTATCAAGAAAATGGGCATGTGACATGAGCTTGGAGAGCAAGTGGAAGACCAACCAGTGAGTTATCTTTCGGAGACTGTATCTTATGGATAGGTTGCTTTTCCAGGGATAAATGTTGTGTCAGCAGAAAATGAGGGACTGGGAACCAGCCTTATGTTGTAATGCCTGGAGCAGCACCATCCAGGCTTTTAAGAGCCTGTGATCGTAGCTAAAGGCCAGTCTAGATGCCCCTGCTTTCCTTAAAGCTTTCTTAAGTTCCACAATTAAGTATCACAACTTCCACTTTTATATGCAATGAAAAACATTTCCAGAGTCCTGCAGCAGAAGTGGTGGGTTGTGAACCCACAGGACTGAACAGACTGCTTTGCTAGCTGCATCCAAAAAAGCAAAATTATACCAAGGTAAATAGGTCAGTTCACAGGAGGAGTGTTGCACGTTAGAACAGAAAGTGAAATGTAAAAAAAGCAAAACCAAAATAGTTATTTTGGTGACAGGGCTGCAGGTGACCTTACTGGCTTTAGTGCAAGTGAAGGTTCATGTTTAATAAGGCCTTCTTCTTTCCCTTTAAATCTACTTAATGAGGCTGAAAATTCTCGACTTTCTTCCTGCAGAGGTGAAGTTACTTTAATTGAGGAAGTGCCATTTTAAACCCTGTAGGCAGGAGAGGGAAAGCATTTGTTGCACTTCTATTTCCCACAGAAAATGAAGAATCCATACACTTACCTCCGTGCATACTAAAAAAACCAGAGAAGGAATAAGCAAGAAAAGCACAGCTGTGCTCTTTTCAAAACCATCTCCCTTTTAATGTTTTACATGCAGATTTGAATACCTCTTCAATTTCGATAACACTTTCGAGATCCATGATGACAGTGAGGTGCTGAAGAGAATGGGAATGTCCTTTGGGCTCGAGGCAGGCAAGTGCTCAGCTGAGGACCTCAGAACTGCAAAATCACTGGTGCCAAAAGCTTTAGAAGGCTACATCACAGGTAAGTTAGATGGGACTTTTAAATGTTGTTCCGGATCAAATCCATAACCTTGGTTAACTGAAGTAAATTTAGTTATATTAACCTAAACATTTGAAGTTTTATGGGATTTAGTAGGGTTGGTACATGAACCAGTTGTTTTACTGTTGATTCTGGAAGCTATATCATAGTTGTCCTGTAAATTTAATTCACACTTTATATAAAAAAAAGCCATATATAAAACAAGCCATTTTGTTTGCTAATAAAAATGTAGTTATGTAGTCAGGAAGTTGAACACATGTTTTTATATTCTTGATTTAACTATGTGAAAGAATTAAGAATGAAACAATTTCTTAAAATTTGTGATGTCAACACACTGGTGGATATAACTGAAGTTACATTCAGTAAAATTAGTACACTTTAAATGGCTTAACATTTCAAACTACATCAAACATGCTCATATTTATCAACACGTGTGTGTGTTTTCCTGGTCCTCTTGTCCTGTGCATTTTAAAACTAAGATTTCATATTTTAATTTTGGTCAGTTTTGAAATTACACTCCAAGCCTTCAGAAGACAGCACTGGTACCAAAAAGAGAAGTTGAAAGAAATCTTGATTTGTTCCTTGCAGATTCGTTCAACTGAAAATTATTTACCATCAGCAACATAAGAAAAGGGAAAAGACTAGAACCTACATCTTTATTTAATAAAGTGTTGCAATGCTTAATTTACTTAATTGCTCCCATGTGTCCAGGATCAAACTAAAATTTCTTTTTAATTTTAAACCTGCATTGATTTACCTTCAGAGAACAGGTTTTTTACATTTGCACAAAACCCTGTGTCATTACTTACAATTTCCCTCGTAGCAGAGCAGCAGCCAGGAGCCTGTAGAGCTTTTAATTCCCAGGAAATGCATTGAATTTATTTTTTACTCAAATTGCATTGAGGCAATGGGTCACATCCAGACCTGAGTTACATTCAGCTGTTTCAGCCTCTGAAAAAATGAGCCCAGAGGTGCTGCTACCAGCACATGGACATTATTTTAAAGGCTTCTTTTGTCTGTTGTTTGCCACTTAATTCCACAACACCAATCTACAGTTAAGATTTGAATTTCACAGTAGTGGTTTCTAATGGCAGTAAGTGACAAATAAGGGAAACAGATTGAAATGTTTTGCACAGTACCTGAAAATCCAGCATTTGCCTTCTTATCTATTTTTGGTTAAATGTAACTTTTCATTTTACCCTTGGGAGTCTTTAGACATTGTTTCTTACCCTGCAGGACTAGTGAAATAAAAGGGTCCTCACTGGTTTCTAGAATCCATGGTTACTTGCACAGCTGCCATGATGACCCTTTTAACAACACTGGGTTCAGTTACTGCTATACAGGAAAAACAAATCAAGGTCTCCTATTTAATCCCCGAGTAAATTCATTGTGATCCAGATTTATTACAGTCACATTAGTGACTCCATGCACTCAACTGCTCTAGAAGCCTGTCCTGTTCTAATATGTCCAAGTAGGTAAGTAATTTCCTGTGCAATGTTAGTTTGACCTTAGCCTGGACATTTTTTCAGATAATTCCTGACTTCCAAACACTAACAATAGTTTGTACTGTAATGCTTCCCAGTAGAACTAGAGGAGCAGTTGGAAGAATCCAAGTCTAAACCAGTTCAATTAGAGAAACTTAAAATTGACAAAAAACCTTGGACCATCTCAGCTTTGAAAAGAAATAACTTTCTATTTGCATTAAACAGCCAAATAAACTGCTTGGAATTGCTGAACTGATGACATGTGCATCAAAACCTTATTAGTATATTTTCTTTTCAGGAGGATCATGTATTTTAGCCTTTCTTCAAGTTCCCAAATTTGATAAAAGTAGTGTCTTCTAGGTTTGCTATCAGTTTCACGATGTTTTAGCCAAAAAAAGTGTTGCATTTTTGTAATATGCATTTTAAGTACGACATTGGTGTCATCCCCAGGTATGACTGCATTGCAATCACCCAAAGCTAAGGCACATTAACATCACAGAGTAATGTATTCTGTATTTCTTAAATTGGTTTGGAACACACTTTTCTGTTGCTTGACTGTCCTAACTGACAATGCATTGCAGCTTAAGATGCATTCCAGGGTCCCAATCCTGGTTTCACATTCCTGCCCATTTCATTTTGAGCCAGGTACTCTCCTGTGTGCTCTTGCTGAGCTGGTTCCGGGTACTAAACTACAGGCTTTTTGTCTGGCAGAGGAGTTTTTGATAATTAAACAAGCAGAACTGTCTAGCCCAGGGCTCAAACCAGAACAGCTCAAGTGTGAAGGAGGGGGTGAGGTTGCTGCATGAGCAGAAATACACCGAGACAAGCATGAACTCGTAGAACCATATCCAAAGTAACATCCTGTGCCTTTTGAGCCATGCACATACTACAGGCAGTTAAGGCAAAACCAACTCCTGCCTTTGTTAGTTGAGTCCTGACTCCCAGAAATGAGACTACAGATAAAAAAAAAGAAGGCAATAACAATTCTGCGGCACTAAGAGTTGGGGTAACAGCATCTCACTTTATCACACTAAGGCAGTGGGCAAAGAAAGTGGTGCAGTTGAGGACCTCTAGATTACAACACTTCTTTTTTCTCCCCTGCATGAAGAAGTGCTCTGCTACTTACCTGTATAATAAGCCTTGACTGGAAGATGGGCTGGAGTTGGAACTACAGAGCCAAGAGTACGTGAAGGAGTTTGTTGAGCCATCAACAACAATCCTATGCAGCTCTAGTACAGTAACTACTAAAGCTACTGAGGGTATTGCTTTAGAGCCTTCTCATGGAAAGTACAAATTTCCACCAAGGGTATCTGCTGCAAGATATGCCTGGTTCATAATAAGAATGCCACTCTTGGATTGGATTGTATCACCTCCGGAAGGTTTTTCCAAGCTGCTTGCCCTGGTTCCTAAGTGTAGCTATTAGTAATTGATCTACACTGCTGGAAGAAATAAGTCTTTCATTGTGGGCAGACTTCTATTTTGACAGACTTTTCCATACTGGAAATGGCTTCAACTCCCTGTCTTTCACAAACTTCTTTTTTTTCCCTGGCTCCCCAGAGCCCACTGAAAAACAGAATTTAGAAATGTAAGGCAATGAAAATACAAGGCAGGGATATGCATCTGTGAACCACCTTTCTGCCTTGTGTAAAAGCCACACTTTCTTCTACCTTGCTCTTCAGAAAGGAAAGCTACCCAGCTATTATCCAAAAATGTTAATAAACCACAAGATTACTAGCAGTGTCTTATTATTCCTCTGGAATATTAAGCATGTACACACAGGCACACTCCTTCAAAATACCAGGAAACAACACTATGGTACATCTCTGTTAATCTAAATACAATGCAGTCATTCCAAATGGCTTAGCCTCCTCCTGCAAAGACAGGAGGAAGCTGTCAGGACGTGTTCTCTGTAACATCAAACCTGCATTTAGGGCAATCTTAGTGAAAGCCATCCAGCTATGTCCACATTTAACTATCATTATCTATTCTGTCCTCCACAGATCACCCTAAAACTGCCACTTACTAATGTTCGCTGTCATGTTCCAAGGACTGCTGGCAGGGACCCCACCCTTGCTGGCCTTGCTTTGTGACATGTCATTTAAATACCTGGCTGCTGTCAGGTTTCCACAGCACAAGGTAGCCTGTGGATCCATCCCAGTGCGTGGTGAGCCAGTTTGCAGGGCTGTGTCTGCCTGTCCCAGGCAGCACACTGCCACATCCCAAGGAACCAAAGCCTAACAAGGATGTAGAAGGACAAATGAGAATGTGTATGTAACAAACAAACACAATTATTCCTCTTACCTGCTCTTAGAGAACAATTCCAAATAAATATGAGTAGTACAATCCCACTTTACTGCTGCTGTGCTGTACAGACGTTCGGGTAGGAATAGAATTAATAGTAAGGACTCTGACTCCTGCCTTAATGAATCCAGCTGGAACCACATGCAAGCACCATGGAAAATAACTCGACAATCTTGGTAACTTTGTTTTGATGTTAACTTTGTGTCGACATGGAATTTGGGCAGGTCAATAGTAATACCTTATCTAAGGAACAAATTAAAAACAACACCCCCCAAAAAAATCCCACAAGTGTAATTGGGTCAATGGACTTGTTTTGCTGATTCTCTTGGCAGAAATGTGCGTAACTGGAAACAACTGACAGGCACTTCTTGTTAGGAAATTTGAAAACAAGTGCTATGAGGGTTGTAAGTAACCTGTTCATGGCCCTCAGGGAGCTTTTAACAAATTACCTGAAGAAATTCAGCATTATTGCAAGACCATTTTAATGGTGTTAACCCTAACATTTCCTCTCCCCGGGAGGAGACAGCCTTATATGTCACACATACGGTGTACAACAGGCTTTCTCTTCCATACTCTTGGCACCAGACCTTTGCCATGGTCTGTGCCTATCCACAGCCAGCCAGGAGAGCAGCAGGATGAAACTGCCTTTGGCCCCAGAACACACACACAGCCCACGTGGAGCTCACCTGGGTGGCTTTGCTGCAGCACCTCATCCCAGCACATACAGTTGCAGTTGTACTTCACCGAGCACAGCAGGAGCTGTTGGGGCATTTCATAGGGTTGGTCTGTAGCAGAACATTTCCATGAAGGATTCCAGAACTCTTCTTTCAGGTTCCTGTGACTCCACATAACAGCCAGGTGAATCCTCTTCACTGGGGGGAAAAGCTTCAGAGAAACAGGCATAACGGGGAGAAGGGAACGACTGCAAGGCTTGAGTGCATCCACAGCCACGGGGGTTGAGTTCATCTTGATTAAATAGGACACATCTACAGTATAAAACCAACTTAAGCTACTGGTACCTTCCAAACTAAACTATGGAATCCTAACTGCAAAGTTTAAGACTGTAAAAGGAAGAAAAAAATTAAGTAGCTATCATAAATACAGTTATGCTTTCTTGTAGATATGTCTGCAGGATTTTCATGGATAAACCAAGGGTTACTTTCAAGTTCAGCACAAGCAGTTTCACATTTAGAGGCAGCTGGAGGCACTTGCAATGCTAAATCAAGGTAAATGAATTAATTTTTTACTCAAGGGTAGGTATATATGCTTATGGTACTTTCAGTAACCTCCCTATTTCATACCACTTTCATGAAGGAATTGAAATGTTTTCTTATTATGGTTGATTTTGATTGTGAAAAAGTCTCTAATTCTGTCTTCCTTGATAATTATATCTGAAAGGTCAAATCAACATGCTTTGAATTTTGAACATACCAGCTATGTTTCATAAGAATAGAATCACTTTTTGAGTCCTTTTTCTTGATTAACCTTAAATTCCTGCCTGGACATGGGCTACAAATAGGTAATTACATGTGGATATAAGGCTGGTAATATTTCTGAAGAATGCCAAAGAATATTTAGTGTCTAAAGGCACTACTGCTTAAGCTTTCATGAAACAAGTTTAGTCCACACAGTCTAATAATAATTTAAAATTAAAAACCAACAACCAAACAAAAAACCACCACCAGTAAAAACCCAATTCAAAATACATCTCGACAGCCATACTTTGCTTGGAGATTACCTGTACCATAACAATGGAAATAAGGATTATTCTGGAACAGGTTCAGCATTCAGTAGCTTCCTTTCACATTGCAGACATTTTGTGCATTGACAAAACCAATGGATTTCTTCTTCTTTAATATTTCTTCAGCTCGAGCAATTCCCCTAGTTGTTTATGGGGAAAAAAGTGACCCAATAATCTTTCCTATGCAACTTTACAATGGTTTATCAGTTTTCATTGTTATCACTTCTGGATTTTTCCTTTTTGGCAGCATTTCTTTGACTAAAGGAAAAGCTGAGACCAAAAAAAGAAAGGCTTAAAACCTGATGAGAACCTTTCTAAACTTGACCATTTCTGTTGTTTTGATAGTGAGAATGCAGGGTTGTGCCTGGATGCTGAAGTGGCCTTAGCAACTGGGCAGCTCGTTGCCCTGAGCAGTCAGCAGTCCAGCAGCGCAGCGTCCCGCGGGGAAACGCCCTGCTCCTTCAACGATGAGGAGGAAGAGGATGAAGATGAGGATTCTTCCTCCCCAGAATGAGGATAGTAGAAAATGGAATATACAAAATGCTGCTCAGTTATTCTTAATGCGAGTTCCTGTTTGGATTTTACTGGTTTCCTGCCTTGTTTTGCACTGTGTTCAGTGAAGCAAATGGAATCTTCAAAACCAATTTACCCATAGCTGAAAGTGAAAACTTTGTAACTGAACACAGCGTGACACGCAGAGACAGAGCAAAGTGGGTTATCAGATAAAACCGAGGAAAAGAACAAAGTTCTCAAGAGATTTGGCAAAGCAAACCCCAAGTTCACCTTTTCCATTTTGGGACTCAAGTCTCTGTCATCCCCTTGTCTTTACCAGATGGAGAAGAAAACTGAGTCAGTCAGCAAATGCCAATTCTTGCATTGTCTTTTGGCTGTGCTGCCTTTAGAAAAAGGGGGAGGAAGAGCACATGCAAGTGTGCTAAAAAAGCTATTTAAAACTATCTTGTATGAAAATGGTTATAGGGAAAAGGGGCTGCTAAAATGTTTGCTTTTTTCTGTTCGACTTGCTGTATAGAAGATTCTTAAAGTAATACAAATTGCAAGTGATAAAATGGATCTTGAAATAGTTTAAATCCATTTTAGATACTCAGAAAGTAACATTAGTATAAAAGGTTCATATGTTCATTTATACTGAAGACCTAATTTATTATAAATAAGTGATTATTCTTAGCCATTATTAAAACAGCCAGGAAAAAACTCAGTATTCTCTGCACCAGCTTTTTTAAGGAAAAAAGGTAAAAAAAAATTGTATTTCTAGATTACAACGTATCCAGTGTAGGTTCTTCTTTACTGTTCTAACTTTATATAATCCCTTTGATGTTAGAGAATGTGTTGGATTTTTTTCAAAAAGGCCTCCCACCATGTTAAGGTTCTCAAGGCAGCGTGTTTTCAAGGCAGTGTTTTCAAATGTGGGCTGGGTAGGTCACATAACTTTTTTAAAAGTCGTAGGCTGAGGTTCTTAGGAAAAAAATAAAATTTCAACAGTATGTCATTTCATGTTTTGCATTCCAGTCAGCTTGGATTATGTATGACAGACTAATTTTCTTATCATTAACTTCTGTTGCACTCACCTTGATGCGCCTTTGAAAATTGTATCAAACCACTTCAAATAATCAGTGGCTCAAGTTACACAACACGAATCCCATCTGAACTGTTAAGTAAGACTTGCAGCAGGAGGCTGGGTGTTCCCTAGCTAACATCACATCCAATCATAAAGGCCTTTTTTGAAAGAAAAAACCCACTTGAATATCAGTGCAAAATCCACTGTAGATGTACTCTTCCCATGGTGTTCTAACATCTTTTAACTAGTCTAGAAGTTAACTATTTTTAATAAGGTAAATGAAGTTTAAAATAGTGTTATTTCTTTCTTTTTTATACTGTATGTAATAGTTGTCTCAGCTCTTTTACTACACTGGGAGAGGAGGCAGCTCATCCCTCTGTTCCTGCCTCACAGCACTCACAGCACTGACAGCAATTGCCGCCCTGGGGGGCTCTGAGTGGGCTCTCACAGCAGGGAATTCGTCCACTCACCTCTTACAGCCAGACCTGCGCTCAGGCCAAAAGCACCAAGCCTGAGCTGCAGAGAGAAAATGAGGCTCCAGTTTCTGGGCTGTGACCAGGAGGTAGCACAGGACCAGCTGCAGCCAGGACAGGCAGAACTGTGAGGAGCAAACAAGCACATCTGCATGTTTACATTAAAAACTAAAGCATCCAGGTAGAGACTTTTCACAGATAGTTGAAACTGCTGCAGTTGAGGTACAGTTAGGGCAGCACCAGTATGTAAGTGTAGCTCTTGGCTGAGCAAGTAGAGCTCTCTAGCTCACACAGTGGAGTTACAAATGCATAAATTAAAAGACTTCCTCTATGCCTACCATGTTATTCACCCTCTGAGCAAGACTGTTAAGACTATCCTGTGCTCATGGCTCACAGGCAAGAGCAGACTGAGGGCTTTACACCACCTCACTTTGACCAAATCTGTAGCACTACCTCTATACCAAGGAAAGCTTTACAATACAAAATTATATTCTTGCTGAGAGTCAATGCACCTGAGCGAAGTGGGTCACTTTGGAAACAGGGGGAGGAGAGAACAGGTACTCCAGGCATATTATTATGGAATTTGCAGCTTCATGAATGACATTTCATTTAAACTGATAATCACTTTTATTCTTAAAAACCCACTGCTTTTTCAAAAACCACTGTCAGTCAGCTTTCATTGGAGAGGGCAGATCAAAGATAACTTTATGCAGGATCCTAAGGAACTCTTAAAGAGAAACATCTTCTAAATAATTATCCCCCAACAATACATTAGGGGCACACTTACCTTTACCCTTTATTCACACTTCCCAAGATCTGTGCAAAAACTAAAAACAACAAAACACTAAACAGGTCCTAAAGAGCAGCACTTTGAACTAAAGAACCTGGGAAAAAAAAGCTTCCTGCCCAGAAACGGAAAGTATTTTATTAGCAGACAGTGTGCTTTCTGCTTGACAATGATACCTTTCTTCCATTGATGGCTGTGCCCTTCAGAGCAGCAGACTGCACAGCTATTTGCTTTCTGGCAAACCTCAAGCTATCAAAGATTAAAATATAAAAAAACCTAGGAGCACATAACATTCATTTAGACAGTTGAACCAAACCTTTAAAAGTTATTTTTCCTGGACTAGTTGAATACAAAGGACAAAACAAGCTACAACATTTAGAAGAGACTTCAAAAGTAAATTCTTTCCTTGGGCTTCCTTGTGCCAAGTTCCAGTAGAGGATGAAATTCAACTAAAGACTGTGGTCTTGTGGCTACACTGAAGTCTGGGAACTAGGCCTTATCCAGCCATAGTCACTTATGTATGATCTCAGACAAGCCTTTCAATCATTCCTGTTGATCTTAGCTGACATATTTTAAAAAGAAACAAAACACAAAAAACCCACAAACCAACACAGGTAAATGCAAGACCTCACAAAATGCAGGTGTTGCATCTGATTTGAGTGCTGAGCAGTTGGGAGTAACAAGGGGGTTGAGTATATTAATTCCCCACACTGCTCCCACACAGCTCGTGGCAGTGGTTGTGCTCAGCTGCTTCAACACACAGGCCCTCCCTGCTGCTGAGAGCCAGCAGCAGGCACTTTCCAGAATAAAATGGTCATGAGCAAGACTGGTTTTCCCATTTTCTGTTCAGGTACCATCATCCTCTCCTGTCTCATGCCATACCCTGGCACTCATTGATAGGAAACAGGCAGCAACTGGTACTAGATGATATCTCTTATAAGAAAAGGTTAACATTTCAATTGTCATGCAGCTCCTGTTTAAGATAATTTAAGTGACATGTTTTTGTGTCTTGGAACACCCTCTTGGTTATACATTCAGAAGGCACTTGGCTCCAAGCAGTGTAATGCTGCATGTAAATGTGTTTGCAGTTATTGCAGTAAACAGCTTTATTCCTGCACTTACTTTGTGGTGCTTGAGAAATCTAAATTTGACTTCGAAAAACTTGTCAGCTCCAATAACTAGAGGAAAAAATACAAGTAGGAGACAGCATTTTGCTGTTATGTGGAAATCTGACAAAATGTTTGGATTTTGGTTCTTAAAATTGTATTAAAGTCCTTCTCATTTTAACACTGGAATTAATGGCAACAATCCACCTAATCTCAGAAAGTGTGTGTATCTCAGCAAATGATACCAGTTTAACTGCAGGTATGACTTAAATGACTAATGTCATTAAACCCAGCACAAGCCACACTTTTCCATTTTGTTTAAGGGGGTTTAGTTTTTTAAACTACAGCTGGTAAATACCCCTAATCCTTTTGAGCAGCTGGAAATTGCTGAGTATAAAGAGTTCTCACAGAAGGACTTCTGCTGATCAACGTCAGCCTGGAGTAACATTATGTAAAAAACCCTAAGACCTTCAAGTTCATACATGAAATGCTGCTTGAATTTAGAATTCCACAGTTGAGATTTTAAATCTCAAGTTCTCTTTCTTCTGACCACATCCACCATTTTAATTCAAGAGCATGGCTGAAACTTAACTACATTTGAACTCTGGGCACTAATCCGTTTTATAATTAACTGGCCCTTTTCAGCTGAAAATAATCCAGGCAGTTGACTGAGAATAGTGAGTTAAAGATGTTTGGGGTTTGGTTTCATTTAAAAACAAAGCCAGTAACCACAGGGTATAGTATAAAGAAAACAAACCAAAACAAGTTATTTTCTGCCTGATGCACCTCATTTTCATTACAAAAATCTCTCAGGGACATCAGTGTATATTAAACAGCCAGATGTAATGAAGCAGGGGAAAGACTACATGAGCTTTTTTAATCTGTGATTTACAAAATTCTAGTGTTAGCCATACTTTGAGATGACATCCTCCTGCTTCAGCCTCCTTGGCTGAAGGTGCCTCAGCCTCAGCAGTACCTCTGGCAGCATTACTGGGGAACAGGGGAAGGTTAAGGACCTGTTTATGGAGGTTTTGTTCTTTAGAATATGCTGCTTCTTTAATGCTGACCTATGTCTACAAGCAATACACCAATGAATCATTTGGAATTTGTGGCCATCACACACCTACCCAAGCATGTAAACAGCTCTAAATAGTTAACTTTCTGCTGGCAGGTGTTCACATAACTCAGTCCTGATACCATAAAACTTCCTGAAACTCTCATTCCTTAGACTTAACTAAGTTCCCAAATCAGATTATCTTTTTCCTATTTAGCTGTTAGAATTTAGTCTAGTGAGTGTTTTAAGAGGCTGTGAGCAACTCTTCTCCCCTGGATCCAGGTATACTGCCAAAAAAATACCCACAACCAATGTTAGTTCCAGTTGTTCGTTCTATCTGCTAAGGATCACCATCCTTTCAAGTCACTGTAGAGCTGCATGTACAAGAACCTCCCAGCTCCTCCAATCTGATTGCCTGAATTGGCATCCCTGGATCCCTCACCCAGCTGGCACTGCCAGGGAGGGGAGGGAATGCTCATTAAAGCAGCCCAACAGTAATAACTGCAGGGGCTGTTAATCACAGCTGTTCAGAGACTCCACACTTTTCATACTGGGCTACCCCAGAAAGCAGCCAGACCCAAACTGTTTTCTTTCTGCTTCCATATTTTTTACAGTACCCAAGAATTCAACATTAAGGATATCCACATAAGTTGCAAGTCCACCAAAAACTCTTGCTCAAGTTTGGGCAGCAGTAACATCTGAGATCTAACCATCCAAATCCCAGGAGAAAGCCTCCTGCTTTGGAGCAACATGAAACAGAGAAATACTTCTTCATTAAGAAGAAAAGCAGACTCACCTGGCTCGGGGCCATAATTCCAAGCATACTGCAACCTCCCAGTAGCCCAAACTTGCCCCTCTTCTTAGTATTCTGTATTGACTAGAATAAGTGGCAATCACTTAAACCTTCTGATTTCTCTAAATGCCATTCTTAAGTATTCAACACTCTCCAGGCATAGCCACTTCAGATACATGGACTCCATGGGATAGCAGGATACAGCTACGTAGAACTTGGAGATGCAAATCAAACTCATCTACGCAGAAACTTTTTCTGAGACAAAGTGAGTCTTTAACAGTGAGTTGGTTTTAGCCCCTTCTCATTATCCAGGCAGAATAAAACAGAGACATCCATCCCCAGCACTGCCCGGCTCTTGTGCTGTCCATGAAGCAGCAATGGCACCCCCATACGAGGGAGGCAGCCAGAGGGAAAAACACCATATCCACAGTCCCTTCCTGATTACGTTTTCAGGTCACAGCCACAAAAGGTAAAACACTGATCAGAAAAGATAAAGTCCACAAGTCTCCAGTTTTAGTGGGTTTGTTAAATTGCTAATGTAACTTTAACTACTAGTAGAGTTGGTTGTGCTAATGCAGGGATTAAGTGCATCTCCCAGAATTTCCCCTGGAAAACACCAGCGGAATCACAACCCATCATACAAGTTTCTGGCACATTCCCTTGTCTCAAAGGCCAGGCTGTATATATGAGAAATACTTCCGAGAAGTATATGCAAATGTTATGACACTGTATCTGACAAGCACCTACTGTGAAAAAGTTAATCCTACTTTGAACAGACGTGCAAGAAGTAGGGTATGAGTTTGTCCTTGTTCCTCAGGCCCTGACTGCAAACAATGCCCCAGGACCGAGGCAGCAGCCTCTGTGTTTGCATGTCCTACATGGCATCAGGAGTAACCAGCAAGTACAGGCACAGCTTTGCACCAGTACATGTCTGCTGGCCCTGGGGGATGCTCTGGCAGCCGCTGAGTGCCCTGGCACTGAGGGAATGCTCACGTGCCCTCACCCCTGTTCCGGAGGTGCTGCAACACGCAAAAGGCAGGGCCGTCCCTCCGTCCCCCCGACAGTAGCACTTTTTAATATCCACTGTATTCTACATGGAAGTGAGTTGTAGAGATACTTCCTTTTTATGTTTAAATGGAGAAACCACTTGAAAGTCTGTTAAATTTTTAATTAAATAAAACTAAATTATTTTTTTTTAAGGAGGCCAGTCATGGACAAAGCTATTTTATGACCTCCTTCAACACTGAACTCAGAGCAGGGTTTGTAAACGTGGTGGGTGGGAAGAGACAAATCCAGTATAAGGATGCTAACTATTTGGGATTTGAAGTTCTAATTATTTTTAATCTACTCATCTTGCTCTCCCCCTCTCCCAGCATGTATTGGCACAAAGCATCACGTGAACCCTTCGGTGGAAATTTTTCTTCCTTTTCTTGTGTTAAACTCCTGTGACCTCAGGAAAGTCCAAGTTGCCCATTCATTTTAATTTGCTGCATATTTTTGAATTCTCCATAGATTTCTTTCTTTGCAAATACGTATAAATTATAAGCTAAAGTTTTATTTTTGCGGAAAGTCTGCTATTAAGCTATGCTGATTTTTTTGTCCTGATCAAATAGTGTTAATTTCTACTACCACATTATACATGGCTAGGAGTAGTGTAAAAAAGAATGTGGTAGTATTTTATGTGCTTTAAACACTGACAAAGGTATAAAGAGAAATGCATATACAAAGTTTTACTTTCCTAATAGGAACACTGGCATTAGCAAATGGTATATTTGAACCAATAGGAAATATTACTTTGTAGTAGCAAACACTTTGTAAATAAAAACTTGTTATTTTTTTAATGGAAATTTTATAGAAGCTTTTTCTGTATACTCAATCCCATGTTTACTGAAAATGCTGCAAATGGGAATTGTACATTGCAAAATGGGGGTGGGGAGCAGACAGTCTGACTGAGGTGAAAGCTGTGTGTGCTTTGGAGAAAAACATCCAGTTGCCTGTGACCAGAAATGTAAAGCTTAACTGTAGAAGAACCGAATAAAAAAATTTCAAGGCAACAGGATTGGGCTTGTTTTTGAGAAAAACATTGTGGAAAAAGGTTGTTCAGTGTTAATGCTGACAGTCTGTACCTCATAAAAAAAAAAAAGAACGCCCTATTTCACATAGGAAATATTGCATCCTTTGGTGTTTTATAAATTCCAAAATCTAGCAATTGCATCCTCGATAGGTTCATTATCCAGGGAGAGATGCTGGACTTTGGAAATCGTTCCATTTTGATAAGTCACAAAATTCTTAGGGATATTATTGTCCCTGTCTATTTAAGATATGCACCCAGTCTATATCTAAGAGTATTCTAAGTACCTCAGAAACAGCTCAGCAGTTTCCATGTCCAGCTGAAGGCACATTTCACACAGGCTTCGCTCTTCCTAGGGAACAGTGTTTCCTCAGCACGCTGTACTCCAGTCCTCTGGGGCTCCCCATGTCTCAGGCAAAATCCTGTGAACAACCTTCAAACACCTATAGACTCTGAACATATATTCTTCTAAACCCTTTCCTTATATTTTGGTAGCAAGAATCCAAATTAGACTAATTTAGGCACCATTACAGTCCCTCTTCATCATCCTCTGTGTTGGTTTTCCGACTCTGCCAAATATGAAAACACCACGTAATGTCACAGTGCTTGTTCTTCCCCATGTGCACAGAAGACCCATGACTCACTATTTTTAAACTCAAACCAGCTGAAAGTAAAGGTTGAAGACAATAGCAGAAGACTTGCAAAACTGAGTTCATTCTTCTGTAATAAATACAAACTATCACAGGCCCCTTTCATTAAAATGCATTGGTATATTTGGGAAGGCATTTTCATTAACAGATTTGGCAAATAACTAGCTAAAAACTCCTGCAATGTCTTTTTCATAGGAAAGAAAGAGATGAGAGAGTACAGTCTTTACCCCAGCAATTAAGATATCTATGGCTTATTTATACTTATTAAAAAAAAAAGTCTAAGAATCCATATCTTCTTTTGTGTCAGTGCTACATAAGTTGCTACCAGAATGATTCTGAAACATTAAACTGATGGTGAAGCCGGTTGGAATTATAAATACTCTCTTCTAAAGAATCTGAAAGGACAGGTTTTTGTGGTAAGCTACATTATTTCTTTGTGCTGTGTTTTCACCTGGGATCTCTTCCCCAAGAACCCAACACAGCAACCGAGAGAATACTGAGAGCATAAAAGCCCTTTTCATCTTTTTTCTTCTAAGGAAGAACTACTCAGCACAGATCTCTAAGAACAGAGAAGCCTGCAAATAACACTCTCTGAAATTAAAAATGCTTTTGGTTAGAATCTCTTTAAGTGTCCAACCAGACAGCATCATACACACTGGTTTATGTTTTTCTTCACATCAGTAAATCTATGTTTCCTAAGTGATGGCAACTGCTGCAGCATTAAGTGCTACTCTTTGCTACAACAAATATTTTTTGTGGTTTAAAACAACACTCTTTAAACTTGTATCTTGCTGAATTCCACACATTCTGTTATAAAGCGAAAATACCTCAAAATATTCAGGGAAACCAGACACCACCCCCCCCCCCCAAATTGTGTAGGTTTATTATTCATTAAACTTTGTCTCAACCCCAAGTGTAGGATAGGAGATAGATGTGAACAATACTTCACTGTCACAGTGCCTTGTCACGAGTGCTGTCCCTGGCTCCCTGTGATCCGTGTAGGTTGCTCCTGAAGGCAGCTCAGCTCCAGCCCTGTCCTTCCCCTGCCTGGGAGGGACCTGGCTCTGCTCTGGGGTCCTGCCTAGCACTGAACCCTGTTCTGCTGCTCTCACTGTAAACCACTGAAAAGGCTGAAAAACCTGGTGTCCGTGGGACTGTCCCCGTGCTGAAACCGCTGTTCAAGGGTAACAAAACAGAAGAAACTGTTTCTATATATTTCACAGAACTCCTCCTCTGTCTGAATGGCTAAAACAAGTCTGTCAGACTGAAAAACCCCACACGTTGTTGAAGGGTTTGCACTGCTGCCTGCTGGGTCCTACAGCTGCCCCCGGATAACCCACTGCAGGCTCGGTTTTGTAACGTTTCAAGAATCCCTCAGCAGCCACTGAGAGAACTCACAGACCCATTAAAAAACTGAAAACCATTGTCCCAGGCAGAGCCGAGCAGGAAGTGATATAAAAGCCTGCAACAATGAGATGACATCAAAAGGAAGAAGTAGGCAAACAGAAGGGTTTGTGTTCTTCAGCATTAGGCAGCAAACAGAGCTACAAAATGACAAAATTATCTAAGCACAATTTTGCAAGACATGAAACCACGCAACCAATACCCCCCTTTGGTTCAAATGACCATTGCTAACCCAAGTTTTCATCATCTTGACGTTAAAGTTCACGTTAGAATGGCATACATATACTACAGCAGACAAATACTACATTTAATTAATCTATCACCATTAACCAAACATTAGTTTTCAGATATTGAATAACAAAAATTCCATTTAACATAATATTATGTTAAAGCAGCACACTGCATTTTTACAGCAGCTGCTGGCACAAGCAAGATAGTTATTTTTAATAAATAAGTACCACAAGGACATAAATGTCTTGGCACATTTAGCAGCTAAAAACCATTTCAAACGAGTAAAGCCCACGACAATGTCCTAGCATTGACCTGTGTACAATTTCAGCCTCCGGCTTTGCAGAGTGAAATTCAGAGAGCACGCAGAGCTCTCAGCGCAGGACCAGGCGGAGGGCACAGACCTCAACAAGTCCCTGCAAGGTAAGGCAGGGTGTGAACGGCCCAGCCAGCCCAGCTCGCCCACGGCAGGTGAAAGGCAACTCACAGCCCCAGAGCACTACAGGGCTGCCAGGGCTGTTTTCGCTCCCGTTTCCCAGCAGGCAGGGTCTCCTCCTGTGCCCTCACCCGCGGCACCCCCGACCTGGACAGGCACTGAGCGCCTTCCCCGCCCGGCCCCACCGGCCGAGCCCAGGCGGCACCGCCGGGCCTAACCCTAACCCTAACCCTGCGCCGCCCTCACACCCTCGGCTGAGGCGCCGGCCCGGCGAGGATGGCACTGGGAGCCCCTGTCCGTGTCCCTGTCCTTGTCCCTGTCCCCACCCGAGAGGGGCCCGCGCTCGCCCCTCACCCCCAGACAGCTGCAGGGGCAGCTCTGGCCAAACGGGGCACAGAACGCTCCTCCACAGGGCCTGAACAGACTGGGAACCTGGAGGCAAACAACAGCTAAATCCACCTTTCTATAAGCATTCCTGATTTTTGAGGAGTTTGGAATTAGAGCTCGATGGGAAACACCCCTCCACCCAAGGGAACCTCCGAGCGCCAGTCCGTGGTGCTGCAGCAACAGACCCCAGTTCCAGAGCCCTGTGCTGGTCTGGAGGTGGCTCTGGGGGCTCAGATGGGCTCGGACTAGCCCTCCTCTCCCGAGGATCCCATCCTGATCCCTCCTGCACACAGAGGCACAGACACCCCCAGGAGCTGGGCCTGGGTGCCATGATCCACTCTCACAAGCCCCATTGCAAAACCTCCATCAAAATTTAGTACTTCTGTAGGCAATTCCAGAGCTTGAAGCATGTTGTAGGTCAGCTTTTAAAATTGAGAGCCTATTCTTATTTAAAAATAATTAAGAAAAAAGTGGCCAGTACCCAACAATTTCTCTTAGATGCTTCAACCAACTCTTCGTTTAAAGCCCTCCACAGCAGTGCTTGGGACTTGTCCAGCTATCGGTCTTTTTATGGACTCCCTCATGGGATTGATAAAATTCAGGGAGCCACTGCCACAGAAAGTGATCGCTTACCATAAGATTATTACTTCAAAATTCTGAACATATGATCACTAATACAGAGTAATCATGACTAGGAGAAAACATTAATATGAAGTGTGTGAAATCTCTATGGTATTAACTGGGGGGAAAATAAGTGATTCAACTGAACACTTGGGTGTTTAGATCTAATGGATGGCAAATCTCTGAAGGTGAAAATCCTTAACTGTTCTTGGAGAGAAAAAATACAAACAGCTCTAGAGAATCTGCAGACAAAACCTTCAAGACAGAAAAAGATGCAAATCACTTTTTTTTAAATTATCATCATCTTAACACTAAGATAACATTTCCACATTACCATAACAAAGTCACTAAGTATTATTAACACTAAATTAACCAAATTGTAGAAGCAGCTGCTATACCTATTGCTAATAAGGTAGCTCTGTGTAAATTAATGCAGCTGCTGGCTGTTTGCAGTCAGGCTGGCCAGGCTGATGTAAGCCTGGGGAAAGCCCAGGATTTTTATTGTTATTACTTTCAAGCCTTCTCACCTTTGATATTTTCTCATCATCTCATTAGCATGACTAAAGCCAAGTTCTAAACATTCTATCCAGGCTTACAAACTTCTGTTTCATGTTCTGCCAAGCTCCTACCTACCATTTTCTGTCAGCAGGCAATATATTAAGACTATTAAATTAAGATTGAATGTGATAGAGTTTTCTGTCTGGGGTCCAGCACCAAATGACTGAGTCAACTATATCAGAGCACTTATCAGACCCGTATTTGTTGGCCTTAGAGCAGCAAAATGAGCAGCAGCTTTTGCACTGGCTGAGACCTGGTGAGGTTTGCACATTAACTGAAGACCCTTCCAGACCATCTGACTGTCCAACTGTGTGTTCCTGAGATGGTTGGTACTGAGCCACCTACTTATCTGTAGGAAATGGGTGATTGGCACAATGACAGATGGGTATATATACCACTGGAGATGCAACAATTCCAGGAAATAAAGCAGCCCTGGCTGCTGAAGATTTTTCAGAAATAACTGTACAGTTCAAACAATTCTTGCCAAACTCATTAATTCATTTCATAGATGAGTATCCCTATTTCAAACCTTTGGAAAAATACATCCACCAAGCAGTACGTTTTCTGACTAATAAACTGTTCATAGGTTAAAAAAATACACTGCACTAAAAGATAATTAAAAAATATAATATTTTTAAAAGATAACTGCAGCCAATATATATTCCACTTTGATTACTAATGACATAATCCCCCTCCCCCAAGTGGGAGTTTTTGTGTTTCTATTCAACTAGTTAAACTTGTGTTACAAAAAGCTGATATGAAAATACCAGTAGCACGGAAAAAAAAAACCAGGAGACTGCCCTTACCAGTGTTCAGACTCTTGAAAGATAAAAAACCTGAAAATGTAATGAAGTACAAGGGCATGGAACAGAGTGGGCCAACAGACATTCCTAACCAAGCGAGTCTGGTTCCATGGGCACAGGAGGCACATCCAGCAGAACAAGCATGCACACTGAGGAGCTTCTGAAGGTGGTACTAAGTACTTCCAGAATTAATTTTCCTTCCCCATTTACACGTTTTTGTAACTCTGTAAAGAGGGTAAAATACTGCATGAATTGAATACCTGGGAATGTGCTGAAGTTATGAAACAGTCCCACAACAGAGGGAAAATGCCAGTACCGTGTCCTGCTCTGTGCTCCCCGGGCACGCTGGTGTTAAACTGAACAGCAGTGGCTGCTCCTGCCTGCAGAAACTGCAGAGACTTGTGCACTTACCCCCACAAACTCCCACTGGCCATTACTAATCACCAGCAACCATTCAGTCAGGGGGAGAGCTATTACAGATCGTTAACTCCACACGATTTTCAGAGTACTATGTCTGTTTGCTCTCAAGAGGAGCTCGGTGAGCAGGGAAACACAGAGTGCATCTCTTGCAAAGGAGCTGTGGAATCGTGCGCCTGAGCTCCCTGCAGACACGAACAATGTGAAAGCCCTGACAAGGCAGGCAGGCAGCTCTGGCTCAGCAGATAGCAGGGACATGAACTGAAGGGGCAAAGACATCTCACGAATCCACAGCCATTCATGTCCTAGGGAGATTTCAGAGAGCTCTCTTGTCATATTTTAAGCCATGGCTGCATTTCTGTTTGTCAGAGTGCATTTGCGAGTTGCACTGCTGAGTTGTTATATGCAAGTCAGCCTACAGCAGTTTCCAGTAATGGCATCTTATGCAATTTCTGACCTACTTTAACACATTGGGGCACTTGGAAACACGAGATCCACTGCAGCAGCTTTCTGTTTGACAGTGCTACACTGCAGCAGGAAGCAAGTCTTTAGACAAGCACATGGATCAAAAAAATACAGGTGACAAACACACATTAATTTTAGAGGTATTTTTCAAACCATTAGGAGTATTCAGATCAATCATTATACCTATTATTTTCAGCTAGCGACAGTTCACATTATTTAAAAAAAATCAAATGTTCAAAAATCAGTAACTACTACATATGCACTGACCTGTGTGCTCTTTCTTAGCCTGTCTAGGCTGCAGTTTCCTGAAGAACACCTCAGGGAGGGTTTGTGTGTGATGGGTGAGCAAACACAACAGGCTTTAGCAATATAGAGATCTTTTCTTTTGCCCCCCCCAGCCAGATGTTGTAGAAGGAACCTTTCTTCTTCTACACATCCTCCCACACTCCAGCAATAAATGGAAGGTCTTTGACAACTAAAGGTCCTATCAAAGAAAATCTTTGATACTCTTATTAATTACACTACCAAGTGTGAACAGCTGGGGACCTAAACACTACTAAAGGAAAGACAGCAAATAGAATTATTTCTAACTAGTTAGTTCTAATCAGAACTAACTTTTGAAGAGAAGTAGTAAGAAAAAATTGAAATTAGTATCCCTTCCTTCTCCCACGTGAGAAACAGGACTCTGGACACATTCCACTGTGTGGAAATTTCAAATTTGTAATCCGATTAAGGCGTCTGACCAGTTACTTGAGTGGGCCTGCAGACACTTGTCTCTGCAAACTATGTTAAAGTTCAAGATCTACAGAGCACTGCAGGTTCTTCAGACTAGAGCTGGAAAGGTTGCTTTGTTTTGTTGTTTCCTTTTGCCCTCCCCATGTTCGGTTATTAAGGAAAGGTTCAAGCATGGCTGAAGCAAACACAACACACACTACCATGACTTTTCCCATGCAGACAAAAGAAGTCCAAACGATATCCACTATTATTCACCAACAGCTGCTTTACCTTGTTTCTTTAGTACATACTTATCACTCTTGCCCTGCCATTTCAGTATAATTTGTACCTTAGTTCTACAGTGCCCAAATGATCCTTCTTTTACTATTTCCCTGCAATGCTTCAGTTCTAGGTGAGGTAAATCCTCAAATCTACAAGCATTTTGGTATGCTATTGGTTTGGGGTCATTACTTCTCTGTCAAATTGGAGGGGGTTTATGTAATGTAGGTTGCTATTCATTGAGTTCTAGGTTTGTGTCCTTTAAGATAACCAATAAAATTAAGAGGTATTTCGGGCTTCACATGTAGGTTAATGCATCACCTTGAACCACAGTGCAAACCCTTCTAAGCCCATCACCTTAAAAAAAAAAAGCTTCCTATACCCAACAAGGAAGTTATGATACAATTCACTGAAGCACTACAAACCCTCCCTGTCCTGTGCCTGACACCCTTCAGTTCCTAACCAGTCCACAGTATATCCTCCTTAACAGCTATAGTGTTACCTTGGGAAAAAAAGTCTCCTCAATCCACAAGCATGGGGAGCTATCAATCCAGACTGACCAGACCACCTATAGGAACATTTTCCCCCTTTCAAAACTTACATCCTCCTGCCACACAACCTCCTTTCTCTTCCGTAGCACAAGGGCTGTCAGCCTGGAGATGAGACTGAACCTGCGAGGCAACTCCTCCAGCTCAAGCTGAACCGCTGCCTCAGGAGACAGCACTTGCTCTCGGCAGGCAGCTGGGATCCACAGACCAGCTACTGGAAAGACAGATACAAAACATCAGCTAAGACTTTCAACCACCTGGAGATACTTATCTGAATCCAGCTTTGGTTTTTCAGAGGTGGATTTATTTTCTCTCTTTTTCTTACAAAGTCAAGGATCAAGAATCCCATTTCACTTTCTTAAGCAGCTGAACTTTGTGCTTTATTGGCTCACTGTGCTGGGCTTTAGTCTCTTGGAATGCTGAGGGTGGATGGGGGATCAAGGGAAAAGCCTCAAAAACTTTACACCTGTGGTTATAGCTGGCCTTAAGTGAACAGCTTCATGAATTATTGAGCAGTTTGCCCAGAGATTCAGGAGGGGAACAAAAGGACAAGACCATGAGCTGTTACTATACCTGCCTCCTGAAAAGAAGTCAGAGAAACTCGGTGCTCAAGAGCACATTAAGACTTGTAATCTTATCTGTGCATTTGTTTTAAACTAACATTTAAATCAACTGGTCTGAAATTTACCACCACTTGTAAGTAATGTTTAAATTAAGCAAATTCTCAACACAAACTTAGAGAGGAACTCACAGGATTACAGATGCTGTGCTAATTATATGCTAAGCTCTCCCAAACGTTAAAAGGCAAAAGAAGGGAAAAAAACCCCAAAAAACAAAAAACTCAGGAGTTAAGCAAAAACTCCTTTTACACTAAAACTGCCCAAGCTCTGTTACATTATGCTTTTTCTCATTCACAAAAACACTTAAAATGTTTGGACAACTTGATACTAAGTAAAATCCATTAAAATATTTATAGTGTTAAGTAAGTGCATCTGTTCCTTCTGTAATTAGGACTGAAGTGGCAGTTTCTGAAATCAGAATCTGCAGCCACAGCAGGTTTAAGAGAGACCTTGTTAGGGGCAATAAACCCTGGAGGAGTTATCACTGTAAGGGCTCTCTTGTGCCAGGAAAATAGAAATAGCAGTAACATGCTCACAAGTCATGTAACATTTGGGTGCTGGAAGGACACATTTTTATTCCATACAATGTAAAGCAGATGCAGAAGATGACAGTCCTAACACATAATATACACAGCTAAGTGTACTTTGTAAAACTGGACTTTTTGTTTCAAATACATTGATATCCATCAGCTATTTTAAGGAATTGTTACCAAACCCAGATTAAACTCCCTTCAGGTAATGCAAAATCAAACTGAGGCACTGCTTCAACAGCTCCATGCAATACTCACGGTTCAGAGCTGCACCACATAAGATTTAAGTACAGGTTAGGGAACAAAACTTTGAAATTTTCTTTATTGACTTTCCTTAGGTGCTTGCCTGACATTTAAAGAGACAAAAAAAAAAAATCTTACTTTTAGTCATGAATTATTAGAGCTATCTGATTCAAAGAAACTACCCAGTGACATTCAAGCTTCTGATAACCCTCACGTTACACTGATTTTACACTAAGAATCAGTGACAAATTTAACAGACTTAAGTCATGTTATTGCAGTTTAATCAGCTCAGCTTTTCTCTGATTTTCTTCCCTCCCATTTAGACAGGAAGAAAAACTGTAGGAAGGATCCTATAGAGGAACTCACTGTGATCTTTAGTATTAAAATGCTTTTCTAACAAGCTGATGACAGTTTACATGTTTTCACTAAAGAGCAACTAATTCAAGTAAAGCTTCCAACATAGGAGGGATATTCTTCAAGAGGAAGCTGGAAGAAAACCCCACCTGTTCTTTTACTGTTCCCTAAAGAAGTAAATATCAAACCAGAAAAACAACTCAGTATTGCTGTAGAGGGTGGGCTGAACTAAACAAACTAATTATATTCCCCAGTGTACTTGGGTAGAACACAGAATCACCTCAGGCCCTTTCCAAGTTTGCAACAGCTTGTAGCAAAGGGAGACCAGAGTCCTGCTCATTGTAGGTGAAGTTTCTTCTCCTCTCACCAGGCAGAGCGAGATCCGACCTACAGGCAAAACTGAACAGTGGTTTCTGAACACATCTATGCCTTGAATATTTTATTAATGAAAAAAAAACTATCTAAACTTAAGATTTTTCATGGTATATGATATTAAAAATTATTGTTTCTATAAAAGCACTAGTTTTCAGGTATACTGACTACAAACATCAAACAAATTCATTAAAAAGCTTCAGTAATTTGACAATAGACTTAGTGTGTTTTAACAAAGTACCCAACCAGCAAGATGATGCTTGTTTCACTAGCAGGGAAGACAAATTCCTGAATAATTGCAAAAAGATAAAAATTGAAGCTTCAAGTATTCTGAGGTTTTGAACCCATACTCAGAGATGCCCATATACTTCTAGCATCTACTGTTTTCCCAGTAAACTTTATACGATTACATCTTTTTTCTTCATCACAGGAGACCCATCTCATTTTGTAAGAAGACCCAAGTGTACTCTGTGAATGCTTAAGTATGCAAAGTTCCTGTCCAGCTTCAAGTTTTGTTTGACTCATACCCTCCAAAAGTTATGAAGACTAAGCTTCACAGAGAGGTAGAAAAAAATCTTGAAATAGGGCAAATCTCAGGTTCCTGAGAACTCTGCATTTAAAAAATTGTAGGGAATCAGTCAGCAGGGCTTGGTGCAGAGAAATATATTTTTTCTTTCTAAATCTCCTATTAGAGAGGCAGGGGATTAAAAACACAAAACCCAATACACACCCCTCCCCACTCCTGTCTTTGTTTCTATACTCATTCACAACTCCTTTAGTCTACAACTCCTCCTTTGCATTGGAATTTTCTCCCTCTCTACTGCTGGGGAACCACTAGAGCAGACATTTCAGTACAAAAGGAAAGGCTTTTCATTCCTTGTGTCCTAGAAGCAGCATCATCCCCAGCTGGAAGTAACTGCAAGTCAGGGCTGAATGTCATCTGTCCTCAAGGGATCATCTTATCTGCTGCATGATGGATGTAAGTAAAGCCTGCAGCTGACTTTGTCTCTCAACAATCTTGTCTTCAGCTGCCCCTCTAACCCCGGGGATGTGCTCACAGGAGGGATGGCAGGGAGAAGGTACCTCAACTGACTCGGACACCAGTGGGTTGTCAAGGTGGTATGAAAAACAGAACCTGCAAAAACAGGCAATTTCACAGTGTTTAAAATTAAAAGCCTTTGTTCCAGACTTGAAGACAGTAAAAGTTACCAAATAACACAATTAAGTATTTACCAGTATTAAAAAAAAACAAAAACATTTCAGGTTTCTGGTAACAACATAGTAAATTTAGATCTTTAATCGTAATTTAAAATGAAGTCTAATTTACTGTAAAATTCACGTGAAGGAAATCAGTAATTTTATTCCATCCTAACAGTCTGTACACCTGTTTACTATCAGGTAACTGCTGCATCATTTACTTACTTGAGACCCAGAAATAAACATGAGAACCAGTTCAGTTTAATTAAACAGTTTATGACTAGACTCATTACCCATGTATGTTTCACATGCTAATTTTGATAGCTGAACCCTTTCAAAAGTTTATTTCTCCCCCTCCTCCCCCGACTGATAATCCTTATGTGTTTAAATTAAAAAAAAAGAACCAAACACTTGTGCAGAATCTAGGGAGAACAGGAGTTTATTGAGTTTTACCTGTCTGAAAAGTGCTGGTGAAGAGTTGCCATTTCATGCTTTGTCTATATAGATAAGTCAAAAGAGAAACTGTTGCAAAAAACAAGCTCATTTGAAAACTGAGTGTTTTTCCAGAAGTTCTTACCATTCCTAAGTGAACACAAACGTGAAAAGTTTTTACATGAAGCGAATCCTTTTCATTGTCAGATGCAACATCTACATTTAAGTTCCCTCACAACTATTAAAATACTTCCAGGCAGTATTAATACACGGAGAAGCAATTAGTCATATCTTCAAGAAGCCAGGTATCCCAGCTCTAAAAGTGCATCATTTAAAACATTAGTAATGGAATATTTTAAAAGAACATCTCATTCAGTATTAATGCATGCCATTATTACAAAAATATCCATTGCATATTGTAGGAACAACAACTTTCTTCTGTAGACAACAAAAAGCATGCTGAATGGTATCAGATCAGTATAAATCTATTTTTAATGAGGTTTAAGACACTGTTCAAGTCCCATTAAGAGCAGCTTCCTCCAACTGTGCACCAGTGTAAACTTGCACAGCTGTTAAAAGTTTTTCACTAATGTGGCTTAGACTGGCCTCAAACTTTTTTAAAGCAGGGCATTAAGACTGGATCTTGAATTTTAGAAATCCTTCACTTAATTTGTTTAAATAAAATATTAAAAACCACTGTAACAATTAGGTATAAAAGCCTATTAAGTAACAAATTTAGGCCTAACTAGTAGAACATACAGGTATTTACACAAATGCGGATTTGCTGTGGTCTTTAATATTAAGAAAATTCCAGAATGTTGACCATGTGCTCAAAAAAACACCCCCCAAGACCAAAATGAACAAAACCCCTGGGGAAGAGTAGCATAAATCACATGTCAGCACAGCTGCTGTAGTTACAGCCCATTGGAATGGGTCAGCCTGGTTTAATGTGAGCAGCAGGCACAAATAAACCAGTCTGTTTGGAGGCATTTTAACAACTGCATTTGCAGTTACACTGCAGGTAACCCACTGCAGGTCAACAGGATATTTCTGTGAAGCTGCTGCTGACACCAGTTTTCTAAATGGATGATGATGAAATACACACAAAGTCCAAGTTGAAAGAGCAGATGAAGATGTGAGACATATTAAAATGATGCAACGAAACAGATATATAAATTAAACAGGAATGTTTAATCAAGACAATCCTTTCTTTTTCCTTTTTTCTTAAAGAGGTTCTCCGGGAAACTTTTTAATTGGAAAATGAAAGCCTATTCCCACAATAGTGAAGCCACTTTTTTCAAGCAGCTCTGTTGTACAACTGTTACCATGACCCTAAACAATTTTAATTGTTTTCTATCAATATTTCTCAACTAAAAAAATTTAAAATATTGTATAGATTTTATTTGTGCTCCACATATTACAAGCAATTAACAACACAAAGAAAGATTCAATTCCTCAGCTAGAACACCAAACTCTATACCAAGTATTACATGTACACGATACTTGCACAGTGACAAGCACAAGGAAGTACTAGTTGAGCACTTTCAGAAATTCATACCAACTCTTAAAATCCATTTCAATTCTCCCACGCCACCCAGTCTACAATTTAAGGCATCTCCACACAGCCATCCATCCACCCACCCACTCCCATACACACAGTTTACGTTGGAGGTGTTTACTCTTACAAAGAACTCACTATTGTCAATCAGGTACCATTTATTATTTATCCCTCTAACTGTGTCAGCATTGAGATATGACAGTTAAACCAGTGTTAAATCAATACAATATTTACAGAGCACAGCACATTAAGCTTGAGACACTCACTTGGGAGATAAAACCACGTTTTAGAACAGGACAAAGGTCACCATTATTATGTGTTTGAAAACAGCTATTTACAGGTCCCTATGACATAACTATACTCTGTACACTGTTCCAATGGGGCAGGCAAAAGCAGGATAGGCATTTATTTTAAGGGATTTTAAACATACAATTTGGAAGCATATTATTATGCTACCCTGAACGCCATAAACCACCTTAACATTCTCCAAGGTAGTCTCATATCCTAAGAATGGCATGTCCAGCTGATACAAAACAGACAACACAACATTTACTTTGTGGAGAATATTTACTCCAGCTATTCAGACATCTGAACTTTGAAGGCAATTCGTCCCAGAAACTTGTCACGTTCATCTTGGTTTTTTAAATTAGGTGAGCCCAGGATCTTACACTCAATTGCTATTTCTTCTTTGGTACTGTTGGGATGAATTGCTAGTTGAACAGCCACTAGAGGCTGTAAATAGTGAGCCTAGTAAACAGAAAGATGGGGAAAATATTTGAGAGACCAGAGTAAATTAGCATTAAATTAACATTTAATCCATCAGAACAGTTAAGAAAAAAGCTAATTAAGAACCCAACTTTTCAAACTCAACCTGACTAGGGTAAGACAGGGGGGTTTTTTTCCAAGTTAGGTAAACATTCTTCACACTACTTCTTAACTAACCTATTAAAGATAATTTAAGTCACACTATCTTCAGGAAGCATATGATTTCACCTTTTTCTATTATATTAGGTCCAATTTTTCTAGAAATCTCCACTTGCAACAACCTCAGAAATTAGTGTCTTCCTTCCTATCCATTCGGTTGTCTCTTCCACTTGTTTTGGGTTTGGTTTGGGGGTGGGTGGGTGTAATTGCTATAGAACATAACTTTTCTAGCAGGGTTTTAAGTGTGATTCAACAAATGCCAGTAAACCAGCTTCCTTCCTACCCTATGCCATTGTTGTTTGTTCAGTAAGAAACCATTCTAAAAGGTGTTTTCTGTTTGACAGCTTTACACAAAACCTTTCCTTGAACATCCTGACAGTATCCTTCCTGGTCAGTCATATTTGGTGGAACAATTACAACTGGTGACTTTGCTCCCTTATAATGAAAATTAAAATTTAAAAATGAGAGCAGAACCAATTCTTTTTTTTTTTGTCAACCCAATATTATACCACATCCAATTCCGTTACTCTTGTAAAGTGCTTATGAATTAAATAAGAGCTTATTTATTATACATTGTTAAGGCAGCATTTCATCCAATGTTCATAAAGTATTTCCATAATTTATTAATACCTTTAGGTCAATATTGCTGACTGCTGATTAAGCACAATTATTTATTTCCTCGGTAAGAATTCATAAGTAATGGACTAAATACAACACAATAGTATTATACAAGCATAAGCCTTGAATTTTAATTGAACAAAATCTTGTGTTAAGATTTCCCCCCCTCCTCATTAATTTAAAGGACTCCTTAATGCATTTCTGTTGGTTTTAGGCATCTTCTCTAGCAGAGAAAACACTACAGAATACTCAAAGTCTCCTTTGCAAAAAGTGATGTCATGGAAGGGGATGTGTTAAAATCTTTAATGTAAGAAGTAGACTGAAGTAACTGCATTCACTGGATAGTGGTTTTACTACATCAGTGCTCCAATACACTCCATACTGGGAGGGGGAAATGCAGCAAGGCAAGGCACCCTCAAAACTTTCCAGCTGAAAGGGTGCTACCACACTTGAGGTACTGAATTTTCTAAAAATCAGAACTGAAATTCCCATGTTTCCTCAGGGAGAGAAGTCTTGTCACCACCAAGATTATTTGAGTAAGTACACAAATTTCTATGATGTTTTGAAAGCAGATGTACTTTTACTCAATAAAAATTTGGGGGAGGAGGAAAGAGGGTCAAGCATCCTCATTAACTATGTCAGACCATCTAAAAAAGGGAACTTCAAGGTCAGGGAGTCTGGCTCATTTTACTGAGCAGCAAAAGACAAATACCATCCGAGACCACAAAACAGTAGATATTAGTATTTTTATGGCTCCTACCTTAGCACAAGGGCAGCAAGTTTAGTTGAATCCTCCTTAAGTCCTTTACAGAATAAAGTAATTTACAGTTCCACACTGACATAATACAAAAATTCTGCTGCATAGCTGAAATCAATCCAGACTCTTGGGATCCAGTGAAATACTTAAACTTCTCACAGCTTTTCCTACTGTCTCTTCTTTTTCTAAGTATACTAATCTTATGAGATTTGAGTCTCATATAAACAAGAATCCCTAAAACCATACCCCTATTCCACATGTTAAGTATTCTTCAGTTAGATAAATAAAATTTATGTCAGGATACAATGAGGATAGATGGACTAAGCAAACAAAGACAATTATTAATAAGAATAATAACAACAATTAAAAAAACCTCCATCTGCTACCTTGAAATCCTTCATAAAACAAAGCAACCAGAAAACATGATTGCAGAGCCACAAAGAAAGATAATCAACAATACTATAAGGAACTATAAACTTAATATCCTCTACATAACCCCCAAGGATTAACTATTAAAAAGTGTATTTTAATTCAAAAATTGAGTTTAATTTCCTGCCTTCCCCTGTGTTCAAAAAGATTCTAAAGTACATCAGTGACCAAAAAAGAGCAGATGCTCTCAGTACTGATGCTATACAGCCACTTCTTCATTAGGACAGTGCCCAGTTTATTTCCTTATGTCTGATAAAGCATCTCTAATCTCATCAAGCACTGTGCAATTTCTGCATATCAAATATTCCTTATGAGTACCTCATTACAAAGTTCAGACTTCAGTATCAACCTGATATTGGTAACTGTAAATGCAAACAGAACCATAACCACATGAAGACCATCATTAAGGCAGACTTACATGCAAGCTTTTCCCATAGTATGGAAAGTACATCAAGTCTATCACGCCATGAGGAGGAAAATAATTTATAGTAACCATGCCTTCATCCTGTAATTGGAGACAGCAACAAAATCAAAAGTTAACATCTGCTTGCATAGGAGTGAACACAAAATTAGAATTATAACCCAATGATAAAGCACAAGATACCTAAAAAACCAGGCAACTGACCTACAGACTCATAGAACAACTTTTAAAATAGATTTTTGGCAAATAGTTACATGCTGCACACATCTGCTACAGTAAGGATTAATAGTACTATTTAAATTAGCAATCAAGACAGCTTTCCCTCATGCTTTTCTTATGAGTCAAAGAAATGGGGAAGGGGGAAGAGGACATTCATTGTAATGAGTAATTTAACAACCAAAAATCACCCATATATAACTAAAATCCCAAATATCCACAAGCAAGCCTGTATGTTGCCTTCAAATACAGGCCACCTAAAAGGAAATCCAAGTTCAAAACAGTGATGTTCCTGGAGTTCTGTGTGTCGTCACCACCTCAGAGGAACAACATATACATACACATGCCTTCTCACTCGACTGTCCCCCACAGTCCCAAATCTGGGAATAAGCAGCGACCTACAAAGTTGCTGCCTAATTTCTGATTGAGGAGTCACTCATCTGTGAGATACACCAAATATGTGGATGTGACTGAGCAGTCCAGACTCAGACACCTCCCCCTGCACACAGTATTCTTCAGGATTGTGCATCCTGGCAGGATGACAAACCACTAGGAAAGGCCCACACCTAACGTGACTTTTTGTAATAAGATAAATATATTACCATAATCAAGGGAAATGCCAATAAAACAATCCCCCCCCAATACTAAATGTATCTTCAGACCATCACTGCTTGTTCAGTGTAATCCACAAGTTCAAAGTGTATCAGCAACTGGCACTGCTTTTTCTATACTACTACATACAACAGCTGTGATTTTAAACAGGTACTCTACAAAGTTCAGTAAGATCAAAAAATAGCAAAGAACAAACCACATCTTAAGATTACCTTCTTCTGACCTCCTCAAAAGAACATACAATATGTTTTTTAGGAAACGGCCACATTCTCGTTTCTTTGCAGTTAAATTATTGCAATTCTTCAATATATGTTTATTAAGTATTTTGAACCTTGAGCTAGCAAATACAATTACTAAGCAGAAATATGTTGCTTTTCACCATTATGTTCTACTTGAAGCTCATGCAGCTGAAAATACTTGTTTTACAAATATATTTCTGAAATAACGGTTAAGTAATCAGAATAACACAGGAAAGATAAACAGTGCTTTCTGGAGCAGCTAAACACAAGGCATGCATGCAGTCAGAACTATAGAGGCATTAGGCTACCAGTGCAATAGCAGAGGGGTTCTAGGACATGCAGCTGCCTGTCTCATGCAACTGCTGTGGGGTTTGGGATTTTAATAATTAATTCTAATTAATATCCCTACACAATTAAATAAAAACAAACCAAAAAACACCCAAACAAGTTGTCCTTGCTGAAGAACTCCTAGAATCAGTCCACTAGTGAATGTCACTTTATCCGCTTACCACTTAGTTTCCACAAAGTGTTGCTGACAGTCAGCAAATCTAAAATCAGAACATTTAGCTGGACAGATGGACTTCTACCTCACTAACTGAGTCTTTATTAAAACTGTGTCTTAGAAAGAATAATTTTCCAGATACTGAAATAATACACAAAGAGGCAAGGAAAGAACTTGGGCAGGTATGTTCTGTAATCACTTAAGAAGAAATAGTATCACTGCACATGATAAAGAGCAGTATCCTTTAATGGAAACTGTAAACCAACCAAGATTTCTGTCACAAAAAGCAAGTAAACTCAGACCCTGACTGTGCTGACAGGAGCAAGGCACGCAGTGTCATTCACACAACCATTCATTCTTGTACACAAGAAAGCGATACCTAGAACAAAGTCAAGGTGGTCACTAAACAGAAGAAATTGATGTAGTTTGGAATGAAGGCTTTTTTTTCTTTTCTTTAGTTAAAAACTCTCCCACCAAATCCACCCATTTTCAGTACAAGTAGTTTTAACTTGAAAGAATACTGCAACAAGATGTTCCAGTGCATGTGAAACTGCACACCTCCAGCCCCAAAGAAGAGTCCTAAAATGCTGATCTTCAAACTTCTTGGAAACACCATCTTGTGCTGGTTTGTTTCTCTTTGTGGAGATCACCAAGACTACAGCAGATCAATTCCTCAGGGTGCAGAAGGAAGAACCAGCTGTAATTAGTGTCTGACACTGCAAACAGAATCTACAGAAAAGACAGTGATGATGGACACCACGATGAGGGCAGAGGGGAAAGCATCCCCAGCTCTAAGTGTGCTGACTTTGAAATCACAGATATACTTTTTTAGATTTTTCCACTTTCCTGTAGAAAAAGTACAGGGAGAAGAAAGAAGAATTGCCTTACAGGAGAATGCCTGAAGAACATAAATTTCACAGTGAAAAACTTAAATGATGTTTCAGGTGACAAAGACTGGCAGGATGTGCAGAGCGAAGCCATTAACCTCATTTTGTATCTGAGACACTTGTAAAAAGTAAAGTACCATTTAAAAGTCAGATGGTGTTAAGTCCAGGCAGACACTTGCCCAAATTGCTCTCAATACATGTAAAAGTGATGACCACGAGGAAGAACTTCGTTACTGTGCAGTGACCGAGCACTGGAACAGGTTGCCCAGAGGTGGTGGAGTCTCCCTCACTAGAGATATTCCAGAACTGTCTGGACCCAACTCTGTGCCGTGTGCTCTACTAGGATGACCCTGCTTAGCTCATCATCAGAGAACTTCTAACTATATTCTATCCTTATTAAATAAATCCCATCAGTAATTTGTACTTATAGAAAGAGGATGCAAAAAAATACCTATTATTTATTTCAATGTATCTCAAAGTAAATAAAATAGCAAAAAAACCATCATTATCAACCAAGTTCTTATCAAACTTATTCTTTTGCTACTGAAACCAGCTAAGAGGATAGAAAAAGGATCATCTGTAATTTGCTTACTAGAGCTTTTAGCACTGTCTCAGAGAGCATACATACAAAAAAGCCGAAGAAATAGAATCATCATAAAATAGGATTACCATCAATATTTTATAAATCACTTGAACATTAGCTCTCGGCACATCACAAGGCATTTCAGGTGGAAATGAAGATGATTGTCCTGGACCCTATTCAGTTTTTTCAATAAGGGCTTGTGAGATGTAAAACCAGGTTCACTCCCTGCTGGGACCAGGCTGTAAGTAGCGCAAAACACTTCAGAGAACTCGATCCCTCTAAAATGATGATAAAAATTACAGAGCAGAGGCCAAAAACAGTAATATGAAATTCAACTTCAAGAACTCACATCTACAAATACAGACAAGGAAATAACCAAAAGAAAGACCTAAATATTAGAATGATTAAAATAAAGATTCAGCGTATTACAAACAGCAAATTCACCTTGAGAAATGTTATTATTTCCAATGTGATCACACTGGGAGAAACTGTGCCATTAACCACAGCTCAGCTAGAAGCCAACCTCTGTCCAGCCTGGAATATCACATTATGAAAAAATGATAAACCAGATAAGTCAAAGAAGAAAGAAACTACTAGAAGGAGCTTAATTGCTTTATTCTAAAAACCAAATAATTCCTTCAAGAGAACAAGGGCTTTCCTGAGAATGAAAGCAAAGAAATCAGTCTCAAATAAGAAAAAGAATCACCTTTGTTTGCAATGGACTGCCATGGAGAGATCAAAACTTTCAAAGACTCCACAAAAATCAAATATTAAAATCTATGCCTACCACAAGTAGCTAGGAAGAAGGCAGAAACCTTACAAGTGTTTTGTCTCATTAACTGATGACGTTTCCCAGCCTACATTTTTATCAGTCACCTCAAGCTAAAAGCCAGGACTCCGCCCTTTGCTCAAGCTACAAACTTACCAAGGGTTTCACTGCTCCCCAAGCAGTCTAGGAAAAATATCCATAAGTCAAAGTAATTATTATAATTGCCATAAAACATTCTGTATAAATCCACTGGTACATAACAAATATGCATAATTAGCTGTTATTGTAAGTAGTTTATACTTGATTTGAAGGCAACTTTTACTTGAGCGGTAACATTAGTTTCCACACACAGTGTCTTACCCATCATTTCTAAAACTGTCTAAGGTGCACTTGCAGCATGGAGAAAAAATAAAAATATAGGTTATGAAATGAGAAAACAAAATATAACTCACAATGATTTATAAGACCACAAATAACATGTATGGATTTTCCACAACTTTACAGCAAGACAGGTAGCTCAAACACATCTAAAGATGAAAGAACAACTGAAAAGTATTTTTTAAAAGTACACTGAAGAAATTAAAGACACTAAAACTAGATCAGACATACAGTAAGATGAAAAACAAAAATACAGAGTCTCTAACAAGAAGGAAAGAGTGAAATAAACTACTTCACTATTCATCCTACTCATAAAGAAAATTAACTACACACTTATTTCTTACACTCAGGACTGACCTTAGCTGCACACTGTATACGTGGTTCTCCTTCGGGCTTTAATCCAATTATCTAAAGGAGAGAAAGTTACAATGTTTACAGACCTTTTTCCCCCCTTTCCAATTTTACAGACTGAATTTGACTGTTTCACTAAATGATAGAATTCATACAGGGAGTAAACTTATTCAGTGTCATTTTTACCTGAACAAAATTTTAAACTAGGACAAAGATTTAAAGTATTATTAAGTTTAACAGTTTACTCAAATTAACACAAATAGTTACAGTAGCCCCAGAAAAGACTGTTTTCTTATTTTACATTCAGCATGCAGCTTTACTGGCTCAAACCAATTAGCAATTCAAGTAATGTGTAACATCGCTGAAAAGTCAAATACTTGGAGAAGTTTTCAGCACCTTTCACAGTTTAGGAGTCACAGAATGCATTACATCCTAGTTAGATTTCTGCATCACACATATGAAATAAAATACACTTTACTTGCAGAGTGGTCTAGAATCCATTTCATAGAACAGTACACAAAAGCAAAAAGCAAATTACTTCTTAAAACAGGGGATTCAGATATTTTAATACAAGTAGTCAAAGCCAATACTTATAAGTATTAGAATGCTCAAAGAGTTCACTTCACTCTACTCTCCGAAAACATGAATTGCCAGACCTTTCAGTAAATTACACTATTCCATAAATGCAAATATCTCAAGTAGCAAACTGAACACATATTTCAGTCTTTTCCACACTCCTTTTTCATACAGCAGTAGTTGGGAGAACTTACACTAAGAATTAAAAAATAAGCAGGCACTTACTCTGTTCATTTTCACAAGCACACAGGGAGTTCCTTTGGAATACCCAAAATTTGTATCTTCCTTTCCAGAGCACTGTCCCAGTTCAGAGAGGCTGAATCGACAGGCCTTTTTAACAGCAGCATCATTCTGCTCGAAAATCTTTCCTGGTGTACAGTCTATGTTTTGGGACTGCTTTGAATCATTGTATGCTATGAAACAGAAATAGCTTGTAAGTCAGTGGTATCAAACAAATAAGCAGCCAAAGCCTGCTGATGCCTATATAAGTCTATAATTTATAGTGTAACTTGTCAAACAGTTCTCTCAAAGAAATATTTTCAGAGCACTCTGTCCCTTACATTTATTACATTTACACTCTGCCTCTTACATTTATTACATTTACAAACACTTTTTCAGAGCCTATGAGGAAGTGGCAGTGCACTTGAATGAAAGAATAAAAATAGCATTACAAAAGAAGTAATACCATCCTGCTTTTCAAATTGTAACAATAATTACAACTTCATTAATTCCTGTATATAAACTTCTTACATTTTCTAAACTAATAACGTATTAAAATACCTTATCAGTATCAGTCCAGTTTTTACCTGGAAACTGAACCAGTTCTCCCTTTGCACACGTTTCTTTTACAAATGCACAGGAAAACTTCAAGTACTTCAATCAGTAATATTAAATGGCCTCTACATTTACATCAGATGGTATAATGGGTTTTATATTAAGACCCTAAATTATTCCTTTGTCTTTTGCAAGTACACAGATCACACTGTCACAAATGCTAATCTATTCACATTTAGCTTTTTTGTGGGGTTTTCCCCTCCCTTATGCTCTACCCCTCCAGTAACAAAGTAAAATTGAGAAAGGGAAAGTTCATCCTTGATGCAAGACCCACAAAACTGCAGGAGAGGCAGGGAATCATGACATGCAGCACTCCTTCCAGGAGTCTTGGCTAAGCTCTGAAAGAAAATCCTACTCAGAGAAGCTTTAAGTAGACACCAAAACTATGAATACAGAGAGATTCAGGAATAGCTTGTGTAGGTAACAAAGCAACTCATGCACACAGCACCTTCTCAATTCTGATTTACAACTTTTAAGGGGTTAATCTTACTAGTATTTTAATTGATTTCTGTATTATTAGAATAAGTGTACATGCAGGAACATATAAAATAACCTGTGACAAATTAATGATTTTGCCATCCTTCTGTCTTGCCTGTGCTATCTTTTTTCCATGTTCTGAATTCAGTATTTTAATATTTCTGCCATAAATACTATGTATTAGGGTGAAAATTAATAAACTGCAATTAATTTAATCTTTGTGTGCCTTATTTTTTCAAACAGACACTTAGGTTTCTAAGGCTACAGGATTCTCAGTTATCAAATCATTTAGATTAAGACTAATTAGATAAGTCTTGATAAACTTTGCCTCCAAATACATGACCTATTTATTTTCCATTACATTCTCTTGGTATATGTAATTTTTACATCTTACAGTATTTAAATAACCACGTCACCAAAACAATGGACTAGGTGACAAAACTCTCCATTATGTACTCCACTGTTCCTCATGCCAAGGGCTCCCTGTCCAACATAGGCATCAATACTTACCATTTTCTGTAAAGTATATACTTTATTAACACACATCTCTGTAGTAACCCTGAACTTGCACAAGTCTCCATTAGCAATCAGTAACTACAAGCAAAAAATGAAAGTAATGTTCTCAAGATAAAGATTCCAGAATTACTTGGGGAGCTGGAAGTAACTTACATTCAAGGAAATTTTTAAGTGTAGTAACATATTCCAAATATGACTGGCTGTCACTCTTGTTAAAGTAAAATTCCAATGCAGTGTCTGGCTTTGGTGAAATCATAAGTCCTTAAAAAGAAAAAGTGCAAGTTAGGAACTGAACAACTTCTCTTTTCTACACCACTCCAACCTATTCAATATATCCATAAATTGGAAAACGTCTATCTGTAAAGAAACATCAACTTTACCCCTACATTCCACAGTACTGGAAGGTAGTTTGTGTTTGAAGCCAGTTATCAAAATCAATGTTACATTAATTAACACTTAAATCCAAGCCAGTGCATAGCTGCAATTCACAAAGCAAACCCAAGTGATTAGGAAAAGCAAAAATCAGCAGCTTAATCAGTTTCAATCAAAGATATTTACCAATTCACTTCCCATTTTCCATAATCAGCAAATTAAACATAAAAAATAATTGAAAAAATACCCAAAACCACACCCAGAAAACCTTCAGTTCAAGCAATGGTTCAAAGCTTTAGGCAGTATAGAGTGAAGCTATGATTGTATTTTTCTCATAGAAACCCAGACAAAAAAGCATTTTTAAAATCTTGATTATGCATAAAGATGGCTTGAAAGTTACCCCAGTCAAAACAGACAAGTCAAAGTAGTTTCTATTCTTCTCCTCCGTGTCCTCAAACAGAAAGTTTGGGCACCATCTGTTTCGTGGGGAACACAAGATACTTTATGAAGCCACGGGCTCGTGTCCCTGGAGAGGTATGTGGCTGAGCCGGGCCCCAGGAACCAGGAATGCTCTGGAGCTGCCTCCCAGGCCCTGCAGCACCAGCGTTCCCAGTGGGACTGTGGCTCCACTTGACTGCCAGCTCTGGGTACCCAAGCAGGAACCCCCCGAGCCAGGGCTGGCAGCACAAACGTGGACACGGATTGCCGAGGGCTGGAGTCCGCCTTTGGCTGAAGGATGAAAAAGGCATACATGGAGCGTGGGCCCTTGAGAGAGCTCAACTGTCCTTCTTCCCAGCACATGGGTCAAGAAAGATGCAGAGTTCAATCTTAGGGATTTTTCTGTAGCAGGTGAAAGCAAAAGACACACTCCTTGCCAATACCCAGCCTTTGCCACAAACAGAGATACCCAACGCTTCTATTATTCATCACAGCTTCAGCAGCAGATGAAATAGCACCACGCCACCAGACACTGCAGAAGAGTTCAAAATCTGTACAAAAAAGGGTGTACGACTGATTGCTTTATTCACAGCACCTTAAGGTAATTTTTAATATAAATAAGATAAAAATCCAGCAGCTGTGATTAACAGGTGAATGTCCATGCATCTGTCTCTTCAAATATAGCTGACAACTGACACTGCAGCCCCACCAAAAAACCAAACAAACTAACAAAAAACCCACAAAACCACCACAAACACAAAACCCCCAGGGCCCAACCAGTATTTTGTCAGATTAACTTTTTCCTAAATAAGAATATTAAAATGGTTTGATCAAAGTCAAATTTGCCATAAAGGAAAAAGTTGCAATAACACTATCAGCTTAGGATGCCATGTAGTTTCCTATCGTCTGCCAGAACTAATTAAAAGTAGATTCCCAAATGAACAGAATTTAACAAAGAAAACAAAACTCATCTCCTCCCCCCACAAAAAAAAAAAGAAAAAAAAAGGTCTTCTGAATACAGACTAACCATTTAAGATGATAAGACTGCAGTGGGAAGATAAAGGTAGAAAACATGTCTTACTGTAGATAATTACAGTAATGTTTTTGAAACCATATCAAAAGTGCAGGTCTAAGGGCTTCACCTACAGAAATGACCAAGCTTCTCAACTGAAGGCAGGATTTACTTACAAATATTTTCAACTGGGAAATAATAAAGGTATATACTAAACATTTATCACAGACAAACATCTTTCAGATCCTAAAAAAAAATCCAGACATAATTTAATGCTTTTTTACTCTAGCTCTTTTGTAGGATTCCCAATAAATCATAGATCCTCTTTTCTACATTAGCAGCAGCTAAATTATTCCAGGGAAGCCACAACTAAATGCCTCATGTCATTTTTAGGATTGTTCAATACTATTTTAACTATTTTAACTGCAGATTACTCTGTACCATTACATTTTCTGGCCTTCACACTGAACTGGGATTCAACAAAATACAAGATAATTATTAGCAGTGCTGAAAAATCACTGAAGGTGTTTTAAACAACAAGTGCTTTTGGGGGATAAGGGATTATTATTACCTATGTTTTTTTCAAAAGGAATAAAGACAAAATAATTCAACTAGTCATCAGTGAATGAAACAATAATTTGAAGAGATTTATTGCTTCAGTGGGACTTCAGAAACATCCTAGGAGGAAAGGACTACTTGAATTCCAGTGGATCACAGTCTGCCTAAAGACTATGGTGTAAATTCTACAGAAAAAGCTATTTGAAGGACTGATGCATAGACTGTGAGAGATGTAGGGTTTGGGCTCTTCTAAAGGAGCAGAATTAACAGCCTCAGCACAGGATCACATCTGGGATTGTAAATGAGATTATATTATAATTCCAAGAGGGATTTAAAAAAAAAATCATCTGGATTTGATTTATACTATTATATCCCAGTGTACAAAGCAAGTCAAATATCAATTATAAAATAAATCAATTGTGAGATTTCCAGGTATGTTTAACAAGAGTAAAACCATTGACCTACGCCATCCAGGTTTTGTGTGTAGAATTTGGTTTTATAATTTAAAGTTTTACAGCCCGGAACATTACATGTTTCACTGCAAGTGAAAAATGACAGAGTTAAAGAGAAACACTGAAACAGAAATAAGCAATTTTATTAACATTTATGTATGAATTACTAATGACACGGTTAATAAAAAGATTTAATTCAGAAATGTTATAGGAGTTCTTAAATTAAAAACTAATTGTGGCATACATAATTTTTTAAACAAACATCCCCTATGACTTATTTCAAAGTCAAGGAAAATACCCTGAATTGCAAGAAAGAAATGTCACTCAAGTCCAGCATTAACTCAGAGCTCCTCACAGCTCCATCCGCTACCAAGGTTCTGACTTCCACAATGGAAATGGGGAGAAATGGTCAACTAAGCCACCTTCTTGTTTCCCTCTTTTTTTTTTACATTATTTTTTCCAGCATCTAGCGCATTCTTAGCTTGAAAAAACAACACAAATCCTCAAAATCCCTTACAAGACAACACTTGTTAGAGAAGGCCAGAATACTACACCAAACAAATTCTGTTCAGAATCCACAGGAGTTTATCGCATTGGTCCAAGTACAGCTTGCTCACACAAAGATTATTCTATCATTGTAAGTGCGGACGCAGCTACAAGATGTTGGTCAATTTTAAAAGTTTTGAGTTTAGAAAAAGGGGAAAGTAGTAAAAAAAATAAAGCTGTCTCACTTCCACCAAAATATTAATATTGCACCATTTACTTTTTTGTTTTAAACATAAATTTAGTCCCCAAGAGCAGTTATTAGAAAAATTGAGATATCAAATTTTCGGGTGGCCAGACCATTTAAGTTGCATATACAAATCAAATACTTACACATTCTCCAAAAACAGTAACTAGAACACACTAATCTCTTTGGTGTAGTTACAGTTCTCAGAATCATTTCTTAAATCTTTCAGAGTGAAAATTCTTAGTATTTTTGCAATATGGAGATATACCAAAACAGAGCCCATGTCAGAATTTTGTGATACATTTTAACCAATCTTAAAAAAAAAGAAAAAAGTTAAAAAACAGTAGAAGGGAAAAGAAAAAACAAAAGACAATCACCTTAATACTCATTCTTACTTGTGCAGGGTTTTTTTCCTGTCACATACAGCCAGCAGTGGGACTGGATGGGTACATACACAAAAGGAGCAGCAGCTCCAGGAAACAAGACACCACCTTTAGTGGCAGCTACATGTTACATGGACTTGGCTCCATCACAAAACAGGACCCTCTCTCTTTAGTGGATCCCTACAGAACAGGCCAACAAGCCCTGAAATTCACAGACATTCCATGTCAATTAAAAACTACCTAACGCTGTACTAAAAACTCTGGAAAGGCCACCGTCCCACAGTCCTTACACAGATCACACCCACAGCACAGCCCTCCTGTGCCTTCTTCAAAGCACCAAACACGAATCAAGGTGGCCTTCCATCTGATCCAAGAGAACTGGTTTATGGTACCTTTAAAGCAATTTGATTAAATTATAATCCCGCTTCTCCAACAGCATGTTCTCTGGATTTGCAGGTAAAATTGTGGCCTACATACAGGACAAATTCAACTGATAAGAACTTAGAGGAAAACACAGCAAAAGTTAGCACAAACACACAAAAAGCTACTGACCGAATTTATGCTATAAGCACATCAGGTTTTACCTTTGCAGCCTGCAAGTAATTGAGGAATAATCCCATTTTCCCATAAGTAGTTCATACTTCCAATAAGCTCTCAAATGAAACTTAGCTGTTAAACCAGACAGAGGTTTAAGAAAAAATAAATACAGTGTTACCTGGACTAGAAATCCGGTCACGATATTTTGGTATATCACTGCTCAGTGTCTGAAGCATAACCCACATTGTGAACGTGAAGAGTGCTGCTAGGAAGCCATAGAATACCAGATAGAACAGTAAGATCAATCCTGTAAAGACAAAACTAACATTACTACTCTTGTTTCATCTAATTCCATTACCTATTTTGAAAATAAAACCAGGAAATAAGCAATACAATGTTTGTAGCTGTAAATATGCCTCTAGCATACATATATAATACACAGTGCACAACAATGCATACAAAGAGGTTTTCTTAACACTTTCTGATTCTTAAAACTTACAGGGCATTTTAGCATTTCTATTTTTAAGCAAGAAGCATTAAAAACTGCTCTTTGGGCTATGTAGGAAAGCTGGCAAAGATGACTAAGCAATGCATTAGGAAAAAAATTAAGTTTCACTTGCTTAAGGGAATTTTAGTTTAGTATCTGGAAAGGAAGGGGTTGTCGGCAAGATGAAAGAACTGAGTGAAGAGATAAAATTATTAAACTGGATCTCAACCAGGTAGGAAGCAATATGTGCTTTAAAACCATAGTTGATACATGAGGGAACTCCACACAGAGCATTCATTCACACAAAGGTCCTGTTGCAAGAGACTTCTCAAGGTGAAATGCTTTCTGCAGCAGATTTTTGAAAACAAACCAAGCCTTCTATTCAGATTTATCAAGTGTTTGCCTAACACATCCACCTGCTTTACCAATCTACATCAGGGACCCAGCAACCTCAGAGGAATTCACCAGTTACACAGATGTTACCAGCTTCAACTTGTTTCATTAATCCAGTATACAATCCCAACCTAAACAAGCACGGGACTGTTTTAAGACTGAGCATCTGAGACTTGGGGACACATGTACAGACACTGTCAAACAGAATGGGAGCTATACAAGTATTGAGCAAATCAGATGCTTGGACAGAGAGCCATCTTTAAAACCTTTCTAATCAACAACATAACCAAATGATGACACAAATCCAATTTTTATAGAATAGTCTAGCTATGTAAGGGTGCTATCAGAAGCCAGAGAAATAATCCAGATAAAGAAGAGCACATTAAACCATTACACAACATCCTACCACTGACACTTGATTAAATGCAGTATTTTCCAGCCTTCCATAGAAAATTACAGAGCAAAAGCAAACATGACTGTATCACAGTGATATGTACTGTCCACTGGAAGATGACAGAAGGAAGCCTAATCCTTGGCTCCTGTCCTAGAAACTACAATTGCATTTTGCACTGAAATATTCAGTGCAAGCGTAACCCACAGTAACCCATGACTGCTAAAGGTGCAAGCACCTGTATTGCTTCTGAAAGAATTCAGTGTACATCTATTAAAATAATGTGGTGATTCCCAAATTATCTTTAAGATAACTTCTCTCCAGAAACCAGCTGAATGTTATTGGATTTTGGTTTCGTTTTAGTTTTTGATTTCACGTGTTTATAAAGTTACTTACCCATCTACAAAAGTCTGAGAGTGATCTGGTATTTAAAATATATTTGGAACCAATGAGATGCAAGATTCTATGCAGCAATTTGAAGGAGCAAAGTATGCAAACACAAAACCAAGCTTACTCTTCATTACTTATAATGAACAAGAGAGCTCAACATCTACTATAAACTAAGCCTATTTAGGAGCTATTTAGGTGCTGAAAACAGAACACAAAAACAAATAGTAGAAATCCTAGTCAACAAAAGCTTTACAAAAATTGCATTTGTATTTGGCACACCAGCAATTTGCTTTACTTATAAGGTTATAATTGCTTTAACTAGATCCAGAATAGAACAAGGATCTTCTAAACAATACCCACTGTATTCTGGGCATCACAATCAAAAAAGCTCCCTTACAAAACCTTTGGTCAGCTCTCACTTGGATCCTTGTAAGTTAATCAATTATAGAATACATTTTCATCAAGTTGTCTAGAAAGTACACTTCCCATCAAGTGACCAAGACATTCATCAAACAGTTACAATGGAACAGAAAAAGACTTTGACATGTAAGACAAGACAAGCAGTTTCCATGGCAATTAGCATAAAAGCAAGAAAGTCAAGGAAATCTTTTTTCATTGAGCTATTTCATAATACACTGTTATTCTAATTTCTCAAAGATTATGCCAAACTGCACTAGGGAAAAAAAAAAAAATTTAAAATCACCCCCCTGCCCACTTGTTTATTATTGATGGGCATAACAGCCCACAGTGTGCCCCTCCAAGCAGACACGACCTCAGGCACAGTCCTGCTTTGGGCCAACACTGCCTCGGCACCTGCGTGACTGGGCTGGGGCCTCATTTGGAAGCTCCCCGAGCAGCAGATCCAGGCCTGCTGCAGCTCCTCCTTCGTGGGAATGGTGCCCACCCACAGACCCCCTCCCCTCCAGCAGCAGGGGCAGGGCAGAACTGCTCCCGTGGGCAGTCCCTGGGGAGCCCCCATGCCCAGGGAGGGAGCGCCAATACTGGGGACAACAGTGCCAAGCCGGGGATTGACTCCATGGGGGGACCACAGTGCCCACAGCACCTCACCCAGTCTCCTCCCTCCCAGCAGCATCCCATCCACCCGGAATATGCAGCAGCATGAAGGCTAGAAAGGCTGTTTTATTCAGAGCTGAAACTCTGCTAAGCTCCCCCAGTCCAGCAAAGCATGCATGTCTGCACACACACAGAGATTTTTAATCCTTATTTTAATATATCTGGTAAACGCACTGCACTGACCACTAAGCTGCCCCATTTATGGTACTTTGCCACATTAAAAAGAGGGAAAAAACCAAACAACAACAAACTCCTCTGCAACTTCCAACAGCCCTGAACTGAGTAAGCTGCTCTTTGTGAGCCTATTAGTACTAATTATCCTAAGCTAATCACAATGAGCAAGCCATAACCTGTCAAGAAACTCTGCCAAAATAACTTCACAAAACACTGGATTTCTTGTCAGGAAACAGGATGTACCCAAGTAACAGTGAAAAGCTATCTTCCACATTTACTACATGGAAAGTACAGCTACCACATCATGCAACTCAATTCAGTTGTTGCAGTACATCTTGCTACACCAAAACTGTAAGAAAAACTAAACCCAAAATTCTCCATTACAATTTACCCAGTTGTTTTGGTTTGTTTTTCTTTTTGCAGGGCATCACAGTACCAAAACCCTTCTTCATGTCCTAACCACAAGAACAAGCAAGTCAAATCTGGAAAACTCCTATTTCTGAACCAATGTGCTGGTACCATCATTAGTTGGAATTCACTTGCAGGGATCAAAGCACTTCTCCACTGTTAAAATTAGAATTTCTGACTGGTGCATGCAAGATATCACCTGGCCATCACTTCCAAGATGAACACACGCTTTCCAAACTTTACATGGCAAAACTGATAAAAAGCATGTCAGTCTGGCATAAACATCTACCTGTATGCAATACATAGGGAGATATATCCAGGTATCAGTACACACACTGCCACAGACATGGAAGGAGCTATTCAACATCACCCGTAACAGCAAAAATTAAATGCTGTCTTTCTGGGTCGTTGGATCCCATGCTGCATTGATCCTATCACCTGCATAACCATTCTTCAGCATCTTTAACTACTGGGATTTAAATACCCAAGTAATGTTCCTACTGACTCCCACCAGTGCCAGGAATATCAAGGAATTTTAGTCCACCTGCAGATGGATTTCTTTCCTTAAACTACCATAAGTATACATTGTAAATAACCACTGAACACATTTCAATTTTATTTCTTACACACTTGAGAATTACTGTTTTCCAGACCTGGGAACAGTAGAGGGAGGAAGAGGAAGACTTGGAAGACATATAACTTCAGTCCCACCTTACATTTTATGTCACGATAAGCCAGGGCTCCACATATAACATGGTTACACCTCAGGAGATAATAAAAACCGTCAAGTGCAACACTTGCAAAGAACCACAAAATCAGCCAGTGGCTGATGCCATGATTAAGCATTTAGAACACAAAAACCCCTAAACCCCCCAAATACCCTCACTGTACCACCAGAGCTTATTGATACCTGCAACAACAGAAGGCAAGATGCCATTTTTTCAGAGAGTGATCTGCACCAGAAAAAATATTCTACTGCAATGGCAGACAGTGATGCCAGAATGCTTCATATTACATTACTCGTAAAGAAAGCTAAATCACAATAAAACCCTGCTCAAAACACCAAGAGAGAACATGGATGATTCGACTCAGAAAAGCAGGTAAAACTTCAACAGCCCTGTATGTGCAACCTGGAACTCAGAGAAGACGAAACAGAAGCAAAACTGGATCCTTTGCTATGGTTGCCAACCAAACCTGTATACCCACTGACATGGTGGAAAGCTTTCCTGAAAATAAGGTGTTGGGGTTTGGTGGTGGAGTTTTGGGTTTGTTTGTAATTACAAGCACGTATTTGTGCACTGAAGGGTACAACTGCCCATTCAAAAGAAAATTCAGTAGGTCTGAATTTCTATGTACTTCAAGACAATGCCACCTCTACCTCAAACACCTTGACACAAACAGCTTTACAGAAAGACTTAAATACACTTGACATGACATCTAGTGACCACAAATGATGTACTACTGGAGTCTATATTGCCTTTTTTTTTTTTTCTGGCACAAATTATTTTTCTGTAACCTTGTGTGAAAAGAATTTACTGCCTATCCTGTAAGACTGTGGACACACCTGAGCGTGTGGTGAGCATCCCATTACAGCACTTTCATTATGATCTCACTCCATTCCTAATCTAATTCCAGGCAGGCACAGCACCTTGCCATTACAGGCAAGAGTCAAATTCTGATCTTTCTTTTACTTGCAGAAAGGCCTCATATGGCAGTCTGCCAAGTCCTCCTTTCTCTGCCCTTAAATTCTGGGTGGACCCCAGGAAAGATCCTCCTTCCCTTCACCTCTGCAAGGACTATCAGCACCCCTCAGCCTTTCTGCTGGGAACGCCACCACCTCAAGTCATCAGCAGGTTTTCCAGCATTTTCTGTCTCTTTAATACAATCAATGATTATGCCAGATAATTAAAAATAGGTTTGGGGGGGAGGCTGTGTAGGTTTGGATACCAATTTGTGAAAGATTCAAACTGAATTATCCCTCAAGTGTGCAAAAAATGTGAAATTCACCAACTTTTTTCTGCAAGAGGAGACGTATTATGGGGTTTTCACAAAACTGAAACAGGCAACCCTTTACCAAACTCAAAGAGGCAACATACCTCTGTTACATGACAAATACGAGTATAGGAGCTGCTTGTGTTTGATCTCTTCACACATGCTGGTGTAGAAATGGCAGACAGAGGAATACTCCTATGCCACAGCACTGGTTTTTACAGAGAATCTCTGCCTTGCAATTACAATTTACATAAGCCCCGGGACTGTCTCAGACTAAGGCAAAACATGCACACTGTGTGAATAATTATTTTACAGTTTCTCTACTGCCTGTGTCTTATTTCTGCGAGAAAGATGTCTTGAGACAAGAGAAATATGCACAGAAGAACCAGAGCCAACTTAATTCTCATCGTGCTGCCCCTGAAGACATGAAAACCCTGCAGACTGGGAACCAGAGTTCTCCTCTCCTACCTCCTTGACCTTTCAGCCAGGAGACCAGCAACAGAAGAGGAACAGTTGTCAGTGAGACAGGTCTAAGCTCACACCAGTACTGCAAAGGCAGAAATGAGACCAAACCCTGCATACTCTTCTGTGCCAAGAGCCACACAATTAGTGTCCTGCTATTAAAAAGTGAAACCAAACACAAAGCCACATACCACATCCCGAAACAGTCAGACTACAACTAAACTAAATTAAAACAGGCACAGTATGGTAATCACAAAATGTCAAAACAAACAAATATTGATGAAAAATATACTGAAAATTTATAGCGACACTAAACGTTCACCTCCTAATGTTCAGGCTGAGGAAATGCTTTATAGCACTAACCACGTGCCAATCACCTAAACCACTAAAGAAAACTTATTAACAAAATAAAATTATTCCAACTGACTACACATAGTAAAATTATTCAAACTGTCTATACATACTTTCTCAAAAACATCTTTTAACAAGTAGCTGTAGAAACTCAAATACCAACTAAGTAAGTCTCACTTATATTTCAAGTGTTATCTGTTGGCCTGGGACTAACACAGACTAGTAACATCCTAAGTGACCTGCCCTACTAGACAGGTTTAAACAGACAAGGTGGTTTCATCTTCACTTTTTCTTGAAAAAACTTACAAGCTATTTCTAACATGCCTACAGTCTGTTCTCCTCAGACTCATGACACAGCCAGACTTCTGCAATCCACACACCCAGCCCACACACTTGAGGAAACCTGCCTGTACAGAAAGATCAGTAGACAACAGCATAGTGGAAATTTCCTCTCCTTTGCTATTCAACCGGCAGAGTAACTGCAACCTCTTACTTCCATCTGAATGGAGGGGAACTCCTGTCAGAGCTCGGGCCCTCTCCTCATAGACAGGAGATACTGGCACGGCAGAAAAAGCACACCCCATGCACAGCCGCTTAAAGCTCCTCCTCACTGTTTCAACATTAGTATTCATTGAGATTGTGTCAAGGCCAAGGATGTATTGGCCTGTTCCTTTACACCACGCTGAGATTCTTGTTGGTTTTGTAAGCACAACGAATAAGAATCCCAACTACATCCAAGTTTTGGGAGGAGACACAGCATTTTCTGAAGTCAGTAAATACGTCCCATGAGGGCTGAAGAAACATCCCAATATTAAGCATTTGTACAACGGTTTAATATGAGAAAACACACTCGGAAAATATAAATATTTTTACTGGAAGTAACGAGATTATGATAACATGCTTTCCAGCTCAGAGGAAAGCAATGGGATGACTACCTGAAAATAGGAAAGCAAACACTGCCTTCACAGGCTTTACTGGAGAGCTTTCCTTTGAAAGCTTCCTTTAAGAAAATAAAAGGCCCAGAAGCCCCACGCTGGAACAAATTTAGCACGATGACGCACAACGACAGACAGCGCTCACTGTGGAAACGGGGCTCATGAACTTTTTGGGGAGGTTGAGGGTTTTCTTGTGCTCCCCCTCCCCGTCCCACAGCTACAAGCACAAAGGCAAGTCGCGCCCATTCATTCTGGATTCCCTGCGCCGCTGGAGCGCGGGAGGGGGGGAGGGGGTGCGCTGGGAAGCGCTGGAGCGGCGGAGCTGCCCCGGCACGCGCGGGCTGCGGGGGCCACACCGCGGGCGGGGCCGCCCCGCACCTCGCGGCCCAAGGCCCGTCACGGCCGCACCGCGGCGGCCCCCGGGGCGGCTCGGGCGGGGGAGGAGCCCGCGGGCCCGCACCGGTGCCGGGCGGGCGGTGAGTCGGCCCGGGGGGCGCTGCGGGAACTCCCCTTCCCACGCCGACCCCCGCCCCGCCGTCACGGACGGCGCTATTTTTAGCGCGGCGGTTGTAGCGGGCGCCGGGCGCGTGCGCCGCGCGGGCCGCCTCACCTGGCGCGCGCCGCCTCCGCATCCCCCCGCGCTCCCCCGGGGAACCTCCCGCATCCCGCCCCCGCACACCCGCCACCCTCTCCCCTCTCCTCCCGCGCTCGGCCCCGCTCCCCGCTGCCCCTCGGCCCCGCCGGCGCCGCGCCCCGCCCTTGTGCCCCTTAGGGCGGCAGCGCTCACCCCAGCTCTTCGCCGTGCGCCCCAGGAACTCGCCGCTGCTGGGGTTGTAGATGAACTGCCGCCACTCGGCCATGCTCTGGCGGAACGGCTTCTTCGTCTCCTTGGACATGGCGAGGCGAGCAGCGGCCGCGTCGCGCACCCCGGCGGTGGAACCTCCCCGGCAGAGAGAGCCGCAGCCAGCGCCCGCTCCCAAGCGCTAAGTAAGTGCGGCCGCGGCGCCCGGCGGGAGAGCGGGCGGGGGCCGGCGCGCGAGGCCCGTCCCGGTCCCGCCCCTCGTCCCTCG
>JAWWES010000011.1:14937650-14971151 GCA_035583135.1 Lophotriccus pileatus
GCACGGGCAGAGCCGGGAGCAACGGGGCGGAGCTGCGGCCGCCTCGCTCCCCAAACGGCACCTGCGCCACCCCCGCCGGTTCCCTCCCGGCCCGGGCTCCGGGCACTGCGGACCCCGGGCGGTGCAGGACAGGAGTGCTGCGCTGCGGGGGGGGAATCCTGATGCCCGACCATTTTAGGGGAATACCAGGGGACACGTGTAATCCCCATTTCGACATCTCTGTGATCCTGCAGCATCCCGAAACACCGGTAGAAAAAAACACGAATATGTCAGCATGCTCTAGAAGGGCTATCGGTAATACGACTTCTGGAGCGTAAGGCGTCAAAAGGTCACTTGCTGACGCCTTCCTAAAGGTCCAACTCAGAACAGCCCACAGCCGCATTGCCCATCCCCGGCTGGCAGCAGAGGAGAGACTCCATTTACTCCCTGGCGTGGATCAAGAGCAAAAGCCCTGAAATTCTCTTTCCCCAGTGCCAAGCGCAGCAGTGCCAGGCCCTGCACACCCCCTGCCCTGAGGGTCAGCTCTAATGTGTTCTCCTTCATAGGGTCCTCAACCAGTACCAATAATGGCATTACTTGGAGACTTTGCAAAACTCAAGTGTAACAGGAAAGTTCCTACATCAAAGCAGTTCTTAAAATAGTCAATAAGCCAGAGATAAAACCCGAGTGAAAACGCTGTGACAAACTACATCTTAAAATGTAAGAGAAACAATATAAGGGATACCTTAAACAAGAGGACTAATTAATGAAAAGGAAATATATAGCCAGCATGGTTAGTTTTAATCTTTGTGATGGTTGCCATATAATTCATGCCAGAAAGCAGTAAAGTATGAAAGAGAATAAACCTTTGCCTCCCAACTGTCTGATTCCAATTGCATCTTCTGTTTCAGTACATCATCCAATCATTCTATTTGCTGTAAAACAACAGCAGAAAATAGCTATCACTCACTAATTACGCTGTGTCACACTGATCAGCTCACAGATTCCATTTCAGACAAAAATAAGCTCTCTCCATTTTTATTTTTCTTCTAAATGTCACCGAGCAAAAGACTGACTGTCATTCCATTCCAACAACTGCTTTGCTGAATTATTTTTCCCAGTTGATTCAAATAGGTATCCTACACTCCTAGGAAATAATATGTCAGCAAAATGTACCTATAGCCATCTTTTGGAATGGGGCACCATTCTGATTCAATAACATTAAAGTTTGCTAGATGCAAAGACTGGGGGAGTTAATACAGATTTAAAAAATCAGATTGTCTCTAAGGAACAGCCAAGCCTTACATTGTGCAATGAAATGTGAACATCTAAATATATTCATATTAAAAAAATAAATAAAATGTAAACCAAAGTATTAGAGTAACTAGTATTACCCAGCAACCACTGAAAATTTTTGGTCTTCACATCATAAAACACAGGAATGTTTATGTGCTCTGCTCCAGTGAGTTTCAGAGGCTCAGTTTTAGTGTAATTGCTGCTCTGCTCATTTTTAAAATCAGTGATCTCACAGCCCAGCCTGACTTGGATGGAGTGGTGGGTCCTAACCTCCACTGAAAATCAAACTGAGTCCGAGATGCAAAAGGGTCAGTGTTCTGACTCATGGACATACAAACTCATTGGACACTGATCCCAGGTGAAATAATGAAAAGGTCCCTCCACAGTCCAGTTAATACAAAGTACTGAATGAGGACAACATAATCTGCTATAGGGTTACCTGCAGGAGCCCTGGAGTTGGGGTCCAGATGGGCAGGGCCCTGGCCAAGCATGGGCTCAGCCTGGGCTGGGAACCAGCACTCCCCTGGCAGTGCAAGGTCACGGGAGATAGAAAAGAACAAATGCAATCCAATGTGCATAAAAACTTGTCTTCTAGAAAGAAGATATCTGCACACATTGGTGAAGAAATGGTACAAAAACACCTGCAGCCACTTCTGGTATTTACAACAGGAGGAAAATATTAGTGATAGTTCAAAGAGTACTGAAAAATTATCTAGGGAGCAGAAAACGTGTTAACTTAGAATATGGAGCTTCTGAAAGAAAAAAAACCTGACAAGAGACTGGATTACTTTGAATAGGTACTTAAATATAGAAAAGAGATCTTGATAGTTGACCTTTTCGACCTCGCTGGCCAAGGCAGTGGTATCCATTTGCTGAAAACTGGAGCTAGACAAACCTCGTGTTGACATTTCCTGACTGTGAGGGCAATTAAATATTTAAATAGTTTATATCGGGAGAGATACTGGGTACACATTTGCTTTGCCTTTTAAACACAAGATTAGATAGACTTTCCATAGCTTTTAACTCAGCTTTGGAAGAAATCCAGTTGTGTGTGTCAGATGGTTACTGAAATATTTGAGCCTGTTCCACAGAGAGAAACGAGTGAGTGACACTGGTGGTTCTGAACGTGGGTGTCTGACCATTGACAAGTTTGGGCTCACCTCACAGATCATGCAGCACTAGGAATGCTCCTCAGTTTACAATTTCCTGTTTCTCTGGAAAGGCTGCTTTATCTGCATGGCACATCTTTGTAACTGTATAATTGGTACAACTAATTGTACTGGTGCTTCCCAAAGCACAACAGGAAGAAAACCACCTTGACTCACTCTCAAGAAAATAAGATATGGTGATGATAAAAATGTAAACCATTTAACATAAAAAAAATCCAAACTTTAAACATTTTAATTGTCCAAACATACATGCTAAGTTCTTTTAAAAAATTGTCATGCAGAACTCTGGGCAAAAATTAAAATGTGATAGGAAGTAAGATTGCAGTCGTTTACAGTACAGAAACTCTACTGAGGGCAGTTCTTCAGCCCAAGTTAATTTTTTCTTGTGTTGATAAAGGGAATTTCACTTTGGCCCATGGGAGAATTCCTGAAGACTAGAAAGCCACTCCCTTCTTTTATAGTTTGGGTCTAGGGTGGACCACAGCATGACACAACTTTGGCACCACTTGGATAGCTCCCTGGGCTGCTGTAAGCTCCACAGGGGCCTGCCCAGTCTCGTTTCAAAGCAGCGTTTGAATTGCAAGAGACGTATGCATCAGGCTCAAATCTGCTGCTTTATCTTCAGCTAAGTTTTAAGCTGGAATTAGAAGATACATGATAAACTCAGGAAGGACCAACTTCACAAATACTACGACTGAGAAATACTTTCTACTTCACTGTACAAAATACCAAGAAACGTGACACGCATTTTCATGAGAGAAAAAAAAATACAAAAGACTTCCCACTAAAAATGAAAAAGAAAATGTGTGTCATTGTGAGAGTAGAAAGACTACAGAAACAGTTCTTGTGTTTGGGAGTTTGCCAATGCATCAGAAAGGGCTGGTAAAAATGCATTCATTGTGCAGATCCCCCTCACTCTTGAAAAAACTCCTTTATTCACAGAGACAGGATTCTGCTCTCATATATAGCACCATAACTCCTGTGAAGTCAATGGGAGTTGACTTGCATGACGTAGAAGAGACTTTTGCCCAGATATTCAGCATTTGTTTACAGTAGGAACAAGAGCCTCTAACTATTGTTGAAAACTATTTCACTGCTTATTTTTAATACAAAGGGCTCAAAGTGAGGAAAGCTCAATTTGTAGGAATTTCATAACTGTTAGGGTTTTCACCCATTTTATAACACATGCAGTCAGAGTTCAGTTCCAGGTTTTGTTTTCATGGACAAGTAAAAGAGCTTCTTAGTTAAAGCTGGTTTGAGAGGAGTATATAAAAATGAGGTATCTGTCTTAATTGCTAAACATCTTTCTCTCCTCTTGAGCCAATACTTTGTAAACAGCAGTTGAGCGAGGGACCACAGGCAGATACTGCTAAGGTCTGTCTGTGAGGGATCAGTGAGGTACAGGTCTGATGCAGAAAAAAGCAGCTGGGCAAGACAGCTGGCATTAGTTGATGGGTATCTCTGGGAAGGGAGCAGAAAGGCCAGGGGCAAATGGGAACCCATTAGGAAGTGGGCTAAGGAGGGAAAATGAAGCACAGGAAAGACAGGGTGAGGAGTTTGGGGCTGAAAATTAAATGCGATGAAACTCACATTAATTATCAAGTGCTGCTGAAAGAGAATGGTCCCTCCTCTCTCTATTCCACTGTCCCTTCCAACCCTGACTGTGATTTTTAGCATTGGTGTTCATTTTACCCCACGATGACCTGATTCGGAAAGCTGAACTGAAAGAAAAGGATCTATACAACTTAAGTTCCCTGACTCAGCTCACAGGGGAGACCAGGACAGACAGCAGGAGGAATGGGACGGACTACCCCTTTCAGTAGCAGCCCACAATTAGATTGGCAGAACCACATCCTGAGTTCAGCAGGGGACTCGGGCAGCAAGCCAGGGAGAAAGCCAGCCCTGGCTAAGTCAGGAGACTGAGGCTGAAACGAAGAGTGTATGAAGACAAAAAAACTGTTGAAAAATTGATGTTGGAGGGAATGAAGGCCTAGAGAAGGGAGGGCAGGTTGGGAAGGAGGAAGAGGGTAGAAAGCAATTGCAGGAGTCTCTGTCCTTGCTGGAGCATTATGTTCTGCCCTTGAAGACATATTAGAAAACACTAAATTTCACTTCCTTTACCACCAAATTTTATGATGCCAATTGTGAGCTAATGTGTCATTGCCTTCTGTTATCACAGAAGATGACAACTCCTTACTCTTATCAGTAATCAATGCATGCAGCAGGGAAAAGTCTTCTGCAGCCCTAACCTTACTGATTAAAGAAATAGTATCATACTGACATGATAGTCTCATCATAGTACTGACATGTCTCTAGGTTGTTAAAAAATGGGAAAAGGAAAATATAATTAAACAATAAAGAAAAAGGAACACCTGTAAATTAGAAAAGTCCTGGAAAAGAAACCAGTTTTGAAAGGTTGGCTAGTACACGACTAAAGACAAGCATGAAAGACTCGTTAAAAACTTTTCCTCTGAAAGTGATACCTACAAAACCAAAAAGCTCTGGAAGACAAATTTTAATTTAAATTTTTCTTTTCTTTACCTGATGTGTCTGTTAGGATATCTGTCACATGAAAGTGTTCATTTTTTTTTGTTCAGTTTTCCTTCTGCGTCTACATTTTCCCACTGGTGTAAATTTAGTCTATACAATGCAGCAGTTTGTGCAGATGACTCTGAAATACAATAGGTTGCCCCTTAATTTACTTAAATGCTGCTGAGAAATTGTCCCATGATGGGAACTAGTACTTTCAGTTTTCCCAGTCCAACTTTCTTCCCCCAGTCGAGTCACTAATTCCCTTGGTGATCTTGAACAAATCATTTGATTTAATTGCACCCATATCAAGCCAGCTGGATAACTGGAGTAAAAAGCAGCTCTTCACTGAAAACCAAACGCTGTGTCTGAACTGTGCCTTCTCCAGTAACCAGACATGAGTGAGAGTAACACATTTCCCCTTGGGACCACTGTGCGGGAGTCAAGCATTCCAAATGTGTTTCAAAATCTAGAAGACAAGTTCAAGTTTGGTCTTGAAAGATATTCTTGCTAATCCAGTAATTAAGGTGCTGGTTTTGCATAGAATAAAGAATCCGAAATATTTAGAAGCATATTATTATAGTGTTTTTAAAAGAGTCACTATTTCTTAAAACATATTAATTTACTTGTTCACTTCAAACAGACTGGATCTCAACTGTTATGTTTTTTAAACTCTGGTGGCTTACTTAATGAATGCTTGTGACTCACAAGGCCTATTATTAGTCCTTCTGAGCATACATTAGCTAAAAAAAAATTATAGCAAGCCAGCTTTTATGTACTGTTTAGCAGAAAGTTCACAGTATTATATAAACCATTGAAATGTAGTTCCTCTTTAACTGCTAAAATGTATTGTAATCTACTTGTTTCGGGTACGTTCCATTTTACTTCCTAATCCAAATAGTGTGTTACATACATACACCTTAGTGATTGTGGCATCAAACCGAAGTTTAAAAATATTTAATATTTAATGGTGTATAGAAACAGCTCTTAACCAATGTATTTATCTGAGGTTATATACTAAGTCTTTGTGAGTATTTCTGTCCCTCCCTGAGAGCTAGAGGTGTTAAAAAGCTCACAACCTTCCTTCTCTCCTAAACCACAAATGATACTGCAGATGCTCAGCATTTTTTCCATTAAGTCCTACGTCCATCTGTTCCTGATAAATTCATTTGTAGGGAGTATCCCTATAGTTAGTACAATTGTGGAATGTCCACACAGAGTCACAAGGCTTACAAATTGAGATAACGTCCACTTTTTATGCTAGGCAGTCAATCTGTTTATTTATATGATTTTGAAAGAGGAAGTTGAAAAAAGAAGAACCTTTGAAAATGGAAAATGACAGTCAGCGTTTTCTTTCTAGTCTGAATTCTGTGTGGGAATTCCACCATTACTCTATTTTTGGTCTGACTTTTTAACAGCATTTTTTTAAGATTATACTGCCTCCTTAGAGCAAACTATTAAATTCTTTTAAACAAAATTATAAACTCTCAGCAATTGATTTTGGTTGATTTTTAACTATCTGTAGTTTCAAAAGAGCAGTATATACACTTTGTAGTCTATAACATAGTTTTATAAATAAATATTATAGGAATAATATAAAAGAATCAGAGCTACATAGGATTCATATGCCCATTTCTTTTGATTCTACAGGCTCCTGCATGTTTAATTCCCAATAAATGCTAGCAGATTTCCCCCAAAGGGCCACCAATAAAGGTTTTTAATTAGTTTTAAAATGTATTTTCCAATTTCTCTCACATTTAAACAAGCAGATACAACAGGCCTCCCTTTCCATTGCTTCCTAATCACAACACAATCGAAAAATGTTTATTCTGCCTTCTGCCAGATGCAGTCCTTTGAAAGGAAACTATACTTAAACCAGAACATTTAGCTGATCTCTATATACTTTAAGAGCAACAGTGGTTCCTACAAGATGATGGTAAAATACAAGTTTTTTAATACATAGTGGCTGGGGAAGGTTTTTTTTTTCAGATTCATACTGCAGACAAAAACAACAAAAATCCACCCATGAGTGCTCACATAATAAGCAGAACTGCTGTATGTTCTCCACATGCTGGGAGAGATACTTCCCATACACAAATGGAAGTGTAGTGAATAGAAGAAGCAGGACCTAGTTCACTGAAAAACTGAAAGAAAACCCTGTCAAAATGTGGTCTATTATAATCACAGAGCCTATGAGAACATAAAATCTTGAACTACAAACAAATCCCGAGTATTAAAACCTAGACTGAAATGTTCTACAATCTTTTTTATTGCAGTTCTCTGCTGCTGTAGTTGTAATGGACACTTTGTGCTCTAATACCATCAATCTTCATTTTTTATTTATTTGCTAAATTGTTTGCTATCAGAAGAAAGACAAGATAATTTACAATAAAAGCCCATCGGCATAGATCTGTGCAAACATAATTGCACATTCTAACACTCAGACCAAAGACACATTGATTATAATTGAGAGATCTATTTGTTAACAAATCTGGGGCCACAGAAATGGATTTTCAAAAACATAATTCCCTAACACCAATGAAACAAAGTACTTACAGCCATCCTAAGGAGCAAATCTGGTTGTGACTTCTGGCAGAATCACAGTGCAGTTTCTGCGTGTCCAAGGTGATTTGTGAAGCTGGTGAAGGAACTGTACCTCCCATGTGCTATGGAGACTAACACTGTTCTCAGCATTTCAGCACAAACTAAGATAGCTGGGCCCTGCACTGCACACACCTGCAGTTTTAAGGCTGATGTACAGATACTGTCCTTACACTTCATGTCAAGCTGGGCTACTGAAATTTGAACACAGTAAAGGTTATTAACAAGGTTATTAAAGGTTAGTAACCAATACTTGAGAGGAATGACTGCCCTGTGTAACTGTAGCAGAAAAATAAGAGTTAATTGGATTTAAAACACTCAAGTGACTGCAGAGAGAATGGTCATTTGTGTAGAGTGTTGGCAGTGAATTCATGCTCTTAACACAATGTATGCTATAGAGCTGATTTCTCAAATCCATTATATATTGCCCCAAACAGTGTTAAAATAAATACTACACCAGGAAATACTAAACATCTGCCTTAAGTTTGAGCATGAAATACAATTTGGTTTGTTCCCTCCTCTTTGGTAACTGTCAAGCAGTTGAGATGATCTCAATGAGAGCAGGTTTCTTGCTAGATTCTAACTCATTGTGTCAATACCCACTGTGAAGTAAAGGTAGGCCAGCTACCATATGTCTTGTATTCTGTATTTTAAAATATTCTTAGGAGGAGGCCTAGTTTCAAAACTCTGTATTAAATTAGACCACTTCACTTAATCATTAATAATTCATATTACCAAGATATAAACCCTATTCATCTTACCTACATACACTGCTGTATGTACACATACCCTGAAGTAAACTGGGAGACAAGTAAGCCACAAATTGGAAACTCTGTATTTAGGTGGGAGGAGGAATTGTTTATGCAGCATATGAAACTGCCAGCAATTATTGCTAAACAATGTTCTTGAACACAGACCTAAGAAATTCTGGATTTAGGGGAAGCCAGTGGGGGGTTCAGGTTTTGTGCCTTTCTGCTATAGAAAGGGCACTAATAGCAAAACTACATTTGCAATTTCAGCTGTTAACTTTGGAAACATTTGTATCTCTGTGCAAAAATAATTTAATTTTAATTTTATGCATGGTATTTGTCTACAAAGCCTCTAAGTAAAAGTTCTACTTTTCTCACCATTGTCCTTCCATTTCAATTACATTTAGGGCAGACTTTTTAACCTGTGATTAATATGCAAGTGGGAAAGTAACACTGAAAAGTTATTGATGGGACAAAGATTGGATTTATCGTACTGGCTTTTACTTTGCTTGTGGCTTATGCAGAGACTGTACATGCATGTATTATTTGAATGGCTCAGCAAGCTGTACTGCCCTCTCTCTTATCCTGCAGCCTTCTGGGGAGAGGGGAACAGCCTGGAGAAGCACTGACCTTTCTGGAACAGCAGCTCTGGAGCAGAGGGTGGGGAGGGCAGAGGCACAGCAGGCAGGAAAGCTGGAACGAGCAGGGTTTGCTGCCAGCAGGGAAAGGGCTCAGAACCAGCCCTAGAAATAAGGGTGTTTCTACAGGCACCTAATGGGGCAACTGAGGAATTCACCCCGTAAGGCACACTGGGCAGGAGGGTATTTGCAAACTTTTAATCCAACTCCACTGATAAACCTCAACCTTCTCTGTAAAGAACTCTTGCTCGAGTTTGTTATTTTGTGTGCCAATATCACCTCACTTCAGAGAGGGGAAGCTTTTGGGTTCTTTCAGTAGGTTCTCTTTAAAAAAAGACTGAGTTGGTCTGCTTTAAAGCCTTTGGTGACTAAGGGCTCTGTCAGCTAAAAGTGATAAATATACAATGCATTATATGGAAATTATACTTAGGAATATGTAAATATAACAAGCAGCTAAAAATGCTACGAGATGCATTATGATCTATATTCCCAACAAGAGTAAATTTAATTTCTGAAATCAATTTAACCATAATTCTTCTATTGCAGATTTCTCTTTTCTATTCTAGTACATTCTCTGTTGAATTGTTCTTCAACAGCAGTTTAGTAGCAGAAAACTACAGCAAGGTTCAGGAGATAAATTCCTAGCAATGGATGTCTTGAACAGTCACATATGATCTCCACTGTTAATCATACAGACATTTCTCCTGGTTTTAATGCCAGAATTGTAAACTCTGAAACAAAATAGAGTATCTTATTTTCTGACTTGGTTTCTATAATACCAAAAAAGACAAAATCCCACTGTGACATTCATACTCTGCTATTTCCTAGACATAAGATTTCCACTTCTTTTGGGTCAAAACATACAATATTAATCAATTTCTAGAGACAGTTATCTGATTAAGATTCATATGAACTAAAAAATTCTTTCATATTACTCACTTTTCTAAGTTTGTGTGCAGTTTGAGTCAAGTAGTGCTGGGTTCACTACACTTCTTTTTTCATTATTCAACTACTTATTTCAGAATAAATCCATTTGGCATCTGGAAATCTGAAGTATTCTGTCACCAGAGCTCTGCCTTAGAACAGAGGCACCAAGTTTTTTCAAAAGGGTATGTATGTCCTACCATACAGTTAAAAATATTTTTTTCTTTAAGACTTTTTCCTGCTCTAAAAAGGGTTAACATTAAGAAAAAAGTAAATTAAAATGCTACTGCCTGAACTTGAATCAGCAGAATAGCCAGAAAAATCCTTAGGGTATCACTTAGAATTACAGATAAGCATCTGTGACCACAGAGACTCTTGTAAAAAAAAAAAAGTATTTTAATTGAGTTCTTCTGAGCACATATACTGAGCTCTCAAGCTGTTTAAGTGCCTCCTTGTGTCGCCCTCCCCATTGCTTTGCTTATTCAGTGAAATGTAAGCCCTTTAAGTTGACAAAACCATTTCTGTTTTCACTAGAAACAGAAAACTATACAGACAGCTGTGCAGTCTTTAAATTGTATGTTGAGCAACAGAGAACTGGGTAGGTAAACCATCCCTCTGGGGATGGACACACAGACATTCAGTGCAGTTCGCTTTGTATGCACCATTAAGTTGGATGTTGCAATTCTTGCCTGGTAGTTGGAGACTTCACAAGTGTTTTCACTTACTGTTAGAAAATCAATTAGTTTCTTCTAAACAGCCCAAATATTTTTGTATCATCTAGGTGACCCAGAGATATGTGTCAAGGTCTGAAACATTATTTCTTCATTCTCTTATCAGTTCTGCTGGTTAAATGCATTAATTGCAGTCTCCTAGTTGTACAAAGGAAAAAACAAATTAATAAAGGGTTGTTCACTTGATTTACTGTAAGTTAGACAGTATTTCCAAGGGAAAAAAAAAGATTCAGGCAGCATATCCTCTCTTGCTGTTGGGGGGAAAAAAAAAAAAAAAAAAGTCATTGTTCATTTAAAATAATAGCTTTTACAGAATGGGTCTATTTTTTTTCTTACCGGAAGATTGCAGGAACAAAACACAATTAATGCATTTACTGCCACTCCTGATTAAAGTGAAGATTTAAGGTCCTGCATATCCTGTCTTAACTTGATTTTAAAATGTCTATTTTTCAGATAATGTCAAGATCACGGTCATTTCAGAACAACAGTTTACAGTCTGGTGACTGTTCCATGGATCTCAGAATAACAAATTATCCCTGTGTCCATCCAGATACAAACTGGAAGATGTTTGCTAATACAGCTCACTAATTACAATTTCCTCCCACTCAAAACTAGTAATTTCCATTATTGTTTCAATTTATAATTTTCCAAGTAGAAACTTTCCCTCCAATTTAGTTCTAAACTAAGGACTAAGTAGATACCTGTAGCTGATCAATGCCTCAATTAATTAGCCTTCCATAACTATGATTGGGACAGCAGGGTGAAGGGGTGCCCAGGATTAATGCTGCTCCACAGCAGATAATTTCATCACACACGTCTGGTCCCGGGCCTATTAGCATAAGAAAACTAAAAACCTTGTGGTATGGTACCCATGGCCAACCTGTGACTTCAGACCTTGGCATCTTCATCATCTTCTTCTTCTCACTGAAAAAAGATAAGCAAAATATCTAAGAACTTGTGCTCCACATCTGCTCAGAGTCTGCTCTGAGATCACTCGTATCAACACCAGGGACATGGTGTAACTGGAGTAACTCACCAGTTTTGAGGGAGGCCAAGTTTCACAACTGATGCGTTCAGTTCACTTCAAATGGGCTCAGTTTCTTAAATTTGGTAAATCCCAACATTTAAAAAAACCCCATAGAATGAATATATGGAATCCTGAAAATCAGGGTCATATTTTATTCAATCGCAAAAGCAGTTAAATATTTTTTGTGCAGTAAGAGATCAACATTCACACACCAGTAACTTTCATGGACTTGGAGAAAAAAGTAAAATTTGGTTAGGGATCACCTGAGGTCACTCCCTGCCTGGAACTGGGTGTGTTTTCTGGTACATATCAAAATTTGACAGTGAATTGGTCCCTACATTGACTGGAACACATTCTGCCAGCGTTGCCCTTCTGCAGAGCCTTCTCCTTCCCTGCCGTTAGTTTTGCAGACGAAAGGGAGCTGTTTAAGGTGAGGAAACTGCTGGCAGCAAAATAAACCAGCTTGGCAAGAGATCAGGAGGTTTCAAACTCTTGGCAAGAAATCAAAGCTTCCTTCCTTTCTTTGGTTCTATTGCCTATTCTCTGTACAAGGCATATGGAAAATTCTGGAGAGATTATCCATTTCTTTATGCCTTTCCCTGCCTGGAACTGGTGTAACGTAGAGTCTTTAGAAGGACCAAATATTAGAGTACATACTCAGTTTTAGTTCTCTGGAAGTTGATCCTGGATTAGGGTTATGAATTCATGAATTATAGGATTTGTCACCACATTTTCATTCAAATCATTAAGGATATAATGTTTTGATTTAGTATTGACACAGAAAGATGGGGAGAGGAGCAACAATGTGAACTGCAGAAACGGGAAAATCACCTGGAGCACGGAATTTAGGAAAAACAGTATTTGAACATTAATCCATTGCTTGATTTAATGGAGAAGAATTCTCATTATGGGATGTCTTAGATATGTCTTAGAGAAACTACTGATTCTTAGGTTGTATCAGACAATACATCATTATGGATTATTTTAAGGAGCGTACAAAGTATCCTTACAATCTGATTTCTTCCCCAGTACTTGATGAGAAGATGTCATTAAGCAGTATAGAACACAGCTGCCCACACTTCTTCAGAAAGTACTGAGAATGTTGCTGCTTTTACTATTTATTAAATAAAACCAGATGTATCAATAGACACATAATTACGCAATCACACAATCATTGCACAGACTCTCAGAGAATTCATCCTTTTCAGTCTAATACCTTAAACTTGCAATGTTTTATGCAAGAGTGCTCTGACAGCTGATTAGTTTGGTGCTGGGTTCCAAGTTCCAGCACTATCATTTCTCACTTTCACTAAGTAAGCGTGGGAAACCAAAAGTTTACATACTTGTACATGCTGTTGCCAGCACAGCTTAGCTGTCTTAATCAAATATCCAGAATTAGGTCTTTGCCTTCACTCTGGGCAGCAAGATATGTAGATCAGTCTCTTCAAACCTTACTTAATATTAGGACGAATATTTATTATTATGTGGATGCTGATTAAAATAGCCTGCACCAGTGATACATTTTGTTTATACACGTGCAGTAATTGTACTAAGGAACTGATGTGAGTTAAAATATCTCCTCTTTGCTTTAGAAAATACTCCTTAAATTACAGCCTAATTTTTTATATATGTTGATTTCATATTTTTCATCTTTTGGACACCAGTTAATTGCTGATGTCTCATTATCTTCTCAAGGTAGCTCTGTTTTTACCAACTCCATCACAGTTTTGGGGCCAGAAATAGCCTCATATCTGTTGGCAGAATTGCATTAATGTATCAAGTCCTAATGGGGAATAGCATAGAAGTCAGTCTGGAGGAAGGAAAGAAGGAAACATACCTTGGAAAGAATAAAAAGAAAAAACTCCTGTATTCATCAGAAAAAACTTCTTTGCTTAATGAGTGTTTTCAAATCAGCTTTGTAGTTCTTGCATAATTAGGACAGATTTTAAAACAGATTTACAAGCCAGATATCATATTTGAGATTACTGTTCTGCCAATTGTCCTGTACAACTTCAACAGAGTTTCCTCCTGTTGTTCATTATATCCTGTTAGTATTATATTTTGGGAATAGAACCACAATTCTTTGGGGCTTGTTTGTAAATCAGGCATCTCCCTCCAGTTATTGCAGAGAAACAGGCTAAATTGGTAATTGGTACTAGTGGTTCTTCTGTATGATCATGATGTTATTATTACTGATAATGATAAAAATGATCCGTACTTCTTACTATGAATCTAATTCCTTCAGACCAGGAAGGGCACAAACAGGAATGCTTTAGGGGCCTCCCTCTGGTCCTGTTGCTGACATTATCTCACTGGTTCCACTCTGATTATTCCTGTCTATCAAGAACCAGCTTTACTGTCACTTGATCCAGAGAAGCCGTTCCCAGCAGTGGGACCGAACTGATTCTGTCCATCGGGCCATGGGACTTCTTTTGGTTTGCTTTCATACTCCCAAAGACACTTCTTGCTTACATGCTGGTGATGTCAGAAGCAACCACTGTGGTGATATGCTCTGCTCTACATCCTTCTCAGAAGTCCAGGCTATCAGAAAAATTTCTCTTTTTGTAGTCCCATCAATGTACTTGCACAGACCGAGCTGTCACTGAGCACTGCAGAGCAGCAGTGCAATTAAAAGAAACCTTTCACTGCTGTCCAGAAGGTGTTCAGTGGGAACAGCATGTATTGCTGCGGGAATGCTTGTGGCCAGGACTGATTAACAAATCTGTTCTTACTTGCAGTAGCCCTTTCACTCCAGCAATCCGAAAGTCACGAGACACGTCTCGCACATCCCATGTCATGCTTGCATGAAGTACTGCAAAGAAAACATGATTGAATATCCCTGTACAATAGCTGTTTTTTTAAACAGTTACTCCACTATTGTTAACTGAACTACAAGTTATGACAAGTGATATATCCATAGTCATCCCTTTGGCATTCTTTATAAAAACATGAATCACGGAAGCATTCATCATGAGGAACTCCCATCCTAAGGACATGTACACAGTGTGTCGTTCAGCCTCGCTGTATCTTTCCACTCTGTAAAATGTAACTGTCAGAACAACCTCAGTCAATTGTATAGGCAAACATGTAGGTTTGATAAAGAACAACTGATAAAGCACATGTCAGAATTAATTAGTTATGTTTAACTTCATGTGATGTTTGTGTACAGAAGAAAAATGAACATTTTCTTTCCTTTTAAGTCATTCTACCAAACACTGCAATAGCACCATAGTGGTGTACATTAACCAGAAAACAAAACACTTGGAAGAACTGGCCTACTAACAAAGCTCAGACATTGAAAAGCACGGATAAAGTGCATAAACAGGATAAAATAACTACTAAACCAGACTGTGCTTGCACTTGGTCAACAGGAAAGGGAGGAATTAACCACTGCAGCTGCCCCGAAGTTGTCAGAGGGAAAGGAATAAACCTAAAATATCCAAAAGCCCTTCCTCATGAGGAAGAGACTCATGGGGTTTTTTTTGCCATGTCTCTCCCCCTAAAAGCCTTTCACCACTTGGAGTGGTGCTTGGCTGCACTGATGTTGACAGCTATTGTTTATGGCACCTTTTGTCTGTCCAAGATACAGACGTAACATTAAGTTTCCCTGAAAGTTAAAGGGACTTCATCCAGAGCTGTGCCAGCCTTCAGGAGGTGACAGAAGAGGGTACACAGCTGGGGTGACTGCAAGGACCATATGCTATGCCATATAAAAGGAAATGAACTTATGAGAATGGTGCTACCTACAGACATCACCAGGCATATTTTCCCATGGATGAAGCTACTTGTATTCCAAGAGACACAGTGACAACCCCTGTGTTCTTGCTCTTCTTCTTCTCCAGGCAAGAGATGCCCAAAAGATTTCCACTCCCCTGTGAACACTATTTATTCACACTTTTGCAAAGGTAGAAGGCTAAGTGGTAAGAATTTTATACTAGCTCTGCTCAGGTTCAGACAGTTATATCAATGAAATTCAGAGAAATACCGAACAACTTCCTAAGTAACATTAATTTTTTGAAAATTACTGAAAATTACATGAAATACAAGATTGAGAGTTTACCATAACAATGCAGTGCCTCATTATAAAAACTCATATGCTTAATTGCATTTGTTCTCACTTTCTGTCCAGGCACTCCTCACTGTGCCTGTGCAGCTCCCCGAGGCCACTGTCATGCAAGGTTTCAAATGCACTCCCTAAGCCACGCTGACCATAGGGGACCTTTGCCCATCACGTTACATGTCAGATCTCAGACTAAAAAGCACCAGTAATTTCTTCTATCTGTAAATTTCAAAATTGATGTATTTGTCATTTGGGAAAAATGTATGCTTTTAGTAGAAGTCCCAGAACTGGTAGGATTTTCAGTGCTTCTGTGGTGCTATGTGCCATAGCTACTAAGATATTAATTCTTAATTGAAATCCTATTATAGAGAAAAAATACTATGCATAATTAAAATACTTTTAAACAATTAATTACAGCATAAAGGGATTTAAATATTTTAGTATTAAAAACTAATAATAAAAAGCTAAAAATTACTGCCATAACATAGAAGAAGCAATTTGTATTTTTTAAGGTAAATTACATGAACATACTTACTTATCCTAATCATAGATGTGGATATTCAAATGAAAAAAATGTTACATATATATAATTAAATGCTGTAAAAGCAACAGTATTTTAAATACAGTATTATAAGCATGTAATTTCTAAAAACAATGCTGATATTCAAAGTCCATAAAACCATGCATCACTTCATAACTACAACTGCATATTTACAGGCATCTGCTCTAACTAGAGATCTCATCTTACTTCTGTTTTACATGTGTTTATGGTTGAAGAAATAACTACCTCAAGTATTATGTTTGCTAAGATGCTCCTAACTGCATGTAAAGTTGCCTTCCCTAGTACAGATGCTCCTTAGCACGGAGCAATACTCCATAGCCTGGAATTTGCCCACAGATTCCAACCACTACACCTATTTCATATTGGAATAGAAAAGTGAACTACTTGCTGCAGCACAAGGTATTTATTGACAAAATGAGCCTTTACCCTGAAACAACTGAATGTGCACGGTACCACTGAGAAATGATCTCTGTGAACAATGATTTCATTAGGATAATATTAATGCCAAACATCCTTTTATCTCCATGCTCAGTGAAATTAGTGGAATAATGGTACCAAGGATAGTATCAAAGAAAATTTGGACTGGAGATACAAGGGAACGTTCTTCCTTTTATACCTCTCAGACCCAGCAGTGTTTCTTCAGTGTTGTTCAGCTTTAAAGGATGTTCTTACAAGAACAGATTTCAAGCTGCTACAAATCTCCCATTTCAGGCTTGCAGAGTTCAAATTATCAAGCAGTTCTAAGAGCTGTACTGAGTAAAACAGGGCAGGAAAGACAGCACTGGTAGAACAATCACTGCAGAGCAGCCAGGGCACTCCGTAACCTTACACAGATGGCATTTAATGCAATAGAGTTCACAATTTAGTTTTTTAGATTAGACTAACACTTGAATGCATCTTATCTGCTGCAAAAAGAGGCAGCCAAGTGAGACACCACAAAGCTGGCAAAGCAGGAAAAAGGGAGAAGAAAAAAAATCACAGGTTCAAATTACGTAGTTTTCTTTTGCCACAAGAACTCAACTCATAACCACAAGGTTATTTTCCTCCCACAAATTCATCCCTCTTTTTCTACCATAAACATCCAATGACTTACCATGACTTTTGTCTTGGGCCCTGATCTTGCAACACTTGCACATACATTCAGGTTTACTCACGTGAGTAGCACCTTTGGTTGCAGTAAGACAGTTCATTGAACATGTAAATCTTTTGGGGTTGCTGGCTTTGTTTTGTTAAGGTGAGGCAGGTTGTTAAGTAACTTTGCTCCTGAAAGTTTACCAAGGAACTCTACGGTGGCAGGAAGAAGAAAAAAAACCAAGCATTACACAGATTCCTTAAAAGGAAGTTGAAATTAATTTTTAGAGACTCACTGAAAATTCTAACAGGAATAACAAAAATAATCTTTGCCCTGCCCCCTCTCCATAGTGCAAAGAGAAGTTGTCCATGTTGTGAAGGAGAATTTTAAAAAAATTAACATGAGTATTTCAAACTAACACATTCTCTTCTCTGTCATCCACTGTGCCAAAGTGTGCATTATCAGACTTCTGATGTGCTACTTTGAATGATTCATGAGACACTTAACATTACGGTATCTCAGTGATACGCATCCCGGGATTTAGTGACACTGTAACATTTCTAAAGCTAAATAACCTAATGTTATGTGCCCATAGCATCCTGAATTTACACATCTCAGTGTTGCAATACATTTTGAAAAACCCAGGCTTGCGACACCTGGTATTACAGGGGATATGTGACTCAAACGAGACATTAAATTCTGGTTCTGTCTATATATAACCCTTTCCAAATGGAAACATGTATATACTGAAAAATTAGCTATGCAGTAGAAAACCTACAGAGTACTGCTGTCTGGTTCTGGGGGATTTGTGAAACAGCATTTCTACGGATTTGAGGTGTATCAGTTCAGGACCAAATTTTGATGCCAGTGGATATCAGCAGTGGAAGTGCTCTCCTAAATCCACACCAGAACCACATCACTCTCTTTTCAACTTCCTCTGCTTTTCACAATCTTTCAGGATCACCCTTCTCAATTAAAAGACCAAGTCAGAATTCAGCTTATATTGTTTTAAACTATTTGACAGAAAGTCTCTGTTCAAAAGGCAGACAATTATATGCTCATAATTAATGAACAGAATTATCCACTAATCCTATGTAGCAGCATTTTTCATGATTTACATTTGAAAATGAGGTATATAAAGCACTGGAAAAGCAAATTTGAAAGGAAAAAAAGAACAATTATTTTTTTTTGCTTAGAACAACACAATATATTACCAATGTATTACTTAGCTGTGGCTAAATCACTTAAAGTGTTTAAAACTAAGGAGTTTTTGTTTACTGCAATGTTTGGGATGAGCTATTAGATAAATAAATACTAAAGCCATGCATATGACAGACCTGACTATAGAAGACATTGTATCTAGTGGTTTTCCTCTTCTAAAGCAGACGTGTGGGTTCAATCCCAATGCCTCTATAACGGGAGTCTTTGAGGTCAGTGGGGGTTTGTCATGTGAAAAGTAGAAAACGGGGCATTAACAGCCTCCAGGACTCCAAGGAATGAAGCAGTTTCAGCTTCCACTTTAGTCAGTGGAAACTGTGGCTGGCTGCATGACATAACCAGCATGCAGGATCAGTTTTAGAAGTTGTGCAAACAACTACTACCTATTTTCTTACCACAGAAAATCAGCAGGAGGCCTCTCATGAGTAATACACTTCGCCAGTAGCAAGTACTCACAGAAATGTTTCCAATTAATTCAATTTAGGTTGTCATAAAATTGAAAAATAAAAACATCAAAATTTGCATGAGAATCAATAAACATTTGAGGACAGTTTCAACTTGCATACATAACCTTTCCACCATTACAGCACTTAACAGTATAATGCATTTTGAAAATACTGAATTAAAATCTATGTTGCACTGAGATAAATGTTTTGTAAAAAGCCAATAACTTATTGCTTTGGTCTATCTGTAGCTTAATTTATCACCAAAATACAGAAAAATTATCAGGAAACTTGATAAAAGTTTAAAATTGTCAAAGAGTATGTGTACTTACAAATATGTTTTCTTTGTATATGGTATTATCACTTAAAAGAATACACTTAATAATAATAAATAAATGCTTTATTCCATTAGATTTGGTGCAATCTTATCTTCACTTCATTAAAATCAACTTTGAAAATAGTTTGATCCTGTCATTCTTATTTCCTAATGATAGGTAGAGCTTTCTTTATATTTTATGACAATTTGAACATATTACAATCAAATCATCCAAAAACTAACAGAACTTAAGAAAACAACAGACAGACTGGCTAACCAACAAGATTCCAAGTTTGACATGGTACATGAGCTCCACTGTCTAACCAAGAATATTACTTGAAAATTAGAAAATCCTTCCTGAAAACTGTAGATTGAGGAAATGGTAGTAGAAATAACAAGCAAAAAGAAAGAAAACCAACAAATCATTGTATTCAAAACGGTAATCAGTCATTTTCAAAAGCTGTTGCCTCTTCACTCTATCATTGCTTTTTGTATTTCAGAATTTCTATTCTAAGTTTCTTGGAGAAATACGGTTCCTCATTTGATACATCTCCAATAACACAAACATCTTATCTCCTTTGTTAGAACAGAGGAAAATAATACAGTCTATACAGCTGGTCGCCCTACACAGCCTGCCAATGCCACATTACAGTGCTTGGTTCTTCTCAAACAGGTGCACTGAGTTTCTGAAACAGTGTCAGAGCATGGAAAGTTCGGAGGTGGTTTCTACTCTTTTTGATAACGACACGACATTTACAACAACAAACAGACCCCTGACTTAGCTTCACCTCCGTTGGCGTAACCTCCGGACTCGACTCTGTTGGGATCGTTCAGTTCGTCAAACAGTCCCGTTTCAATGATCTCCTCCTGCCAGGGTATAGGGACAGCACCTGTCGCAAACTTTTTGAAGAACTTCTTATCTTTGTCATCGAACTCAATTCCTCGTACTTCAGAGAAGTCAGCAATGTCTCCGATATCTTTGGCATAGACAACTGACGGATCTGGCACAAATGGAGGGTCAATAAGGTTTGCCTCTAGCCTGTGGAAATTTATTGTTTTGAAGAAATTATGCTTTCTTGGGTCATCGTCTGCATTTCTGCAATAAAGCAAAAGTTTGTTAATCAGTGGGATGTCTTGCTCTCAGAGAGGTGCAGGTGTGTCTGTGTTTGAGATAGACATATATAATGTAACACAATTCCTTTTTTCCTAACCAAAGAACCTTGCATTGCACAATATAAGCAAAGCTGAGAAGCAGAAGACATTCTGATCCCATTACTCACTGCTCCACCTCTCAGGGTAAATCAGTCTGGGCAAGGTGCCACAGGAGCTGCAGTGCTGCATCTGGGATACCCCTATCCAAAGGTACACTCCCACCAGAGCTGAACAGACAGCAGGATGGAAGGGGGACTCTGCGATTTACTGTCCAACAATGGCAGTTCAAACATTGGCTCTGTATTGACCAGGACAAGAATATCTATCTTATAATCTAGGGTAAAAGTATCTATTAAACTCTAGATTGGGGTACCTTGGGTTAATATATCTGGAGACTGACTCTGAGCAACCATAGGAAATTGGTGACAAATGACAGTTCTGGTTTTGTCTTAATTCAAAGCAGCCACACATTTACATCATAACACTCAGTTATGTCACTCAAATAAACACTTCTGCTTTTAGTGACTCTGTTCATTCAAAATAAATACTCTTATAAATGAACAAAGTTTTTTTAGGCAAGAGATTCACAAATTATGACATTAAGAAAAGTATTTGTGCCACTGTCACAAACACAATCCTTTATTAATATTGTTAATACCTACTAATAAAACGAAGAAAGGACTAAGTAATTGTAAATGTATAAGTTAAATACATCTTATGAAAAACATCTGCAGATCTCAGGGAGAACTTTAGCTGTAAAAGAAACACTGAATTTTTTCACTGTAGACCCACAGAGAGATTTGTAGGATATGGTGATGTTAAGAATCATCTGAGCCTCAAATGTGTGCTCACTAAAGTATGACCAAAGACCACAGCTTTTGAACTGTGCCTCTAGTGTCAAAGTATACAAAGTCTGAGTTTTGAATTCTAGAGGAAGAAGGAGCAGAGAGGAGCACTGTATTTTCCACCCCATGCATTCTTTTTTTTAATATACTTATGAATGCACTGCTCTTGAAAACAGTAATACAGAAAAAACAAATTTGTCTGGGTTTCGGCCTCAGAAAATGGTAGTTCCTAACACATTGCTTTTTCCTTTTCCTACTTCCTTACAAAATCATACTGAGTAAAGTGTAAGCCCTCATGTATTTCTAGACAATGTTCTTTGAACAAAATGTAATGCAAACATTTGGCAAATCATTTTATCTTTGCAAGGGTGCAGAAGCACCAGATTGAAAATTCGTGTGACTACAGAAGAATCTTCATTTTTTAAGGCCTCAGTACTCTGCATGCAGAACAGCCTGTCCAGCTTGCTGCTGCTGACTGTTCCTCCCATGCTGTCCTGACTTGCTTCCAGCCTGCCTTGGTGCTATCCTGGCATGGCCAGGATGAAACCACCAGCTGCCCTTTTCAGCCCCCCCTGCTATATTTTCAACCCAAAAGAGGCATATGAACACAACTATACAGATTAAGCCAACAGGGATCATGACTTCTGCATATAAACAGTGTTGCAAAATCATCTCCTAACTTACCCAGCTAGTGATACCAAGTACCTGAGCACCCTGACATGACTTATAGATACATTCACTGGTAGCCTGAAGTGCATTAGAATTGCTGTTCAAAGTAACTAATGTCCTGGGACACTCGTGGGCCAGTAGTACTGACATTCCACTGGGCAGATGCACTCACAGAAATTCCCCTTTATTTCACTTTTCCTTTCTGTAATAGAAATCAAAAAGCACTAGGAGCTGGTGGAGGCTCCAAAATGGATTGCTGCAGTGTTTCTCCTCCTGAAACCATAAAAAGTTAAAAAATGTAAAGCTACATGAATGCCATCTGCTGGAACTGAGGCATCTGCCAAGCAGCTGGAAGTGAACTTAGGCTCTTCCTCTGTGAACTGCCTTTTTACGTAACTTTAACAGGAAGAGCAAATGAACTCATACGAAGTTGGTCAATTCTGTATTCTTCCATTAAAAAAAAAATTTAAAAAATCACAGGTTTGGGATTCGAGATGTCAATCCCAAAAAGCTTGAGGGGAGAAAGGGGGTTTTCTTTCCCCAGCTGGTGAAATTGAACCTTCAATAGAAGAGTGTTTTAAAAGGTCAGGTGTACAAAGTAAAGCTGTCTTTGAGCAGCTTTAACTTATGCAACAGGCACTTCTGTAGATAACCCAAGCTCTTGTTGTCCTTAGTAGAATTACAGTACTAATCTCTACAAAAGGATGAGCTGTCCTGAATAGTATTGCCCTGTTTAAGAGGAACATGCAGGCTTTTATTCTCTGTCATGCCCAGGAAGGGAATACATCCTATTGCTTTCCTTCTCTAATTATGGCACATAAGAGTAAGGATATCTTAAACAGCAGAGAATTAAAAATAATATGTGCAGTTACCTTTCTGTGTACATTTCTCCCCTTGCTGAGAAGGAATGGAACAAGCAGCAGAGAGAATGATGGTAAATGACTCCCTTGGCACAGGGGATGGGTTACAGGAAGTGAATCATTTGTTGCTCGTTTTGCTTCAGACTTGCTGAATGAACTTGACCAAGTCACTCAGAATCTCTCAATTCATTTTCTCCTACTCTGAAATTTGTTTACTTCATAAAATGCTATAAGTCTAAATGTCTGCAAGTGTGCTGACTTGTAAGTTAGAATGCTCTAAATGTTTTTGTGTTAAATTTACTTTTAAAGTAAACTTTTAAAACATCCTCAAATAATACAGGTTTTGTATTAAACATACTCTACATGCTGTTGAAAATACTTTTTTTTGCTGCCTTGCATAGTTATTGGGAAAATTCATTAGGCACAAAGAGTAGCTGTCTTCATTTAGCACTAGAATATTAAAGATATGTGTATTAATGATATATTATCTTTTATTAGAGTAAATTCTTTCAGATAAATGTTTGCCTAGCATTTTGAAACTCTGTTCCATTGTTACGAAATACAAATGTAGAAGTCTATGCATTGTCAGTAAGATCCTTTGTCTGTTCCACCATTAGACTAGAAAAGCACCTGATACATATATTTGTATTCACAGGTGACTCAAATCATAGGGTACTCTAAAGATAGGTACTATCAGTTCCCTATTAAATTTTTATATTTTTATTATTTTTTTATTTTGTCTATATTGCAAATGTAAATCCACAATCTGCCTCATTAGAAATGCACTAAATGATTTATATATATACACACCAACACACCTCAGAGGCATCAGAGACAGACAAGTTACACATTACAATGTTTAGCTTTGCAATTTTCTTCTTATTGAACAGTTCCCTGAAACTTCTAAGTCAAAGACATATCCATCAGTCTTCATCAACACAAAGCCACCTGTAAAGGTCCCCAGAAATGTTTTGCTTTATAGGCATTTGTGCCAAAATTTTTTTTCCTCCTTTTTCTCCCTGGGATGAGTCAGGAAGACCAGAATCTGCCTAAGATTTTCTTAAAGCAGTTGAGCAAAGCAGAGGGGTTAAGGTCTGTTCAGCAAGAAGCCAATGACGCAGCCTTGCAAGTTAGATATCTGCAGGGAAGAGAATCCACATTGCAGATTTGGATTTCTGCCCACATCATTCCAGTAAGTGATACAGCCTAAGATTGTGCACTCAGTCTGCACTAGCACAGATGCAGGTTTCTACTTGAATATCTTTTAGCTTTAGGAAAGAATGTGCAACAAAAACGGGTTGCCTCCTTCTCCCCAAAACTATATGGAGTCTAACATAGAAAATAACAGAAGGGAACTCCTATAAGTTGTCTGAAGTGAGGACAGATAACCACACTATTGCAACAACATTCCTTATTTCCATATTATCTGGAAAACTTTCCACCTCTCTTTTCCTAGAAATGAAATGGAAAATTCAGTACTCTGTAGAAAGTGAAGATGTAACCCATTTTGTGTAATATGAAAAATAATCTGCACTTCACTGACTCTGAGAAGGCATACCTGCTTCCTAAACGGTCCTCTTTTTTCTTAGCCAAAAACAGTCGGCAAATATCTTTCGCTTCCTCTGTAAAGCTGGCATGTTCAAATTTCACCTCGTCTTCCAGAGTTCTTCTTCTCACCTCATCCTTATTGACCTTTTCTTTGTAATCCTTGAATGGTGTTCGCCCAGCAACCATCTCATATATAGAGCAGCCCATAGCAAACCAGTCCACGGGATAGCTGTAGTCTTCTTCCTTCAGGATCTCTGGAGCCATATAACCATTTGTCCCAGCCTATTGCAAACAGACAGACAGATTTACTCTACAGTGTCACTAATGAAATGCATACAGCTAAACAGACTAGTCTATAATTCTTCCAAAATATTAGTAACATTACTGATAGATTTTGTATCTAGAAACCCTGCATAATTGACTTCTTTTTATCTGGAGAGTGTGATGTATAACTGTTTTAGCATATGGACTGTATCTGTCTTTAAACATCTTGGCATATGGGAAAATATGCTTTTAAAAAGTGAAATGTCTGTGCAATTTCCACCTAAAAGTGGTTTATTTTTAAATTCATGTCTATCTTGCTTTCCTCTTCCATATTATTTTTTTTCCATTGAAGATAGTGTTGTTAGCTTTGTCCTGCAAACACAAATAGCAATTAATTTGAAAAGATTTAAAAAAAAGACAAAAATCAAGCAAAACAATCACTGATTCCACCCCGTTCAAAGGTTATAACTGGTCCAACACAGGGGTCTGCTGCCAGTGAGAAAACTCTCATCGAGCCAGTAGCTGAGCTGCATGAGGAAGTTCTCACCCGCCTCCCTCTTGGTGTCTGGATGGAAGTTCTACCATCAAGGGCCAAGAAAAACTGCTAAAATCATTGTAAGAAAGTAAACCTATATATTATAATTCATAAATTAAACTCATTCAGGTGAAGAACAAGTTTGTATTTCCTGACTAGAACAGCTGTCTGAATAAAGACTGTGCAGCACTGACGGCCCCTTCTCCAGAGAAGTGACCACTCTGGGAGGGGAATCTTCCTGCTTCCTTCCCAGGCCAGGCCTGGCACATTCCCCTTGGGGGACAGGCTGCAGTATCCAAAATAGCTCCTGCTGCCTGTCTCCCTGGGGAGCTGATTCACCTGGGAGGGAGGTGAGGGGATCAGGCTCTCCATGTGCTTTCAGCTGCACCGATATGGGGCTGAGGACGTGAGACTGCCATCGTACTGCATTCCCTCAGCTGACCCAGCACTTACTGCTGCTTCTGAGCCCGTACCTTTTGTATTTACCAGATTCAGCCAACGCTGACAGCTATGTCAGAAGTTGCCTGAACCTCTCAGATCTGTTTTAAATACTGGAACTGACGTATTACTAGTATTACAATTAAAAATGAAAAACTACGTTTGTGCCAAACCCCACTAAAGGTTATTCGAGACTGTCGTTATTGCTGCTACCAGAATACAAGTAGTGACAGAGATTCACTCCAAAGCAAAACAGTTAGAAAAAGGTAACTTAAACTTGAGCTCATTCTGGCAAATTGTACTTATAAAAAGCACAACTCATCAGATAAATCTTATTGTATGGGGTTGGGGTAATTCCTCCATTTTTGCAAATATAGGCACAATATTTCCAAGTCACATCTCCCTATAAACTTTAGCTTGTGTCACTACACATTATGACATGTACTCTGCAAAAAACAACATGTGCAGGATCAGTGTTAGCATCAATTAAAAAATAAGCTTAATGGACAGAAAATTAAATCCAGTTTGATTTTCTTCTTTGTATTTTTTTTACTTTTAGGGATATAGAGCAAAATCCTCCATTTCATTGAAAAACAGAAATGAGATGAGTAAAACAAAAATATCAGCCAGGTTGAAAGCAAAAGAAAGGGTTAAAAGAAAACTGGTGCATGCCTCACTAAAGCCCCAGTAGTACAGGCACTGCAGCAGCTGACATCATCTCCCAGGCAATTTATACTGCTAACATTGAATTTCTCTATGTAAAAGTTAATATTGAGAGATACTCTGACAGGATTACATTTTTAAGTATGATTACTGCTCTGTGGAGAAAAGGGGACAAGTGCTGAAACACAGACCACAGATCTCAGATCTCTCTGGCACCAGAAGAACCTGGAAGGGAGAGAAGAGGCTAAAAGCAGTCGAGAAGTTCTAGTACAAAAGGATGCACACAGAGCTCATTGTGGATTGGTGAACACAGCTCTAAAGAGGTTTCTGGAATATTTTTTCTTTTTTTTTTTTTTCCTCCTTCTGGGAAGCAATTAACATTCTTATTTTTACTGAGGTGAAGCTGGGGCACTAATGCCTTGAAGAATTGATGAGTCATATTATCATCAAAATGTGCCCTGACAGCACAGCATGGTCTTTCTGATAAGACATTACCTTTGCTGCAAGTTAGCATCATCACACAGGACCTGGATACGTCTGACATGGAAAAGTCAGAAATCTGTCACAAATGTGTCTCAAGGCAGCTCCTTCCAGACTGCCTCTCCCTCTTCCACTGGCGTTCTTTCTTCCTCAGTCGTTTTTTCAAAAAGAAATAGTTTCCAAGTAGCCTCAGTCTCTTCCATGTGCATTTTCCACACACCCTCCAATAGGACACACCATCCAGAAGAACACTGTGCTTTGACAAGGTGCTTGTGTTCCCCAAGGACAGAGAAAGCACGGCCAGAGTCGCAGACCAAAAAGACTCATGACCACAACTTAATGGAAAATAAAGATGGAGCAATGACAGCCTCCCTTCAGACTGAAGTGACAGGCTGTGGAGGAGCTGAACTGTGAACAAGAACCAGACTTCAAAATTTTAAATCAGTACCACTGAAATCTTTTGAGCTCTTATTGAACTGATCCAACTCAACCTGAGGAAGACTAGAAACATATTGTTCCTCTGATATGCCGAACCATTTCAATTAAGAATTTCATGAGAGCTGGCTTTCTCGTGGAATGTTATCCAAACTTGAATCTGAAAACAAATCTCTCCCAATCCTGAAGCTTTCCTACTATTCACAATGAAGGAACAGGCTGAGTATCAGGAATCTAAACCTAATCTCATAACCCCTAAGACTCAAAACCCACTAAAACAGTACTATTTTATAGCAGAAACAAACATCTTTCACAAGTAGTTAGCAATGATGTTTGAGAGATAAGAAATACAAAAGAAGGAGGGGGAAGAAATACAGAAATCTCTGCTATCTTTATCAAAACGGGTATTTGAAGAAAGGAAGAGAATGACATAAATTTTAGTCTTTTCCACCTATTTCTACGTATGTGTAACTTTAACAAAATCATTTGGGAAGAAAGGTGCGGAAGCCATAAGCATTTGCTGTATTAGGGAAGACAAAAAAGGAAATATTCAGCCTCCGGAACTGGAAGAAAATCCATCTTTCAAATGAAGATTTAATTATGCTTTAAGAGTAGATAGCATTAGAGGAAAGCTAAAACCCAACACCCCTACACTAATCATTATGGAGAACACGACGTCCAAGATCAGATCATCTTTCAAGGAAAAGAGATCCTATGGCAACAGGAAAGGCAGCCTCAGTGATTCAGGAGATGTTCATGTAAGGAGGTAAAACAGCTTTGTGAAGGGAGTTTTTAAACTGCACTAGCTCACTAGCAGTGAGATTTGAGCAGCAAAATAAAGTGTATTAGGCGGAAAACTTATCCACTCTTTCTCAAAGCGAATAGAATTAAAGTAATGAGTTAAATTACTCTCAGCAGGCCAAGGAATAAATAAGTAGATGTATATACTCAAATGCAAAAAGAAAAAAAAAAAAAGACAGAAAGCAAATTAAACGCTACCTGAAAAGATAAATGCATTATTTTTGAGAAGTCTCCTTCCCATGGGCTGGTATTGAATATTTAATTTAGTTAGAATTATCTGACCATGCCTCAGAATGGATAACTCTGAGTATGGGATACTGGTATTTTATCACACAAAAAATCACTAGGTTTGTGTGATTCTACAGATGTTTTAATTCAATGTTATATATATAAGTAAATTCAGAAGATGTATATTAACTGAAACCCACTTTTTCATACTAGACCTTATTTTATATGGATAAACTTCACTCTTTTAATGGAAACAGGAAAAATAAAAAACCCACACTCAATTCCTTTGTTGTCAACTCTACACAGCTATGATGTCCATTGGGTTTTGAGTGAGACTAAGACCAAATACATTATTTTCTTCTTTCCTGTAGAATTCTTGGTAAGACAAGGAACCATTTGAACATATGTGTTGACTGTTCAAGTGATCTTACAGAGATAAACACATGGTATTACACCTTCACTAACCTGGAAGCACTTAATGGGACACAATAAATAAAAATATTACAAAGAAGACAAGGAATGTTATATTATCCCAACTTTTTGCAGAAGGCTGAAATCATATGCCATTGCAGAGGCACACAACTTTTTGAAGCATAGTCAGTATAACACTTGCTATTTTTTGCTTGCTCTCCATTTAATACTGTCTTTTGTGATGATGATCAGGATGCCTTATTTGCATATGCTGTTTGAAATACAAAAATAGTCATTACATGTCAGTCAATTAAATTTTAATTGATTTGCTTTTGAAAAGGGTTCACAAATCTCCTCCCTTTATTTCACTATCTTGAGAACAACACAAAATACAATTTTTCAATAATCCTCTAAAAAGCAATGACCAAATGCTGCCCTGGGATACATTAGTGAAGAAGTTCTGTTAAGTGGAATTGTTGCTTTCAGTGTGGTTTGACAAGGCATAGTAGAAATGACTCATCTGAAAGTATACAAATGTTTCTTCTGTGAAATGCGATCCTGAATAAATTTTTAAAAGGTCACATAATCATAATCTTTTAGCAATACAAGATGCGATCCTGTGAAACACTAAGTGGACTCAGTTCCCAGCGCAGTTAATGGGTACTGGGCACAGCACAGCTCCGAGCAGAGTGAGGCCCACACTCACATCCTCACACACTGCTGCCCCAGAAGGGAAAGCCCCTCCAACACCACCCTGATCCAGCTTCCAGCAGATGCAGGCAAGAAACAGAACTCTCTGGAGCTTTCAGCAGCACAGAAACAGGCAAATGAGGAGAAACAGGATTTAGATCTCTCTACCTTTTCCCACAGATCTCTGCAAAATAAACTCAATTGATATCATAAACCAAACAGTAAAGCAAATCAGAACGTCTATCTTTTGTTTGCCATGGCACAAGAACTGTTGAACAGAGGAAAAAAAACAAGCTGAGTTTAGCTCTATCAGCTGTTTCCTGGGGCTCGGTCCTTCCTTCCTCCAAGGGGTGCCACTGCCTGCTTTGTTCTCTTGTCCAGCTGTTCCTCCACTCCTTCAGCAATGGCCTTAACAGACCCTGCAGGAATGCAGGAACAGACCACAGAATTCGCCTCTCTGCACACAAGCTAATAGGCCCTAGATGTGGAGAACAACAACTGATCTACCTCTGTCACTCACTTTACCATCTTAATTCTTCTCCCAAGAGCCACTGTGAGGAGGAAGGAGCGTAATTTAAATGAGTCACACTGAACTGCAGTTACTCCACGGTTTCTCACCACATGTTCATACAGTAACAAGAAACCTGCTGATCAAATTAATAGGCAACTATCCTTCAAAAGAAGATAAAAAATCAAATTAAATACGACAAAATGTATATCTCACAGAACAAAGATTTCAGCATATTTTTAATGCTTAGCAAAGGGAAGGACCTTCCTTTGCGATGGTGCATCATAAACTGATGGGCTACTGAGAAGAACACAAGGACCATTCAGAATACCAGGAAGAGATAATGAGAAAGACTGTATAGGAGCTTAGATGCTACTGAATCCCACATGCTTACACAAGTTCCAAGATCAAACTTTTTTTTTGTTTTCACATAGGAACAACATTTTCATAGGGAAACTGTCTGCTTTAAAAAAACCCACACAGAAAACGCACAAAAGGGACAAAACAAATTTCTGCTATATCAGAAAAAAAAAGAAAACAAAACTGCCTCTGGGTTTAAAGTCACTAAATGGAATAGCAAAATCTCCACCATTGGTTTTTACTCTTTTAAGTTTGAAGGCAGTTGCACAAATGAAAGGGAAGGCCACTCTGGGCAGTAGGGAACAGGCTGCCTCTCTGCTCCTACTTGGGAAGAGAAACAGACACAGGTACAGCATGTTTTCCAGTTTAGATTCACATTCTATGGAAGTCAAAGGAATAAATGGCTTGAGGAACGGCAGTCCACTAACTGGGCACCAATTTTAACTTTGGATTCTAGAGCATCTCCCCGATTTCTTCTGCGTGATCTCACGTAAATCTGTGCCTCAGATCCCTACTGGAGATAGAACCTGCTAACATTCCTGCCTTGGGGAAGTGTCATCAGAAGATTCATAGACAGAGAAGCAATCAGACATTATAGGGATGGAGCATTTTGGACAAGCAGAACACTTGGTACAGACTCAAAACCACCCAATTAGAAATCAAGAATTATAAGGGTTCTCTGGTCTTCCTGTAACATGATTTTCCCTTTAATTTCCTTTTAAATTTCTCCTGACCATTTCCAATCTATAATGTGGGAATAATAATACTCCAGAGATGTTTATGGTTTCATTATTTAATGACAACAGAATACTCCATGAACACTGTTAATATGGGAGAAAACTCTTCATCTACTTAGCTCTGTCTATATTTTATGAAGCTCTTCATAATGAATGCAAATACTGTATCATGGCAGCACAAGTAGGCTGGGGACATGCAAGAGAAATTCTGTGCTCTGTGCCAGGGGACTGCAGGGTGCCCTGGGAAGGAGATGGGCCCTCCAAAGTGGGTACAGTTGCTGTAGGTTAAGCAGAGCGAATGTCAGTGAGGGCTGGACAGTTACTACTGATCACTGAAACCCACGGGATTTCATCCACCTTATCTTTCAGGATTATGACTAATGCTGGAGGTACGATTCTTTAAAATGTCAATGCAGGAAGATGGGTATTGGCTGCATCAGACCAGAGGCCCATATGGCCAGTTTACTGTCAGTGAACTGGCCAAAAAATGGATGCACAGGGAAGTTTTTAAGAACCTGGTGTGTACATTGAGTTACACTGAGACTTCTTTAACACCTTCCTAGACTCCAACTACTTGCAGTTTAAGGGCTTCCAGAGACAGAAATGGTTTCTCTCAACAAAGATGTTTTACATCAATTGTCCACTCTCCCCCTAAGTAGATAAATTCTTAGACACTACAAGACTTTTTGCAGGAGAGTCCTGTGTTGAGAACCACCCACCTGTCACCATTCACTAGTGGATTTTAAATTGTACGTTCATTAACTGAAACTACTCATGACAGTAGTGTCATGACAGGGATGTCACATATGTTCCAGCAAGAATAGAAGTATAACACCATCTCACATCTTACTATTCATGCAATACTGCTTCTGGTCAAAGCTGTCAAATCAAAAGTTCAAAGAACATTGTCAGCCAAATGCTGCATTTGTTGTCCTATGAAACAAAAACATCTTTGATGATGGTGAGTCAACAAGTGGCACACTAGATGATTTACCAGAGATAATTTCAGAATGTACACCATTTTTATAGAAAATGCCATAGCATTTATTGTGAGATTAAACTGAATCAAGAACAATGTTAAAGTCATGAAAAGACACCTGAAGATACATCATGAAGGGCTCCACTGTCTTTCCCAGATAGAAAAAGTGTCACATGAGTGGCATGCCATGTGTAGGAAAAGCATTTCATGGGACACATTGCATTCTCAAAATTTTACATGACTACAGTATCCTTCCTGCCATCTCCAAAACTGCAGAAAGCAGAATGGTCCCACAAAATAATTTTTGCTCCCTTCACTTGCATAATCACGGCATTTATAGAATTTAGGTTGGAAAAGATCCTAAAATCATTGAACCCAACCATTACCCCAGCACTACCAAGCCCATCACTAAACTATGTCCCTAAGTGCCACATCTACACATCCTTCCAGTACCTTTAGTGGTGAATGGTGATTGCATCACTTCCCTGGGCAACCTCTTCCAACACTTGGCAACCCTTTTGGGGAAGAAATTTTGCCTAATATCCAATCTAAACCTCCCACAACTTTAGGCCATTTCTTGTCCTGTCCCTTGTTGCTTGGGAGAAGAGGCCCCTCGGCTACAATCTCCTTTCAGGGACTTGTAGAGAGTGATAAGGTCGCCCCGGAGCCTCCTTTTCTCCAGTTCCCTCAGCTGCTCCTCATCAGACTTGTGCTCCAGACCCTTCCTCAGCTCTGTTGCCCTTCTCTGGACACGCTCCAGCACCTCAATGTCTTTCTTACAGTGAGGGGCCCAGAACTGGACACAGCACTCAAGGTGTGGCCTCACCAGTGCAGAGTACAGGGGCACAGTCATGGCCCTGGTCCTGCTGCCACACTACGGCTGATCCAGGCCAGTATGCCATTGGCCTTCTTGGCCATCTGGGCACATGATGGCTCATGTTCAGCCAGATGTTGACCAACAACTCCCTTTTCCCATTGGGCAGTTTTCCAGCCACTCCTCCCCCACCCTATAGCACTGTAGGGGGCTGTTGTGATCCGAGGGCAGGACCCAGCACTTCACCTTACTGAACCCTGTACAATTGGCCTCGGCCCATCAATCCAGCCTGTCCAGATCCCTCTGCAGAGCCTTCCTCCCCTCCAGCAGATCCACACTCCCACCCAACTTGCTGTCATCTGTGAACTTGCTAAGGGTGCACTCAATCCCCTCACCCAGATCATTGGCAGACATACTAAACAGGGCTGGCCCCAGCACTGAGCTCTGGGGAACCCTGTTGGTGACTGGCCCCAGCTGGATGTAATTCCATCCACTACCCCTCTCTGGGCCCAGCCACCCAGCCAGTTTTTATCCCAGGGAACAGTGCACCCATCCAAGCCATGAGCAGCCAGTTTCTCCAGGAGAATGCTGTGGGAAACAGTGACAAAGAATTTACTACAGTCCAGGCAGACACATCCACAGCCTTTCCCTCGTCCACAGAGTGGGTCACCCGGTCTCAGAAGGAGATCAGAATGGTGAGGCCTCACCTGGAGTGCTGTGTCCAGTTCTGGGCCCCTCAGTTCAGGAAAGATGTTGAGGTGCTGGAGCAG
>JAWWES010000011.1:14971251-15093978 GCA_035583135.1 Lophotriccus pileatus
TGGTCTAGCAACTGTGGTGGTAGTGGATCAGGGGTTGGACTTGATGATCTCAGAGGTCCTTTCCAACCCATCTGATTTTATGATTCTATGATTCTGTGGTCAAGCAGGACCTGCCATTCACAAAGCTGTGCCGCCTGGGCCTGATCCCTTAGTTGTCTGGTATGTGCTGCATGACAGCTCTCAAGAAGATCTGCTCTATGACCTTCTCAAGTACCAAGGTCAGGCTGACAGGCCTGTAGCTCCCTGGATGCTCCTTCTGGCCCTTCTTGTGGATGGGCATTGCACTTGCTCATGTCCAGCCAAAATAAGGCCTCATTTTGAGTCCAAGGGACCTCCCTGGTTTGCCAGGACACCTGGTAAATGATGGGAAGTGGCTTGGTGAGCACTTCCGCCAGCTCCCAGCTGGCCCCACGGACTTGTGTGGATAAGGCCACATTCTGTAAAGTCTATGTTTCAGAGATTAAAAAAAACCCAAAACATCTGCCATGGTGATGCAGTTCAAAACAACTGTGACTGTCAAATTTTTTAAGAACAAAGTTCTGCTAGTAAAAACACCAACCTTACATATCATACTTAAAAATTCATAAGCAGAATGGTGGTTTTGAAACTGCAAAACAGCAGCAAGTCTCTCTAATTCTGAACAAAGGAGCTGTCATTTTTCAAAGTGCAAAGGAAGAACAAATTTTTACAGAATCTTATCCAATAAGAATTCCATTTGATAATGAACAAAGGTCAACTGTAGAATAGCTTGCTGAGTTATTTTTTATTTCCCAAGTCTAAACCCTCCTCCCGCTTCTCAACTGCCTTGAAATTAAACTGCAAGTTTCAGGAACATCTAAATAGATTTCCTTCTGTTTTCCTAAGAAATAGAATCTTACAATAAACAAACATACAGGAGGGCAAAAGGACATTTTGAGTAAGATTTTAACCAAAACATGTTTTTCCTATAAAAATATTATGATGTCCTTCAAATATATAAAACATAGCACAGGAAAACTGTGAAGAAGCCTGAAACCTCTGAAGATATGAATGCACTTTTATAAATACTACAAAAATATGTTTGTGTTATTTTTCGCAGTTATTATGTCAATATTTAAGCTCTCTGGCTCACACACATCTGCAAGAAAGTCCTTCACAATTTACATGCAACAGTTGCTTTGCACAAAAGCCATACCCAGTAAGGGCAGAAAGTTCTTCCCGAAACAAACAGCAAATACGCACTGACTTCTGGAAAAATGGAATTAAGTCCTCTATATTTTGACATGCAGAGAATATGAGGGTACTGCATAGAAGAACAAACTGACTTTTCTCACAACATTCTTAGGTTTAACTAAGGTCTAATTAAGAAATACTGCTTTTTGGATAAGGGCAGGAGCACTTGACAAGAAGTGAATTTTGAGTAGTGTGAGAAAAATTTGCAGAGACTTCATGAAAAAGGTGACAGGTCAAACTGTTCAAGTGGAGAAACTTGGGATGGAGGCTCCTCATTTCTGTCACATATGAAAAAAAAACTAGTTCAAGAGTCAGTCAGGTACATAAACAGCCAAAACACTTGGTCTATAAAAAGCCACCTTTGCAAGATCTCAGTTTCTCCTGGTTGTCTATTTCAATTATGTAAGACGGAGAGAATATCAACATTTTAAAAGTCATAATTTTAAGATACAAGCTAGTTTTTATACAGAACGACCCACACATCAGATGAGATGTTACAGGCACATTTGTATGAAATCATGATATTTCTTAAAGTCCTGAATAATTTTATTACCACTGGAAAAGCGTTTGTTTCCAGTGATGTCACACTTACTCTGCCTGAGTAAGTGTGAATATATGCATTTCTTGGCAGATTGCACAGGTAGATTGGATATTAGAAAGTTCTTTACAGAGAGAGTGATCAGGCATTGGAATGCCCTGCCCAGAGAGGTGGTGGATTCACTGCCCCTGGAGGTGTTTAAGATGAGGCTGGATGTGGCACTGAGTGCCATGATCTAGTAACCACAGTGGGGTTGGATTAAAGGTTGGACCTGATGATCTTGGAAGTCTCTTCCAACCCAGTTAATTCTATGATTCTATGATTCTATGAATGTATCACAAGAAGATCCCGTCTAATCCATGTTTGATGAAGAAACACTACACTGTAAGTAGCTTTCAATTACCTTCTACTTTCTTTTATTTCCAAGACTGTTGTTATTCAAACTTTTGTGTTTTTTTTTTTTTTTGTGATTTCTCCATTCCAAAGCCAGTTGGCACTTCACAAAGACAAATTAGCACACATAGTGAAATTAAAGTTTTCTAAATTCTGTCATTATTGCTGTACCAATTACTTACAACTGCCTATATATGTTCAAAGTAACATTCACATAGAAAGCTGGATGTTTCTACTGGATGCTTTAGCAACTGAGAAGAAAGGGAAAAACTGAGGCTGGGTATCCAACTCTTTCTAGATCTTTGTAAGGAGCACTGCTTCTGAAATATTAATATTTATAACAGTTGCAGGCAATTGCTATAAAGCACACAACTATTTTTCCAAAGGAGTATATTTAATGCCAGGAGAATACCAAAGCTTCTACTTCAATTACATAAGTATTAAATCACAAGTTGCACAATGCCTTTGCTGCAGCATAAACACACACTGCTTTTTAGGGAGACCACATTGAAGTCACTCATTTAAAAGTCAAAAAACCTTTCTACCCACAAAGAAAATTTGGCTGGTGAACAGTATATAAATGTTATAGTTTCATAGACACCCTCACTGAAAACTTAGAAAATGTCTAAAACGGGATCTCATTAACTAGCTCATTACTTGTGCCACGTGACGATCTAATCACCTAATAAGATTTACAAAGGGATTAATGGATCCTCCAGGTGATGTGTGGGTGATGTGCATTTATTCATAAGTGAGGGGCTGGGAATTTTTTTTATGCTTTGAAAGCATAAGAAATTTCATCTTTAATAGCTTGTACACCCATGAGAGGTGTACAGAACTTTCAGAATTCATCAAAATAGTGTATTGTTTGCAATTTCTACTAAAATGAATACACAGATAAATCCATATATTACATTCTATAGATCAGTAGTAATATCCCTTAATTAGTGACTGAAAATTGTAAGCCTTAAATTGTCAGTGGAGACCATCATCCAAAATCTCAGAAACAGCTCCATGACGTTGGGCACTTCACTCAGATACCACTACAATATAGATTTGGCCTGGAAGGAATATATTTTCTGCTTTGGCTTATAAAAATGCCCTTATAAAACTGTGTCCACAAAATGGTGAACTGATTAGATTTCATTTGATAAACCTGTCTTGGAGCCACATATCCTTTTGAGTGAAAAAACCCAAACCTATATAAATCACTCTTTTTAAAGTGATAACAGTTTGGTAGTCACACTCAAAAAGCATGCTATGATGTAAATTTTCTGCTGATTTTAAGTCACAATAGAAGTGTGAACAAAAATCACTTTAACAGCACCATTTTTATTTTATTACAGGGCTACATGGTGAAGCTTAATGCAAACTTCATAAATCTGTTCTTTGGTCTTCCCGTGTATGACATTAGTATAAATAATAAAAAGATCTAGCCCTCACACAGTGTCTCTTAGAAGGAGCTTTCAAAGGATTCAAACATGACTAGTTTACAGAAATGCAAAATGATACTGGGAATTATTACTGTTTTAACTCACTCATGATACAGAAAATGAAAAAAAATACCTACTTTTTCTTTCTCCTTATTTCAGTGTTCTGAATTAATAAAACTGCTCTTACCAGAAATTCCTGTAACACACTACAATCATGCAGTACACTATTCATTGCAGCTTTTGCCCTAATAAAAGCACACAAACAACGGTGATTAGAGCTTCCAAAAACAGTGAACAACAGAAGAAGAGTCATTAACAACTTGATGACTGTCACAGGTGAGGAACAACCATCTTGACCAGTATTGCTTTGAGATTCAACCTTAATACCCACAGAAGTGGTTACACATTGCTGAACACACTGTTTCATTTTGGGTTTTTCTGTCTGCCAAACTCCACATGTTTACACGTAAGACAAACTGCCCTTCAACATCATTATTTTTTCTGACCATAGTAACTGCATCTGGAACTTGTACGGCACAGAAAGTTACAGCTTTGGGTTCACTGATCAAAATGCAATCTTCACAAACAACACAACATTCCCATTTCATGTAAGTTCTACTTAAAAACCTGCCTTAGCTGTCAGAGAAGATGCATTTCTGTATCCAAAACACTAGGCAGTCCCATTTTATAATTATTTACCATCTATACATACAGCAGTTTCCATCTTTTCTTTCAGTGAGAACTAAAACCACTCATAATACGAACTTCCTAAACTGCCAGGAAAAGAAAATTTCCTTCAAAATCACTGTATTTACCAATATCAAAAAACGTGTACTTCAAGCATGATGCAAAAGGCCACTAGAAGGTCCTCTCTTCTACTGAATTTCTAGTGTGAAAGGCTTGGGGAGTTTAACATAAGGCAATCAGACCAGGTTATTATAATGTTGCTTCTGTTTCTTCATATTCTTAGTGTATTTCAGACATATTCTCTCATTATATATATTTTTAAGCTCCAGATACCTTGAGAGAAATAGGCCTTTTTCATAGTTAAGCTCCCTACAAATTTCTTGTGTAAACCTCCTGACGATATTACAAATCCAGGTGAGTTCGGGATGACCACAGGCACAGCTAAATGCTGCACAATCTAATTTACACAAAAAATCCAGCTGGTTATCCATCTTTTTCTCCCTACACATGCAGACAGGCAGGTACATTTGCAAACTGTCAGATGTGCTAACTTTATCAGGAATTAATTTGCGGGGAGGAGAAATGTTGGCAATGGTTTATTGTGCAGCACCATGAACACCTGCAATGCAATCACTTAAGCGTAACGTATAAGACATTGTATTCTTCTAGGAGCAAAAGTGGAATACAAGGAGTCATATATTTGACCGCTGCTCATTAAACAATTAACTGGTTAAATCCCTGACTATGCAGGATTGCTCAAGGCACAAGGCATCTGCCCCCCTAAAATGATTGGTTCAAGAGCTTAAGAGAAACAATAGGTCAAGTTGATTCTACTCTTTCTGTGCAAAATAAGTTATTTTACTACATGCAGCATCTAGAGAGTCAATTAACCAAATCTTCTTACAACCTGTTTCTTAGAATGAAATGACTACGTAAGGTCTTTAGCAAAGAATAAATTGTGGGGAATTAAGTCCTGGACTCATCAGGCATTAGAATAGAACAGCTTCCCTTCCCACTTCTCATGTTCAATGAATTTGTACTCACCCTCTGAGTTATGGGTTTTCCCTCTTTGACTTGCACTGCCAAGCCAAGATCAGACAGTCTGCAATTCCCATTATCATCCAGGAGGACATTTTCTGGTTTCATATCCCGGTACACAATGTTGATGGAATGGAGATGCAGAATCCCACAGGTGATCTGAGCTGAGTAATAGATGATCCTCTTCATTTCCAAACCCCGTTCTCCCACGTTGTAGATGTGATACTTCAGATCCCCTCCATTCATGAGACTCATAACAAGACACAGGTGAGTTTTGCTCTCATAGGCATAGGCTAGTGTGACTATGAAAGGGCTGTTAACCTTCTCCAGGATCTCTTTCTCCAGCAGTGCCATCTTCTCTCCACTTTTCTTTTTCAACCTTTTTTTATCCAGTTTCTTGCAGGCATACATCTTGCCAGTATTTTTCACCTGGATGGCACAAACCTAGAGAAGATGCATATGGAAAGGTAATGAAGGAATTTTACACAGGGACAGGAATATCAAGGGTAGTAATAGGCAGAAACTGGGGAATCACTGATGCCTATCAGTGGCTGCTGATGCTAACTTCCATGGAAGAGTATATTAGCAGAGAAAATAAGGGGGAAAAAACAATAGTACAATCTGTTCTGTTCTGAACCAGTATACGGTTGACCTGGTGCAAAGTTCTTGAGGACACCATTAGCAGACATGTGTTAGCAAAGGAAAGGAACAAGGACAAGAACAAAATTCTGCAACCAAGAGAAGCAGCAGCACATACCGATTGCATCTGTATAAAAGAGTTAAATTCTCTTGCCTCTCAAAAAAGGTAATCTCATTCATACTGTAATTTGGGAACAGATCATGCTATTCCCTACACTGCAGCTAGGAATTATCTGGGAGTGTGTGAGCTACCACAGGCTACAATGGTGCCAAGGAGCAGACTAGTATTTAACTATACGGACAGTCACGTAAGTTTTTGTAAAGAAGCCTGTATTTTTACTAGCATAGATACAGAATGTAGAAACTTTAAAGCAGCTCTTCACTAACTCTATCACAGTACAAATAACCCAAACCAGTTCCTGGAAAATGGGCAATCTGAAGGGGCAGTTTTGCAAATCTTTACACAATTTTTTAATCCACTGCTCTTTGCAAACCCACCTGCTAGTCTTGAAAAGGGAGGGATGACTCACATCCTTAAAAGTGCAGCTCTTACCTCTCCAAAGCCACCTTTGCCCAGCACTCGGAACTCATAGAAGTATTTATCAGTTACTGGTTGCTTCTCAAAAACTTTCCATTGGATGAATTTGTCATAGAAAGGGCTTGTCTGGAAATCCTGGAAGGGCTTTTCTTTAAGGAAGAGTTTGGTTTCGTCCCTGGCCAGCTGAATGATATTCTCATAGTCTTTTGCAGTAGCTGCCTGGCATTTGCTGGCCAAGTCAGAGCTCATGAAAGACAGATGGTTTTTGGAGCCTTCCTTAAGAAAATTGGTCATCATATTCTCCATGGTACTGTTCTTGATGTTGTCCTCTGCCAGCTCCCAGTTTGACACCTCATCCAGGAAGTCCCTAGCTACCAAATATTCTGGCACTGTCTCTAAGAAATCTCTGAAGAATTTCTTGCCAATGGGCTGCTGCTCACAGATGCTGTCATAATCAGCAACAATGGCCTCTCTCTCCTCTTTGCATTGGTCAAGTTTGGGCAGTGAAAGGCTCTTACGTCTCTTTTGCATCTCCTTGGTGTCTCCCTCTCCACTCTTCCTGGCCTGGAGGTAGGCCGTGTTGGCAATCAGGTTGTCGAGCCCCCCCATGTCACACATCTTGGCAAGCTCTTGAGGTGGCAGAGCCTGGTTTCAGACAAAATGAGTAACTGGCCCAAGTGCTGTGCTGGAGCTGCCCTGCACTTCTCCCTGCCACTGGTGTGTTGAGGGCTTCTGAAAAACACCAGAGAGACCAACTGCTTTTGCATTAAATACCTCTCAAGGATTTTCACTAAGTACCTTTAGATATATGCACCATTTGTGGAAAGTGACTGGTAAGAGGTTTCTCTGTAAGGAGCTTTGAGTTTGCTATGTATAGCTTAGGGATGACATCCTGGGCAAACCTTCCCACTGGCAGCACCAAATGCACGTGGTTCAGCTGGTGTTTTTCAGAATGGGCCCTGACAACGCTTAAATGTACTAAGATTCCCCCTACTTGCACTCTCCCTGGCTGCTGGGAACGTGCAGAGAGTCCCGTCTGAAATACATGCTCTCTCCAACTCAGGAGCACTTTGGTCACCGTCAGGACAGCCCTGGATCTCCCTTGCTTGACAAAGAACTCCAACATAGCCACAGTTACATATGCTGGGATCTGATTTTATGAAAAGCTTTTATCACAAATCTGCCATGCCTGAAACAGAAGCTGACATAGATGAATGTGAGATGTTGAGCTTTAAATTACCACAGAACTTGAGCATCTACACTTCCAAAACTCAAGTTATACTCAGCATCAGTGATGAGCTCCACAGACAGCTCATGCTAGCCCGGATGCCTGGCATTGCTCTGTCTGAGCAGATTACGTGCAGGCTAAGAACTAAAAATAGTGATGCCTACATACAAAACAACGTACACTTCTGACTTCATCTCCTACCCACAGAAAAAGGAAAACCACTTCACGTGACCAACCAAATCTTGCCAAAACACTTCCAAATTTTGACCTCAGTTTATTTTCCCTGCTGAGCTTCATGACAGAAAGTGTCAGGATGAGAAGATGGCAACTCCATATAGCTGAGGTGACATCAACAAAGGGACAAAGCTGATTATAATCAAGTGAAGGCAAATTCCACTTGACTTCACTTGCTGGCTGCCTACCAGGAGGCATTTTTTCTCCCTCAAAAGAATAAAAATTATGCATGGCACTTACTAGGCTAAGCCCCCTTCTGCTGTGGAGTCAGGTGATTCGGCTGTTAAAACTTTCTTTAAGTGTAAGGAAGTTATTATGGAAACAAGAAAAGACGTTTCATGATTCCTCCAGCAGCACTAGGGTCAAGCTGTACTCTTGAGGTCAAGGTCAAGTTTCTTCCCCCATCTTAGAGCAAGCTGAAGAGCTGAATCACGAAAACTAAACATCAAGAGTAATAACAGGAACCTTTCAGACTCCCTACAGTAAGTGCTAAGCCCTTCTTGGCTGCTTTTTGCCAGTCTACTACCAGGCAATATTTTGTTTTTACAATCATTAACCCCGTCTTTGTTGAATCCATTTGACATAAAATTCATACTTAACCAAATTACCTTGGAGATGTGTTTTGCAGGTGTGACTGAGAGGGCCATCTAATGCAAACTGCTGTGTGTGCCTGTTAATGCCAGTACTCTGAGGAGCATTTGAAAGCCTGTCCAGTTCTGCCAGGTGAGAGCAAGCAGGGCCAGGAGGTGGTTACATAAAGGGCTGAACAGTGCAGTGTGGGCAAAGCTCAAAATAGCCAGAGGAAGGAATGGGGAATTCTCCTGGTGGCTTTTCTGAAAAGGGTGCCTAGAGCAACACATTCCTGTAATATCCTGGGTAGAGAGGGAAGAAAGGAGGTAACAAAACTTTCATTTCAAGTCCTAAAATTCAGCAGGATCAGAAGAATTACATTTAGTCAGAATGCCACCACAGGTCAAAGAGCAGCAGTACAAATGGCTGGTAGCTGGGGTCCTAAGGCTGAACTCAAGCTTAGCCCAGCTACTGATATAGTCATGTCTAAGCAAATCAAGAGAATACCTAATGTTTATGGAACCTGTGTAAGACAAACATTTACAGCTCCAAAAACCATTCTACTCTGATAAATAGACTCTTTCCTACTTTCTATGGAACTTAAACTTTCACTAAAAAAACATAATTTCATGAAAAGCAAAATCAAACAATATGATCATTCAACTCATATTCATTACTCCGGTCACTTTTGAGACAAGACTCTAGCTAGATGTGCTTGCTGACTTACCCAAATCAGTATTTTATTAAATTTATTAAATCACAGGAAAAAAGGAGCTCAGCATTAATCTATTAATTGATAAAAGCTGTTTAAGATAGTGTTACCTACTCATAAAATAGTATGTTTATGTGAGAAGCAAAACTGATTTGTTTTGCAGGCACAAGAGGTGAAAAATGACAGAACTGAAAATGCGGACTTATTAAGAACCATGCTACTGGAATATCAGGATATGATTTGGAAAAGAAAATTTCTCTGGTGCAAAGCTCATAGAAAGAATGGAACCTAAGCACATCCTAAATCACAGACAAAATACGCAGGACTTAAAATTCATTACCTTATGTTCTAGATGAACCTCAATTACTGCTCAACAAGATACTTATAATACACAAACAGATATGCACAAGTATCAGCTGCTTTGATTTCAACAGTAACTTCCCCAATACCTCATTTGTGTCAACATCCCTTTGATCCAACACTTTGGAAAAACTCTTCTACAATTGTAATTCTCAGGTACTCTTGCACATGATGTGAACTAAAAGTAGGGCTTGGTCCTCTCCATATTCACCTACAGACCAAAGAAAGATGAAGAAAGAAGTCCTCTGATGGCACTGTGAGAGGTTATAGGATGGTCCCATTACCCTGGGACCAAAGTCAGGCAGAGAAAATAGACAGTAGGTAAGATACAGTTTAACTCTGACAGCTAAAATTTATTTCCACATCCATTCATGGGTTTTTTTGCAAAAATTCTGGGAATACTTGTACACAAAAGAAATACTCCTCAATGATGTAAATGCTATAGGCACTTCATTTCTACTGTAAAAAGACATCATGTGGGATAATGACAAGGGATGTGACACGGTGTAACAGTGACACAGAGGATTTTTTTGATCTCAGTGTGTAATGAGACAAAAGCTGTATTTAAAAAATTTAAAACATCTTAAATACAAGATTACAAGTAATAAACAAAACCACAGTAAACTCTGCATAAATGTTTGATGACACAAAGATTGCCATTGCAAGTACTTTATACCGTGAAGATAAAGCTCTTTAAATGTACTTAAAGAGAACCAGATAGAAGTACATCTGCTGAGAAACATATTAAACATTTAAGATGATAATTTTGAAGTAAACAATGCATATAATATTGCTTCAATGTCACCCACGTTTATTAACCATTTTATTAATCCTGAATTTTTTTACAGACTTCAAGCAGTAATTCTATCTCTCCATTACACATATTAAAAATACCCCACAGCATATGTTCAGATTAATAGTAATTACTTTGGATATTCAGGGAAAAGACAAAGTCAGAGGCAAGCAGTTAAATACTTGTAAGAAAAAAAAAAGACCACAATTCCTATAAAAAAGATAATATATTGAGGATTTCCACAAAAATGAAACAATGCTTCCAAAGCACTGTAATCAGTACAAAGATAATAAAGAAATTTCTATCAACTGAATTTTCATGAAACCACAACTAAGCATTTTTTCCCATAAATTGAGTTAGTGCTTGCTTTCCTTGGATATTTAAATGTTCCATTTTGTTTGCTTCCTATATTTGTGAGCTAACCAGCAAGACTGTCTACACCTCTAGTTAACTGATATCAAATCCATGTCTTTGCACCAAATCTCTCTGGATTACAAATACATGTCTCCACGATCATTAACAGAAATATAAATTAAAAATTATTGATGTGGTTAAATTTTAATATTATGGTGTAGAAATTATGTACAGATTACCAGAGAGCAGCAGACTTAGAGATACAACAAAAATCATAAAGAAAATCTGAATTAGAAATGTTTAATACAGTGTGATGGAAAAAGCACATGTTTTAAACACTCTTCATTTTAGATTAAAAACCAAAACAGTTCCTAAAAACCACACTGACTGTGTTTTTGTATACAATATTACTTAGAAAACATTATCTTTATCTTGACAGTAAACTATGCAGTGTATCAGACTTACAGGCAAGGTCACCCTTTCAATTAATTCATTTATCTATGGAAAAACTTTAAATTAGGGCATAATCTGCACCACCACACTTCTATGCTCTGAAAAAGGTAACACTTTATTGTAGCAGATACATTTTAAAGCGGTGTCTCTCCTTTCAGCTGGGGAACATGTGCAGTAAGACTGACCATTGCCTCCTCCTACAGCAAAGAGCAACAAACCAAACCCACACTGATCTTGCAGCAGACAAACTAAAGGAGTCGTGTTGTGATTGACATGTTCCGTTCTTTTGCACTGAGCACATGGCATAAGACACACACTATTTCAACAAGTTCAACAGACAACAAACTTCCAGTTTTTATTTGCCTATTCTCTGGACTACCCAGTCCTGCTGGCAGAGGGGACAGCGATTATTCTGTTTCACCCACAAGGACATGCAGCAATTGTGGAAGGAATGATTGCATTCTCCCCAAACCACTGAAAGAGAAGAAAGAACATGTTCCAGTCACACTCAGCTGATCAATCAACAGCTACAGCAAAGTCCAAACTATCATTATCAAATATTTACAGCCACTGGAAGCTTTAGAGATAAAACAGGTCATCACTAATTTATCCACTGAAACTGGAGTATTATAATTATTCTGAAGATAATCAGTTCTCTGTCATCAACCTTTTACTTATTTCCAATTATGTAAAAAGGAAATGCATATATTCTCACCTTCCTGTATAAGGTGACACAGTTTTGTCAATGTATAAACACACTTATCAGTTCTGTCCAGGAAACAAGTGCAACTATCCCTTTATCTTCCCCAGTACCAAAATAAAGGCAATGCACTACTGACTCACTATCACAGAAAAGGGTCTCGCCCAATTCTCAAGGGAAATGCTTCCACTGAGATTTATGATATCAAGGAGGCACATGTGACACAGCATATAGCCTTAAAATGGGTCCTTAGACCACAACTCATTCACAGGCTACAATTCTTTCAACACAACAAAAAGTGTTATCTGTTGGCCATTTACTCCTGAACAGTATCAGTTACTTTGATTTTTCCCTTATTAGCTCATTTTGCCCACAAAAATAGAAAGGTATCAATCAAAGGAGTGCTGTAAATCCTTCTTTTTCCTCTCTATCTTAAATAGGACACTTAGCAAGCCAAGTAAGATGTCTAGAACAGGAAAATCCTCTTCTCTTTAAAACAATCATTCAAAACCAACAGTGGATTAAGTTTGAGACAATATACTTCAAGACACAAAGCACAACGGCATGGAAAGGTTTTCCACTGGTTTAAAAGTTGACTTAAAGGTTTAAAGCAAACTCTCTGAAACAGCTTTCACTGTTTCCAAACTGAACATGTCTCAATTAAGATTTTCTTTTGCATACATTGGTACTGAAAGTATGTCTACGCTTAACTAGAATTATAGCAAACTCAGAAATTGCACTTTTAAAAAAGAAAAGTGAGTGAACAAGCCATGCCTCCACTATGTCTGAATTAAGAGTGGGAAAAATACGCCTTTGTAACGCAGACATACATTTATTTTGAAACACAGGATTTTTATTGCTGTTACCATTGTGTCTTCTGCCTTGCATCTCAGAAGAAAAAGCAGCTTTTTCCCACCCACTTCAAAAATGCGCTTTAGGATCTCCTCAAATATGCTCACAGTGAAACTTAAACCTCTCAGTTGTGTATGTGTTGACAGCAAATTTGAAGCGGTTTTGTTTTACAGCACAACTGACGTGAAAACTGATTTTATTAGTGCTCAAAAATAAAGCATAAAGTATTAGTAATGTAAAAAGATGACACAATGTAGAATGAAACACCAGCTTACTTTTGAGCAGTAATAAAATCAGTATTCCCTTCAAACTTTCACATGCACCATACTGAGAGAAGCTTCAATTGAAAAACAAGCGAATGAAATCACTACATACCAACACAATCTTCTTGTTTGTTTTCAGCTTGACATCTAAGACAGGCATCTAAAAGTAAACAAGAACAAGACTCAATTTGATTCTCAGGATTCCATCTTAAGAATAGGTTTGTCAGAGGAAAATATAAACTCTGAACCAAATTTACAGAGGTAAAAAATCACAAGTTTTAGTATCTGGTTCAGCCCTTTAACATTAAATAGTCCCTCCTAAATTGTAAAACTGTGCAAACGACAATGAAATAAATATCTGGAAGAGATCAGAAGAACTTTAAACTGTCCAACAAGTTTTGTTTATTTTCCATTGCTTTGGTATTTTCGTAACTTTTGCTGAAAAAAAGCCTTCTCCATTTTGTAGATATAACAACCAGCAGATTTGTGCCAAGGCACTCAGGCATATTAAGAGCAGAGCAAGCACAAAGCCAAACCTTAATTACAGGACTTTGTTTTTCAGATGTCAGCATCTCCTTTTAAGGAAATCATTCACAATTTTGAATTTTTAGGCTGCACATCTCTCACCACAACTCCCACCTCCTATTACTTTTTATAGTCATTTTCTTTAACAAGTACCTGCATGTAATTTTCACAAGAATCACACACACATGCAAATATAGTGGTAAATTTGATACTATAAATAAACAGATAAACATGGAAGAATATCTAATTAAAAATATTTATCATCTTTATGCACTCCGGTCTGTGGCTACAGGACTGGATGGCAGGTCCAGGACTCAATAAGATATAGAAGCGACAACTTCCAGGCTTCCCACTGTGCCACACACATACAGTGGAAAAATGGCTGTGTTTCTCCTTTGCCCTGACATGAGCTGCCACTGCACATACCATGCACACCAGAAAGTGTTCCACCAGGTCTGGGAGCAAACACATCTTCATCTCCCCCAAAGAAAAGGAAATAGTTTAAACAACTGTCCTACGTGTTGGATCTGGCCTAGCTGTCACTAGTTGGACCATATTCTCCTAGAAGACAGAAACATAATGTGCTACAGGATTTGAGCATTTTTGCTTTCTCTGCCAGATAGGGCCAGTACTTCTGTTTTAGATTCATCTGCCCGGACATTCCTCCTTTCCTCAGGTAACAGAGAACAAAGAACTCTGAAACAATTGCCCTTTCTCACTGAGATAAAAGCAAAACAGTAAACAGTTTCCTGTTGTCTGTTCCTGTAATTTATATTTCCACAGCAGTTAAGAGCCAAGGTGCAGGGAAGATTCTGCCAGACTGCTTTAACTTGTATCCTGGTCCCTGGGAGCGCACTGATCTGGGGCCAGGGCGGAAAGCTGCGGCAGACTGAGAGTCACAGTAAAAGCAGCTGTCCTATCTAGCCCTGGGTTTGTATTTTTAGACAGAGAAGCAGCAGAGATCTGAGGGCAGAAATCACTGCCACCATACCAAAGTAAGCTGTCCCCTTCTTACATCATAACCCCAAGCACTGCTGCACCCCTGCCCTCCCCACTTAACACCTGCATTTTTGCTTCTTTCCCTTGTGCACTTTAAGGCCACATCGATTCAAAGAGTTAAACTCAGTAGAAAACTGAGCCAGCTAACACCTCCTTCCCTTGCAAAAGTCAAACAAACTAACTTTCAACAAGTGCCAGGTCAGTCTGGCACTGCCCCCAGCCTAAGGTTACTGCAGACGCAGTGGCTCTACAGGAGCCAGGTCGGGTCTGGCAGGGTCAGCACAAAATTGCCAAACTGAAGTCAGTAATGATCAAGTTCCACGTTCTAACAATGCGGTTTGTTCTCAAAAAATGGTTCTCAAATTTTTCTGCTAGCTTCGGATTAAAAGTACTCTCTTGGAATAGTTATGAAAAAATATAACCTTTTAATTTTTTTAAACTTTTATAATAGCTCTGGGAAAGATTTTGTTCATCTAAGGCTTATTTTATAGTGTCCTGTAACAGGCTAACTATAAAGGGGATAAATAAATCTTTGAAATTAAGGCTTACATGGCAAATAAAGCAAATTCCATTTTGCCAGGGTGGTCTCTATTTACCATATAAAAGCCAATAATCTAACGGGTTTATGTTGAAAGGTGAATCTCCCGCCACTTCAGTCTGTGCTGTATTTTTTTTACTCTAGTACACCCTTTTGCCTCTTGTGTCACAGAAGGTTCTCAGTAAAAACATATATGAGAAATCACAGCACTGCATATTTTGTCCCATTTCTGTTAAACTAAATCCTGTCTGGATTTGCAGCATCATGGTTCCTGGACCCAAAAAAGCAAGGTGCTCTGAAGGGAATCTTGCGTCATTTGTCCTGCCAAACTGTACCAAGCCCGACTAAGAGGACAGTTATATCCAGGATGACTCAGCATAATAGTAAAAATCGGATTCACAAACACGGCCAAGGAAAAATTTAAACAATTTTTGAAGAGCCAAGATAAATAACGTATTTGCAAGAGATGTCAGAAAAAACAGTAATGTCTGCCAAATATGAGGCTGCTTTGAAAGAGAGTCTCTGGATTTCAAAACCAGGTAAATTAACCCCTTATTTTTCAATAGATTTCTCAGTACATTAACGCGTGTTAAACACCAGTAATCAGGAGGCTTGTGGAGTAGTGTTAAGACACTCTGGATTAACAAATTTTAAAAATGAATTTGTATCTACATCCGCAACCAGTTCTTAAAAAAAAATTTAAGAAACCCAACCCAAACCCAACAAAACACCTCGAGCAGCAGCCCCGCACATGCAGCACTCGGCTCAGCTCGGCTGTAACTTGCGGGGATTGCCGGCAGACCAGCACAGCCCTCAGCCGAGGGCGGCCCTGTCCAGGAGGGGCCGGGCAGAGCAGCGAGGCCCCCGGGCCCCGCACGGCCCTGCCGAGGGACGGCCGGCCCGGCCCGGCGCTCTCGCTGCTGCCCCGGCAGCGCCCGAGGGCCGCGGGGCCGGTGTGGCCCCCGGAGCGCGGCGGCCCGGCCCCCGCGGGGCCCTCCTCCTCCTCCTGCTGCTCTGGGGAAGGCGCGGAGGAGGAAGCGGAGGCGGGAGGATCAGCCCCCCCTCCCGCCGGAAACCGCGTCCCAGCGCTGCGCCCGCCGGGCCGGGGCGGCGGGCACGGCCCGGGCACGGCCCAGCTCCCGGCCGGGCCCCCCCGCCCCGCCGCCATGGCGGCCCGCCCGCCGCTTACCCATCACCTGCACCCGGCAAATGGCGCAGGTGTCGCACTCGACGTCCCAGCTCCACATGGCCACCGCGTTCCACTTCTTCAGCGAGAACATCTTGTCGGGGCCGCCCGCCTTGGAGCCCGCGGAGCCCGGCAGCGAGTGGGGGGCGCCTGGCTCGTCCCCGTCCTCCACATCGGCCATGGCGGAGGGGCGGGGACGCGGCGGCCGCGCGGGGCGGCAGCGCCACCCTCCGGCGGGAGCGGGATCGGGATCGGGAATGCCCGCTCGGAAGGCCTGGGGAGACACTGCAAACGGGGCAGTCACCCTCCCGGCAGGGGGTTAAGGACAGACTGGATGGTGCCGTGGGCTGGTTGACGTGGTGGTGTTGTCATAGGTTGGACTTGATAATCTCAGAGGTTTTTTCCAACCGAATTGATCCTGCGAGTCTGTCTTGGATTCATCTCAAAGTCTGCTGTCTCTAGTTACACGGTAGCAATCCTTCCTGGAAAATGGTCCATTAAATACACCTACTCTGAAATGTCCTCGCAGGACACTCTGAATTTACTTGCCAATTTATCAGCTTGAATTTGTGAGGAAACAAAAGAAATCAGCTGAAAAATATATGAGTTGCGAAGCACTAGAGCTAAAATTTTAAAGGGAATTTCAAAGTGGCTGATTGCATTAAAAAGTAAAATATCTACAGATACAGCTACATACACCTTTAAAAGTGGACCTTCAAGGTGTGCATAAGAACAAAGCTAAACAATATACACCATTACTTTAAATGACAATAGAAATTCATATTTATTTACTAATCTTTACCCCCAAAAAAAGACACAGAAATGACTTTTCCAATCCAGTGCCCTGTCTCTTTAACCCCACTTAAAGTTTGATAAATACTGTTAATTTCATGTACAAACTAAACTTTAAAGATACAATATTCTATCTGAAGTTAGAAGAAACAAATTAATGGAAGTTGTAAGAACTAAAGTTCACCTTTTCTCCCCTTTCTCAAAACTTAGCAGTATTGCACCTACACAGAAGTTCTATGACACTGCCAAACAAATCAACTCTATTCAGAGCACCTGATTGTGCCCAACACATCATTTGCTTGGCAGCTTTGGAAACATATACACCAGTTACATTTTATGTAGTCTAGGATATTTCCATGAAGGTAGACCCAATACCACCCCATCACACACCTCAAACAGGAAGGACCAACAACAGAACATAATAGATGCGCACGGACCACACAGCTTATCGACAAAAATGCAAAATGCTTAAGGCAAAAGTCTCCTCTAGCACTGATTCTGACCTCTGTGTGCACACATGCACACACTCCCCCTCCCACTGTAGTTTCTGATTAGTTCACTGTAGATAATCAGGTCTCTGATCACACTGCAGAAATCTCAGAATGCCCACATTGGTTTAGGTGGTTGGGCCAAACTTGGATAATCAGTTTGCAAAGCTAAATTACTCCAATCACACTTACATTGTTGGCTGAGGCATGATCTGAAATGAGAATTGGGTCCCACAGCAGAAAAAAAAAAATCAGTTGATTCTCTATTCATTACCCCACTATTAGGAAAGGCATACCAACCAGTACTAATCCTCACTGTTCTGCTCTACGACCACTCCAGTCCTGTGGACTGTGGTGCTAAGCTTCAAAAATTCGGTGGGATTGCTGCTTACTAACGTGAGAAATTGTTACTCTCACTACCACTTAAAAAAACAACTGAGTATCTGTGCTCAGCAGAAATGCTGCCAAGTTGAGTTTTCAAAACACTAACTTGTTGTTTGTGCCAACTTACCTTCAATAACAACTGCTGCTGATTACTACAGCTGGGTTACATATGATGAAAAAGGCACAGCGGTAATGATGTGCAAAAATACAGTATAAATAAGGTACAGCCTAAAAAATGAGACATTTTAAAGGAAAGGAAGGGCAGAGGTGGAAATCGCATTTCTTAATCCCCTTTCACCATTCAAAATCTAAGTCCATCCAAATATGTAGTTCTGCTTGTAACAGAAATATATGTCTCTCTCTGTAAATCAGCTCTTAGATGATAACAATATTGTAATATGTAAATACATAGGCAAATTTTTAAATTCATTTGAGAAAAGGCAATTTTTGACAACATGAATGTCAGGATCTGTAATCAAGCCCCAATTTTCTTTACATCGAGGAGCTAGAGAATCTTTATTTGTAGAACTCTTAGTACTCAAAATTGTAACCATTCCTACCTTCAGTGATGCTGAATATAATCAGTGTTAAATTTCACACTGGTTTGATGTTCTAAACATAAAATAATTTCTTGCTTGTCTGGTGTGGCAGAGTGCAAGTTACTGAGAGTGTATTGATCTCACAATGAAGTACTGCTGGCATAGAAAAGGAGTACATGGTGCATCCATGAAATAGTTCTAGAATTCATCTGTTACCTACAGGCACACATGACATTAAGGAGGTTGCAATGGGAAAGTGGCACAAACTATGACAGCTTTTTCAGTGAGTTTTCTCTGTGTAGTCACTGTCTTAACGGTAAACAAAAAAACATTATTTCAGACTGGGCATTTCTCACCTCATTCATACATTACTGAAAACATTCCAAATGGAGTATCTAAATATGAGAGCTTGAACCAAGTTCCTTTCAGCCCATCAAGTGATTGTTCAGCAAGATTTAAAGCTGCTCAGCCAATTCTGTGCTGTAGAATGGGGAAAAAAATAACTTGTGAATGGAGACAACAGGCATGCAAATCTGAATATTGTTTTCTATTACACAATTTATAATCAATTAATTTACTGTCATAATTTCACAGGAATAATGCAGTGTAATTCATCAAGAATTGAGTCCGATTGTCTCCACATCAAAAAATACTCAAAGCTCCAAGTGTTTGACACCCAACTTGCATAAGTGCCTTAACAGTGTTCTTTTCATAGCCCTACTCCCATTTCGAATGAATACACAGATGCATTATCTTGTAAGAACATTTACACTCTCTATACACCTTTCTAAATGCTGAATATTGCACAGACAGTGGTTTGAAAGCATGTACAATGCCTTTCATAGATTTTCATGAATCTTTTGAGAATGGAGATGTCTGGAAATAACCCAATTTTGTTCTTTTTTTCTTCTTTCCTCTTACAACTTCGAAATTTTTGTTAGTTTTTGTTTTTCTTTTTCCAGTTTGTTTACTCCAAAACATAGAATTGAAAATTATTTTTATTAAAAACAAAACTGTTATGACAATGTCAGTTTTATGATAATGCAAAGAACAGTTATGTAAGTATGTGTGTATCTTGGCCAACTAATGCATGTGCTGGACTGTATTATCCCACTTACTGTTTGTTCTGTCAATAGACTAACATATATCAAAACACTGAAGGACTGTGTCCATTTATCTGCCAAAGAAAATAATTTAAGCACAGTTCTCTGCCAAAACTATTTGTTAAACTCTAGATGATCTATGTCTCTCTGTGCCACTTTATCAATAGGAATATGCTACACAGGACTACGAATGGCCAGCATGAAGCTGGTGTGCAGAAATACAGAAGAAACCACAACAAGGAATTAGGGAAACATAACTGCATGTGTGGAATAAACAGCATACTTTGACACTGGGAGACTGAAGAAATCACAGAAATATACTGCTACCCAGACTAGCAAATGGAGATAAAGTACATCCTCACCATTTTCCCTCTACTCCCATATACGTATGTGATTTGGCATGAACTTCACTGAAGTCCAGGAATGGGCTCCAGGACAGAGAAGTACCAGTAATTCAGATTCTTAAATGCACTGTGCTTTACTCATTAAGTGAAACAAATGAACATTCATGACACATAACACATAGAAGGGAAATCCTTTTAAGTTTATAGGAACTTATAAGAAGTTACAAAAACTCCCTTAACGACCTCTGCATGGGAATCTTTCTACTTGCATGGGAAAACTGTGTCACAAAAGACTAAATAGATCCTGACTTTGCTGAGCTGCTTTAATGAAGTCTAAGCCCTTGGAAATTCTCCATTGTTCACACAACACCCAGGCTCATCCCTGTCTCCTGCAGCAGAGATTTAAAGCCAATGACACAAAGATTCCCGATTGCTTTAGAAATCCTACACTGTTTTTGTTTGCTAATTGTTTTACTCCGGAGTAAAACTCAGGTATTACTGTACCCCCTGAAGAGTGTTAATTTTCAAGTTAGAGACCTGTCTCATATTCCATTTATTAATTAAAAAAAAAGTGAAGATAAAATTGTATGTATTTTAACTGTGGTTATGGTTAGCTGTTGGAGAACAGAGCTACATTCTGAATTGAAAACTAAAAGCCAATTTATGTTGTTCTCTTGTGTGGGGGTACGACCCCCACCTATTTTGGAATATTCACATTTCCTATAAATTTGTGAGGCAGTGCAATTTGTTTTAGTATTTTTAACATCTCACTGATATTTGGATCCTGCCTTGTATCAGTATGGACCATAAGCCACTGTTGGCAAATCCTGCCCTCCAATCAACATCACACCTCCCTTCTCCTCCTCAAAAAAAATAAAAATACCGGCAAGAGGAGGCACACATAAACTTGCCTATGGAAACTCCTTTTACTCATGTGTTTATCTTACTGGAAGGTATTGCATAGGTGAGCTTTATCTCCTCATCAATCATACCTGCAGATGTTCCATCCTGTGTGCCATGTCACACCTCTTGACTTTGACCCACATTTCTACTTCTAGATTTTGGCCAAGGTAGTGCCAGAATAAATGCATATACAATTCAACTATATACATATATAGTAAACCTCCCCCAACTCATTTAAATGTCACATGACAAAATGGAAAAACTTGACTGGAACCTGAATCAACTACTCAAGAGAATGCTACATTATTTTGATTGTCACAGAAATCACTGTATGTTTTGTTTTTTAATAAAGTTATGGAGTGTTTCAGGAACTTGTCCTTCTGCTTTTCCATTTGTACAGCTGGATACTTTATTTTAGATCTCATATCAAGGACTATTTCTGTTTCAGTTTTAAGATACTTGGAAAACCAATCAGGTAATGTGCAACATGTTTAGTCTAATTTATACTAGGGTAAAACAGCTAGGTTAGAAGCAAAGGTGAGCAAGGGAAAGGTACAGGAATAAGTATAACTTGTGAGGTAGATTATAAGCTATAATGCGTAATTTTAATATCACAGAATCTATTAAGTTGGAAAAGATCTGTGAGATCAAGTCCAACCTATGATCTGACACCACCCTTTCAACCAGACCATGGCACCATGCCTTGTCTAGTCTTTCCTTAAACACCTCCAGATGACTCCACTAGCCCCCTGGGCAGCCCATTCCAGTATCTGATCACCCTTTCTGTGAAGAAATTCCTCCTGATCTCCAACCTAAGCCTCCCCTGGAGTAGCCTGAGACAATGAGAAGACTCAAAGTACAAATGCTTGCACAAACCTCGGCTTGTACTGTCACTCTCTGGGTGAGATGACAAAAATGACCATTAATTAGACAAGGCATTTTTACCTGCATCAGGCACCTTTTAAATACATTCTAATTACATGGGCTACAGGGAAACACTTCTTCCTCTTGGACTTTGTAAGTCTGCACTGCTATCAAACTGTAACACCTTGTCATCCCCCAGCAGTGAGACTGAAATGTATATACTTAACCCTCTTTCATTAAGTACAGGTCTATGGATGAAATACAATGTAACTGTCAGCTCTGAGCATTACTGTAGATCACTTCATTCTTAAAGGGGAGTTTCCTTCTTACTAATTTTGTCTCTGTTCCCTGCTTTTTGCTTGTTTCCGTATCCCCTGACAACAGTGTCCGAGTGAGCAGGAAAAGCCAGGGCTGAGCAGGGGGTGTTAAACCCCAGGAGCTCCCAGCCCTGGGCTGCTCCCAGCTACTGAGGTGACCCTCTGGTGCAGTGCCTGCTGAGCCGGGGGGAAGCACTGCTGGAATGGGGGTCTGGCTAGCTCTGGAGCCTTCTGTTGTTAAATCCACACACGGCATCTTCTCTCTCTGCTCCCAGACACAATGAGAGTCTGTTACTGAAACTCCAACCTGGAGTAAAGCCGAGGGGGTATCTTGGATTTTTTAAGAAATCAGAAGCAAAATCTTCTCCATTATTTCAGAGGGACCAGATAAGAGATTTTTTACCTTTAAGTCTTGTGTTCAAGTCACACTGTAGATTTACTTTGGCTGTTCTATGATTCTCTCAGCTTTTTCCCCTGTGTACAAAGAATGACCAAAAACAGAAGATGAAAATGGGGAACAAAATCACAGACCCCTTAAAGCAAACTGAATTGTTTGATTGGATTAAAAAGGCCCCATAATTTATGTTTCTAAAATCAGCGTAAATATTTACATTCTCTTTTTGGTGAAATTGTTAGCTAGACTTCTTACACAACTACCACAGCGTTTTCAATAGTAATTATGCTAAAATAATTATCAACTCAAACACTTATAAATCTTGATCATACTTAATATGATCTTCCATAGAACTCTAAGAATTATATATATATGGATGAATTTTGTTATTTTCCATAAACACTAATTAGTGAAAAGAGTGTCTTAAAAACATTTCAGCAATGCCTTCTAATATTTAAGTAAACTTAAAAAAAATCCAATTCAAAATAGTCTTTTGCATTTCCTGAACACTGCAGCCACTGAATCTTTTTAAACCTTACTTACAAACAATGATTAACTTTTTTGTCCTTGATTTAGGTATATGAAGTGCCTTTTTAAACTTACATTTTAAAAGTTAGTAATATAGCTAAATTACAGTCTATATTCTCAGTCCTTATAGCTCTACTCTCAAACTCTGATTTTTTTAACAGTTGCTTATATTGATGAATCTCAGGAATACACAAAGTATTTCAGCAGCAATCTCATCACAGCTGAACACAGTAACACTGACAGAGCTTCCCTACTGCTAATAAAGAATTTCTGGTTTATTTAATGTGTGTAAATCGTATTAAACCTTTGTTAAATATGCTCCTCTAAGTATTTGTAAGAACCTTAAGTTCTAGTGGAAGCTGCTTATTACTGGGAGCTTATTGGCCTAATTTTGATTTCATATGGATGCTCTTTTAAAAACAATACTGAGTCTGTCCTTATCACATGATTCAATGTTGCAAACTTTGTAGTTTAAAATACACATAGATGATCAGAAATTAAAGATGTCTTGTAAAGCATTTCTTATATATTATTCACAGAATCACAGAATCATTTAGATTGGAAAGAGCTTTAAAATCACCAAGCCAAACTGTTAACCCAACACTGCAAGGTCGACCACTAAACCCTGTCCCTAAGTGGCACATCTACAGATCTTCAGTGGGAATGCCCTTTTCAAGACACACTTGACAGAAAGCTCAGGCTAATGGAATGGTTAGAGAAGGTGGCATACTAACAGTGAAAAGATCGTTCTGCTCTAATCATCACAGAATTCTTAGAATACTTCAATGTTCACAGAAAAAAATACCTCCTGTGCTTCAGATTTCATATTTCAATTTCTCTGCTTTCTAATTTGCCTAAATGAACATAGTGAACACTTACTGGGCCTTAATACAGCTCACCTCAGATTAATCAAAATTAATTCCAAAATGGCTGGAGGGTTTGCACTGTATCTCCTAAAAAGCTTCCATACCAGCAAAAAACAACAGGTCAGTTCTCTGCACAAGGAAACAAAACATCTCAAGACATTAAAACGTGCTTGTACAAAATCATCTTATAAAAAATGCCATAAACATATGAGGGCACAGCAGATGGCAAAAAAGCGTCCAGATTACATAAAAAACTCACAAAAGCAGATTGATAAAAGTAAACACTGTTTTTTTTTCCATATGCAATGTATTTAAAATAGTTCAGACAAATTCTGTAGCTGGTGCTGGTACACAGGACAGGTAATGGAAGACAAAGTAGTAAGCAAGAAAAAAAAATTCCTCCCCTAGCACTAAGAACACAGCAGCAGGTATGCTTCAACACATCAGAATAATCACTGCAAACTTCTTCAACTGCCAAATCACCAAGGCTATGCACGCTGTTACACCACATGATGAACCAGCACTTCTCTCTCCAACCACTGATCTCAGAACATAACAATGCTGTAGATGACCATGCAAGACCCCTCACGTTAATCTTGGTGTTTTTTATTCCCCTGCCATAAATAAGGCTTCTCTCTTTATTTCCAATCCTGTACATAATCCCCTATTCATTCAGTCTCCAGATAAATGCTAACATTTTAAACAGCCAGGGCTCACAATGAACACACAGCATATCTCAGGTTTCTTGTAATTTATTTCTGAGTTATTCTCAAGCAATGTTACAAAACGTTTTAATGTCTTGATACGAAAATAAAATTTAAATAAAAATACATTCAACAATACATCATAATAAAAATTAAAACCTTTACAATCCTAACAGAACTAATTACTGCGTAACATCACCTTTCTAGACTAATCAAAATGAAGGCAACTTTTATTATTAATCATCCTACTTGTACCTAATTAAATTCTAGAATATCTACTGAATTTTAAAACATTATGAGAAATCAAATCTTAATGTTCACAAATATTCAATGGCCTTTGTTTTTATTTCAATATTCCAGTACCAAAGCAAAAAAAAAGTGCATGTTAAAAAAACAACAATGTTACAACAGTATACAACTCAATTTTTCATAAATTTGACTTGGAAAACAACAGGATGTGGCTCCAAGGAACAGACAATTTGCCACAGGGTTAATCCACATATGATAAAACTGAACCAAGACTCAACCACATTCAACTTTGTTTAATGGCAGCTTTAGATTAATGGCAATTAATCTTTACCGTTACCTTGGCAAAACACATTTCTTGGCCTTACTGTATTCTCCCCCAATATTAACAGTTGGCAAATAAAAGTCCCTTCAAACACATCAAATCTGTAAAAAAGGAAAAGGCAAAACCAGCTGAGGTGATTAAATGATTGTGATGTTGCAGACACTACTACTGAATCCTGGATATTCTAAACCAGTTTTGGTATTAAACCAAATAGTCACTCTAACAGGTTACATTCATTCCAAGAAAGATTTCAATCCTGTCTTGCCACCTTGCTTCTGTTACACAGAGCCTCCCTACAACAGTTTAATAGATGTATGGTAATTTAAACAGCTTACTGTTTCAAGCATTGTGGATTTCTATTCTAAGGTACATTTCTAATTAATCTGGCCAAATCATGATTGGAAAAGCAAAGCAAAACCAAAAACTAAAAAAAAAACCACCCAGCAAAACAACAAAAGACCCCACAGAAAATACTCCAAAAATAAAAGTACCACATATAACTTTTATTAAAAATAATATTCCAAGGAGTACCATTGTATTTAATACTGATGAAGCAAAGTTGCCACAGTAATATCTTCGCTTCTTCCTGGTTATATACATATATGTTTTCTCAGCATAAACCTAACTTCTCAGATGAAGTAAGCAAAAATTAATCTTACTAAAGTCAGGAATGCCAGTTTAAAATTGTGTTAAGTGGCAAATACGAATCCACATAACTAAAGATACAAAAATATTCACTGAAGCATTGCTTAAAGACAAAACAATGTTGATCATTCAACTGATCATAACAAGCAGATACTACAAAGTATCTAAAAATAATCTGGGGTAGTCCAGATATCTAAAGTGCTTTGAGTGATTATAATAGAGATTATTTATTAGATTTGTAGTCAAAAGTTGAGCTGGACGTAGTTATTACTTTTTATAACAACAAGAAATAAAATCGTACACAGGATGATGTTAATTGATCAGTACTTAACCACAATCTGTTCACATTTAAATTTTTCTATCTGTAGGCAAACCTATTTTAAAAAGAATGTTACTACCCTGCATTTCTTTTTCGATTAAGAAAAAATATGTACCTTAAAAAATGCTGAAGAAAATATAGTGGTCTAATGTCACTCCATATATTACTCACCCCAAATGTAAACAAGAGGTACAACTTAAGTTCCCTGATTTCTTCTTTAGTACTTAAGAACATAACTAACACTGGTATCTGCTGTCCAGATTATTTGCAGCATACTGCAAGAATTTGTAAAACTTCACCTGTAGATAAATCAAGTCCTGACAACACCTAACACAAGGGAGGAAAAAAAAGAAGTCAAACATATCAAGTGTGAAGCTTCCGATCTTTTCCATGTCACGGAATCTTGGGATTTCTATTTCAAGATCCGTATCAGCAGGGCAGGCACTCACGGTAAACTCATGCAAGTTTGCAGTGCATGTATTGAGAGGTGTCATCCAACCAACAAATGCAGTGTGGATTTTCTTCCATTGAAAAGCTTATTTGTTTAGAAAGTTCTTTCCAATAAGACAACAATGGCAAAACAACATTTAGATTTATTCACACCAAGAACCTGGAACTTCAAGTTCTTCAGCAAAATGAGAATAAACCTTAAAGACCAAATTTCCAAGAAGATATTTTTCTATTAAATATTAAATAGATTGTCAACACAACTAGCATTTACGTTCATTCTTAAATACTTTGCAAAAATGCTTATAATGAATTACAAAAAAAAAGAAAACAAAAAAGTGAAACAAAAAAACAAAATGCTCTAGAACGTTTCCAGTTTTTTTTTTTTCATCCAAGTGTGCCACAGTTTGTTAGGAAACTTTTCCAACAATAGGATTTTCTCTGCAAAAAAAATAAAATATTGTATGTAAATATTTTCAAGGTTAACATTTTCTTTCTAGTTCTCATCATACAATTTTAATGCATTAAAGAAAATAATTCTACCATTAATTGTGAAATCCCACGATTTGCAAAAACCTCATTTACTTTCACATGAGACCTCTAAATCAAAATCAATTTCTCCAAACAACTTGGGTCAAAACCCAAACCAATCAGATTGGGGTTTGAACTTTGGGTTTGGTTTTTTTTTCCTCCTGGTGAATCAATCCTTATTGATGCGAAGAAGAAATCTGAAAACTTGCTATGCTGTTCCACAGACATAAACCAGGACTGAAGAGAATTAAAGAATGTGCTCTGGGAACAACAAAGAATTCCAAAGAATAGGTGTTGTTTTTTTGTTTTTTGTTTTTTTTTTTTTTAAACTTCACCACAAATAGTGTTTATCATTGAATATGGCAAGTGCAAAACAAATAGTAAACACTGCCTGAAAGAGATGTTTCTGCAGGGTAATTTTTACAATTTCACATAACTTGATATTTCAATCATTTCTTACACAAAATTTTGGAAAAAAAAAAAAGGTAGGAATATAGTTAGGGATAAATTTTGGGTGCACTTCAGGTGTTAAGTTGCAAGGAAACAGTCATTGCAGTCACTTAGAGGAATCTCAACAGGAAAGCAGATGAATCCCACACCAGAAGAACTTGTATCTTCTAACTGGTAAAAAGCTGCACTACTACAAATGATGCACCTTATTTTCTCCATGTCTGTGTTGTCTAACTACCTTTATCTTCATTATCGCTACCTCAACAAGCCTAGCCTTGTTCTGCGATTTTTTTTTCCAAAATACACATTCACCTGTGTCAAAATCACGTAAGATACTTACTCACTACCATATTTAGCACTGGATGATCTCTTCTTTTGGTATTTTTCATGTGATTCATTCAGCTTTTCTACTACCTCTATTATCTGCTTAAGTGTATGAAAAGTTGCTACAGAGTCTTCAATTGTGAAGTTGGAATAATCGTCTGGCTCCTTCCGTGGACCTTGATAGACCGCTATGCTTCCACAGGCCTCTACAAAAACAACCACAGTCATCCCAGTTAGAAATTCAACAACTAACAAACACATCTGACTCTTACATAAATGGTAATTCCAAGATTCTGAAAGGTGAAGTTACTCTGGCTTATACATAAAATGGATCAAGACAAAGGCAGGAGACAGTTATCGACTACATGTATTTCCGGTTCTGCGGGTTATTCTTTGCTAATTGTGTTCACCACCTTAAGCATCCTGCTCTCTCCTCTTCACATGAACAGAAGTCCAGTCCTTTCCTGCAACTCAACCACATTCAACAGAATTCACCACAAAGTCAGGAAAGGGGCAGCAAAGACACAAGAACAACCTGCTACAGTTGCAGTCTCTCTGCTCAAACTATTAAAGGTATTACATATATGGCACAATGTGTACAGCTCGTATCTACCGTAAAGAAATGACTGAAGAATGTCAGACACCAACGCACTGAGAAGACAGGAATACAATCTCTTTCTCTGTATTATTTTCAGGTAAATTATTAAGAGAAAATGATGTTATAGGCCTAAAGAATTAGAGCTGAATAATATCAGTATAATTCTTCTGAATTTTCATTTGAGTACCTTCCAGCTTCTGTAGTTTAGACCTGTTGATAGTGAAAAGTGAGTAAATTCTTTCTGTCTCTCTGTCTCCATCAATCTCGATTTGTGTATCTGCAGGAACATCTCTAAAGGTGAACAAAGAAACAGGTATTCAATATAAGTAATTCTCGAAAGCAAGTAAAAACTGATTCTCTTTCAATATACACAGCCTTTTAATACACTTATCACTCACACACAGCTTCGCAAAACATAGTCGTAATTTATGCAACCTATCCAGTTACGGATAAATTTCTTCCTAAAAAAGATCAAAGCATTTCTTGTTTTCTGAAATCAGCAGTTGACAGAAGGGCATTAAAGCATTATATAAGATGTTATTCATTTTTCTGACATATCTATAAAACCCAAATGATGTATCGCAATCTATATCCAAGGTTATTTAGCTGATTTTCTTAACACACTGTTTTAAAAAATGTGAGGTTCAGAAAAAAAAATTACTGTATAAAACAAGGCCATTAGGGAGAGAAGACTTCCAGGCTGAACTCTCTGAAGCAAAGTATTTTAATTATTTCATATAGATGATCCTACTTCTGCATTCAGCCTGGCATCTGAACTAAATCTGTTATTCTGCAGAAGAAGAAATCAACCATTGGACATTTGAGATTTACATGCTGAATTGATTACTCTAATTTCATACAGCAGCCAACAAAGTAATAGACTTAGTGAAGTCCAGTACTTTGTGCCTCACACTAAGGCATGTTTTTAGCATATAACTTGCTGAAGTGGACAGGGAAAGCCTTGCTTTCATGTTTTTGAGTCATAAAGTGAATCACACATTGCCTACAGAACCCATGCACCTTCCTCTGAGGAGCAACTTACGCTGTGCAGCGAGCACAGCCCACGCTGTTCTCTATGGTGGCCTTGCAGCACAGCCAGTTCCCGTTCAGGAAAGCAGAAGGGTGGTAGAAGCTCAGCCTCTTCTGGTTGCACCTTGTTACCCGGCAAAGAGCCTCTATCCACTCACTTGCTTCCACACAGTTATTTGCTTGGATATAGAGTGGCTTTTCTCCATGAAGGACTTGAAACATCTGTAGAAGAAACACAACATTATCCTGCTCAGTAAAAATATCCAGTTACTGAGCAACATGGAATATGTCGAAAGAGATTTCAAAGCTCAGGCAATTCAACAACGTCAAATTGAGAGAGAAAGCGAGACAAGGGAGAAGGACAGACATTTCTCCTCTTTCACAGACCTACTTAGGAGAAAAACCCCACCCAAACAGTTCCCTGTGTTCCACCCACACCTCATCCAAACAAGAATTCTTGAGGAATTAGAACATGATGCATTTTCTGTCCTCTTCATTTACGTATCTTTAAGTGTGACCCCAGACTTAACAAAGCATGACCTTTATCCTTCCTATCCTGAGAGCAACAGAAGATTCCCAGAAGTCTCTCCTTTTAAGCTGTTCTTGGCCCTAGCTGTACTTTTATCACTGCCTTTGAATTTTGGATTGAAATAACAGAAATAACAAATATGTTACAGGACCAGAATGAGGCTGTGAGCACAGACAACTGTGTGAGCTGATGAAGGTACTGAAGGAAGTTCTCATTGAAAGGAATAAATATGTATCTAGTAGAACATAATGTAATTAGAAGTGTTCTCTAATAAGGTCATGTAGTTTTAACCTTCATTCCAGAAGCCTGGCAAGGAGGACAAAAGCCAGAACAAGTCATAAAAGTCGGTGCAAATTTCCATATTTCCAGGTTAACAATGTTCAGAGTACTTGGAGATACAGCACATAGCTTCTTATTCTTGCTCCATTAAAAAGACTTTTTGTTGAAGTGTTTGGTAATAGGGTTTCATTAATTCTGTAAGTTAATTATGATCTTTTATTTAGGGAACACATCAAGAATTACACAAAAACTATCTTTGGACCCACATTTTTCTTGTTGAAGGAGCTCTCATCAAGTTTCTCCACTGCAAGGATGTTTTTGATTGGAATAGTGAAAATTGGTTCTTTATCTGTAAAAAAATGTAAACAGAAGAGTGAAGCAATCTGTAAGAACTGATTTAGAACCTCAGTGTACTGACACTGCAGTTCAAACTCTCAAAATATGCACTCTTATTGCTGAGAAAACAGACATGAATCAGAGAGAAGCATTTATTAATCAAGGCAAAGGTAACTAAAATACATCACAGGTATTTTAGGAAAAGAAGAAGATGATGCCTTTTTAAAAGCACAAATTAGATGCAAACACCTAGAAAACATTGAAAAATAAAACTATTAGTAAAATAAACATAATTACCTTGCTGTTTGTGGTATGTGAATTCTCTGCTTGTTAAACAGAACCACCGCTTCTTGAAATTCTTTTTACCAATCCGAGTCCTTCCCTGAGCTCTTTTGTACATTTCTCTGTAAAGACACAATCAAATGAAATGCAATCATTAGTCTTCTCAGGAGCTTTCAAAGCCATTTATTGAGACAACACATTAGTGTTCAGCAACATAAAGATCTACTTCATTATACATTTTGAAAAAAACCCAAAATCTAGTTGTTCAAAGCAGACCCTCGAGATTACCTCTCAACATGGTGATCGTGTACAGGGTTCCAGAAACTCCCGGAAAGGAGTCTGAAGAACACACACTTGAGACTCGTGTTTGTAGCAGGAACTCTGGAGGGGATATTTACTCATTGAGATCCAGAATTCCAAATTTTCCAAAAGGGACTAAGGTGTATCCAACTACAAGATTCTCTCCTTCCTGCCACTTTCTACATATGATTGTACTTGGCCTTACCTTGATCAGAAACTGAATATAAGTTAACTGACACTGAACATGACTCAGTAGCAAGGGCAGTCACAAGCTGCATTCAGTGCCCTTTAAGTGTACTCACTGCTATTTTTTCGATTTAGAGCAGCAGCCATCAACTTACAATACCATAACAGAGTGCTGATCCATTTAATTTCTATCCAGTATTTTCTATCCTTCATTTCTATCCAGTATTTTAATAAGAGACACATGTCTGCCTTGTTTGAAATTTGCATGCCTGTTTTACAGAAGAATCTTTACTTTCTATAAATCTGCTTCTCAAATAAATTAAAATACTTTTTCCCCATGAATGTTGTTTATTCATCAGCTATTCTTGATAAACACCAAGAAAAAGACAGTTTCTTAAGATGATTTACTTTCACCTCAATAGTAAGTGATAGAATGCTGTTATAAAAATTAAGTATTTCAATTACAGGGTAATTTTTCCCCTACTTTAAATGTAGAACATTTAGCTAGCTGGGTTTAAACAGCATGTAGAGTAATTCTAAATTAATACATTCTTTTAAAATAAACTTTCACAATCCACAATAAACCATCACAGAGCACACATTGGACTGTGACAATAATGCAGTCAGTTTTTAACAGGTTTTAAGCTGCTTTTGATTACTTTTTCACTCAAAGTTATTTCCCAAAGTTAATTACTGTTTTCCCAAAAGATGTGTTAGCAAAGTTTACAGCTGTTCTTTTGAACTAATTCTGCAAAATAATAAAGAAAGATCTTAAATTACAGGTACCAAAATTTCTACAGTCCATTACACATTTTAATAAGCTTTAATCTGACAGTGGTATTAATGAAGAAACAGTAAATTCTGTTACACGATAGATTCAAGATGAACTTACCCCTCTTTTAGATGCACTGGCTCGCTCAGACCACTTGGCTCTTTACTTTCAGTAGAGGAAACATCATCTAGGAACTTAAGGAAAGAAAATACAGGGAATATATACTATTCAGAAACACAGAGAAAACCAAAAACTGTTTAGAAAATGTACACGAACAGTTTCTCCTGGAACAGAGCAATTACTTTATGCAACAGATGAAAACAGACTGCGGGGACTGGAACAAGGCAACAAGGGATGCCCATAAGCCACACAAGCTTTCTTTAATTAGTTCCTGAACAGCAGATCCCATAAAGTCTGGTTCAAAAAACATGTATTTTTTAAGCTAAATTAGCTTAGTTTGCTGTGTATAACTTTGACTGTGTTGACTTTGCTGTGTTGTTTTTTTCTGGTGTTTATAGTCTGAAAGGGACCACAACTTCTCTTTTGCTGTCTAGTAGAAAACTGAACAATAACACAACCTTCTAAAAATGAAGACTGATCAAATACACCAACCATTAAAAAACATAGTTGAAGGGTACCTTTTTAACAGATTCAGTAAATTTTTCTTCTTGAAATGTTTTGAAAAACTCACACATAAACGTCTCCTTGAAACTCGACTGAAAGAAAAAGTATATTGACATAAATAAACTTGCACAGAATGTTCATCATGTCTATGAAATAAGAAAGAATTTTAGCAGCCTTACAAGTTTGCTTTTGGTCAAACTTCCCCAACTCCCCAAAGTCTGGATGGCTTTTGATATAAGAGTTAATGTTCTAGAAGTCTGTGCATCCTAAAACAAAGAAACAAAATTCAGAAGTCACACTTTTTCACAATTTCAGGTAAAACTGATTTGAAAATGAAAATGTCACAAAAATTACTATATTACACAATGTAGTAAATCTGACACATTTTCACTGCTTTCCTTTGTCCCAAGAGAAAAAAATGCCTATGAAGTATTAGATAGTTTATAAACTAATGCACACTGCTTAATATTTTACTCACTATCACTAGAATTTAATATTAGTACTTGGAAAAATACTTTTACCTACAAAACATCTCAAACTCCTCAAATCCTGTTAATCATTACTACACATCTAACGAACTCCTGAACAATAAACATAACGAACTATTGCTGGACAAATGGTATACATTTTCATAATACAAAATGAATCTAAAACATTGTCTTTAAGGCTTTCTCTTCTTGTTTGCTACCTCACTGCTTGCATTTTAGTACAGGATTATAAACACAGCCCCTGAATGCAGCCCTGCTGTTCCCTTCAAATGTTTAACCCTCAGGTGTTAAAATCCTCTAATTTTTTTTTTTACTCAACAAACTGGATAATCAAAGGAATTAATTTGAGTAAGTATATGTTTTTTTTCTTTTGAAAGCATAACACACATTTAGTAGATAAAAAAAACTAATAAAAATAAACTTGGAAGCAGATTTCATATATGTTCTACATTTCATGAGAAAAATACAAGTTTTTTAATCTCCATATTCCTATCTTTGAAAATTTTTTGTTATGTGTATCTACTTGACAACTGAAAATGGAAAATTTGGCAACCCATTGCAACTGGTGGAGTCCAGAATAAATACACCGATTGATTATTATTATCTACAACCTCTGCTTAAGACACAAATGGAAATAAATATAAAAGTGACTTCTGGATATTTAAGTTCTTTGGGGGAAAGAACTGATGCAGTTAAGGCCTATACCTTAAAGAACCCTCAGTCATGTTGCTACTTTAACCAAGAGGCACATTCCTAAAAAAGGCACAGCATCGTTAGTATTAATAGCTCTGCCACATTATTTCAGAACACCCCAGAAAGACTGAAAAAATCAGATGCTTAAAGAACTGCAAATGTCTTATTTCCTTCGGAAACTGAACCCAAAGACATTTAGTCATCTAATTTCCCCACTCATACCCACTGAAAGTAACTCAGGCCTTCCCACATCAACAGCTCTGAGGGCGTGAATAAAACAGAACAAAGCTTCACGAAACTTACGGGATGGTGAGGTCGTAAATGAAAAGTATGAGGTGAGACTACGGCTACAGCAAAGAAACGGAGAAACACAAAGCTGCTCACTGCAGAATACTGTACATGAGGGTCATCTGCAGAGAAAAACCATGAAATGTAAACATGCACTAAACTTAACAGGAAATAATGAAGACAGTTAACATAAAAATCCTTAGAAGATAACTTCAGAGGAGACATATTGTAAAATAGAAGAGAAAAATCAATGAAGTGCATGAAATGGGAAAGGTGATCATGGTAAGAAATGTTCTACTTAAAATGGATGGTTTCTTTCTCTGAGAAGTTCTGTTCACATACAACTGGCTCGACTGCTAGGAATGATGAGATGACTGCAAGCATTTACATCCACAGTGTTCATGAGGTATGATTGTATGCTGAGAGCAGAGAAAAAACACTGCAGCAGTTGTCTCTAAACACTGAGGCTACTGGATTTATTACCCTTGGAAAGCTACTCACACATCAACTCAAATACATCATTGCTGCACGAAAAATAGTCAACACATATGAACAAGTTTAATTCCAGTTCCGAGTTGCTTCATAAAATCATGGTGTTGTAGAATTTTGACAATGTCAATGAGGATTTTTCATTTAGTATTGTGAATATATTTACACTTTTTTATCAGGAAATAGAGTGGGATCACATTCTTACTCTAATAACCACTTGAATCTGATCTGGGAAGTTAGCTATTCTAAAAAGACTGTCTAAACCAGAGCAACTCATGGCTTCAGTATCAGTGACAAACATGAATCAGAGAAATGTTCCACATTATGAGAATCATATTCTGTAGCTTATTACATAACATTTCAGATTTTAATTGACTGAAAGAGTATTTCAGACCTACCACATTATTCCTATATTAAAACTATTCTGAAAAATAAAAGCTGTTCTAATGTGCATCATGTTTACAAACTCACTAAATATTTTTTTATTATCTCCCTCCTCAAAACTACCCATAAGTAGTACAGATACAGCAATAGTAAAGCTGACTCTAGAGAAGTTATGGATGTGCTAGCCACACTTAACAGAGTGGCAGTTCACGTAACGATGCAAAAAGTGAATTCATTTTCAGGTGCACATCTTGCTTCTTTGGAAGCAATAAACAGAACAGCTCCTATAAATTTGACATATCTTTCAAATAAATCACTTCCTGTACTATTTGTGCTTTTCTTCTATTATCTCACACTTTTGTTGGTGACTTCTCATTTGCTGCTGTCTTGCAGTTTCTGACCTACTATATTTTTGTATCCTGCTGAGTGACCACAAAGCTTCACTGTGACTTACAGAAAACAAATGACTGACTGTCAAAGTAAGAAGCTCAGGGCACAGCTTTGGACAAGGCAAGAATTTTAACAATCCCCATATGGTAACTGCAGAAATAAAGTTTCACTCTAAACACCACTTTCAAAAGTTTTTAGAGAACACTTACTTGGAAACCTTTTGGCAGCCAGATGCCTCAAGGAATAAAAAACATCACACATTAGGGTAGGACAACTTATACTTGACTGCACTATTTCATGGAATACTTTGTCCACGTAATAGCGTAGATTGTCCTGCAAGTATGAAAACAGGCATTTCTGTCAGACCACGAACATCCACATTTCCTTGTTTGTTTTTTTCCTGAACACAATCATCACACTATGATTATTTTCTTTCCAAACACTGCCTAACTATTCAATTCTGAATTTTAGTACAGTGCATATTTAAAAAGTCTCATAATATTTATATGGTATTACTACAGTTAAAAAATAATTTAGTTATATTCACTTCCATTAAAGTATATAAGCACTGTCTGGCAATATACAACTATATATCAATAGCTGTTTTGTAATTTGACAAGGAAGGAGCACTTTCCATGTATACCAGGTGAACATTAACTTGTTGCAGAAACTAAAAATTAAACATTATCATCCTCTAATAACAGGAAAGCAGCAAGCAAAACTTCAATAAAGAATGCTGAAGCAGTTCTAATCAGCTACATCATAATCTAGTTGCTGAGTACAGAACATCATGAATCAAAACACCCAAAAAATTGGTAAGAAAGACTAATCTTTTTTAGTTTCTCCACCCCATCCTGTTTTCCCCTGGACTTTTCCACTGCTGTGTTCATAAACATGGATAAGAAAATACAGCCTTTTCTATGTTTACTCTGAAATCAGAGATTTATAGTGATACTGTAAGTTACTCACTTTCCATCACAAAGAGCTGCTTTTAAAATGTTTTTATTTCAGACTTTGAGAAAAAGTAGTAAAAATCAATTAGGAAACTCACCATGTTACTTTCTACATTATCCCCTTCTTTTAATTTGATGGGATCTATTTCACAGGGCTTAGGAGACTCACATATCTGAAATAAACAAACAAAACTACAGGAGTTCAACTTTTCAGACAGAAAGTATGGAAATGCATCTATTTAAAACCAGATTCTGTCCTAGATTTAGGAAAACTCTAAGTAGGGTCTAGCTATCCATAGCAGCATGTAATGACCATCCTCACTTTTGTTTGTGCCTTTTTAATGGATCAATTACATAAAGCATCACGTGGGCAAGTTCTGCAACGTCCTGGAAGCTGAAACAACTGTCATAGACTGTTTATTTTGAAGCATCTGGAATAACAAAAAGCAGCTCCTCCCACTAAACTTAACCCATTATTGCTCAATTTAATTTTCCTCTAGAATTCCCTCACTTGAGTGATTCCTGCCATAGACAGAGCTCCAAACAGAATGCCTATCAAAAAGACAGGATACCCCCGAGGGCTGAGTGTCCTGAAAAGAGTTCTGGTAGCATAACCTACCTCATCAATAACAGGTTTCAAAGTAACCTTCAGGTAGTGCTTCCCCACTATTTTCATCATTTCATCTACACACCGAGTTGCTAATGAGTTGCCTCTGAAGATTGTGTTTGCCTCTCTGTAAAGAAAAGAATTTATTTTACTTGGATAGGGAAAAAAATAAGAAGTTAAGCTAAAAAATTCAATTAATACTTTATCTTGCTATTACATAATATTTAAAAAAATATTTTTCATGTATTTCAGTCAGAAATCCCAGAACCTAGATGCTGAGCTTGCAATGGTAGGAACAGAAAGAGAATAAACAAGAATGTTATTGCAGCTATTACTGAAGCCAGAAATGTAAATAAAACCATAAGAAAAACCGTAAGACATTTTAGACAATGGAAGTTGAAGTGCAGTTTGGAATGTGAGGAAGTACAATTGGAGAAACTCCAAAATAATGCAAATTGTACCTCACTAATGCACAATTCCTCCTCCAGTAGTCATGGTGAAAAAAACTTAGAGCTACAATAAACACTGCTACACTACACCAATAAACTCAAGACACTTAAACCAAAACATATTTAATCCAGGGTTACCCTTTTTACTCATTATAGCTGTTGAAGAAAACTGAGAGCCAGCTGTGCAAAGTGTATCTTTCTAATCTGAGGGATTTACTTTAAGCTTTCTTTGTTACAGCTCAGTTACAGTGGAATGTGTGTACTAAAATGCAGTTTAGAAAATTATTTTCAGTGAGTCACCTCCTTCTACACAGTTCAGCTGTCTCACCTTATTTAAATCAAGAGTAAGCCAGCCTTGAAATGAACTGTCCTGTGCTGACAGAATCCCTTCCACACCTCCACTGGCCATGACCTGGCATCTCAATGGCTACTACTCAGGTCTTCTTCATTTCTCCCCTAATCACAGAACTGCAAATTCACAGTCCATACACCATTACTTGGAAAAACTGTGCTTGTTACTTTCAAGGCAAAATGTTATGAAATTTCACACAACCATTAACTCTGACTCCCAACTTCAAAGAGATTTTAATGAATGTTTTTATAAACCAGCATTAAAAGACATATGTATTTAGTCAGTTTTACATAGTGAGAGAGAAATCAACATGCTTACTTATCCATGTTGTGTCATGAAACCCTTTGAAGAAAAATTTTAGAAGGCTTGAAATCAATAAATATGAAATACATACTGGGTGTCCTTCAGATCCAGTTCTGCCACTGCAGCAACAAATGGAACCAGCTTATGGTGGTGCAGCAACAGTCGCACAAGGGGCAGAACAGCATCGTACTTGTCTCGACAAACTTCACTCAGGATGTAGGCAGCAGATGCAGAAATGGGCTGTGAGAGAGCAGAACATGAAATCATGAGTGAAGTACTTAAATGTTTTTTATGCATTTAACAAAGTACAGATCAGATCTAACATGACTACAGACACAGTTTCTTAACAGAACGTTTCAACATTTGCTGGGTAACATGGCAATTAAAAGCTTCCGTTCTACAGAGTTACTTCATTGAAAATTGATATTATCTACTCTAATTGACATTTAAGAATGGAATTCAGCAGATCCTCACCCTTCTCATTCTCCCTAAAGGGTTAGAGTATGGCTTTGTCCCAAATCCAAGTAAGAGGCAGGAAGCAATTGCTTTACTATAATGTCATGTATCTTTATAGGACTTTTAAAACTATAATCAGGTGACATTAGAAGTTCCCACACTTCTGAAGTGTCTGTTGTCACTGTACAGTTGGGAATTTCAATACAAAACCTAAATTAATTTCATTTAAGTAGGAAAGACAGCTGCTGACTGCCACTGCCTACATACTCAGCTATTCCTGAATTCCAGAGAAGCAGTACTTGAATATGGGCCAGCAAAAACTTTAGTCACATCTGCCTCCTCTTTATCTCTCTTCTCCTTTGCCAGTACTTCTCTAACACTGAAGTGATGAAAAGCTATAAAAGACCTAAGAATATCAAGCCTGGTTACTATAATTTGATTCCTGTCCTAGTGTTAAGCAAACCATCTTCCACACTTCCTTTTTGTCACCGTGTCCACGTGGAGAAATCCAGCCACGCTGATTAACATGCTAGGGAAGGCAGAAACAATTCAGAAGTAGAATTAGAAACCACTTCTGAAGCAGACCAATTTTTTTAATTATCTGTCTCTTCAGTGCCAATAATGGATCAATGTCCCTGGAAAACCTCTAAAACCAGGAAGCCAATGAAAAAATACAATGTTGAAAAGACCAACTAACAAAAGTATTTTATCTCCTCCAGTCACATAGCACAGGTCATTTCACTGCCTCTGCCAGTTCTTCTACAATAAGAAGAAAATCCTGGTACTTTGCAGGAGTAAAAGCTCTAGAAGCTGCTCATCTGGGTGTGACAGAAATAATTACCTCAAAGGAACAAAACCAATTATCTAGATACAAGTAATTCATACTGTCTCACACAGGACTGCCTAATTCATTTTAAGTTTTCACTTTAAAGACATTTTCAAAGAAGTACCTGAACATCTGAAGATTTTAGCAGCAAGTTCCTTAGGGAAGCGTAGTATTCAGATGGAAGCACACAGTCTTCAGTGTAACAGATATTTAATCTAAGTGATCCCAAATCATCAGTTTTAGAAGGCTTGTTTCCATTTTCTTTGGGTTGGAGTAAGTACCTGTAAGTAACAGGGCAATTCTAAAATATTAGATTCCCATCTCATTCACTTGACTAATTCCACAATAAAGTATCACAGTTATTTCAGTATGCATACACTAAGTCTGAAAACTGGTGAAAAAATGAGACACAAAAGAAAAAAAAATGAGCAGCACTTAATACATCTTTAGCATATAATGAAATTTTCACTTATTTTCTCCTGTCTTTCCAAACAGGGAAATAGGCTATACTTTTTTTTTAGGCTAGCTGGAATAGCAGGAAGAGTTTGAAATGACACTGGACCATCTCATTTCACATCTAGGTTACAGTTAGGGTGTTGGACACTGCAGATGAAACAGCTAGGGTTAAGAATTTAAATGGTCTAAGCTGAAACCAGTAAAAATACGTATTAGCAGGCTGCATTCTTGAGAAACAGGATAAAGGAAAAAAGTGGGTGTTTTTCTGCTCTTAATACAAAACACACCAAACGATTCTTCGCTGGCTTTTGCTGTAGTTCCACTATGTTCCAACAGGAGGTGCAGCCCTACAAAAATTTTAACAGCTTTTAAGTAGTGTCACAGTACAGCTTCAACATTCACCCCAACAAACTGAAATCCTGTCTTCAAATATGCTTTTACAATCATGTATATCTGTGCCTCTACAATCCAGACATCAGCCTTCTTTTTTTCATAATCAGATGCAGTGCTCATGAAGGCATGCTAATATAAAGTAAAACTGATTTACCAGATAACCTCTACTTAACAGCATGACTCCTTGGCTTACTTTCCCAGTATCTAGTAGTAGTGCTAATGCTTTATGTGCTGTACTTCAGCCACGTTCAAAAACTTATTATGCAAATTAGTAAGAGTATAAAAAAATAGTTACTTTTAATCACTGAACTGTTATTGCTAAGCAGATCATAACTGGATGTGGAGATGTTCAATGTAAGGTATTCCTACAAAGCTTATTAGCAGACACAATCCACTCTATCTACCAATCCTTCAAGTGAACTAGATATGAGTCAGGTCAATCCAAAAAGCTACACAAACACAATACACTGGTAATGAGCCCATCCTGATTAATCTCTCTCTTAGCAGGTCGTTAACAGAGGCATGTCATTATGTTAATATGGTCATACAGCTGTTGATCAGAGCACTGGCAAAACAAGTCTGTGTCTGCAACACACTGTGTAAAAACCAGAAACTACCAACACAAACGTTTATTATGTTTAAGATCACAGCCAAACACAAAGAGTCTGAGTTCAACTTTGACATCCAAAACACTTGGGGCCTGAGGTGGGTACATGGAAGCACAGCCAAGACCTGTGTTACATTTAATTCCTATTTACCCACTTCCTTCCTATGCATTTTCTATGTGGACACACAGGGCTTCCTCCATGCTTTTTTCTGTAGAGGAAGGTTCACTAAGGGCAGAATATTCTACACACTTTGAGGCACTCAAATCTCTTGCACTCATCACTTCCTGACGCTGAGCATTTGGAACAGCAAAGGGTTAGGGATGGGTTCCTGCTTGCAAGAACGTCAGAAGGGAGGTTGCTGCTACCTTAGGAGCTGAAGTCTTTCTTCCCTGAATTCCCTTCATACCTTACCCTTCCAGCTTCTGAGCCTGCTCCCCTGAAATGATGTTGGGTTGGTTCCAGAAGATACTTCCAGAACCTCCCCAAGGAAGAAAAAAGGCCATACTTAAGGATTAAATAAACTCTTCATCAGTCATTCTGGAAGTCCAACTTAGAAATTTAATTGTAAGTGATGCAATTTTGAGAAACTCCAGGTTTGCTGGTTAGGCTGAAAAATATGTACATCTAGCAAGCTGACCAAAAAATGGTTACACTCAGTCTTCCCCCTCCGCACCTGCCCCTCAAACACAGCAACTCTTCTGTGACCTTGCGTAGACAGGGAAGAGAAGAGCCAAATGTACCCTCTGGCAAGATTAACTTAGCAGGGAAACTCTAAAACATGTTTTACCCTGACTACAACAGGAAGACACAGTTTAACGAAAAGACAAATAAAGCATATCCGTTGCAAGGGAAAATGTGCAAGACACAAGAAAATTCACTTCTGAACTACCATTTCTCACCATGCTTGAAAGGAATCATTTCTTAACACCTTCACAGGAACTTTAATTTCTCCTAGAAAGATGTCTTGTACCAGATTCCCATTATTCCATAGGTCGACCCTGAAAATAAGAACATTGTTTGATTTTCTTTCCCCCCAGAGAGAAATAAGTAAGTTAACAAAAACTGCCTTACAGCACTAATCCACATGCATGCAGGCAGCAAATGTTAGAAATCTCACTCCATTCTAAATAAATCAAGAAGAATCAAAAAAGTGGCTTTTATTAACCCATAAAGAACAGATAAAGAAACGAACAGTGAAAGTTAGACTTGCAGACCTTGCATCAGTAAATAAAAGTGATGCTGGCAATATGTATGGGTTCCGAGCAGTCTCCACCCCCAAAACTGTGCACATTTCTTCTGAGGTAATTCAAGTGAACTTTTTAACCATATATTTACATCTCTAACTGCTAGAATCTGGCACACTGCAATGCCACACCAACACATGCGCTTGTTTTTCCAAGCAGCAGCTCGTATGCTTACAACCTCAAAAGGAACCAGACTCCAGACATGCACCTTGGGTTTCTTCTATTACTTCTTACCTCTCTGACATTTCTGACAGACAGCAGTTGTTAAGAACAAAAAAAAAAAAAACAAAAACAAAACAAAAACAAAAGACAACTAGATTTGTTGGGGCATGACTATTTTTTCTAAATATATTTATATCTATAAAGAAATACACAATTCTAATTAATGAAGCTAATAGTCAAAAATGCACAAACCGAGTTAGTTCTATAATGGCTATTCAAATTAGCTGCTAAATTCTCCTGATGCCCATTAGGTAAACAGGCTAGCCTTGAAGACTTTCTGTCATTCAGCAGATTTGGTGCATGTATGAGCAGGAGCACAGTCAAACTGAGTATGGGGCTCTCAGCTGTTCTGGCTACACTGAATAAATCCAGACAGACCTACTCTGAGAGTAAAGGAGCAGAAAAGGGGACCATACTTGGGGTATTTGCATCTTCAAGGAAAAAGATGAAACACGAATGTTCCTCTAAAAATCAATGTGAAATTGTAAGAATGTCAAAGAAGAGGCTTTTCCCTCTGTTTTTATTAAAACAGTCAACTATATTTGAAACCACATACTAGGATCAAGTATGTGAAGGATATGCTGATACCCTTCAGTACAAGTTCTACCACCAATATTCTGCCCAAACTAATATAAATTGACAGGAGGTCCTCACATCTCATTACTCACAGGCACAGGAAACAGGTTTAGGCTGCTAGATACACTCTACCCCTATTTACTTCCAAACAAAACTCACCTTCAGTAAGAAATACAATTAAAAAAAAAAAAAAAAAAAAGAGAGAAATTTTCTATGTCAGAAGGATCTTTTCTACAACTCTGATCAGTAATTCTCTGGAGCTACTGTAAGATAAAACATATTTATTGTCTTGGTGATAAAATGCTATGATTTATTAATGATTCTATGAAATCACTTTCTAATCCACATAACTTACCTGACTTCTAGTTTCTCAATATCTTCTTCTTCAACCTGAAACTGGGACTTTCTGGTGTAACTGCTGGACCTGGTCACCTGCAAGCAAATTCCTCCTATTAACACACTTTTTCCTGTTATATTATAAATGTCAAAATTCAAAGGAAACCCTGCCTCTAACACAGATAAATAATTACTGTTCCTTCTAAAAAGGAGAAAGCTCTATTGAACAAACTGCCTTTTGCCAGAAAGCCAGTAAAAAATGGGTCAAGAAGGGTTCATGAGGGCAGGCTGACATCTCAGGGAATTACAGGAGAGATATATTAGGAAAAACAAGCAGTATGACATGACACAGGCAAAAATCTCTTTGGTTTCAGCACAAGCCCCAAGAAAGGACTGAAGTTATTTCTGAAAGGTTTAAAGAAACAACAAACAGGAAGTCCACTCTTCTTGCCCTAGTTATAACACACTGACTGCATTATTATTTAAGTCAAATCATAACTGATAAAGTTATCAGAGTGGTTTGGATCACATTTTTATCCTAATATCTTACTTCCTAAGAAATGACACTCAGGATCCTGAGCAGGTAACTGAGACACACACCATATATTGATACTCTACACAAAACGCAGTAAATTATAATACACTTGAGGCACATGTAATAGCTGTACTCCTTCCAACTCTCACTACAGCATGCTTAAATGAAAATACAGTTATTACCATCAAGACAAATCAGATGAAAATTTAAACTCATAATTTATTGTAAGATAACTTCGATACAATTAAACCAACTCCTAAATAACAACAATTTAAACTTTTTTAAAAATAAACTCTTTTTGCATATAATCACTATATTACTTCATTAAAGATGCAAGTTGTTCAGATTTTTTAACTCAATCTTCTTGAAAATATTTAACTAGAATTCCACTGGATTGGTTAAAGCTATCTCAGGACTACTGATGGCAACAGTAATTCATTATCTTGAATTACCTTCACATATGTGCTGGTGAGGAAGTAATTTTTCACACAGCAATTGAAGGGCAATGCTATTGTCTGGCAGACAGACATTTTAGTATGTCATGCACTTAACGTTTGAGAGGTCAGTAAAAGCTCTTCAGTGAAGAGAGCTTTCTGTGTTAGGTACTGCTATGCAGCTTGCTTAAAAATATTTGAGGGATTGCATAAAATAGATAGACAGGCAGAATACCACACAAAAAATTACCTCAAAATAAAATGTTTCGTTGAACTGCGGATTGCTTGTTTTCTTCTTTACTTTGGTCTTCTTTTGGTCATTCCTGTTCCAATATGGTAAAATTTTTACCATAGACAACTTAAACACACAATTATAAAGACATTCTATTGTCAAGAAGGACCCGTTCATTTAAGTTAGAACATTTTTTGTTATTTTAGAAATAGGGGAAAATCTTAAGATCAAATTAATTCATCTTCACAATATAGTTTGAAGAGCTAAAATTTTAAATACTGTATCTAGTTAATTATGCATCTATCCAGCTCAAAGTTTGCATTTAATTTCACAAACAAACAAAACTTACATCAATTAATTTCTTCACCACAGCCTGCAGTTTACAAGCTTTTCCCCATCTTGTTCAACTGCAATTTCTGTTTTTCCCTACCCTCTTCTGTTGGGGAAATACCCACTACTTCTTTACAGATAAAGGCTTACACCCAAGATTGAAGGTTTTCTTTGAAAGCAATCACTGCCAGTGCTAGATACTGAGCAGTACAGGGTCAAACAAAACAACTGCTCCCCACTTCCTTGTGGGCTGGTTTTGGTTTTTTTAATTTTACAAGTTTTATAAAAGAATACAGGGGGTTTTTTTATCTAGCCAAGGCCCACAATAATATAAAATGGCTTTCTAAGAGAAACACAAATATAAAATGTGGGGGAAAAACAGCTAAGGGAGAAGAATGTACCAACTACCTGTTTTCAGGCATTGGCCATATAAATATTTCAGCCATGGCACGTGAGTCACACATGCATGAGATTGGAAAATCTTAACCAGGAATTTCTGTCAGATTTGCACATATATTCCCATACCAACAGGCCAAATATTTTGCAGGACCAACATTCTCCCACTTCTATCCGTATCACAGGACTGAAATAGCAAATACATGTCAATCTGCCTTCTCTGGCAATCATCCCCAGGCTTCCCCTAGGGATAATGGTCACATCTCCCTAGTCCGCTCAAGAAAAACCCAAACAGTCAAATCAAATCAAAAGAACCCCGAGTCAAACCTAAAAAATATGACCATGTGTCACCAAGGAGGAAAAAATGCCCCATGCAGGGCTTACTCAGGGACAATCCTTCCACAGTCTTTAAAACAAACAAGTTTGTTGGAAGATATTCTGGCACTGTGCTCACAATGGCAATTCCTCAGCACTGGAGGGAGGAGAGGGACTTAAGCTTCATGTTGCAAGAAAAGAAGCAACTGAAACTTAGCTTGTCTAAAGGGCAGGGACTTGCAGATAGTGAATGTGTGGGATGCGGGATTTTTCTTAAATGAAAAACCCCAACAGTCATTCAGGATTACTGATCCAAAACAAGGAGACATTTAAACTCTGGGGCCTTCGAATGTAGCGTTCTGAGCTGTTCCAGAACCTCAACTCTCTTGCTTCCCCCCAGCTGCTAAACATTTGCTGCAAGGAAACTCACACATTGAGAAAAACAGGGAAGAAAGGAAGGTAAGCAATTAACTGTATCATCCCATATGGGAATTTTACAAAAATTAATAGAAGTGCAGTGCAGAAATCAAGAAACCTAAGAAAGAACTGAGTGACAAGTGGTTCTTGACTAGTGCAGGCCAAACAGACAGACCAAACACCATCCCAGCCCTGAGATCACGGTGGGGAAGGCAGAAGAGCAGTGCCAGTGGAAGATGGGATTTGTATGTATGGAAGCGCTTTAAGATTTTTCTGTTTTAAAAATTTTGCTCAAAACCTATGACCTTCTTTTGCAATTCAAAATCACAGCATTTTAGATTTATTAATTCCACACTAAAATGTTACCTGGAAGGCCCCACAAGAGAGACTGTTGCATAAGGGTCACAATTCTGTCCGTTTATAAGAGGCAACCCATGGCACTCCTTTATGCTACAAGGAAAAGGCAAACAGTAGATCAATGAGGCAATATATTTGGCTTAAAAAATAAAACCCAAACAACCCTTTCTTTTTAAAAACATTTTTTAAGTCCTGCCTTATTACACACTGATATATACAATGATCCAACATGATGTATGTACCTGAAGTACCTACAGCTCTCTGGATGATAATTCAAAGCAATATTCAAGTGTACAATCAAACTGAGGTGGCTCTGTGAGAACAAAAGTCTTTGAACTGCTCTGAGAAAAGACATTCCAGTATCACACATGCACGACAAAATCATAAGCAAAATGAACGACCAGATTAAGAGAAACTGCAGACTTCATTAACTTTTAAATTTGATTTCTCAAGGCCCAAAAGAAGCTATTTGGCCTATCCAATGGCAGCAACTACATCTAGAAGACATTTAAATATTTTGCTTTGGATAAACTACATTCTGAGTTATGCTGAGAAATACAAAATCATACCCTGAAATACTGTTTAAAATTAAGCATCTAAAACTATTAAGTTTATAGTTCTAGCTCTACTTCTGAAATAGTTCTTAAGGTTCATTTTTCAAGTTCTTTTCACAATAGCCCATGTTCAGGGTTAAATGGTCCTTTAAAAATACAGTTTTCTTCCATAATTCATACAGTAAGTGGTAAGGTGGTGTTTAACAGGTACACTGTTCATCACTCCTGATGCAAAAGGGACAGGACAGTTGGTAACTGATGCTCATGGGGACAGAAACACCTTTTCTGGAGGCTTGCAACCTTTTTTAATCACCACAGCAGCAACACAGAGCTGGCTCAGCAAGCTGCCTAACCTTCAGATGCTGCCCACATATAAGTATTAACTAAAACCAGCTGGAACAACAAAAGCAAAGCTGAAGAGGTTGTAAATTCATAGCAGAAACCAGACTTCTAGCCAAATGATGCTCTAATGTAACTATGTACACATTTATTAAGTCTGGAAACATCCAGCAGATTACAAAATTTCATAAACAAAACAAAAAGGAGATCTGAATGTTATATTCCTGATCTCTTTTAAATAATCTATTTTAAAAAAACCGTATTTCAGGAATTTAACTAAATTAATGCAAGTAAGTTTCAGTTGTCAAAACTTGCCAGTTTGACTAAAATCCAAAAGCTAGGTAACTTAAAGAAAAAACAGACTTCCCTAAGTTCACATAAATAATTAAGTAAATGTTCCAATACTGTAATGTGGAATCTACTCGTGCAGATCAAGTCACATCGCAGCAACAGCACACACTGTTAAGTAAACAATTTCTGTACTGTAGAAAAATGGTGCTGAAAGAGTAACAGGAGCTGCAAACTCAAGTGGGGAAACAACAGACACTAACACTCCTGTGCTGACTCAAAACTCCACCCTCTTTGCAACATGCACAATTATAAACCAGATGGTATTTTCCCCCCCAAAAGTCCCTTTGTCTTAGCTAGTTCAGGGAACATTTAGTGCTGAACCACTGCACAATCATTTGTTATTTTTCTTCCAGTTATCAAGCACGTGGCCTTCAGCATTTCAATAATTTCTGAATCACAATGAACCCTACAGTGATTTCAAACCCACCATTTAAAAGGGTTCTTGAAACATCCAGTTGTTTCATAAGCGTTAATTGATTCCTCCTCCAACACACGCGAGGCACAGAAGAGTGGCGACAAAATGAAACTGTCTAGACTTTTCAGTCATTTGGGGGATCTGATTTGAGTTAGTTAGGACTTGATTCTTTCAGACTAATGGGCATTCTGTAGCACTGAACAGACTGTTCTGCAGCTCCTCAGGCTTTTCCGTTTCAGGTGAGAGCAACTGAGTGTGCCTGTAAATGAGCCTCAACTCAAATCTCATCGGGAATTCATAGCAGATGGATCAGTCAAACTTATCTGAAGAGAACTGAACTGTTTTAACAAGAACAACACAATTTTTCTTCTTCAGTCTGTGCCATGTTCACCAAGCTCCTGGATTTCTCTAGCAAAGACATGTAAGTCTATTGGACTTTTGGTTGCAGGTTGTTCTGTTTTCCCCAGGTCTTCTTACAGCTTGACCACAAAAATACACAAGCTAAAGAAAAGCTTGTTTGTGATTTCTTGCAAGTTGAAAAACATTGTACTGACAACTACACAGCCTTGCAGCAGAACCAGAATCTCTGGATTCATCCTACGGATCTGTCACTTTGAACTGATTTCATGCTCCAGTCAGTCTCCCTGTGTGGGCAGCTCTGGCATTCCCTTTTCACCTCCTGCACCAGTCCCAGTTCTCTTGCCAGCAAGTGTGGTCTGCCTATCTTAGCCTATCCTGGGCCAGCACCTCACTGACCATCAACTCCTAAGATTCACAAATCTTTCTCTTTCACACCCACCAGGCTCAAGAATTTGTTTCTTATTTATCTCACCTCCTCGCCTTCCATCTCTCACTCCAAGCTAGCTCATCACACCCATCCCTTCACTCCCGGTCCTGCCTGCAGTCTGCTTTAGACACAGTATCTGACAGCACAGCTGAGTCAACTGAGCTGAACCGACCCAGTGTTTCTGCTTACTAACCCTACACAAAACTGTTTAGGTTTTGAGCCAGCTGTCAGTTTGGAAACTGAGTTAACCTGGTCATGCAGGAGCCCTCACAAGCTCCAAAGGCAGCGCAAGGCAAGTAGCCAATAAGGGCAGGAAGCCATTAAATCAACTCAGCACCACCAAACCGGATTGTTGCTCCCTCGGGACTGAGGACACAAGACTGAATCATTACAGATACTTTCCAGCTGCTAAACAAACAGCCTCCAGTAAACATGTTTAAAAATTTTGAAGATGTTTTAGGTGGCTCAATTAGAGTAGACTTAATAGTAATGGAAAAGTGCACCCTCATTAAGTTTTCCAGCTAGCAAATTTCACTGGAAAAAATTTTGCCTTTCCTCAAAGAATCAGTGCTGAAAACTGCTGCCTCCCTAAACAGGAAAACAACCATCAAGAAATCCCATCAAGGGCAACAACAAAATGTCAAACACTTTGACCAACAAAAAATGAAGTAACTTTAAATATACATTCCTATTCTGACAACAATAATAAATACAGTTCTAACACATGGTAAGTATTTCAGCTTTGACAAATCATTTCATCTACTTAGGCTAGTACAAGCAATTTTCATTCAAAAGGCATAAATGCATAGAGTTTGAAGAAGTAGACAGGAACTCAGAAGCCTTCTATTTTATATTTTAAAAAACTGTATCTTTATGTAAAGCCTAAGAAACAGCTAACAGAAGGACTGTTGTTCTTTTCTCAAACTACAGATCAGTTCCAGTACAGTGTAAGATATACTTCAATTGACATTAATTCTTGCTTTACATCTCACTAGTTTGTTGTGCAAGAGGAGTTTCATACAGGAAATGAGAGCCTTTCAGATACAACTGGCATACATTCAACTCATAAGATGAAAATAAGTCCTTAAAAAGACACAGTCCACAATAAACCTCCTCAATGATTGAGGGACTCTACCTCCACCATTCAAATCAACTGAGGTTCTCCAAGGGCAAAAACTCACAAACTGCAACCATTAGGATCTGTACACTTCAAAAATGTTGTTAGGTTCCCTAGAACAACTTCATATGAGCAGATGAAGTACAAAAAAGGACAGTAACAAACTGACAGGTCAATTTAAGGTATTATGGTGTATAACTAATTTAAAAAAGCGCATGCAAAGAAGTCAAAATCCAGTTGTAATAAACCATTTCTGGGCTGTCAAGTATTCACACTGTAAACACACAAAACCTTTTCTCAGAGCTGAAGTGCTGTTACACACAGAGAAGGCAAGTACTACCATCCAAGTGCCTAATTTGGCAAGAAACTGTTCAAGTATCATCTATTTTGGCAGCGGCAAATGTGCAAGCAATGGTCACTCAAACTTGTTTTTACAGACTCCCAGAACCAATACCTGCAACGTGCATTTCTGAAATGTGTTACTATACATGCCACTGTGGTTTTGAAAAAAAGAGCCCACACTGAGTCAGCAGGTAATCTACTGCACTATCTTTTCCCCCTCCTCATTCACACATTAGAAAAGGAAACAATTAGTGTAAAAGACAAAACAAGATTTTAATTCAGTCTCTGATCTTAATCTGTATGGAACTTAACAGCAAGCTTGCAATTAATACAAAAATCATGTGTAGAATCCAGCCTTAGCCCATCTAAGTGATCTTTAAGACAGTCCTTCACCAAAGGAAGATTAACTAATGCTTGCATGTCAAAAAAGTGACTGGAATGGAGTTTTTAAATCAATCCTCATCATAAAACCCATCTAGAAGACCAGCAAAAAAGGCTTCTACCTTTTTAAACCATGTTTACAGAACCAAAGCAACAGGAATCCATCCCCTAGTCAGTTATTGCTTCGATTCTGCCACAAACAGAAAAGTGACATGATCAGAATCACAGCCCTTGAATTACTTGCTATTGTGTGTGCACTGAACATGAACTTTAATCTCCTGTTACGAAAGTTATAGATATAATTTTTCATCTGAACTTCTGGTCTCTCAGGGAACAAATGGTAGAAGCCCATTAGCAACTTACCTGTGCACAGAAGCCAGCACAAGTATCTAGAATTCTCTTATCCTACAAAAAAATTAACTGGTGAAGGTTCAGAAGTTTCCCATTCTCACATTGACACACTATTAATTTGGATATGAAGTAAAACATATACAGTTTTTTTCTTTGGCCAATACTTTTGCAGGTTAGGACAGATAAAGAAAAGTCAGGGACAGAAATACACATATGTGCCCACTGCTTGTCTTTCTTTTACCTCTATCCCAGTTTCTACTTCCTATCTTTCAGCTTTGTTAAAGGAGTCACTAATCCAGTGTCTTCTCAGGGCCTGGTGACTAGTGAAACGTAGCAATAACTGCATCACTTAGGAACTATCATGGGAAATTTACAAAAGAAGCAGATATTTAAAGAGTTTAAATTTTCTATTTAATAATCCCACACGTATTTTCTGTAAGTTCCTCATGCTTTAAGACCAAATGGTCTCAAAAATGCCCTCACATCCATTTCCGTAATATTATATTCAGCAAGAAATTTATTTCTCATACTCTCACATGTACATCCAAACTATTTTTATGTGCAGTGTATTACTAATGCATCCAACTATTTCAAGGCTATGTGGTAAAATACTAACAAACATTTTTAGTTTAAGGAACTCTGACGCATTTCACAACCTCAGACGAAGCCAAAAGCACTGATGTAACAGTGCAGTGTTTAACGCACAGTCCTCTCCCACATGTCAGTGAGTGAGTGAGAACAGCCATCAAAAGAGAACTCTGGTTTCCTTTTGATCAATTGTCTCCGTCATAAAGAGATCCCAAGAGAGGGCACGATGAGTAAACCACTTCCTACTGCAATTTGCAACAGTAACTTTCTAAAGCAACAAAAAATCCAAGCATGTTTTCAAAAGAAATAAAAATACTTGAAACTTAAAAATGCACAAATATATAGAAAATAAATTTAAAAAAAGGACATCTATCAGAAAGTTAAGTTGGGAAAGCCATAAAGCTCCAGCCAACTTTTGGTGGTGAACAGTCCATGGGGAAAAAGCTGTTCTAATTCTGCTTTGTGCTGCAAGTGGGAAAAATAAGAGCAGCAGGACTCCCAATGAACCAAGCTGTTACCCACTATAAAAGCAGACACATTCCCAATTATCTTTAAGTTATAAAGACTCCTTGATGTACAGCAAGTTTCCATTTTATCTGAATTATCAGCCAGCAACAGCTGCTAAAGCATTACCAGTTTCACTGGCTTAGCTCTATCACAGAACCAGCTTCCCTTTTCATACCAAGCAAATTAGAGAACAGCAGAGACTACTTTGCTGGGTCCTGCTCCAACTAAACTACTGCTCTTGGTTTAGATAGTTGACTAAAACAGAAAGAACATAATCTTCACTTCACAATGCAAATTTACATTACCAAATTGACAGTGTAGTGGTCTTCCCCTGCTCACTGAGGCTGATCTGAACATGACTGAACAAGTCACTACAAGCAGAAGACCACACACCATTTCCTCTCCTCACAGTTTCACAATACAACCCACTCTTTCATCTAAATTCTCAAAGAAGATTTAAAAAAACCTCTCGCTCAAATAAATCTAAGCTAATGAACAATGCTGGAAGGCAAAATTAAAGAATAATACTACTTTTGAGTTTTTAATTTCCCCTTAGTCTTTATAATCCCCCTATCTGTACCCTTTTCTTCACATGGCCTATCCCACAACCTGTCTGGAGACAAGTGGAGAAAAGCCTTTTTTTCTGAACTGCAGTAAGACTGGCTTGTTCTCCTGAGCCTCATGCTGAGACAAGAGAACACTGTCCATCTCCCTGATCTCCATCAGGTATTGGTTTGCACTGGTCTCTTCAATGAAAGCAGTCAATCTCTCAAGAGGCAAGTAACATAGAGGGCTGTCAGACTTCCAGAAATAAAAGATAGTATTAGTTTCTAGAAAACAGTATCCTCTAATATGTCCTTACCAGATAAATGTTTGAGTGTCAAAACATTTTTGTACAGCTATATTTGCATTAGCTTTGTATCAATTTCTGTACTTAAATGTATTGATTAATAAGTAATAAAAAGAAACAATATCCAGTACATGTAGAATTCTGGCCTTCTGTGACTAATGACTGTCACTAGCATATTCAGACTCCAAAGCCACCATTTTGAATCATTATCAAACACAGCTCTAAAAGAAACAATACAGGAGTTACTATTTCCCAGTATTTCTCATTCTATGCTTTTGCTTTAATACCAGCAAAATTTGTCGTTTTGAAATAACGTACACCAAAAATTAGTTGTTTCTATGATGCTCTTTGACACACTCTAACCTCTTCACACCCTGGAGTCAAAATGAAGTTTGGCAATGAAAGCTTGTGACGTTGTTGCTAAGAAGTTTTACCGAAATGTGGCAAACATGCTGCTCCAGAATCACAACTCCCGTACTTCGTTTTTCTATTAACATTCCTTATCATGTTTAACCACGAGAAAATAACTGTGAAGCAAAACTAGGAGTGGATTTTCACATATCAACCCAAAATATTACTACTGAAAAAGTAATTTCTTTTCCCAACACCACCACCAGCAGCTCAGTTCTGTCAGTGACAGCAGTACTACAAGCTCTGGCTCTCAGCTGCACTGGACATTCCCAGCTTTCTCACCAGACCCAATTCAACTGGAATTACAAGACACTAATCCTGACAGTCCTAATAAAAGAGAGTGCTTTGGCAGCAACAGAGATGAGCAGCTGTGAAAAGCTTCTGCAGGAGTTCCCTAAGCATATACTCCTTCCCTCATAAGGTAGGCTCCAGGGAAAGTCATATAAAATTATTATTGGTGCAGATTGTGCAGACATCCAGGATCAAGAGAGAAAAATCACATAATGTTCTAACAAACAAACAAATATTAAAGAATTAATGTATTTTCTTACTGTACTACTAGTTGCTGGCACACAGATCCATTATCTGTTATCAGTTCATTCAGTTTTAATTCAAGGTGAACTTTTCCCTGAAAAAAAGAAAACAAGAGAGAAACACAGATAGTTTTAAAAGCCCTTCTTTTACAAGTAGGAATTAGGACAGTAATATAGTTTACAGACAGAAGTTATTTAATGTATTTCCAATTTAACCACTTTAAAAAAATACCTCATCTAAAGCACATATCCTGCAAGTAGAGTATGATGGATGCACTTGAACTTTGAGATAATGATATAGAGAAACATTGTCTACAACTGTAGACAGCACAATTGTCAACCCTCCACAAATTTAACATACATAAGTATTTCTTCAGCATGAGGAAGTATCAAGAGCAAGTGTCTCTCTCAGCTATTTTGTCCTAACCATAGGATGAACAATCCTTACACAGACAGCAGATTTATGAACATTTCAGGAGAAAGCCCTAAAAGGACGTTGGACTCTGAAGGCAGTTGAGTATATTTAGAACAGTAAAATACTATGCAGTAGCCATAACCAGCAGCATTAATATCCAGCTGTGAAATCCGGCCCATCACACCAGACTGCAGATCATCTAGAAATCTCCTGTGCATCCCATTGCAGCTTTCAAGTATCTCATGAGGGCTGCTGATATGCTCATGAAACAGCAAACACAGCCAAAGGAGAGGAAAAGGTGGCAACAGGTGCTAACCCGGCAACAGGTGCTAAACCCGGCCTACTCTTTTTCTTCCTCTGATATGGTAGGATATTTTAAGAAAAATGATCCATAAATGATGGCACACCATGGATTAACCTCAGAACGCAGCAAGGGCCAACCTACTGCACCATGTCAATACAAGGCTCCAAAAACTTAAACTTCATGCAACTTTCTTGGGATGACCAAAATTTGGTACCTAATCTTGCTCCAAACAGCTACCGCCTGAACAATACCTGCTACTCCTTTCAGTGCCTGGCTAGTCGTGCTGGCTTTCACATCTAAGACAATCAGACACTGACAGAATCTTTCCTCTAACAAGGTTCTCCTCAGTATTCTTAGAACTTGTCTATTTCCTAAATGGAGCATCAGATGATACTGGCCTGTTCACAATCCAAATTCTCAGGGAAGGGATCCAGAAGGTGATTTTCAAGTCTGGCAAAGGAAGCAAGTAATAATCTGAACTACACCTTTGCTGTCCAACACTAAAATGGAAGTAAAATCCTGGGCTGACCTTGCACATATTTCTATAGCAGTTATGTTTTGACATAGGACTGAAATGTTGTTGTTGTAAATCCCCTGGGGCAAAGGCTGCGTTTCCCTCTCTGTACGTCACATGGGAGGAGAAGTGAAGCTTCTTCTACAAGGCTGTTTTAAACGTAACTGTTTTGGGATGCCTGCCAAGTGTTTTGCAAACTGTTACTACATGGATTGGAACACAGGTACATTAAGAAAGTATTTGTCAAGCAGAGAAACTCCATTACAAAAATAGATTTACAGGATAAAAACAGGATACTGAAGCATGCCAACAGCCTTAAATGGCAAAGTTTTTGAATGACAATTGAAAAAACATCAGTAGTACTTACTGTAACAGCTGATTTAATTAATTTTAGAAAACAGATCCTGTGAATGTCCTAAACATCTTTCTTTTACTTTTAAAAACAAAACCCAAACCGTGTTCTGCACTGAACCATAGCAGTAAATTAGCACCTTACTGCTCCTGCAAACTATCTGTGGATGTAGTTTGCTTAAAACCCAGTACCATGATGACTACTTTAATGTGGCTCTAAGTATTTCCCCAACAAGTTTTGGGTACATTTCTGTTTTGTTGATTGAGAGCAGCGTGATGGTTTCCTAAAGCGGCTGATCTGCAGATCTACATCAGAACTTCTGACACAACATGCAACTGGGTTTGAAAGGTGGGTGCACAGATGGGGTTTAATTCAAAACAGAGAGATCAGCCATCCTTATACAACAAATAAACAAACCATGCACTTCACAGGAATGCACTTTTCATCTGTAGGTCTCAGGGTTGCTCAGAGACAGGTAGGTACCACTTTAACTTTACAAATGGACTAACAATCCATTTTCAGATACTGACCAGAGGAAGACAGAGTTCATTACTTCAGTAATCATAAATCCTATCAATTTTAAGAAAGAGAACAGCGAATGTTTAAAGTTACCTTGAAAAACTTTAGAAGTGCGTGAAAGACTTTGATCTTATCAATGTATTTTGCAAGTATAGATCAAATCTCTGTAAAAGTTTCTTGAATTACAAAGATCAAGGGCATGTTCAACCATATGACCTCATTTCAAACCAGATAAATTAAGATTTTATAAATAAAAAAGGGAGCAGAGCAGATGCTTTCTAAAATCTAAGTAATTTTTATGTACTTTCAATGGCTGGGAGAGGCCCCTCTCCTCCCATACACACTTGAAAGGAAACACCTACAATCCTTCTTTCATTACAAACTGATATTAACTCAACCACACAATGCTTTTACTCTGCTGAACTTTTAATCACCTCCATTTCAGATTAGTTGTGACCCAGAATAGAAAACAACTGGTCTACAGCTCCTGCATTGGGATTGAATTGTGACTCTAGAGAAGTCCTCAATTTATTACAAGTACGGTGGTTTTAGAAGATGGCTGGTCTGTTTATTTTCCACTGCCCCAATTCAGTTTTATTTTGTAGCAATCAGCAAGTTTAATAAAAAGGTTTCAATTTTTATGACAGAAAAAACCAGCAACTATGACAATGTGTAAGTCAAAGCAGAAACTGCCTTTCAGTTTATATCTGGGAAGAACTCTCTACAATATTCAGAGTGATTACACGGAAGAATCGGAAGAAGGAGGAGAAAACTTGCAGCTGGACTAGATGATTTTAGGTCTCTTCCAAATGAACTCCTCTATTCCATTCTATACTAACTGAACAAGGATGGATTTTCAATAAATAAGAGAAAGTGGTATTCAGACATTTTGAAAATCTGTCTTCATGTAAAGTAACCATATGCCCTCCTATACACCCAACAGCTGCAGGCTAAACTTACAGCTCATGGATGATTAATCCTGGAAAATAATGAGAATTCTGTGCACATTCAGTTCTTGCAGAAGTAGACAGGGTTCTCCCTACCCAGAGGGACTTTCAGGTTACTAGAAAAATATAAACACTGACAAATCTAAGACTTTTGCCCTCAGGCAAATCTGAAAAAACTCTTAAAATCTAATAGTTTATCACAGGAACATGGCTAAGAGATTCTCAAGAATACTGTTTTGTTCTTGAAACCAAAAGGAGAACTGCTACAACTTCTAGAGCCATCTCACTTTTACCTATTACTAGGACAAGCCTGTTGAAAGAATTTGAACCACAGACCAAGTACAACTCTGAAGTGCAAGTTGTTCGATACTGAATGCAAAAAGTATTTCAAGATAAGATAAATGGGCACAGTAAAAGTACCTTCGAGTTTCAGAGACCAACCACTTCATGTCACCTAATCAGTCACTGTTTCAGTTCACACCAAAAATGACAAAAAATTATACAGGAGTTTCGTAAATTATTCACCAGTCTCAAGTACATGGCTCCCCTTGCAAGCATTTTAGACACCAAAATACTGTTAAGACTCTTCCCAAACAGTTGCTTTTAAGTAACAATTAGGAAGAATACAGCCAGCTTGGAAGTGTAGGATATGCTTTATTCTCTAACTAAACTGAAAGACACAACTGTCTCATGAGAATTAGAGAGATGCTAAGCCCTATCTACCACAGCTCAATACAGACTTCTACCATCACATGCCCTTATCTGTATATAACTTTCAAAATGCAATTTAATAGTTACCTGAACCTCTGAATTAGAATCAACAGGTTGAAGCATAAACCAGTTCTCTTTTCCCGTGTAGTTGCATAAATCTTCTTTTTTGATTGACACCTTTCCTGAGGGAGGGAGAGATAAGCATAAATATCACTTTCATCTGAATAGAGCAAATATTTAAATAGGTTTGAAGTTTGATCTTTTTCAAACTCTCTTTAACACTTTTTTTTTTAAGCTTATGATGTGATATAAAAAACCATGGAAACAAGGAATATCATGGATAAGTAAAGCAGAAAAATATTTTATATAAGGCCTGATGACATTAATTACCATTAATTATCTTGAATCTCACTAATAAGAAGATGAGGTAAAATAAAGAATACACTTGAGGCTGGAAATAACAAAACAGATTTAAGAGAACAGAAACTGTGTTGAAGGATGTTTAAACAGGAAACTCAAGTAGAAGCCTTTTACTTTTCTGATTGCTATTTGGAAAGCTGTTATTATACCAAATTATCTGACATCCTGGTGCAAATTATTTCCTTCCTCAATTCAAATAACGTGAAGGCTTCTTCCACAGCAGATTGTTAGAGCTTTATAGCAACTACATCCAAACATCAGCTGCAATAAAGCCATTATACAGTGCGGGAGAAAAAAAAATCCACCTCCTGTAATTTTTCACCTCAGCTACATAAGTTGTTGCAAACTGCTTTGTAAGTCACTAACTTACAGGTTGCACTGACAGAGAAAAAAATTATCTATAAACAGTTTTAAGACTTAATCCACAACTGTAATTATTGCAGCATTACTCCAGAATTCATTCTTTAAAGATCTACCAGTAGCAACAATTATTCAAATATTCCAATGAAGCAGAAGTGGAGAAGAAACAAGTAGAATTAAAAAAAAAAAAAATAGTATTGAGACCATAATAAGACTATAAAATGTCCTATTAGCCTAAAAAATAAACATATTTTATTATAACACTATAAAGCAAAGAAACTAAATCCTGCTTTTCAAAATTTAAAGAAACATTTAAGTGCACTATACACAGTGTTTTGAAAAATGCATCACCAATTACTGTATCCCTAAATCCTACAGATAATGCTACTGAAAATGACCAAGTGTTATGCAAGACTTGGACAGCACCTCACAGACACTCACCTATTCGCAGGTCTTTTTGTAAAACACTTTTATCATAAATGTAGAAGGATAACCACTGGAATGTTCTTGGAATCTCAAAGTAAAACTCTTCCCCAAAGTAAGGGCTGAAAAGGAAGACTGAAAGTTACAACAGAAAAACACTTTATGCCATTTATATCGAAGATGTACATGAAATGCTGCGTTTTTCCTGCTGTCCCAGACCGTGACCTGTAGCACTACACTCACCTGTCAAAGCCATTCACAACCATTTCATTACAAGAACACACAGTAACACTGCAATGCTGCAATGCCTTGGGTATGTACAAGAAAGGAAAAAATCAGAGCACACACAGTGAAAGTGGTGTCTCCTCCGCAACTTCTATTTCATTTTTCTGCCCTGAAATTATTCCAGTTGGTTCTCTACCCATCCCAAATGACTTCCTGAGACACACGTTAAACTACATTAAAACACGATTTATTTAATTACTGTAGTAACTGACACTTGCTTAGCTCTAACTTCCACGTCAAACTTGCTGCTCAAAGATTCAGAGTTGTGGAAGGAAGCCCTAAGCATTAGAAACTGTAAAACAGAACAGTAAAAAAAGAGAATGCTAATCTCAAATACACAGGTTCTCCCTCACACTGAAACGGTCACCACATTTGTGCATCCAGTGGAGTTCAATACAATGCTTACAGTTCACTCTATTTAGTGCCATTTGCATGTCCCTCTACAGAAAAGACTCTGAGTTCCTCTATGTTACACATCTTCCAAACAATGTGTTGGTGCCTTCACTCATGGAATTCATGCTCCCTCTACACTTCAGGAGTACTTATTGATGCAATCAGAGCCAGTGGTCAGAACACTTTGTCAAGACTGAACAAAACCACAGTGCTGCTTGTGTCACTCTAAGTGGTGAGTTCTGAAAGTCAAGTGCATACACAAACAAAACTGCTATTTCAGAATAACTGAATTCTTAAAAGCCCTAAAATAGTTTCAATTCCAACGTATTAACATCACCGGGGAAAGGTGTTCAGGTTCATGAAACTAATTTTATGCAGAAAAGTATTGTGGTGACAGTTATACCACACCCAGAAACAAAGGTTGGGGTTTTATTTCCTTCCCAGTAAAGTATCATTCTGACACTATTGTATTACTAAACTAATACAAATATGCTTATTTTTGGAACAAGCAGTTCACATTATTACCTACTCAAAGGATACCAAGAAAAACAGGCCACCATCCCTGTTCTCTTCCCTCCAAAATAATCACAGAAAAAGAAAACATCACCCAGTGCTTAAGGACAATGGCTCATTAAAAAAGTGAAAAAGAAAAGCTTATAACTAACTTAGAAAACTTAAAAACTTCTGGAAAAAGAACACAGCTGAAAAATCTAGCAATGCAAATGTCTAGGATAGATGTTTAGAAACAAGAGCTTTAACTGCAGGAATTCGTGACAAGGAATTTCACAAGTGAAAACGTTCCTTCTGTTCAAACACAAAGCTTTCACCATAGGCTTCAGGATGGCAAATCAGTATTAGCCTTCGCACTACACTGAGAAATAATCTAAGAATTCTCAGCTGAAAAATTCACTTGCAGTTTTTCAGATCCCCATTTTTTTACCCTTTATTAATAATTTCAAAGCCAACCAATTCTGCTTTGATTTCAAGGGCCGGGTTCTGGTCAGCACCATGACCGAAGGTATAAATTCATGAGCATTACCTTTAGCAGCAGTGCAGCCCTAAAGAGCCTCAAAGCTTCCTTATTACCACCACTGCTCATTTTAATTGTATTGACACAATAAACAGACCAAAAAACGATGAAACAAAGGCTTATTTTAAACTTAGGTCAATTCCATATTATGGTTTCCCCACCAGCTACACAAATAATAGTCACAGCAGAACAAACAGAGAGAGAGTACAGCGGAAAGAGGGAACAGTGAGAGAACAAGTTGGCACTGCTGTCAAGGGAAACTGCTCCTGGCTCAGCTTCAGCCAGACATCCTTAGAGGAACACCAGACTGCACATCAACCACTGCCTATCACCAAGGGTTAAGTCCTTATTCTTGATGGATCCATGTGTCTCCAATTATAATTAGTCTGGGATGAAGATTATTAGCAGAGACTTCCAAAAAATACTTTATCACCTGTATCCTACGGCTGAAGAGAACAAACTTCACAGCTACATATATCCCCCCTGCTCCAGACACCAAAGAATGAAAAACCATTAACAACCACTGTTACTATTTTGACTTCAACATTACATCAAGTCTCAGATGCTGCAAGCAGGAGCAGGTCAACAGTATGAATATAAACAGAAGGTAACATGTTGTTTTATTCATGTTGATACTTCTCCCTTAGCTAAATTAACACCACTGCTTTATGAATCAGCTGTTGATTCTTCTTTAGCAAAGTATGAGGCAGAGGGAGAGAATTTAAGGTAGAGAATACAAAGGATTAATAAAGAAATTCTTAGGTGAATACAGAACTGGCTGACTGGGTACAATATAGGTTAAACCAATGAGGAATAATTAAAATGGAGAACTTACTCATCCTGTTCCTCAGGGATTCAGTCAGTTTAGTACTTTCATTTGTGACTTTGATGCAAGAACTTTAAAGGGCGTGACGGATACAAAATTAGAAGATAGCGCTAATTCAAAGGAAACCAGACTGTCATACAGGAAGAACTGGATCACAGTAATACAGGAGATTAAATTTCAGTGTGTGACACACTCCTCTGCTCTTCCATTCCTTGCTACATTAACCTGGCAGATCTGTGACAGTAACTGACCAATGCCCCAGGACCTGTCAGTTGATGAAAGCAACAGTTACATCAACAAGGGAATTCATCTGTGCTAAAACCTTGTATAACCTTGCACTGCCACGAACTTCTGTTGGAAAAAAAAGAAACCAAACTTAGTTTAAATAAAAAAAATAAAAGGAAAAAAAAAGAACACATACATACCACAACTCCCCCCTCCCCCCAATTCCTCATATTTGACCACAGACATTTGAGGAGGCTCACGGATGTTCTTTAAACTTTCCAACGGAAAAAAATTCTCTTTCTTCAGAACTCACAGAAATCCCACACCATATCAGGAAATATTTCTTGAGTCATTAGCCAAAATATCCCTCTTTCACTTCAGTATTAATGCTAGTTTTTCTAACTTTGGAAAGTCATTTGTTTTACATCTGCACTCTAACAACACTCCCAGTGCTAATGGAAGCTCAAATCTATTTGCACATTTAAAAATAATACACCTCTTGATAGTTTCCAACCACTGCAGTCAAAATTAATTTTAATTCTATTGATAATTACTTCCACAGATGTTTAACCAGCAGATATTCATAGACTAAAATTTAGATTAGAGCTTGTATAAATTTGCAACCCATAATACAGTGACAGACTGTGAATTATGTGTGTAAGGAAAAGCAAGCAAATAATACAAAACAATGAAATTCAAAGTTGTATCCGTGACTAAAATCATACTGTGCTACACCTTACAAGCGATTTGTAAAGTTTTCAGACTAATAAGAGATTGGAGCTTTCATCTCCTGTTCTGGTACCTCTAGGTTAGTACAGTATTCCAGTTTAATCCAGCAATAAGCACCAAGATGCTGTAATTACTGCGTACACACCGGCACTCAAGTGGAAGCATCCAGCTCTGGTTGCTGCTAACACAGGATGAGTTATTTTATTACATTTCACCAGTTCATATGGAACTCACCTCATGCTCTGAATCTAACTTAGCACAGCTCTAATTCAGGATGAAGGAGTTACCTATGAAATAACAGTGGGTTCTAACTCCTAATACAACGTTCTCAACTTCAAAATACTACTTTCATATCACCTGAAAAATTTTCAAATTGAGAGAGAGGAGGCATGAGTGTTATTTGAGGTCCTTCTCTCCCCAGCTGTCGCTCTGTTATAGTGAGATTTTCTTCTTAATTTCCTCTGTAAAGTACTAATGTCATTGTTCTCATTTAATCAAGTTTCAGTTTTAAAACTTCAATACTATTAAAAAAAGAATTGGATGAATCTAAGGTGTTTTATCAAATGTTTTACTACGCAACTAATACTTCTTTTATTATTGGGTGATGCAAGTATATAAATTTAATCATTCTTAAACAGAACACAATAAAAATGTCTGCCAAAACATATTTAATAGGTCTTATTTCTAAGCATGGCAGTAACTTTCAGGGTTTATATTATTAAAATATCAAAAATTGTACAGCAAAGTCTTTCTTTTTCAAAGATATGCTGGGTTGGGTTTTTTTTTTTGCTCATCAAACTACTGTCTATTTTAAAGGGAAATACTTTCTCCTTTATCAATACAGTCTCTTTAACATTATTCTCTGAAGGACTACTCAGCTGAGTTTGTTTGGTAGTCAAAATCTCAACTGCAGACAGTAAAATTCTGAAAATTTTATGAATCTGAGTACAACTACTACAGATCAGGGAAAAAGCAAATGCCACATGTATGCAATCAGGAGCAAAATATTTGTTCTTGATTGCATACATGTGGCATTTGCTTTTCATGCAGAAGCATAAGGAGGCTTTGAAATGATGTTTTGAAAAAGTAAAAGTCCCTATTTAAGTGTGCCATGTGGGCAATATGCTGTTCCTCACCTGCTGAGACCTGGAGAGACATCTCAAAGAACAAACACCTACAGTAAAAAACCCTGGAAACAGGAATTAGGAAAACTCGCGAAAGTTTGAACAGACTTTCTGAGTTTTAAGAGGAAGGTTTAAAGTCACCTCCAGATAACTGAAGCTGTCACTCAGATTTTCTGAACAATGCAGCTGCAGTGATGCTTAAGTGTGAATCCCAGTGCATTTCAGTTTTGAGGCATAAAAGCACCTACAGCCCTGCAGCTTTGTTAGCATGACTTTTTTGTTTCTAAGGCTATAAGACAGTAGCAGAATCTACAGTCAGTGCTGCTCAGGGAGGCAGAGCAAATCATTCTCTGTGGGTACTGATTACAGCTCCCAGAAGAATTTCAGGAAAGAATGAGGCCTATTCAGGGGGACATCCCACAGCACAGAAAACTCTCGTACATGGAAAAGTTCCGGTTCCTTCATTCTAGAAACAGGTTTTACCAGAAAGACACCAAGAGCAGAATTCCACCAATACAGTCCAACTGCACGTCAGAAGTAGGAAATGACATGGAGAGCAAGTATCAAGTAGATTTCTTTCCCTTGAAAACAAGCTGGCAAGAAAAAAAACCTTATGATGCCCAATGGAACAGAATAAAGTAACAGCATTTCAGCATGGCCCATTTTAAAAGCACCATTCTACTCACAAGCCTCAATTCTGTCTTCTTTCAACTACTCTTACAATTTACACATTGCTGTAACATCTGAGTAGTTGCCACAAGTCAGCTCTCATTTTACAGAGGTACAAGCAGAAGCACATCCACATCTTGTTTTTATCCAGAACACGGGCAGTTAAAAATTGAGCTTACCTTAAGGATTTTTCAACTACTTGTGTACGAAAAACTTCTTCTTGGTCCAAGTTTATGGTACAGAAAAAGTCTCTCATTTTGTTGGGTACTAAGTGTTTGGCATCGTCTGTGAATAAAAAAAATTACTGTAAATACTGAAGGGGGAAAACCTACAAACTATTAGGCACAAAAATTTTACAGTTTTGATGCGCCCAAAATTAATGTTTCCATTCACTTAGCACGTGCATTTCCATACTAATTTTCAACTCATAAGCTCCAAGAGGGCACAGCAATTGCTACATCCAGCTTCACATGGAATGAGAGTCACAGGAAGAGACACACACACTGACTCACAAGCACCACTTCCTGCAGCACCTGCACTTTCCCTTGAGAGGTCTCATCTCGGCCTTGACCCTGCACAGCTTGCTAAATCCCAGCAGCCTGGGGTGATGTGGCATTAGGTCACAACACTAGGACGTGATCTGGCTGAGCTACTGTTCACTTGGTATTTTCTGGCAAATAGTTTGGCTAAAGGAAGCTGATTAATAAGAACTTGCCCATCAAAACTTTATTTCATTTTCCACAATGAGCAGTGGATTTTAAGTTGGCTGAACCTTTGAAAATATATCAGTCATGAATACAGTTTTATTTTTTCCTAACTGTCTGGTCTAGTAGAAGGGGGAAATAATCACCTCCTGACTCATTGTAATGTAGATAAGAACATGCAGAAAAGGAAGTTTCTAATGAGAAAGAAAGATTGTCAACACAAGAATACAAGGATTTGCTGGGTATTCAATCTAGGCCAGTGCAGTAACAGGCTGGACATAAGGCAGCCCTTTCTGGCAATCGTTGCTCCTAAGCAGTCACAACTAAAACCAGTTCCCAGTGTTTAAATTGGAAAGCTCTTCTGAAATCTGAATGCCACAGACATCTACATCAAGTTATGGCAACACTGTCCTTTAGCTAAACAGTTATTCCCCCCCCCCCCCGATATTTCCTTCCCCTCTGAATGTTTTTGAAGACAACAAACAGACCCTTCTCAGCTTTTATTGTGCTAAAAACCCACAAGGTTTTCTGGAACTCTCTCCTGGGAGAGGCTCCTAATTGTAGCAGCTGCTCTCTGTCCCTGTTCCACTTTGCTGTCTAAACCACAGGCAACCAGAACTGTGTTACTCTGCATCAGGTCTGAGCCAGGACCCTTCACATCCTTGCCTGCTACTGGAAATACTTCTCCCAACGAAATGTGGAATCAGCATTATCTATTTACACGAGATATTAAAAAGTAATAGGATGAAAACTATATCAAAGTATTGAATTTTAATAACCTATTATGACTGAATAACAAATAACCTTTCAGAAATCAGTTTGAAACTAGATTTGAAATGTCACACGTTTCTTTTTTTTTAAAAAAATGCAGATATGAAGCACAGTGGAGTAAGCTGTATTGCTATGCTGTTAAGATGTAAAATCAGAGTTCTGTTTTTTCTCTCCTCCAGTCTTTTTTTTGGGGGTTTGGGTGTGGGTGTGTGTTAAATGGTTAATTTAAGTTAAATTATTACAGTCTTGGAAGTTAAGTAATGTCCAGCATTGCAAGGGCCCTCAACTACATCAGAGCAGAGAACGTGACAGTTTAACAGGAACACCAACTGAACCTTATGCATGATGTTTTCCAAGCCAGGGATATGTACACTGGTGGAAAGCATGAACAGACACTTAAGGAACTTCCACAGTTAAAACTTGTGCTCTCAGAAGCATCAATGAGCTTTTCATCAACTTGGGTGTGGGAGAGGAGGAAGTACACATGAAATTTTTAAACACTACACTTAATGTTGACAGATCGACAGACATTAACAGAACCTGTTTTTAATGCCATTAGACTCCAAAAAGGTACTAAACTCAAAATTACCCTCAAGTGAAATATTGCAGAACACCAGAGAGAAGCATCAGATTGAACATTGCCTTAACTTTTTTTTTAAAAAGCTATTTTAATAAAACACATGAAATACAAAAATCAAGTAAGGAAAGAGGCTGGTAAACCCCAGAGAGCTCCTGACATCATAAGTTTGTAATTAACAAGCACGTGTCAGTTTTCCCTGATAAGAATCTTTATTTCTTAGTTAATACTCTGTAATTTCACCATCCTATTTTTACATATAATATTTAAGATATATCATTCTTTAATCATCACTGTCAAGGCACCATACAGTGGACTTTGAATGGAAATCATAATTATTACAGTTTCATGTTGTGTTAAAAGGAGTAAAAATTAAATATTTCTACTATTTTTATGTCTACTGCAGTTTCTGTGTACTAAAAGAAACTTTCCACACAAGGAAACAGAAGAAATATAAGTTTTGATTCCTAATGAGATACAAACCTTTATTTTGCAGCCCAGGTGTCTGGCTTTAAGGCACAGACAAATTTACTGAGGTTTTTGGTAGGCAAGGGATGATTCTCACTTCTGAGTTAAAAATACCCTCAGAGCATTTGTCAGGTAAAGTAAGGAGGATTTCACATCCTTTCAAACACATCTGTGACTGTGGGAGACTTTTCACCCATGTAAATGGTCCAGCTTTTCCAAGGGGCTTATTTGTGTTGAGAGGAAAAGGCTCAAGTCTTCAATTACACTAAGTTTTCCTTTTTCTGGGAAACCTAAGGCTATAATGGTTGCATAAAAATCAAGTATTGACATCATTAAGTATCTGCTTGAATGTTTGGATTTTCAGTGCATATATATAACATCCTCTGTTGAGTGGAAGTGCGCAATTAGTGTGTATCTTCTAGGTTTCTTTGTCCCTGCCAGAAGACATTAATGCACATCAACTCCAAAGCATTTCCTCACAGGATTAGACATTATATAGCAACAATTAAATCCACTCCAGGAGTGCAGCATAATCCAAGATGACCAAGCAGCGTTAAAAACTCAGTGCAAGTTTTAGAAAGAATGCATCCTGAATTTTGTCAAATGAGCTCTAGGAGACAACAGGGACATTTTCCAAGTGCTCCACTAAGACAGGTTTCAGTAAACAATCCAAAAATCAAAGCAACTAAAAACACCTGCCACCTAAAAGTGTACTACTGAATGTCATAATTGAAAACCAAAGCTAATTCTACACCTTAAAACACTACACTATGAGATATGCCTAAAGCTACAGATACACACAGACCTTTGTAAAGCACTTTTGTCATTACTATGACACATAAAATAGAGGCACCAATACAAAAGAGTTGTCATAAAGAAAATACAGACTTTCAGGGGATTTTTGCTGAAAACCTGCTTAAGTGTAATCCATTTTCCAAAAATATTATGGGGTCTTAAACTGGTAAGACCAGTTCACCCTACCTCTTACTTGAAAACTGGAGGCAGGAGACTTACTGCAAAGACTGACACCCCACAAAACCAGGGCACCAGGGACTGCAAATGTCTTCTTCCTCAGTATTTTCACTGCTACAAATGTAATGGCTACTTAAAACACCTTTAAGCCCATGTCTCAATTCTAAATCTGGTGTGAGGATTTGTATAACATCACTAACTTTAGATTTTACTGCCTATTTGTGTATTGCAAAACAGTATAAATAACAACTCACTGCAGATGGTGTTTTCTATACATGCAGGATTCCACAGAACTGACATTACCTCATTTTAACTACCATGCTCTCTAAATAAACTCACATAAAACGTGTCAGTGTAGTAGTTTAATTGCCAAGAAAGTTTAGGCACAGAAATGTATTCTACTTGTAAGAAATGAGGTACAAGCAATGCCTTCACACAGTGAACATCAGCTTGCTGAAGTGAGGTCTGCTACTGCTAATCCCTTCAGCTCAAGGGGGATCACATTGTTACATTTGTTTATTATTGTTCTTTCGCAAGGTTTCCCCCTACAAACGCCAGTATTAAAATGCTAGCAAAAAGTGAAAATAAAGCAGTACTTGTGCAAAGAAGCCAAAAGACCATCTAAGCATTAGAGGGTTTTCAAGCTTCCACAGCATATTTAACTCATCTATTTTTGAAAAAGTTTTTGTTTTGTTAGAAGAAACAAGTGGCTTCACAAAGTGATTTTCACACTGCTTCAAGACACATCTTTTATTGCAGCTGTTACTTCCACTCATTTTCCAAATGGTTTTTACAGGTTCATCTTTAGCAATCAACCTTTTATATATTTCCTGGGAAGCAGGTCATAGTTCTCTGTTTTCAAAGCTACTATACAACCAGACGCTCAATCCATAACATAAATGGGATAATAAAACTAGTGTCAGTCTCAAGACATTTTGCTTTTTTAATTCTTAGTGGAAAACTTTTATCAAGTTGCTGTGTAGTCCAGTGTTGACAAAACTTTATAACAAAAGATAGGAAAAATGGTGTCAAAAAATAAGTCAGCTTCAGTTATCTTCAGCAACCAACTTTTTATGTATGTCCTAGGAGGCAGGTCATTGTCCTGTGAATGCTATGACCTGCTTCCTAGGACATACATAAAAAGTAGGTTGCTGTAGATTAATGAAGGCAGGCTAAGAAAGTTGGGGCTGTTCAGCCTGGAGAAGAGAAGGTTGTGTCAAGTCCTCACAGCAACCTTCCAGTATCCAAAGAGGGCCTATAGGAAAGCCAGAGAGGGACTTTTCCTCAAGAACTGCAGTGGTAGGTCACAAAGTAATAGGTTCAAACTGAAAGAGAGGAAATTTAGGTCAAATATTTGGAAGAACTTCTTTACTGTGAGGGTGGTGAGGCACTGGAACAGGCCGCCTAGAGAAGCTGTGGATGTCCCATCCCTGGAGACGTTCAAGGCCAGGCTGGATGGGGCTCTAGTGAAAGGTGTTTCTGACCATGTCAAGAGGACTGAAACCAGATAATCTTTAAGGTCCCTTCCAACTCAAACACTCTATGAATTCATGCCTTAACCCCGAATCTAACAGTATTCTTTTCTGAAAGGCGATCTGATGTATTATTTCTGTGCTAATTGCTCTCAGTAAGTGTGTGCTCAGCCTCGCATACCCAGCACGGCTCTATCACTAACACACGTGAGCAGCTCCAGCTCAGGCCCTCTGCTGTTTTCGTGGCTCAGTCTATTTACTGAAGACACATTCAACCCTACGCCGCATGACGGTATTTAAGTAAACAAGACTCCACTCCTCCACCAAACCTAATCCTTCAACACGTTTTCACAACCGGTTCTCAACCCCAGCGCCGTGCCCGAATCAACCCGTGTCGCTTCATTCTCAAAAAAGTCGACGGGCTGCGTGAGAAAGGAAACAAACGGGCCGCGTCCGAGCGGAATGAATGTGTTCCGATACCCCGAGGAAGCCGCCGCACATCCTGTCTCTCCCCCTCGCTTTGAAGCGCTGCCCCGCTCCCCGAGCGCTCCCCAGCGCTGCTCCCCAGCGCGGCCGCGGTTCCCACTTTACCGACCGTGTCGGCACCCGCAGTCAGCACTTCCGAACCACCAAAATAAAGCCGCCGGCCCCTCTCCCCGCCCCCCTCCGCTCGCACACACGCTGCGCCGAGGCACGGGAGCACCACTGACCGCTTCCAGAACGGCCCTCCACCACCAGCTTCCTTCACATCGCGCTAATTTCGCAATTTCTGCCTCACAAACAGACTCCGGTGCCCGAGGTCCGGGCGGGAGGGGGCATTTCTGCTCGCCCGCTGGCTCAAGGGAACTCTCGCTGCAACGGATGCTTCCCAGCCCCTGAGGGCCTCCAGCGGCCCCGCCACATCCATCCATGCATGCATGCATACACCCATGCATACAAGCATGCATCCATCCACCCACCCATGCACACCCCCAGCCCGCCCTCCCGGCCCCGGCCCCGCGCAGACCCCGGCCCGGCCCGCACGTGCCGCCGCTCCCGCCACAAAGCCCCTTCGCGGGGCCGCCACAGCGCGGACCGACCCCGACCCCGACCCCGACCCCGACCCCGACCCCGACCCCGCACCGGCCCCACGGCCCCTCCGCGCCCTCCCGCCCCCGCCCCGCCGCCTCCAGGGCCGCCGCGCCAGAGCCCGCCCGCCCGCCCCGCCGCGCAGAGAGAGCGGTGGAGCCGGGGCAGGAGCCGGGGCAGGAGCGGGCACCTGAGCGCGGCGGCCGCGGGCGCCCGGCCCCGCCACAGCGCCGCACTTACAGATCTTCCCCCGCAGGTTCTGCAGCACCCGCACCTCATCGCCGCCGTCCCCGGCCGCCATCGCGCCAGCGCCGCCGCCTGCGCAGTGAGCGCCGCGGGGGCAGGGAGGGAGCGGGAGGGAGAGGCCCGGCCCGGCCCCGCCCCCGCCGCCACCACGCACCGGCACGGGCGGGGGGTCCGCGCCTGCGCCCTGGCGGCGCCTCCCGCCGGGCTGTGCGGGAGCTCCGCCCGGGCTGTGCGGGAGCGGGGCTGCGGGTCGGCAGCGCTGTGAGAGCGTGGGCTCGGTCCGCTCCGCGCCTCCCCCGGACCGCCCGCTCCTCTGGGCACAGTCAGGACGAGAGAACGTGGTCTTAAGCTGCTCCCGGGGAGGCTTAGGTTGGACATTAGGAAGGATTTCTTCACAGAAAAGGGTGATCAGACACCCAGGGAGGTGGTGGAGTCACTGTGTCTGGAGGCGTTTAAGGAAAGACTGGACGTGGCACTCGGTGCCGTGGTCTGGTTGATGGGGTGGTGTTGGGTTGTAGGTTGGACTCGATGATCTCAGAGGTCTTTTCCAACCTAACTGACTCTGTGGCCTGTGCCTCGCACAGGGGCAGGCGCTCGGCAGCCCAGCACGTTGAACGCTGTGTTCACCAGGACAAGTGGTGTCTGCCTGCTTTGGTTTGGGGTGCACTGAGTGCCTACCTCTGTGCAGAGCACGCCATGCGCTCCATCGGGTCTCTTCTGCGCTCACTGGTTCACGTTTGCCTGTTCGGCTGTGTAAGAAATGCCATGAAACAAGTATGAAATGCTTGTCTGCCAGCGCTGCCTCAGCAGGTGTCTCCCCGCCTGCAGACTGCCATGGGCAACGCCTCTCTCAGGAGTCCCAGGGTACCCAGAGGCTGCAGCTGCTTGCCATCTTCAAGAATTGAAGGACCTTCACATTTTATAGCAGTGTTTCTGGAAGATGCTGATCCTAATGTGAAACTCTGGGATCTGGCTTACACCTGGACTTGGCCCCAGTCCTGCATTGGTGGTGGGTGCCTGGCTTGGGCCTGCATAATCCACCCAGCTGCAGGTGTCACATCCTCATCGGTGTCACTGAGGGTCAGGCTGAGGGTACATCAGCTTCCAGGCCTTTAGGTACAGAGCCTGATGAAAGCCTTTAGTGACTGACACACCCTAAAAGACAGGTAGTTCAGCAGGCTAAAACTGTTTCAGAAAGCAGCATAGGACTAGAATTCTTCACTTTGCACTCTTCAGTCTGTCCTTCTGTTAAAGGGAAGTTTGCATATGTCTCTTAACTGGCCACTTTTCATTTCTTCTGCACAAATCTTGCCGGTACTACTATGATACAGCATTGAGCCGTATAATCTGACAGGCACTGCTGCACCTCATTTCTTGGTGGCTTTTCCCAAGTCCAACTTCTCCCCTGCTGCTCCCTCAGCAGTGGTGAGGTTCCTTCCTCATCCCCACACTCCACATGGTGGCTGGGGGAGGACAGGTATGTTTAAAGGTGGCGAGCAGGGAGTGGTGGGGAATGAACTGCTTCATCAAACCACTAAGAGCTGTATTTGTGTGCATGCAAAACCTAAACCTGAACAAAGACACGGGTTTGCATAAGCTGAATTTTAACCTGCTGGAAATGAGATGTTCCTCTGCAGTACAAATTGAGGAGTTGATTATCCAGAGTTGGCTGTCTAGGCTGGCTGCCCTGCCTGGCTGGTGAACTGAGGCTAACCCGGGCAGAGTCAGAGCTTTGATCTGAGAAAGGAACAGGGCAGCACTCTGAGAATGGACATGTATGCTTGAACTGTGTGTTGCCTCATTTTCAAAGTTAGATTGTGTGACTCTACTGCCTCCATAGTCTCTCAAAAGTTACGACTACAGTTGGGGTTTAATGTTTTAACTTAATAGCAGCTTTCTTTGAAGAACAGACCTATTGACATTATCGAGTTTTGCCACTGCCTAATTCCTGACACTCCCTTTTATTTTAAAAAAGCCTTGTTTTATCGTACATACTATATTGAGAGTAATGTTTCAATTGCATAATGTTCACTTTTGACCTCTCTTAAAGTTACATTTTAGGAGCATCTGTGTGACAGGTAGGTCTTTGCAGCTAAGGCCACGGTTAAAACAAACACTGGTGTGCTGCCTTGCAGACTTAGGGGAAGGATTTCTTCATTTAACAGTGAGGATGGATCTTTGCCCTTGTGAGATAACCTGACAGCCAAGGTGTTGAACTGTGAGTGGTAACTGCTATATTAAGGAAGTTTAGAACAAATAATAGTGATGATGACATGTAGTGGCTTACTTCAAATGCCTGGAGTTTAGCTGTGTCACGCTTTCACGGAAGACAGCAATATGAGTACATTTGTTCTAATTTTGGGTATGTCATAACTGAGGGTTGACTAACATTTTGTTTAGATGCAAAAACTTTGGGATGATCTACTTGCCTTTTTAATTAGCACTTGAAATACAGAAAAAAAAAATTTTTGTTACAAGTAGCAAACTTCCAATTTTTTTTCTTTGGTTATATATCTCTCCTGAGAACCATCCCAAAATGACCTGCATAATTTAGCTTAAATGTAATGTTTACTGCAGGTTACAGACGAGTGACACCTAGCTGAAGGGGGAAGTACTTTGAATATGCATAACCTTTTATTTTCTATGTTATCTTTGTATTTTCATATGCAATTCGCTATTTGCATTTTGAATTATGTTTGTTCACAGTAGTTCCAAAGAATTTGATGTACAGCGTGTAACATACACAATCTATACTACAAAGGTTACTATCAGAATTGAAAATAATTTTTCAAGTTTCAGGTCCTCATGAACACACTTAAGATGTTGTAAAGTGTTAAACATAGCTCACCTGTCTTCCAAGTCCTCTGAGACCCTGAGCAGGTAGATTGTGTTCTGCTGAGAGCTGTGTTCACCCTGAACGGTGCCAGGAGATACCATCACTTCCCTGGAGCTCTGGCACGTTCTCAATTTGCTGGTTTGACCTTAATGAAGGGATGCTTGGTAACTGTGTTGCTTAATCTTCTAACGAAATAATTATTAGAAGATACGTATCTGTGGATCTTATAGATTATATAAGTATTAAAACAATTTAAAAAATGGAGAGACTTACAGAAAAATAGGAATATGTTGTTTTAATTAAGCAAAAACAGAGTTATAATCACTCTTTCTAAAAATAAAATTAGACTCTTTATCAATCCTTAACATCTGCATTTAATATTTTCTTCTAAACAAAAATACAGATGTGATTATGTAGCAAATTACAGTCTTTGACAACGTATAGTATTTACCTTCTCTTACATGTACTTTAATTCTAATTTGGTCATTAATACTCAATTAATTACTGCAACGTGTTACTTGTAGTAAAAGTGCCACAATTGAACTATAAACATGACATTCCCATCTTAAAACTGCTTTGCTATAAACTGTAGAGAATATACAGAGTTACAAAGTCGTTGTGTTTTTATCAAAATATACAAACCCCCCCAAACCTAACACAAGCTAACAATATTTTTCTCATGAACTATACAGTTATATAAAATATTTGTAAAATTATCTTTGTATTTATAAATATTCTACCTTATTTGCTTTGGTCTATATTTATCACCATACAAGTCCACTTAGAAGATATCTTTGTGTACTTTCTTTGAAGCATCATTATACTTTCCTGTGTTTTATTATTCTGTTATCCTTATTTAAATGGAACCAAAGCTGCCATGAAGCCAAAATTTCTCAAGGGGTTCATAGCATTCACCAGTGATAGAATAAGTGGACTATATTATTACTTCAATCAATACTGTATTATCATTTCAATTGTAATTTTATTGTACCCAAGCTATAATTTCTCTTAAAATATTCAAGAAGACGAAGTTAAGTAACAAACCATGAACCATCACACAGAATGAAGCTGAGGATCACTAACCCTTGTCCTGACTTAATTTTTTAACACTTCACAGGGATAAACATACATGAGTAATTGGAAATGCAGATACAGTACAACAGAGCCCTATCATATAAAATGCAACTCATAGACATACACCCGCTTTGACTTTTTTGAACACCTCAGTTAAAATGTATCACATTTCCACAAAACAGTGTTAATTGGAATATTTTGGTGGTGCCCTTCAGAAGCTCATTCTACCAGTTCTTAGTGAACTGGGAGGCTGTAAGGCTCACCATGACCTTCGGTGGGGCAGGAAGGCCAATGCTCCTTCCTCCAGCAGCCCGTTCCTGGCACCTCGCTGCTATGGGCCACAGGACACTGCGGCAGAGCCTGCCGGGGGACAGGTGCTGGCATGCTTGGGATCACTGAGGAGGGATATCTGAAGGTTAAAAGTTGCATTTAAGGCATGGAGATGACAGGGAACCCATAAACTGCCCCCATCCCTGTTTATACACAAGGACTGCCTCAGGGATATATACGAAAGCAAGAATCTTATTTACCTACTCCTCTCAAAATCAAAGCATTTATGGGGAGTTGCTCTGTTGTTTGTGTCCAGGCATTATTCCAGGATGAGGAAGAAAACTGTCTACATCTCCTCTTCTGCTGAGAAGAATGACATTTCTAAAAGACAGGAGTTGCAGACCCACCAGGAGGTGGACATTTCTATACAGGATTTCTTTAAGCTAGACTGTTTCAGGACAATTTCCCTAAGACCAATGCACCTGAATAGCTCACCAGGCCACTGACATGGGGATTTATGCAGTTTGGAAGACTGGCTATAATGAGTTCTACTGAATCTTTATTAAATGTCTCAGAGATATCATAAATCTGGAATACTTTCCACACAAGCACTCAGACTTAACAGTTATTATGGTAACTACAAAACTGAATATGGAAAGGAAAAGAGTAGTTTAAACTCCTGACTATGTTTTGTAAATGTTGAGTTACAGAAAAGCACGGCAGAACTCAACTGTACTTCGGTACACCCGAGCCCATGAAACACTTCCCACCTTCACTGTAGAATACACTAGATTACAGTTATGTCCTTTATAAACACATTACTTTTTGTTTTAAAAAATGCAATATATAGTTTCTGCAGCAAAAAATCCTTCTACAGAATACACCATGAACCTACTTATTTCTTTTGCCTAGAACAATTCTAACTCAAAACCAGCACTGTGAAATAGTTCAGTGACCAGTTACCTGTAATGTTAAGTAGAAGGGTTTTGGTTGGTCATTTTTCTCCTTTCTCTCTCTATCCAAGAGTCTATTGTGGCAAAAGTATTTTGGATATTTCACATTAAATCTGTATTATTGCAAACACTAGCTTCTCTGTTATTTTTTCATTCTATTGCATATACTGACACACGTTTAGATGAAGAATCTTGATCTTAGTAAATTATTCTAATTTGAACGGAAATTTTCCCCATTTAATGCATCTCTATCTTCTCTAATATATAGTTTTGGGTTTTGATTCTCTGTTGCACAGCTGTCACTCAGAGTATAACTTGTGGAGTTACATTTTGTGTATTTTTCACTTCGCTTCCTTCTGAGCCAAGGAAACGTGGATTTGCCAAAAGTTTAGTGCTTTCATTGCAAAACTGTTCTTTTCTATCTTGTGGACCTGGACTTTTGAATAGATGTTTCTTCTGGTGCATTCCCAGAGCAGCTGCTGTCTTGCAAATTTTGGGGCACTGAAAGCAAGCATATCCTTTTCCATTGTGCTCACGGACATGCCTTTGCTCATGGTTCCTTTTGGTGGAAAGGTACAAGAAGCTCTGAAAGCAGAACTGACAGTGGTAGCGTTTTTCTCCAGTATGAATTCTTTCATGTATTTTGAGCGTTTCATTTAAAGTGAACGCCTTATTACAGTATTGGCAGACAAAATCTTTGACACCCAGGTGAATACGTTCATGTTTCTGTAGATTTCCAGGAACTGAGAAACATTTACCACAGGTTTTGCAAGTGTAGGGCTTCTCCCCAGTGTGACACCTCATATGCATTTTTAAAGTGGATGGACTTTGAAATTGTTTTTGGCATAACTCACAAATGTAAGGCTTTGAAGTAGCTACATGCCAGTGCACGTGTTCTTGACCTTCTGCTGTGGAAGATGGGTCTCTTTCACAGAGCTCACAATGAAGATTAGGCATTTCTGTGTTGTCTTCCTGGCTGATGGCCTTTTCCTCAGGAGCATTCCTGAGTGCGTACTCTCGACTGCATGTGTTGTGGCTTTCCATAATGGTGCTCTTGCTTCCGTGCTTTTTCCTCCATTTGGTCTTTTTCATTTTTCTTAGCTGTTTGGATTTCTTTTTTGGTTTGTAATTATAATAGGGTCTCCAGGGTTTATCACTGGAGTCCTGGTCACTTACATCATCACACATTTCTGTCAGCTCCAGGCATTCTGAGCTACAGACTCTAGACGGGCTCTTTTCTTTTACCTCCATTTCTGGTTCCTCAATTAGATTGTCCTGCTTGGGCTCATGTTTGGATTTTCGGCCCCTTTTACAAAACAGCTTGGATCCTAAAATATGTCTTTTTACTATAGCTTCATTACCAATTTTTACTGTTATTTGACACAGAGGTGCGACATTGCTGTCAGCAGATGTTCCGGGTAAGGCAGGCTTTGCAATGTATGTTTCAGTTTTACTTGACTCTTGGACAGCATTTATTGTTTTGCTTGATGAACCTCCAGATCCTGTGACGTGCTGCGTGTCCTCAGTTGCTTCTGCTCTGTTGTACAGCAGTGTTTTCTTTTTATCCTTAATAGTTTTTGATTTTGTAATGCACTTCCCGTAATTATCTGTCCCATACTTGCTGTCGTCACTTATGGACTGACTAGGTAGATTATTTGAAGATTCTGTCTTACTGTTTTCTATGGAAGTGACTGTTTTACTGTGCATGATTACTGATGAAACTCTGCTACTGTGCATTATAACAGAGGGTGCAGAACTGCTGTAACTGATGACAGAGGTTGAATTTTCGTTCACATTAGTTAAAGACACAACCGAGGAATCACACTCCTGAGAACTGGAGTCATTCGCAGCAGTGGAAACTCTTTTCTCAGCCGTGAAAAAGTCCCTTTGCAGGTCAGAATTCAAGATACCTACTCCCCACGAGGAAGAATTCTCAGTATTCGTGGAAGGTGCTGTATCATTACGTGAAGATGCATCCAAGGCCAGAGTTCTGTTGTTTGCTATTATACTATGCTGAAAATTCAGTGGTGGTAGCTCAGAGCTAAGAGAAGTTGGAATGAAGCAGTTAGTAGAAGTAGTTTCGTTGGCCTGTGTAGTTGTTTGAACATTTTCATATGAAGAATTTCGGTAGGACTTGTAGGGCATCCGCCTGCATTTCATCGGTAGGAGCCTGTACAGTTTGTACGGGTACATACTGGGTTTTAAGCCTCCATTGGCCATCTTTTTATTTACTGAGAGACGATGGTCAATTGCATGGAAGGACTTCTGGTGATTTTTCAGTATATAGTAAGTCATGAAAGTCTCCAGACAGAAAATGCACTGATACCGCCTCTCCCCGGTGTGCCAGATCTCGTGCCTGGTGCGGTACTCGGCCAGTGCAAACACTTTATTGCAGTAGTGACAAGGGTACGTTCTCCTCCAAGAGTGCACATTCGCATGTCTTCGAAGGCTGGACAGTGTTACGTAGCTGCGCTTGCAAACGACACAAGTGTACAATATCTGCCCATCAACCACTTTAACCAAATGATCTGTCTCTGGCAAAGTGCAGTTCGCATTAGAACGATCAGTGACACTGTTTTCAGACGAGAGAGGCTCTGTGTTTGCATAGGAACTTCCATTCCTTCCCTCTGTAGCAGTATAGTTATCTGCAAAATTTTGTTCTTTCCCATTGTGAACCGATAAGCTACTTGATTTCATGCAGACTTGTTCATGACTTTCCAGTATATTCGGATTTGCAAACTCTTTGCTGCAGTATTTGCATATGAAAGTTTCCTGATGCTCTGAGTGGAGTTGAAGGTGAGCAGCAAGTGACGCCCTGTCATTAAATGATTTTGCACAACAGTTACAATTGTAAACAGGTGGAACGACAGTTGTCTCAGATGCAGAAACATTAGCAGAGCTGTTTTCCTCTTCTCTGGATAAATGGAAATCTCCTGCTTTATTTTGAGGTTTTGGAAAGGAAGTAATTGTCTGATCAGTAACTGCTTCGTGCTGGGCTTCTGCAGTGGTTACTGTACAGGCTGGTACTTTTGCTACAGCCAACCCTGTACCCTGGGGCTTAAAGGCTGGCTTAGGAGTACTACCTGCTTGTTTTCCCTGCTGAATGACTGGGGTGGCTTGGTGATTTTCATAGCGGTCCTCACCTCCCTGGTATGAAGGGCTGCTGTCCTGTTGCACAAACGGGGCTCCTTGTGAAGCGTCTCCCCCAGAAGAAACTGCATAGGAGTGCTCAGCCAAGGTACTGGCTGGCTCAGCATCTTTGCAAACATCGCTTCTGTCGAGGCTGATGTTGGGAGCCTGTATTGTGTCAGACACCTTTTTAAAGCTGGCCCTCAAATCAAGTGGAGAAAACAAACTGTTTTCTGTCTCAAAAATGGAGAATGCATTTGTAATTCGTGGTCCATTTGTCACAGCGGAGTCTTCGTGTCTCTTTTCGTGCTTTTCCTCTTTGACATTCCCTTTCTCATTAACACAGTATGCATAGGGGCAGGGAGAACTTGAAAAGTTTACATCTGTAAGATCTTCCAGAAATGATATTCCCAGCTTTTTCCCTGCAGCTGCAAGGTCTGTTACAGTCTCCTGCCTCTTAACAACTACTGTGGAACTGTAGATGTAATTCAGTATTTCTGTAAACACTTCGGCTTTGAGATCATCTAACTCCAGTACATGACCTGAAATACAGATAGTACGACTCCAAAAAATGTTTTTAAAGTAAAGGCTTGAAGCTGCCAGCACATTACTGTGGGCTTTAAATTTGGTATCTTCCACAATTATGGTGACATCACAGAGAATACCCCGAATGCGCTGTTCATTTAAAATGGAAAGTACAGTGTCGCTGTGGAAGTCGTCCTTGAGATCCTTTGGATGGGACATGACTGTCATCTGCAAGAAAAAAAAATATATTTAGAAGGCATTTTTCATCCATTTCAGTTACAGAGTAAAGTTATAGTTTTATGTATTTTTTTTTAATTTATTAACTTTTAAATTTTAAGAATGGGTAAATCTTGTATTATTTCAGGTTTAAGTCATCTTATGTTCACTGGTGCCAACATTACTGCAGGAAATGTGCGTAGAGATGAAGGAGGCAGGAGCACCAGCTCTTCCCTGGGGACTGCAGCTCCCAACTTTTGCTGTGCCAGAGGGATCTCCTGCTGAGCTCACACTGAGTGACCCCGAGCCCTGGATGTGATTCCCCAGCATGGGCACAGGGATCTGGCAGACACGAGAGGAAGGCTGGAATGCTGTGGTTCCACGGATACGCAGGACTTTGTTTCCTGGGGCTGTTTGTCAGACAATGACTTTACAACACAAGTGCATTTGATCCCCCTACTAAGCTGGTATTTAAATCACATGCAATAGAGTTTCAGTTACAGGATAAGGCTTTATAAACAAATGCACAAGGAGCACACTCTGGTAAAGAGTACTGGAGTACATATAACATTGTTTACATAAGCAGAATATTATTTTTTAAATAGTGATTAAATTTTATTCGATAAATACTTCACACTACTTTAAAATGACTGAAAATTTGTGAGTAAAGCAAGCAGAGAATAACAATTTTTTCTTCAGTTATAGTTTAGATTTAGTGTTCACACTTTGTAATTTCATAGTGTATTCTTGATTTCTAACAAATAATAAGATTTAATTGCAATAGTAAATACCATTAAATTACTGCCAATATATAATAATGAGATATAATGATTACCAAAAATATTATATTAGCCAGGCTGTTGCTGTATGAATATAGTGTTTTATTCTATTGAGAAAAAATATGCAAAATACAAATGAAAAACAGACTGGAAAAAAATTGATTAATTGGACAACTGAATTTGAATTTTGACAACTGAATTTTTTATCTGTTTAAAATCTCTGTCTTAATCAGATGATTTTTCTGTTTTGTTCAAATTCAGATCTGTATCATATAATGAGGTTTGTTCCTTTCTTCCCCATCTCTGCATTGTGTTTTCAATTACTGCTGCCCATTGCTGACTTCAGGTCATCAAGAAATTGTTGTTCTACTGGCACTTATCAATCACGACAGTAAAAAAAAAAATCACAGCTATTAAAGACCTTTTTCTTTCAACTCGTGGAATCAAAATGCACCTTAAAGAAAATTACCAACTGCAGATACTTTGTAAGACAGGTTAGAATAATACAACTCTGGAGGTCTAAGTTAGGAATTACCTCCTAAACATTCCATCTGCTGCTCCAAACTTCAGCGTTCAGCTGGAAAAATTTTATGATGACCCTTGCCCTGAAATAATTTACATTAAGAATGCCAATATATTTATGAAGATGGGTTTGATCCAAATGGCAAAATAAAGGTTTGACCCATATTCACGGAGCAAACAGCAGTGGCCACTTAAAACACATTGGCTCACTCACCCTTGGGAAGTTTTTTTAATCCTTTCTGGAAAATAGCGTCTTCCTCATGAAGTTAAGTAACACTAGGCATACACCCCTGCTCTCACTAATCTAATTACACTCTGGACACTTGACCACAAATCCACCACCTACTCCACTGCAAATCAAATCAGCAAAAAGCAATTACAACCTTACTGTGAAGATAAACAGAATGTACTATGAACAAGACCATAAATTGATACATGATGGATGAAGCTTTAAAGTAAAAAACAGCATGACCACTGTTCCTATCAGGAAGGTGTTATCTATGCAAATGGTCAAAGCTTCCAAAACAGCACAATGGCTGAGAATTTTCAAGGCAAAGAATTCAGAACCAACAAAATTGTGATTCACAAAAGTACCTCTAATCCTTACATATGCCACAGATGTCAAGAAATTAATTTGTCAGTGTAACAGTGACAGAAATGTAGATGAATATTACTTTGATTCTGTGGCCACTCACAGTAGCTGTAAATATAGATGCAGTGTTTTGTGCTTTTTAAACTTAAAATCATAATTGATGATGGGATTGTTTATGACACTTATTTGGCTTAAAATAAGAGCGATTTAGTCACTTGGCATGATAGCCTGAAATTCACAATGCTTAGATATGGTTATCTGCTTTGGTTCAGTATCTAAAATCCTAGATATAATTGTAGATATTTCTTCTCCAGAAAGCATACTGACAAAAACACTTTCCTTCCAGCAAGCAGCCACTATTCCATAATTGATTCTTTTTTCTCATTGACAATGTTTGAGATTACATCTGACTTGCTCATGTGATACGGTATTAGAAACCAACTGTCAGACATAAAAAACATTTCACAACAGGAGCTACTGATAGGGTTATTTCCTGAGTATAAGAAATAAATGATGTCAACTCTACCTCCCAGTGAACTGCCCCACAGGAACTTGCCTGCTTTTTTTCTGTTTCTTTATTGGAGACAGCTGGTTGTAGTTCAAAGACGCATCATCTGACAGACTGTTTGCTAAGTGTCTCAGCCTGCTACTGCTATGATGAGAGGCATTGTACAAACACAAATGGGTTTAGTACAAGTCTTATTATTCAACTTGTTATTTAAAAAATTATCCTCCTAAAGACAAAAGTGAATATTTAAAATTTCTAATTCCATGTATACAGATTGACAGTTTTTGTAGTCCTGGATATTTTGGTATGCTCAGTAAAATACCAAACTAGACTCCTTGTGTCAACATGGTAAAAAAGATCATTTGCTATTTGGTAATTTAATTTTTTTTTCTTTCTTTTCTTTTTCTCTTTTTTTTGGTGTGCTAAACCATATGCTATACATCTCCCTGGAAAGCTATAAAAAAAAATCCAGAGAAAATTGGTTTTCAGAGCCAACACTTTTTGCTTCTCCATCTCCACCTACGCATTCCCCACATAGCCCATTTATTCATGTCTGTAATGATTCTCGACTGCCTTCTATTTTACCTGTCTTGCTTCTTGTATTTGCAAAAAATGTGTCTGAAATGCTATCAAATCAGAACACCCTACCTAGCACACACATAAATGGAATATTTTAGGAATGTTTTATGTTCCATTTGCAGTACATACTGTAAAATGAAAACCTGCTCTTCAGTTTCCAAGGGAGCGCTACCAAGACCAAAATACACAGAGATCAAACTTTGCAGATGTATTACTGTCAAATATTTTTGATTAAAACACAGGAAAGTCAATTTAGAACATAACTATTCTTCTGTATGATTTTTATTGCAGAATTATTGAAGAAATTCTAGTATTATCTATAAATGTTGCCCAAAATGTTTGAAGAGCAACAACACTTTTCAGCCAACTGAGCCATCTTTTTTTGACCCAAATATGTCTGTTATTTTGACACTTTTTACTCCCAATCGAGACATAAATAATTTCTGAGGAATCTTAACTGTGCCTTGTAGTATAACCTAATGGTCTTTGGTACAGCTATAGATAAGTTTAGGTTATGAACAGCAGAATTTTTGCTTGGTAGTTACAGGTTCTATTTGCAGATTTTCTGCAAAAACAGTAACAGACTTAACCTGCCGTTAAGAATTGTTGAATCACTTTGAAAAATAAGATTTAAATATTCATCTAAAACTTACGTGTAATGGTCAGCAGGCTAATTAAATTATCATGGAACCTTTTCTGACATCAACAGAATATCGCTGCAGGACAATAGTCATAAGTGAAAAAAAGTAATATTAAAAGTTAATGTCAAGATCAGAGATTGATGCATCCAAACACAAATTTGACTGCTTATGCCTCACAGATGGCACTGCTAATTATAAATACTAGATCAGCCAGCTCTACATGAACAATGCTGAAACAAGAAGCTACAGTTACTTTTTACATTAATATTACTTTGAAATCAACAAAGGGATCACAACAAGTTTTACTGGACAATAAATACCAAATATATTTTTTTTTTTTTACTACCACAGAGAACTGCTGCAATCTAGAAATGTTCCTTTAACTTCTGCTAAACTTTTGAAATCCACTGCCAGGCAAGTGCACCCCCATTACATATGACAAGAGATTCTTTTATTCCACTTCAGTCAGCTAAATTTGAAACACAGGCTAGTGGCATTACTAAAAAAAACCCAAAACATTAGGGGCAGTTGCTAGTACCCAGTCAAAATAAAACCCAGCAAGATAACTGAGGAACTGTAGAAAGAGTTCTCCTGTTTTCTTACTCCCTAGATTTCTACTGGGATTTTAAAGATGCTAGTATTTTCTGCTACTTACCAACATGACACTATGGAAATATGTTCACTCCATAATTTCCTCATGTTCAGTCTCACCCCACTCTGTTAACCTACTTTGAAGGGCCTCTGTTTCCAGGCTGCTTCCCCAGCTCAGAAGGGACGTTCCCCTGCATCTCACTCTCCTAAAGGATGCCATTTTCTTCTAGAGCAGAAATGGGGGTACGCATCACCAATGAACAAAAAAACCCAACATAAGTACACCCTCCCCCCATATACCCCAGCTCTGATCCTTGCTCACCTGGAATCCTGCTGTCCCACCATCCCTGTTATGATGACTGCCCAGCTTTTTATGGAATCACTTCACCAGGCCCCCGTGGGCAGTAAGGCTGCCCTGGTCAGGGTTCCTACAGCCTCCTCACAACTCCAGGCAAGCAGGGCCACATTAATGATGTCTGAGGATGGTAATGATGTCTAAGGATGTTTGTTAATGATGTCTAACGCCGTTCAACAGCTGGCAGGACCATGCAGGACAGCACTCCGCTCATGGAGCTACACCTCATTTCTACAAATGCATTTAGAGCTTTACTCCTTTAGACTCCTGCTGCTCACATCCTTCCCTGTTACTATCGAACCCTTACTTACCTGGTCTGTTTATTAAAGCCTCATACACATTATAGACTTTACATGATTGTTTTCAACCTGGCGCTTTCCTCTTTTAATTCAGACAGCTGAGAGAGGTGGGGGGGGCCCCTGGAATTTAGCCTAAGAATAGGATGTCAGGGTTAACAGCCCTCTGAAGCCACGCGACGCCCCTACGCTCACAGCTGAGACTCCTTTCCATTATTAGCATCCTCACCTCATCTTTCGCTCCCTCCTTTACGCTTCCCTCGAACTTTTCCCATCGCACGGAAACAACGTGCCCGGCCTGGGCAACGCCTCGCTCAGCACACCAGAGCGAGCCGGGTCCGTGGGGGCTCCGTCCCTGCCCCGGCCCTGCTGCCTCAGCCCGCCGCGGGTCGGCTCCGGCGCGGGGGTCCCGCCCTGGCTGCCGGGCGGGGGGCGCGGGCGGTGCCGGCGGTGCCCGCGGGGGGGCGCTGCCCCCGCGCCGTGACGGCCGCGGCCCCTCGCGGGCAGCGCGGTGCGAAATAACCCCCTTTAGAGCCGCAGGAACGCGCGGCCCCGCAGGCGGCGGCTGCGGCCGCTGCCATCGCCTCCTAATCCCGCACCGGCCGCGCCAGGCTCGGGCTCCCGGCGCGGCGGCCCCGCTGTGTGCGCGCCCGAGAACGGCGGGCCCCGCTCATGGCGGAGCGCTGTGCCCGCGCTGCCCCTCCCGCGGGAGCCGCGTACTGACCTGCCGCCGCTCGGTCCCTGCCAGCGCCGCGCTCCGCCCGCGCACAGAGCAGCTCCCGGTCCCCGGGACAGCGGGCCATTAACGCCGTGACCGCGGGCTCCCCGCGGGCGGGCGGCGGGCGAGGGCCGGGGCCGCGTTGCCGGCCCGGCGGCGGGCGGACGGCGCGGGCGCCATTTTGCTGTGCCGATGCCGGCGATGGGATCGCCCGAGGTCTGCCGGGCAGGGCCGGGCCGGGCCCCGCGCCCTCCGCGCCACCGCGGCCGGGCCCTGTCCCCGCTCCGCGGCAAACGCCCCGTGCTGGGCAGCGCGGACAGCGGGGTCTGGGGCCTGTCCGCCAGGCTGTTCATGGGCAAGGACTGAGAGTTGAGGAGAACGGGGAAACGCGGCGTTGCCAGTTCCCAGCCCCTGCTCCACCGCCATCAGTGCAGCCCTGTGCCCATCGCTGAGAATTACTCCGACACCTAACACGGCACTTCCAGGGCCTCACTATCCTCCCAAGCCTTCTCCCAGGAAGAAACAGAAAACACAGAACTATTTATTTCCAGAAATGCTGTTTCCTACCACGTCTTTCCAGAAAGCTGAGATGAAACACTTCCTTGAAAAAAATCTGAAATAAATTGCATTTGGTTACTGCAGTATGGTCACATTTGCCCCTTTCCTTACCTGATTATATTAATTATATATATATTTTTAAAGCACCTATAGAAAAATAGTACAAGGAAGTTTATGTTAAATAGTATTCTTGCTAATTAGGGTTTCTTCATATCTTTTGCTGCCTCAGGAAACAAGCACAACACCACCATTAGTGCGTCATAAACACTAAAAAATACTCATGTAGTTAAAGAAGGACACAGGTTGATTTCATTTGGCCCGATGCTCCAGTACATTTGGTACAATCTTCCCAGATATTTTCTCTCTTAGCCTCTCACTTCAAATACTCAGCAAAACGTGTTTTCTCAGGATTTGGAATCATGAATCTTAGAGGAAAACTGGGCTTTGAGACAGGTGAAAAACATTATTAGAAAAATGAACAATTTCGTTTTTTGTCTTAAAGATTGCTTGAAAACGCTAACGTTGTCGAAAGCTAACCTGTGCTTAGTTTTACAAGCTATTGTGTACAAGGCTTCATTGGACAGTAGCTCTGTTTTCAAATCTTACACCTATGCATTAGAAGCACTGAATATTAGGAACTGATTCATTTTAGACAAAAACAAAATCCAGAGCATGAACTACTTTTTCATTGTCATACTTGATGGGCCTGGAACTCAGAACTTTGCTAGACTCTCTTAATGATAAGTGCTGCTTATCATCTCAGGAAACTATTTAATATCAACATAAGAAAATATAAGGAGGGGAGGTCTTTTCCCCCTGTCATTCTGTCTTGGAGCTATCAGTGCTTTCCTGGTTCTTTAAAGGATATGGTAAGAAATTTGTTAATGTCAGGAAATTGTCATAATTTCAGTGACTTACCTATACACACCTCATCTTTCACTAATTTATACAATCCACATTAAAAGACTGTCTTAGAGATACTGAATATCTCTGTGAACAGTCTAATTCCTTCTTCTGGATCACTGGAATTCTTATAAATTCACCTACTGAAGCAGTGAGTATGTTTTTAGCTTAGGACTCTGCTACCAAAAAACTGTTTCTTTAATCTCATGGCAAACTGAGTCATGAGATGACCAGTAGCTGTTCACCCACAGCTTTGGGAGGGGAACAAATACTTGAAGAACATAGTGGTATTGATTGCGAAAGCAAAGTGTGTCCCAAAGTTTTCCCAGCCGTCTTTTTTATTCCAACTTGCATAACGGAGAAGCAAAGTTTCACACTCACGTGTAGGTTACTTTTAATATTGGACTTTGCCATATTTGCATATTTGCTGTTGTTCCTTTATTACTGTTTTAGATATGGATATACATAATAATACGTATTTATGAAGATTTCTGACACAAGTGCCACAAGAAGTATTTGTGACAAGTGTGTTGTCAGTAACAATAGGATAAAATGGATTAAACCTGTTGTAATCCTTTAAAAGAAAGAAATGCATTACTGAACAAGCATCTTTTTTGATTACATGAAACAAATTTAAGGAAGATTAGGTTATTAATTCCCCCATAATCTTAATTAAAATTATTTTAAATTGTTTTGAAAATCAGATACATAACCATCATTTGTATAGCTGATACCTCCAATTAGGCACATTAAGGTATTGGTACTTGACCACTGGATGCTCTGCCAGTCTTAATAGCTCTAGACAAAATAATAGATTTGGAGGAAACTTGACTTTTTCTCTTTTTTTTTTTTTTTTTTAAGGGTGTTTTTTTAAGGCAACTTCAGCTTATCCACTAAAAAAAGAATTCTCTTTTCTGTGACTAGTACTGTAATTGTAGGAACTAATTTCCATATATATATATATATATATAACTTGAGCTACTGGAATTCACAGTCCCATCACCTCCTTGTGTATTAGAAGTATTCTTCAAAATAACAATTTTTTTCTAAGGCTGTCTTGGCCTCACCCAGGGTTTTACATTATCATTATAATGCTTCATGTAAAACCAACTGCATGCTAAGTAAATGGAGCTATTGGTGCTGCAGTCAGACCTGTGTGAATGGGCTACAGTGATATCTGTGAGAAGTCAGACGAGATTCATCTGCATGTGCAGTTCTGATTCCAGGGTGTAGGTCACAATATAAATTATATACTTTAAAAATAGCAATCTTGCTAGTGCATATGTTCCAATTCCCTGTTAAACATATGTATGGTTGCATATAACCTCACACAAATATTATGTTCCTTTTAAGTGGAAGTCCAAGTAGTTTAGCAGTGGATTATTATTGTAATATGGTAAAATTGCAAGGTACTGAGAAAATTGTCAGAGCTTCTTTAAAATAAATAAATCAGTTCGAAGGTTACTGAAATGGTGGTGTTTGGATGCTTTGCTGAAGTCTGACAATCTTACTTCTGCAACTGGTGGCACGTGGCATTCTTTCCTTAAGAGTATTTCAGACTGCCTGGGAAAACAAATGTTCCAATGTTCCTCAAGCAGTTTCAGCTCTTAAGCAACAGCAGGAAACAACATATATATAGCATTCCTCAGGCTTGCAAATTCATCATAAGCAGAAGGAGTTTGGCCAGGACGTGACTGGTTTCTGTCTCAGTGCCTAGAGCAGGCCAGCCTATCCATAAGGAAAACTCTTGGATGTACTGTTGTCTTCCTTGCTCTCACTGCTGAGGTCAAAGCACCCAGTCGTGCTGCTGAGGAAACACAGCTCCTCAGCCCTCAGACAGGCCAACACTTCACTCAGAAGTGGGGCAGAGGAAAGATCCAGCAGCCCAAAGTGGCTTCAACTCCCCTTCATGTTACATGAGCGAGGGAAAGAGTTCCTTTGTGCAACCCTCCTCCTTTTCTCAAGCATCAAGTGGAGGGAGAAGGGAAAAGGAGCACAGTTAGTGCCTGCAGCAGCCACCTGCTCCTCCAAGTCTGGTGGAGAGGAGAGAAACCTGAGACAACTCATTTGGCTCTCAACTCTGTGATCTGTGCACGTGCACCAGACCAAGTCTTTCTCCAAGGTATGCTGCCTTTATAAAATTCAGGCATGGGCTGGCCTAGTCTGAGTCCCATTAGCACTGAAGAGAACACACACAAGCACTTCTTAAAGGTGTAACTACATCTTTTTCTCCTTCATCAGTCTAAAAAAAGAAAATGAAGCAACAGCAATAACTGACATAAATCCAAATTCTTCTTTTGCACAAAATACAAAAGCTTATGTTGTACTGCTACTAAGAATCAGCTGACTTTACATCTTGCTATCTCTGAACAATCTTAGTATTATTTTCCATTTAAGTCTTTCATTTTTTATGTGCTGCTGACAAGCCATTTCTAGCCGCCTACACTTGTGGGGCATATCAGAGTCCTCAGCTAGCACAGATCAATTGCAAGCATGAAGCTGTGTTTACAGACACAGTGACAACAACAGACATTTTTCTGTTGTTGACTGCTGTCAAATGTAGTGATTTATATGTTTGAATAGCTTTAAACAAAAGGAGCAAGTGAAACATTTATTATTTGTTCATTCAGAGCAATTACTATGTGGTATTTTTTTGCCTATTTGGTTATCAGAACGATAAAATAAAAGTAGTGAGCTTTTGAACTCAGTTGAACTCAGCCCCTCATTTTCCAATTTTCAGAGGAAACATCTTTTGAATATGCGAACCAGCATCCACTGCACACTCAGGGGCCACTGTTATTCTGTGTGTTGGGGGCCAGGCCAGTGCAGCCGTCCCTGCCCTTTACTACAGCTGATGTAGCAATCACGTGAGACTGAAAATAGACCTAAAGCCCTTTTCCTGGAAACACCTCATTTAGTTGGTCTACCAGAGGGCTGGACACAGCCATTTTGACAGCTAGAATTGTTTTTCAAGCTGTTAGCTGGCCACCACTGCTCTCCAGTATCCCTTAAAATATTGCAAAATACTTTTGGTTTTGCTGTCATATTGGTGAACCAAAGCCAATGCACAAGTGATGGCTATTGCTCTGAATCATCACTTTGTGTGGCCAATATTATGACAACTTCTTGGACACACAGTAACTTTGTATGCTCTTCTTCTGCTCCGTTTTTTGCTGACCTAACCTAAGGGGCCCAGCCTAAGCCCTACTTTTCCACCCTCCTGCACATTTCCTAAAGGCTGTAGCAGGGCCTTTGCTCATGCAGTGGAGAAGGCCAGTAGCAAAAGCAGGTAGCAACTGACAGCAAGAAGAAAGTCTGTGCTGCTTGCTCTGCCAGTAGTGTGAACTGCTCAGCTCTGAGCTCAGCTCAGATGGGGAGCAACAAATAATATTAATAATAATTTTAAAACCCTCAAAACAAAACCGCAAACCAAACAATCAACAGTTGACTTCTCTCTCTCTGTCATAATTTCCCAAACTCTTACTCCCTCAAAAGCCTTAATGGTCTTGTAGCATGTGATGGTGTATAATCACATTGTTTATGGTAATACTAGATTCTGGTATTGATTCTCAATTGCTGAGAGTTATGGAAATGTTGAGCATTGTCAGGATAACCTTCATTTTCTATATCTAATTGTTATGTATGAAGTCTTCTCTCTTACTGCACACTCCAAAAAAGTAAATGGGAATCTTTTCATTGATTTCAAGACAGATTTAATTAAAGCTACTGGTCACATAAGCAACTTCTCAGATTACACACACTGAATTTAAGCCACGATTTGCAGATTCCCATTTTCCCTGTCTTTTAATTAATAGGATTTTAGACTTATTTCTTAAAAATACGTGATTTTGGGATAACCTAAAGGGTTGTATACGCTTTTCCTTCCATACATGAATTAAAACTTTAAGAAGAAAGGCCAAAAATAACCTGTACATAAACTTGCTGAAGTCAGTACACAAATTTGTCAGAACTGACCTTATTTATCTGAGCTTCTTTTTAAATCCAGGACTGTAAACCAAAATAGTACTATACAAACACTTGCACAGAAAGTGTGAGTACCACCTAAATGCTACATCCAAATATTATTCCAAAAGTCTGTGAACAGCTGTCATTTTGACTTCCTCAGCTTTTTCTCCACCCCTGCCTTTTCCTGTTGTTGACTGGTAGAAGACAACAGTTGGGTCTTATCTCTTTGCCTGGGTACGTTGCATAGAACGAGAGTGCTGGAAGAAACACCAGCTTCATTTTTATTTTGTGGCTTTAGTTTGTCACGGTATAAAACAATATGATCATGCTTGCTTCTGAATGCTGGCACGAGATTCAGATTTAGAATGCCTGAGCATTTCTGAAAGAATGTAAACCAGCCATCACTTCCATCCATATTTTGTTGCTGAAGGCAGTGCTATGAGTGTTCAGAATTCTGGAGGGAGGTTTCAATTTGCAGACCAAGCCCACCACGCCAATTTCATCCAGATATCACAGGGCCAGTTTAAAGCGCAATGGAAAAAAAAACCCACAAGAGATATTTCCATTGAAACATGGGGATTTTCACTTAAAACCTTTGAGTATTGGGAATCCACATTGGGCCATGCCCAGAAATCTTTTTATATGGTGATTTTCAAGATGCATGCATTATTGTGAGCACATGGTATGTAAATGCATGGGGCTGCTTAATAAGCATTCACTGACACACATCTGCAGCTTTGCTAATGTACCTTTTATTTGTATGTGGTTGTCAAGGAAACAGGTTATGGCCCAGTATTCTATCTAAAATGTACGGAGCAAGTGTTCCATGATAATTTACTTAAAATAGGTACAACTTAGGTTTGGCAGCTCATTGCTTCGGTAAGTGCAGATGACCTGAATTTATCTAATTTTAGTATTTCCTGATAAATTTAAACCACCAATGCCATTTTATTCTCTCTGAAAATCTGTTACCATTTTCTATGTCACACAACATCATGTATTAAAAGTAAACTTAAATAGAAAAAACAGTTTGAGATATTCTAGGAATCAAAGCAGTTTTTTGGCTTGTGGTTTTTTTGGTTTTTGGGGGTTTTTTTGTTTGTTTGTTTGTTTTTGTTTTACCTTGATTCCTTATCATACCTTCTGCCTGGTAACCATAATTACTTATTTCAACTCAGAGATACCACGGCGTGAATGACCGTGATGCAACACACCATTCCCTACAGAAATTTGTGCAAACAGTGCCACTGAAATCAATGGAACTTCTCCCTTTCTGTAACGCAAATTATACTCTTTGGTACAACGGGCCACATTAAAAATTAATGAATTAATCAGGATTCCCCTGATTCTTCCATTCAATACATACATATCTTAAATTTAAAGCACAGATACCAGACGTATTTATTCTAACCAAGACTATTACTGGACATTACAATAAGAAAAAAGGAAACTGCTGAAATTTGAAAAAGCTGTGCAAAATGTGAACTATTATTTTGAAATATCCTGGTTATTTATTGCACTTTCCAGCTCATGAATCAAGAGGTTTTTTACAATCCCTGATTACAGTCACATATAAAAGTAGAGATTTTGTGAACTATACACAGCCTAACCAACACAACAGTGTCAGAAGTGGGCACTGGCACGAAGAGTCCTGCCTTTCCTGTGTGGCACAGGTTTGTAATGAGCACTCGTGACTGGGATCCTGAGCGGACATTCTGGCAAGCTCAGAGGTTTGCTTCCCTACCAATCTGTTTGTACAGATCACTGGTGGCTCTAACAACCTGTTTCAAAGATCTGTTCTGCCTGATTTTGTTTGTCCAACCTCTGTGGCAAGAGAAATCCAGCAGGAGCTGGAAAAATCCAACAGTATCGACATAAGAATAGAGCAATGTGGTACCATAGTGAGAACAACTCTTAAATTGCTATAATAAATTAGAACTTAACAGAAAAAAAATATGTAATGCAGTGGTTATAGTGTTAAATATTTTATCTCTAATTCTATGTGATATCACCCCATAAACTTACCCACCTAAAATCAGGTTGTTCTTCTGTTAGAGCCTTTTAAAAGTGGTATTGACAGGTATTTTCGGCAAAACCATCTCAGTGATTTTGTGAACTCTGTGGCTACTGTGTATCAGCCTGCAAAGGGAAAAATCCAAATGTAATACTGAATTATTGGACAAGTACTAATTTCCTCATACATTATGTAATTCATCAGAATTTTCCCTGGGGTGCTGTAGGACTCCAAAGCTACATCTGTGAGGCTTAGAACACATCAGCAATAAAACAGTACCATTAACCAAACTTCTGCTGCATTGTTTTATTATGGTTTAACCTGTGTAGTGCAAACTGGAAATAATGATTCATAATACATTCTAGACAGAAATGTAAGGACGTTTTCAAGTTTAAAATAATAATTTCAAAAGATGTTTCCTTTATTCTCTTTCTATTCCACCACTTTTGGTTTCTCTTGTCAAAGATATCATCAAGGTACCTGTGATAATGACATTTCTAAGCAATTCTTGTTCGCTGGAATAGAATTCCCCTATCCCTCTTCTTAAATCATTATTCATCGTTGTCAAACATCCGGATTTTGTTATTATGTATCAAACATCCTAAAAAGGTTTTCATGTAATAGTATAAAAATTATTCAGAACAGGGTTTTGTTTCAAAGATACTAAACAAAATTAAATTGTTCCATAGGGCAATTGCAAAACCATACAGATAAGGCCTTATGACTCAGCTGATAGGCATTTATACAGCAGCAATTAAGATCCATCTTCCATTTGCAAATATCCCAAATACTCTTACAAATGACGTTGTACAGGAAATACAGGGTCCATTACATTGCCTTTTAAAGGTAAGAAGGTGATCTGATTTTTTTGTTGGTTTAGCCAAGTACATTTTAGTGCATCTTAATTTGAATGAGAATTCTGTAGCTCGCATCTGCCCATAACAAAGGCCAGAATGAGAGAAAATTGTGTTAAGCCGTTATTATTACCTCAACTGCCAATAAAGGCATATTCAAAAGTGACCAAAATATGGTGATTGGAAGCTTAAACATCTCATTTGGAGGAATCAAACAGTAAAAGTTCTTACCAAAGATGAAGAATCCCCAAATTTGGTAATAATAGAATTCAAATACAATATTATACATAATAAAGATCTTTTAATACATAATAAAGCAATTCATGTGCTAAAATACAACAGGCACTAGATGCCTTGAAAGGGTTAATTGGTACCTGGTCATTACCACCAGAATCTAATAGTCTGAGAAATATTATCTGAACCCACTGAGAGACCTGCAGTTAGAAATCAAAATGAAGTCTAGAGGCAGAAGTAACCTTAAGCAGAAACACCATTGAAAGTAGAATGGCGTCTGAGTGAATAGTTTTTGAGTTTGATTTCATTTTTACTCATTCTTCGTATAGATTTTCTGTTTAGCATAAATGAAATTTGCATGTTTAAAAGAACAAATTTCATTTATAAAAAGGAAGTCTCAGTATCAACAATTAGACTTCCATGATAAAAATGAAAAATAAAAAAACTACAACAAAATATACCCCCAAAAAAACCAACAAGCCCCGCTAACAGTAATATCTGCAGGCGGTGCTGGAGGTGGGAAAAACTGCACCTGCTCCTCCATGCCCTGGTTAGACCCCTTAGCCAAAGAGAATAAAATGGATGAAGTTTAGAGATTTCTTGTGGCACCTCTGGCTACAACATTCTGACACTGCATCAGCTGGATGTAACTACCTCTGAAAAACATACAGCAACCCACGTATAACAGTCAAACTGGAAACAGCTTGCTAATTACTAGACTCCTCCTTAATAAAGAAATCAGTTTCTTTAGCTGGAAGAAATTACTGTTCACAGGCTGCCAGTGAGTTTTTCCGGACTGATGAAAGCACTTGAGTTCAGTCATATTAATTACAAGAGGACTTGCACCCCTTAACAAAGAGCAAATTGGCAAATGGATTTAAAACAACCACAGGGAAGTGTGCTCGTGGAACAGAGCTACTTTTAAAAAATGCCTTGAGTGGGTATGCTTGAACACAAAGACGTAATAAAAACAGTTTATTGCTAAGTGCTCCATCTCTTCTAAAGATAAATATCAGTGGCAATAAATAAACTGCTTCGACATATCATTTGCTTGGCAATTTCCTTTAAAAATAACCACACAAAAATAAACAAAGAAATGCAGTTTCTTGCCACATGTAATGGCGCACTCCATATTAACATCTTAGACAGGAGAATAATCAGCAGAAGCAGGCTGCTGGAGATAAATCAGATTACGAAAAATGCAAACTTTAATATGTCACTTGAGAGATGCTGTCTGTTACGTTTTCAGTTCTGCTTCTTTAGGTGGAACAGAGGAATGTTGCACTGGGTTAAACTAATCTTACAATTATGAATCAAATGGTTTTATCATCATTATTAAGCATTCGCCTATTACAACAGATGACAAGTTATATTCCTGAACAGTTATACTCTGTTCATTTGGAATGCATTGAACTGATATATTTAGAAATAAATGGGAATTAATTTGATATTACTGATATTGTCAAGGCTATTATTAATAATTGGCTGTGCTTCTAAATGCGTCCTCTGCATTCATTTTCAGTGCTGGGTCCTCATACACACAAAATATACTTAGTCATTTTAAAGTCAAGGACATGAAAGGAAAATGGCTTCCCTGCTGCAAAAGTCTCATTGCAGTAGTGAGAATTTCTCAAGTCACGTACAAAAGGGATCGACATGGAGATACACTCCGTTATAAGCTCAGTGGAGACATTTAGTACCATCTGATTCTGCATAGGCAGTTACCTGTGGCACACATATTATTTAAGTTAACTGATACTGTAAAAAATAATAGCTAAAAATAGAAATAAAGAACTATAATATTTAAATTTTGCAAAATCTGTAAGGTCTGCAAATTACCGCAGACCTCAAGTGAGCTTATTCTCTGAAGGTTTGTTTAAGGTCTGACAGAAGTTCTTTGCAGTATGCTAAAAAACAGTTCTGTACCTGCACTTCAGTATTTAAAGAAAGCTTTATTAGCATTACTGTGCCTGAATTCAGAAAGGGTGAAAGAAGGTTTAAAGATACTTCTGATTCTCTAAATGTCTCAGCTGCTAAATATTTCAGTAATATTTTTATACTTGTGATAATGAAACTATCACTTCATATACACACAGTACAAACCTTGACCTACATGCAAGACGAGACTAAATTAAAAAAAGAAACCAGAGTACGTTTCTGGGAACAACCATTGCAAAACAGGAATAAAACAGGTTTTTCTGTGTACAGCTTTATAAACATGGCATCGTTTGAGAACTGATAGACACATGGAAACATAAGATGAGATCTCAGTTAGAACTAAGAGGAAACAACCATTTCCATTTGCATTGTGATATTGCTATTAAACAGAATAACATCTTTCTACATCTCTACCATTGAACCTTTTAAAAGGATTTGGTTGCCAAGGAAACTGGTTCTGGCCCAGTATTAATCTGAAACAAACATATTAGAAAAGTTGGGGTAAGTAATACAGTACTCATAATTTTTTTTTTTCTTAATGCTCAAATTCAGATTTTTGTACTTAAGGCTGTTAAGTTTTTATTTCATAATCTTTTTTTGTGTGAAGTAAAACACAGTGAACTGATACTCAGTTTAAGCTGACAGGGCCATCTATATCAATCTTTCTCTTTAAAGTCCTTCTACCTTTAAATAAAAAGAAATACTGCAGTTTTATGTTTGTAGCTAATACTGAAAATATAAGCATTAAAACATATTATTCTTTATTTAATATTTCGCACAAAACACAAAACCGCTTACGACAGAATTTAAATATTTTTCATTTTTCTAATCTATCTCAATTTTTATTTCTGCATTTTAGCTTCAAGCTTACTAATGCTTATAGTCAGCTTTAAAATGTAATGGAATCAATAGGGTTTTCAAAAATTCTTTTGTTGCATAAGCGTTGCCACGCCCTTAGTACATATGATTATTTTAACAGACATGATTGCTCCACTTTCACAATAGATTTTAAAAAAACAGATATGAGTAACTGTCATGCCAATATGTGAAGCCAACAATTTAATATAGGTTGTTTTCATTAACAGTTAAGTACATTTTTAAACTGAAAGCCACATTCCAAAGCCCATTTCATGTTCTTGCAACACTGACCAAGAAAACAGTAAAACATGCAAATCTCAACCTACCTGCTTGTACCACTTAGTGCAGTGTTAGCATGGCAATGCACCCAGCCATTTTTATGTAAAGCGATGGAGATAAGTTCTATTCTTGGTCTTCTTGATAATTTTTTAGAAGCAGTTGTCAAAATGCAGATGGAAAGCAGCTTGAATAGACCGTGATCAGGAGAACTGAGTTTATCAACAGGGAAAGCAGGAGTGGGAAAAAAACCCACACGTCCTCATCCAAGGTTTTCCGAAACTGCAACACAAGGTTGGCTTTTTTTTTTTTTTTTTCCTCCTCAGAGGGTTCAAAGCTTGAAGCTGACCACTGCAAAGGCCACTTGTCACATTTACTGAAAATCAACCTATTGATATCACAGCTGAAAATATAAACTCGACAACCAAAGCCCATTGCACAACGTGGACTGCGTAAGAGTTAAAAATAGATTCGACGTGCCTCCTACCTGCATAATAAATATATAAGTTTCAAGTGCTTTAATTCGATATTCACATTAATTAACAATACAATATACATTATTTAAACTACAGTAAACGCAAGAAGAAAAAGGGTGACACCATCTGGAAGCACAGTTTGCTTTTTTTTTCCCCTTTCCAAGGGCTAATAATGTAGTTTGAATGTGATGACAAGCTAACAGCTCACCACATTGCAAATGAAAAAAGAATTCTTAAGGTGATGCTCAAATATCTAAGCCTGTAATGAAGCACAAACCACTCTTCACTACTGCATGACATGGCACACAGACCATTTACATACTCACATTTGAGATACTAGGCACGGTATAATGAATTCAATACACAGCATGCACACAGCACAAGCAACGTTAATCCTGCCTGCCATTTTAGGCTTGCAGGAGTAAGATACATACTGCAGCACAGCTCTGGTAAGGGAGGAGGCAAGGGACAGCTCACCTTAAATGCAGTATCTGATTAATGTTGTAAGTGACATTGCGTATCAGCTACAGAGTCTTGGTTCAACTGGGTGGGAGGGAACAAAGAAAATTGTCATCAACTGGTGATGCAAGATGAGCTCCAGTCACTAGCACTGTTAGCAAACTCCAAATTCTACAATGATACAGTAGTAGGCATTTCAAACTCTTATCAAAATCTGCTTGTGCAATGGCTGAGTCGCCTGCCGAGGAAAACAAAACAGTCTTCTTGCTTATTGGAGAAGCGCTGCAGCGACTACAGTAACATCCTCTTGATGCAGAAAGATTTCACGTCGCACATATTAAATCCTGGATGCATTTGCTGTGCTTTCTCAATTTTTAAGTCTCTGAATTAAAAAAAAAAAAAAAAAGCCAATGATAGCAGAAATAATAGAGCTAAAAGTCTAATGTTCAGACAAATAAAACATTTCTTTTTCTTTCCTTTCTGTTTTCTCTCTTTTACAGTCCATCAAAATCCTGAGCAGTATTGACAAACCACACGAGCACCGGGTCTGACTGCATGATCAGCTGTCTGTGTCTACGCTACACCCTGTTAACCACAAGCAGTGTTAGAGCTAAATATATCTGCAATGCAGAAACGGTAGGTGCTATGTGGCATACAATTCTGATCAGTTTTAAGATATTTTGCTATCCTCAGATATAATAAATAAAAGAAAATTTGGTGCTGATCTCTGTCAAGCACAGTATCTGTCAGACTTACAGAACATAAAAGCTATCCTAAGTACACTGACCTAGATAGCACTAAGAAGACTTAAGCAGCGTACAAGCATACTCACTGTCAAAGCAAGGAAAGCGAAACAATGATTGTCTAATCAAACTGAAAGCAACAACTCACTACCACAGTCTGAATTCCAAAATGCTACGTACTGTATATGCACATCTCATGTTATTGGAAGACGCAAAGCTCCTTTGTTTTTTTTTTTTCTCGGAGGCTTTTCTTAGCTACGGTTGCACAATGACATTCTGACATCATGGAGGTCAATGCAGATACTAAAGTGCTGTCGTCTCTAAGGAAAGAATAATTTTGAAACATAAACCCAGCAGAAATAATAATTAAAAATTTCACATCACCTCCTTACGGCTTTCTGTTACCTTCTGAGATTAATAGCGTGCACGTTGTTCAGCCGCTGTATACGTTAAATTGGTATCACCCTCTGCAGGGACTGCAGGAGTAATTGTGGTAATTAGATTTTTATAAGTGTTAAAAAAGGCTTATTTTCTGGAAAACTTAAAAACACAATAAAATATTTTGCATGTATAATGAAAAACGTGCAAAGAGAAAAGCATTAAAAACAGCTAATCTGATTTTTTTTTAAAACGCCTAATAAGCAAAAGTGGTTCTGTTTTCATTGTCACCGTGTCTCCAAAGGGAGAACAAGAGAACATGCTGCAGTTTACTATAACCTGAATTACCTTCCCAGAAGACTAAACCAGCAGGTGAGGTAAAACAAACCATAAGATCTACCTGTTTAGAGAGTAGAATCCCCCCCACTATGTCAGTGACTTCTCTCAGCTCTCTCTCCCTCTACCTGCGAATACCGCAAGCTGATACCCAGCACAAGAACAGAATTGTGAAGATTAATGTGTTAGCTATGAAAATATTTCACTGGAAGAATTCTTTAGGTAAATAATATTTACCATGTGTATAAGAGAATATAAATGGTTTCTGGCCAACTGCAGAAATAAACAGCTCCTTGTGAGGCCAGATTTGCCCAGAGAAGCGCTATCTTTCATTTGACCTGCCAATATGGCTGAGAAAGAAAGCAGCCAAATTTTCATACACATATTCTTTCCCTAGGAACCTGTATACCTTATGATTTACTGTTTTCTCTAAAAGAGCACCACTTTTTAAAAGTGAAGACTAATAACAAATATTGTGTTAAATCAGAAAATGTTGCACAGCAAAAACTAGGCTGCTGTACGTACATATTCATTTCTTGTAAAAATTAAGACAATCTGATTTTCCTTCCCTCCCCCTTCCTTTGTTTTTAATTATTAAATAGGTATCTGTTCAATTTGGAGGTTTTTCTTTGGGAAGTTATTTGGCATTTTGTTCTCTTTCATTTTAAAGGCTGGGAATGAGATGATCCTAACAGTCAGTGCTTTAAAATATTCAGAATCCCCTTCCATAAATAGCACATCTGTCACAGAAAGGGAACCCAGCCAACAGAAAGGCAGATCAGACCAGCAAAAACAACTGCTATTGCAATGCATGATTGCAAAATAAGTTAGGATTTTAGCAAGCCTTTATTTGTATTTTTGTTTGTTTTGAGCTTTTTTAATTAAGAGCTGTCTAATTATATACATGCTACCATATATCAGCTTTAAATTAAGAGTATTAAATATGGCTTAATTTTGATGTTTCTTTACTGTTCATCTCTTAGTCAAATGTATACTGTCACATTAGTCATGCCCTGTTTAAAACCACGGTGAAAGCTCCTATAGATTTCAAGAAGGGAAGATTTGGGCTGTATTAGCAGTTTATTAAAGTATGATATTATTATTTCAGAAGCTAGTGATAGTTTTGTATAAAGACAGTAATTTTCAGCAGAGGACTGATTTCAGCGGAGTCTTGCAACGAAGATGTCTGCTCCTGCATTCCTGAGGTCAGCGTTCTCAGTCACCCAGACGAGTACTGATCTGGGACTGTTTGGGGTTGTGTGATTTAGGAAACATTAAAAGCCTGCTGGCAGTGAACACAGCAGAGGAATAAACATCTCACACTGAACAGGGGAGTGAGTCTGTTGAAATCTTTATGCATAATTCTTGCTTTAATGGGCAGTTTTCAGTGCTTAATAATAATTTTCCAGGCTTAAATTTGCAATGATTTTGCTTTAGACTCAACACCATTTCAGTTCACAAAACAGATTTTAAGTCCTTCTACAGCTTCACAATACGTGCCATGGTAAATAAATTCAAAAAGTTGCATTTGTAAGTTGCAAAAAGTAGGCCAAATTTTTCAAGGTAGAGATATATTCATATTTTATGTAATTTCTCACTCAGCAACTTGGATTTAAGCTCTAACATGATTTGTGTCAAAACTGTTACAGTCCCAAGGCACTGGCTTGCTTGAGTCCTGACTTCAGAATTCCCTGCCTGTACTGGGCCAGGACTGTCTATGGCCATGCTATGAGCTTGTGTCAGTTCTTTATTCAATCAGCTTAAAGTCAGGCTATTTCAAGTGTCCTCACTGGATCTCACAGGCCATTTGTGCTGCAGCCTTTCCCACTTTCAAGCATCCTACTTGTAAACATGCTTCCTCTTCCTTTATTTATCATCACTCAAGAGCAACAACATCTTATCTCTCCTCACATACTATAGCTTATCAAAATTGGTGAGGAATGAAGACTTCCAGCATCATTTTATATTGCAGCATCCTCCTTGTGGTACATGGTTTCTTAGAGGAAAAGTCCTAGTCCTCCACATCAATCATTTGGCAAAAGGAGATAGGGTATGGAAAGAAAGACCCACATAAAGTCCCTAAACCTGTACTGATTTTTGTCTGAAACTGTTGCCACACCTTGTCTTCCTAAGAAGGAAATACAAAGGGTAGTCGGGTAGGCTGGGAACTCTGCCAAGCACCAACCTTGTAGCAGTAAATATCTGGATGAAGATTGGGAGACTTTGAGAAAAACAGTGACAAACACAGTTTTATACGGACCAGCTCACTTCTGTTTTTATACAACACATGTCCAAGCTGGACCAAGGGAATAAACTGTCCCTCTAGCTATAGGAGGCATGCTGGATGGGAGAGATGTGCCTAATAGTAATGAACATGCTTAATAAGTGAATGAACAAGCATACATACACTTGGGTTCGTTCACACCTTAGTACTTACGGTATTGTTTTTGTTTGTTTCTAAAATAGTTTGTCAAGTAAATGAGCAGCATATGGATGTCAAAGGATAGAATCAACTCCAGCCCTCAAGAAACTGTAGTGGACTGCTTGGTGATAAAATCCCTGCAAAGCAATGACAAGGGGACATGAAGCACAGCTGGGAATCCAGGGTGGGTGTTTCTAAAAGGCATACCAGAACCAGCTAGAGCCTTTCAGCAAACCTGCTCTTGAAACGACTCTTTCAGCCTCTGAATTTAGCTGCAGTCAATTATATTTGTCTCTACATTCTGCTAGTGCCATTGCAAAAAACACATTGTTGATGAATACTCAGTTTGAAATTAAGAGTTATTTTGGAAAAGGGTAAACCTACACCCTTTATCATGAACTAAAATTCTCTGATCTAACACATTCAGGAAGGCATCCATATACCCAGGCATTCAGCCTAGTCATTAACTTCCTGGTCAAATGCCTACTGTCCAAAATCCTACTGCTACATCCTACATAATGTAGGAGCTACCTTCTTCAGTACTAAAGCTCCACTTTGGGCTGTAGAAAATAAGGAGAGGGAAGGGAAAAAAGGACTCAGAACCTCCACTGTTTGCCTTTCTAGAGCCAAAGTAAAGCATGTTTGTACCTGACCCAGCCAACATGCCCTGGACTTCCATTTGTGTACACGGGGAGCTTAAGTTTCCCCAGGGATACAGACTGACTCAGCTGAGTCCTGACAGTTTTCCCAGACTTCCCCACAATTCCTTCTGTGTCTCTGTATGGCTGAACAAAGTCTTGCATTATTTGCCTGGATGGAAAACAATTGCTGTTAGTTATTCCTGTAGTGATTTACACACCTTCATTTTTAATTGTCACACTCTCATAAACAGGCCACCAAAAATATGTAAACGGTCTAAGATGCAAGTTTAGACTCCTGCTGTTCCTGTTAGATGGGGATGTTTTTCAGCACTGCTGAATGAGAAGCAGAGCAGCAAATACAGAAACTCTACAAAAGTAGCAAGTATCTGAATATTCTAAAACGTATTCTGAGATACTCCTTTGTATCAATGTGTTATGAGCATGCATTATGGAAGAGCATGAGCATGCCTAAACTTCAGGATCACAGACAAGCCATGTACTAAGATATACTGAGGTGCTGTATGGGTTTTTTTGTGAAATACTTCTAACAGCCACTCTATACTGTAAAATCTTTAAGGATTAGAACACCTGGGATTCACTGTAAACAAATGGCAAAGACAATTTCTTTTAAAACTGTAACACCATTCATAGAATCTGAAGAAAGTGATACCTTTATAGATATTTGTGCTCACCTTTACAGGTTGTACTTTTGTATTTTCTGTGTAACATGACACTCATGTAGTTAGCAATAATAACAGGCTTTGCCTTGCTTTTTCTCTGAATAGTGCTTTAATTACTGATAAGTGTAGACTTTCCATCTAATTCTACTTCCTAAGGGCCTATTTGCTTTCTATACTGCTGCCAGATACTATGACAAAGGTTTCAAATTTCTGTCTCTTATCACTCCAGGCTCATTCGCATGATTAGTGAATTTAGGTATTGTATTTTTATCAATTTTACTTTGTTCTTATCAGTTTTATTTTTTCTCTGCTAAATGGCACAACTTGCTTGATGCCCATACCTGCACTTTTCCTGTGCTTCCCTTGTGTTGATCAGCACATCCATGTTCATATCACCTATTTCTTCTCTTCCAGTTTTATGGGGCAAACTTTTCTTTTAGAGAGTAACAGACTCAAAGATTTGATATGAAAAGAGGCTTTGCTCAGTCACATAAAGTCCTGTAAAGAGATTACAGACATTTAAGCTGAATCATTCTTAGTAATACTAGGAAGTAGACAAGAAGGGCAATAAGAATTAGGTTGAAAAAAAGTAGATTGGAAAAAAAGTAGTTTCTCAAAGTAGTCAACATAAAATCTATTCAGCCGTTTACATTTTCAAATCAGCAAAAAATTTCCTTTTATAAATACATGATTAAAGTTAATTCTGAAACATATGACTTTTAGAAGAATCAGGTCTGTGAGCATAATCTCTCTCAATTATTCCTTTTTTTCCCCCCATAAAGCTTTAATGGGGACTGTCCAGATATTCTGAAGAACAGATAGGATGAGAATAACACACATTTCTCATTATCAAAAATAGTAAGAAATCCATTTTGAATAGTACAAGTATCAGAACAAGCAGGGGTAGGAAGCTGAAGTATGTCAGCAGAAGAGAAAATGTTTTGAAAGTCCCAAGAAAACTGTATAGCATTTGATAAAATGTCACATAACAGGACAGAGAAATCTCACTTCCTAAAACCCATGTGTATAGATGACTGTCTCACAGCTCCAAACAGTCTAACAAATGTAGAACCAATGCAACCAAAAATCCATTTCAGACTTACATGCTCAAGCTCAGCTGTTCATTATGTTGCTAAATGTGGGCTGTTCTTTGAGAGCTGTAGATCTGCTCAAACCGTTTCTCCCAACAAGTCCACCTGGGAAGCTTGTTCCTTCATTTTTTCATCTGCTCCTGACAAATGGGAGAGGAGTTCTAAGTGAGTCTTCCCATTGTTATCCTGGTATGTGCAACCAAAACCCAGGAGCATTAACTCTGAACTCCAGACTACTGATCTTTTCCTCTGTGGTGTCAATTTGTCTACTGGCACTCCCTTCCACTGCCATCATTTCCATGGCTGTCACTGTTTATCTTCCCGACCACACAGGTACCTCATTTTAAGAAAGTTGCACAAATCACAGCTCTCTGCAGTCTGAACTAGTTCAGCTGGAACTGAGGTCAGTGTAAGTGAGGCCCTATTTAGGAAGCTTTCAGTCCTAGATCACTTAGAAAATTACATGATTTCTCTTTGCTCAAATTCCATGGCTCTTCTGTGTTTCAAAACTGAAACTGTTCTGATGGTTTGAATGAATCGGGAAGATAAATGGACACGCTAACAGAAAGTTGTATCCCATTAAGTCCTTGGGATTTCAATGAAATTTAGGAGCTGGTGAGCAATGGTAGTGCTTTGTTAGAGTGCAGTAGTACAAAAGGCTCTATTAACAATAATAATACACTTTTACAGCATGTTTTATCCAACAGTCTCAGAGATCATTACAAACATTAATTGAGCCTAACTATAGCCTGTAATGAATTAGCATTATTATGCTAATTTTATGGATGGAAAGAGAAAAAGGCAGAGAGGTTAAATGATTCACTCAGGAACCCAGAACCACGTGCACAAGTGGGTTATCCCAACCAAGAATTGTCGACAGACAAATGCAAGTGAGATGTCAGATACAAACATTATAAAAGGCTTCCAAAACTATGACATAATTGCTCTGAGGAAATGCTCAGCAGCAAGGAAGTAGTGTTGCTGTGGGCTTACAGCAGGTAAATTTCTTTCACTTGTTCTTTTATTTTGAAATTCTCTCTGGACCTTTGCAAGATCATTCATAAGCACCAAGAATTTCTTACAGGTTATGTTGGTTTCCTCAGATACATACCTAAAAGTGGGAGGATATTTTAAATAATGGCCATGAGGCCTGAATCAGTCATCTCTGTTACTCACTTCCAAGAAGAGGACAGCATGACTGCATCTGCTTTTCTTTAAAACATCAAATTGGATAGAGAAAAGAGAACAAACCAGTTAAAATAATAAATTATCTCTCCAAGTACCATTCCAGCCTCCTTCAATATTTTCAGCTCTTAAAAAAACAAAACAAAATAAACAAACAAAAAACCAACTAAACAAAAAAACACCCCAAACATTTAAAAGCTGTTTTGGACTCCTTTCCTTATTGAATATCCTAGAAAACACTTAATCTGGCACTCATTAATCTTAGTCTGATTTAATATAGCTCACAACAAGAGGTACAACAGGTGCATCTTTACCAAGCATCAGGGACTCTATTCCAGACAAAAATAATCCTTAGCCTTTCTTCCACCCTTTGTTCCATTCACCACTTGCTCCTTACTTACACTGGCAGTTTGTTTCATGTGCCTGCTTGGTTTTACTACCCTTTAGACTGTTTTTTCAATGATTCCTAATATGTCCATGATATTTGGTAAATTCTGGAACTTCATAAGTTTCTAGAATACCACAATCTTTATGCAAATGTATCTTGTTAGTCCCAAAACAAATCATTTTAATTAAGTCCTCATTATTAATGGCAGAAGAAAGCAAATGTTCTCTTATGAATCTCCACCAATGAGTAACAAGTAATTAGTGAAATGTATTTTTCCTCTACAACATACTGAATAAATTCTTGATTATTACCATTTTCTCTCTTCATTAATCTTCTTAAAGGTTTCTTACCTGCTGATGTTGAAGATGTCTTTTATTTGATGGGCAATTCTGGCTTTATCAGTTTCTATGAAAACTTTCCCTTCTTCCTCATTAAATAAAAGTTAAATTAGCATAACATAGGAGTGGACACTACAGACATAAGCAAACCTAGACTAATTAACTGCAGTACAAGTTTGTTCTCCATTTCCAGCTAACCACCATTTTCCCTGTTAGCAGTATGGTCAACAGCGAGAGCTTTCTCTTGGAGATTTCACTTAGTGCCTTAAGAATTTCTTTAGTTAACATCTTCTGAACACTGCTGGTTCAGGTATAGCAGTCATGCTATAACTTCCATGCTGTTTGTGACAGAAGAGGACATTTGGAAAGAACAACCAAAATGCTGGGCAGTAGAAAACCCAAAAAAACCCAATCAGTATTAAATGGGCTCATCTTCAAACAACTGAGTGGGCAGAGCCAGGCACAGAACACTTCGGTTTTGACTCTCTCCTTATTCACTATGAACTGAAAGTAAACCCTGTGACCAGCACCTTTGGGTCTAGATAAATATTTTTGCTGCTTTGTTTAAGAAAGGCCTAAATAACCACAGCTCCATCTGCATTGCCAGTTGCAGGATGTAACTGCAGCAGCACCTTCCTGCCTGAGCTAGTTTGGGCAGTGACAGAAAGGAAGACACGTCATCACTGCTCACTTCAGCCTAGGCCAGTCACAAGAATTCCCAAGATCCCAGACAGACCCCTAACCTTGGTGATCTTCCAGACTTGCACAAACACTTGAGGCTGAACCTGTGTCAGCCACTCTTCTCAACACAAGTTGCGTGTTCCTTCCTCAGGTAAAGGGGTCAATCAATTCTTTCCAGAATTAACTGCATGACTTTTCTTTGTCCTGGTTCACTGCCTTGCTGCACAAACACTTGTGCTGGCACAAGGATGAGGGATTGGAACAAATACCTGTGGCTGGGGAGGTGGTGTGACTCCCTCTTTTGGGAGGCAGCTCCTGGAAGAACTAACACCACCTTCATTATTCCTTTTACCTCTTAACACAGTCTTGTAATTAGTTTAAACTGGTAGGAGCCAGTCAGAGACCACACTGCTCCCAGTGCTGGGTCCTTGTCAGGGCTGGCTGCTCCCCAGGGACAGGGAGGTATATCACAGCACGCAGCGCAGATGGCTCACCAGACACCATCCACTGTCCTGAAATAAGGGAGCAGGGCAGGCTAGGGACCGTAGCCAGGGCCAAACCAGGTCATCAAGCAAGCTCATGGCAGTGAGGCAGGTCCAAGGTCAGTCTGCAGGTCAGGGTCAGACACAGCCCCGTGACTGACAGGTGGGGCTGTGATGCCAGAGCAGGGCTGAGGGCAAGCAGGAAGCGGCCCAGCCTTGTGATCACCAGCCAGGACCATAGTGACAGGAGACAGGAAAGATCAGGCTGGGAAGTCAGTCCACAGGTCTGAGGTCAGGACAGTCCACAATGACCCAGATCAACAGACACAATCTACAGACAGGCACAGGTATGGCCATGGTAGAAACAGACACAGCTGAACTTACATAGAGCCTCTGGGCCCATGGGCAGGCATGTGTGAGAGGCAAATAAAGGCTTATTAGTGCCATCAGGGCTTTGACAGTCCTACTCTTTCTTCTTCCTTGTGTCCTGTTTCTCCTACCCTCCTTAAGCCTTAGTGCTTGGAGGCTGCCTGAGGAGTCGGACCAGCTAAGTGCAAAAACTTTTGGCAAGGTTATTTCTGGTTGTCTTAGTGAGCTTATTCATCTCCCCACACCGCTGTATGAACATTAGAACTGGGACTGTGGAGGCAGCTGGAACATATGGCTCAGGGTGGAGAATCAATAGATGGTGGCAGATGTGGCAGTGTGGTCCAAGTGGTGTCTATGCCACTTGTGAAACTATACTCAGAGTCTGCTGGAATAGTACAGATACGGAATTTCATACTACAATTACCTCCTAATTTAAGAGCAGGTGTGTTATTGTAAGTGTCACTGCTCACAAACATCATTATAGAATGGATTCTATAAGTTAAGTTAATTTTTAAATTTATATAGCTCTACTAATGATCTACATTTAGCTGGACTAGATGGTTGTTGTGGGTCCCTCCCAGCTGAAATATTCTATTCTACAGACACAGGTGTGGGTGTACTTGTATTTGCCTAAAAGTGCTAGAGAACACTCACTGTCTCTGAGAGCATAGTCTGGAGAAGAAACATTAAAATAAAGGAGAACCAGTCACAAGGAAGAAGAAAGGGAAAAGGAAACAATGTATTTTTTTTTTAAATCAGAGCTTGTTTTTTCTTTCCACTCTCCCTGTAATAACCCAGCAATGGAATGCAAATTAACATTCATGGGTTTTTTTAAACAATAGCCTTTGTGTTCTGAGCCACACTGACAAAGCAGAACAATCCAAGCAAAACATGATCACAAAATCTTTTGCCAGCAATGTGCTAGCCAGTTTTGTTGCAAACATCTAAAGCTGTGAGGGAATCTGTTTTGGAAAGTAATAAAGTAAGTGTAGCTTCTTTTCACTCAGCTGAAAAGCTATTTAATTTTTTCTCAATCTGAATTTCAAACTGTTACATCACTGCAAATTCCATTAAGTCAGTATGGTCCCAGGCTCTAGGCCCAGGAAGCCAGGCTGAACATATACCAGTAAAGGCAGAACTCAATTTCCAGGATTTTTCTTAAAAATGAAGCAAAAACCAACCTGCTCCATTGTCAGAGACCTGACTATTCACTGTGCTTGCCAATACAGAGAACAGGATGTATCACCAACACCTATTGCCTTCTGGTTTGAAGACACAGAGAGAATACTTGTGATATACATGATGCCAGCTTTACTTCCAAGTGGAAACGCCAAAAGTTAAAAATACATGTCAAAGCATGCTTTCTCGTGAGAAATCTAAAATTTGAAAAACTAATCCCATGATGGCAGTTATTGCTGGCAGATGCCTGCTCCTGTGGAACAGAACTTATCTGCTGCTCTGCTAAACTGCTGTGTAACCTCTATTTAGACCAAATCACTGTTTCCAATCCAAATGTGTAAAATCTCCCAAACTATCTTTACATGTGGGCAGAACCACATTGCCTAAGAGACCTCACTGGAACTAGTGTGGAAAAGCTCTGCAGGATGGTAGAACATTTGTAGTGAAGGTGTCGTGAATGAGCGGTCTGTTGCTATGTTGGCAACATACTATAGCAAACTTGAGAGTTCGTTGGCTCTGAGAGATTGTCCCACTCACAGAGGAGGACAGAAACACACTAGTGGGATGTCAGATACATCACAGTCCACTGTGGTCCAGGAGAGCTCAAAGCGTCTCACTTAGGACCATCGTTTATAGGATCTCAGGAGAGTTGTGCTTTAGTCATCGTAATTTTCCATCCTGGCTGCAATTAGGGTCAGCAATTTCCTTTGAAAGTTTGATAACAAAAATGCTGTTCCATTTAAGCAAGAAAAGTTAAGTTTCCAAGGCTTTTCATTAAAAACCAGGAGCATGTTAGCCAACATCAGTTCCTGGGAGCAGTGTTTCCTGGTAAGGTCAAGAGGACCTTAGTCCAAGTACCGTTCATCAAGACCGAGGCCTAACAAGCATTTCTGAGATCAGACTGTGGCCCAAGGAGGGGGGGAGGATGCACTGCCACAGAAGGCAAGTGAAGATATGCTCCAAGGTGTGTCTGTCTACATCCTCTGAAATGATAACCATCAACAGCTGTCAGCACTCTGAAATCCTCTGTGTAAATCATAGAGGATATCCTCTGCATTAACAGTGGAGAATATATGAATATCATAACCAGCAGTAGGAATCATAAGCCAGTGAAGGATCACCACAAGGACAATTGGTTTCTACGTGTCTTTCTTCTGCAGAGCACATGGTTCTCAGCCATCTCTAGGCTGTGGTTACTCACTGTGGGTAAGCAGGTTGGGTGCTGCTGCTTCTGTGTGAGATTCTCTGCCACTACAAAATGGATCAGTGCAACTGGACAAGTGCAGACGAAGAGCAGGGACAAAACAGCATATTGTGCGTTATGCATTTAAAGCATAAAAACACAATAAAGCAAAAGGAGCAATTTTAGAACTCTCATAAGGGATAAGGGGGAAAAGTCAGAACTTATTAACAGCCCTCATGAGTTCTTGCCTACTTGACAAGGATTCCACTGGCATTACCTCTTACTTTGAAAAGGAGGAGCTCTATTGGAAAAAAGGATTTGATGATTCTGTAATGTTTAGCATCTTGTTAAATATAACATGCCGAGTATATCTGTTTGAAAAGGTTTGTGGTTGCCTTAGCTTGTGATCTCTAATCACGGTACTATGATTAAACTGCATAAAATCTGGTATTATCTAAATGTTTATCAACTGGAATTTAACTGCAAACTCTGCCTTTAAAAGAAACCGACATTAGTATGGTTATAACAGCCACCATAAATCTCCATGAATGATCTACTCCCAGGGCTGTAACCCCAAAGAAGCCATAGAAAGGGAAAACTGAGAACTGCTTCCTGGTCTACAGGACCTAAGACTCTTTGCCAGGGCAATAAGTGCTTGTGAACAAGACACTCAGAAGAGAGACAGCCTCAATCACACAACTTGTGTTACCAAAATTCTGTAGAGATGACAGTTTCCACCAGTGCTCAGGTTTCAGTTTGCAGTTATTCTAAATCTGGGCCTGTATTTGCAGTGCAGGTAAGTGATACTCAGACCAATTCATGCTTGTTACTCCAGCCTTCACATGACAGCACTTTTTTCCATCTGTCAGCTCGGACTTTCCCCACCTCCTTGTAGCAGGAGTCTTCTCATCTTCTCTCTCCTCCCCTGCTTCAACACTGTGCATAAGAGGGTGAAATACGAAAAGCAGCAGGATTTCAATCATAGTGGAAAAAAATATTAATAATTAAAAGCCACATATTCCTTGTTTTATTTTCTAATATTTGTCTGAATTCATGCTTAGCTTCCATTGCTAATATGGATCCTATGGTATTATATAGTTTGTTCTCATATTTTTACATAGCATTCAGTGATGTTGAAATGTGTGCATCTCTAGATGGCCTGTTCAGTAGGTGTGAATGTACTCCTCAGAGTTTCTGTGATGTTTTTGACATCCTGTTACGTTTTCTTCACTGCACTCTCAGTTTAAACAAGCGGGTCCAGGAGGGGGCTCAAAGGCCCAGCCGAGCAGCCCAGCCCAGCCCAGCCCAGCCCAGCCCAGCCCCGTGGTGGCCACTCCAGGCACAGGCAGCACCAGCCCAGCTCAGCTTACACACAAACCTCAGGCCATTTCTTTTTGCCACGTCATTACTGGGACCAGTCTCTCCTTATGCTATACTACGAGGCAGGAAATTTCCCCTCCCCCTCATACGTAACATTCAGGGCTCATTCCAACTGGGAAAGTGGAACTCGTAATCATCTGGCTTTAGTTTTTAGTCCCTGTGCAAACTGTGCTATACTTATGACAGTATTAATTTAAAATAAAGGCCAAGCTGAAAACAGCTTATCTGCTGCCTGATCACGGAAGAGACTGGCAAGTGGCTGGGCTCCTACTTCCTCCTTTTTTTTTGTGCTTTAGTGGAGGATCTCATTGGCTCATCTAAACTCACTGCCAAACAAGCAGTCTTCCTTTTTCATCTCCTCCTTTTTCATCTCCTCGTTAGGTCTGCAAAAATAAGACCGCATACACAAAGCCACCACTTTCAAATTTAAATGTCACAAGTTAAGCATGTCAATATGTAGTGATTGATACAGTAATGCAGCAGTTACTGAAACTTTATCCTGACGTACAGTGCAACTTTTTTTCCCCTCATCACAGCATCACAGGACAGGATTTGGGATCCTGTTACTAGGAAGAGTATTAGCATTTATTTGAAAATAATTTTTAGCTTCAGAGATATATATCAAAGCATCAGGGTATGCTTTACCCTGAAAGGTTAAAAGGCAAGTGAACACCAGATTCACTTCCTTTTAGTTTTATAATAATTTTAAAACTGACAGTTCATTCATTTTATGAATAGGTCTCTTGGGGTTGACAATGCTGGAAAAATTTTCAACAAAAAATTAGTCTAGTTTTTCAGATTTCTATGTCTAGGTAGCTTCTCTGAAAATATAATCTCAAAGATTTAATTAGCTTTACCTTACTCCAAAAGGCATCCTCTAGACTTTCCAGGCCATACAGTGAATGTGGGGAAGCAAGAGGTAAAACAATACTCATGTCCTTCCCTCAAGTACAGCACTTTTAGAGGTCCTAAAAGAACAATGTATCAGCATTGTTAGATCAAGAACTCATTGCTTTAAATAAATAAACAAAAAGATTTAGTGTTCCTACTTCTTGAGGTATTTCAGAATTCAACAGTAAAAAGGAAAAAAATCACCAAAAAAAGAAAAAAAAGGTAGCTTGCTAAAATCTTAATAAAACTTAATTGTTCTAAACGTAATGAGTAAGGATAAAATAGTGTACATATTTACAGATATTAAAAACAGTTCCGAACTTGGTTCTGCAAGTTGGGTTTGCATTTGGAAAGGCTGTAACTGGAACTTACTCTACTGCTGTTATTTTCCTATCTAACAAGTTACCTTCAGATGGATTCCATCATATTCTATACAATCATCCTTTTTACTACAGCCCAGTGAAAATAGGCTTTCATTTCTTTTAAAATAAATTCTGGTTTAGATCTCCTCTGGCAAACCTGCAGCATTCCCAGATGGCAGCTCATACTCTGTCTTCTGCTAGATCTGGTTTCATAGTAAGCTTCATAGTAGTAGGGTCATAATAATAAAAATATGAAAATTGTTAAAGGAGTCAAACAGTACAACTTCCTTTATGTTCCAGCTAGTGTCATAAAATCACTTTGTGCAGGATATCCAAGGTTTTCTTCCTTATTTTACAGTGCTGACGATCATAATTTTTAGAAGGTGGAAGAGTTAGAGTTTTACATACAGGATCAGTCGCTCAATAAACTAAATAGCTGCTGTGTTGATAGAGTTTGCCATGTGGTGAGTAAGTGCCTGTTGAAAAACTTGGTTTGCAGCTCTTTGTTTCTCTGACCATAAACCGCAGGTTTAAAACATAGTGCAAATAAGAAAAGAAGAAAAGCTGTAAAATAGTGCTTTCAGGGTGTCTTCCAACAGCTTGCTATCAGAAGTAGCAGAAGATGCAAATTCAGTTGAAGTCCATGAATAACAATAGTTTTCCTGGCCTTTTTATTTGACTTATTTAAATGGCCATCATGTTCTTCTTCTCTGCAGAAGAGGCAGTAGCTAATTACAGTGATGATTATAAGAACTACAATTAAAACAATTCCAGCTGTTCTGACAAAAGTGGCTCCAGGCAAGGTTGGCCACAAGGTTCTGTTTTAAATATATCTTGAGGTCTTTCTTTTATGCCTTCTATTACTATTAGGCAAATAGCTTTGAGCTTGGTTATAATCTGAGCACAAATGATGACTTGGTGTTTCACTGGGTGCACCGCTGGTAAATACTGCAATGACCAGCATATACAGCAAGATACTTGTGAAGTGCCATCAAAGTTAAAGTTTGTCTGCCATTTGCTCCTTGTACTCCAAAGATTATCCAGATTACAAATTGTGGAGTTCTCACATCATGTACTTGTACTGTATAACAAATGGCACCAGGGTTACAGAAGAGAAAACGGGGTGACGACACAGGAGACAATACTGACCTTCTTTCTTCATTTGAAAGCATTCTCAAACTGTCTTTGCTATTAGCAACCTACATGAAGTAATAACAATCTGTGTAAAAGAATGGTTTTTACTACATTTTCTATATGCAGTGATACTGAGCATTTTTCTTCTGATGAATTAATAAACATATGCATGATCTTTAACAGCAGCTCTCAGGTCCTGCAAGAAAAACCAAACCAAACCCCAGAAGTATCATTATTTGTACCGTGAGCTTGGTGCTATTTCTTCCCACAACCACAAGCACAGTTAGCAACTATTCACAATAAGATGGCTTTTTCTGCACACAGCTAGTTTTAGTGTAACCTTTACATGTGATACTGTTTTTCATGGTTGAAATAGTCTCATACCAGAACCTCTAATGGGTGTCCTTAACTGTCTCCTTTTGATGGCCATTTAGCAGAAAAATGAACATAGAGAGTATGGAAATAAAAAACATCCTTATAATATAAAGCACCATTTTTGATAATTCTGTAAATTGACTCACAGAATCACAGAATGGGCAGGTTGGAAGGGACCACAGTGGGTCATCTGGTCCAACCTCCCTGCCCAAGCAGGGCTATCCTATAGCACATGGCACATGATTGTGTCCAGATCGTTCTGGAATATTTCCAGTGAGAGAGACTCCACACCCTCTCTGGTCTATCTGTTCCAGTGCTCGGTCACCTGCACAGAAAAGAAGTTCTTCCTCTTATACAGGTAGAAGTTCCGGTGTACCAGTTTCTGCCCATTGTCTCTTGTGCTATTGCTTGGCACCACAGAGAAGAGCCTGGATCCATCCTCTTGGCACCCCTGCTTCAGAGACTTGTATACATTGATGGGGTCCCCTCTCAGTCATCTCTTCTCTGGGTTGAACAGGTCCAACACCCTCAGCCTTTACTTGTAAGAGAGATGCTCCAGTCCCTTAATCATCTTTGTTGCCCTCTGCTGGATCTGCACCAGGAGCTCCATGTCTCTCCTGTACTGAGAACAGAACTGGACACAGCACTCCAGATGTGGCCTCACTAGGGCTGTGTAGAGGGGCAGGATCACCTCCCTTGACCTGCTGACAATGGTCTTCCTAATGCACCCCAGGACACCACTGGGCTCCTTGGCCAGAGGGATACGCTGCTGGGTCATGGACAGCTCGTTGTCCATCAGGACCCCCAGGGCCCTCTCTGCAGAGCTGCTTTCCAGCACGTCACCCCCAGCCTGTGCTGGTGCCTGGGGTTATTCCTCCCCAGGTGCGGGACCCTGCACTTGCCTTTGTTGAACTTGAGATGGCTCCTCTCTGCCCTCCTCTCCAGCCTCTCGAGGTCCTTCTGAAGGGCTGCACAACCCTCTGGGGGATTGGCTGCTCCTCCCAGCTTTGTGTTATCAGTCAATTTGCTGAGGAGCCATCTGCCCCTTCATCCAAGCCACAGATGAATAAGTTAAACAATACTGGGCCCAGTATAGAACCCCGGGGGGCACCACTGGTGACAGGCCTCCAACTAGACCCTGTGCCTCCAATTACAACCCTCTGAGGTCTGGCTTTTAACTGGTTCTCAACTCATTTGATACTATTTCATAGGGCAAAGCAAGAACAAACAAATAAAGAGAATAAGGTGCTCACTGAGCCTTCTTGATGGTACCTCCACTGTCCTGCACTGGCTAGTGCAGGGAAATAAACTTGTAATACAATAACCCTAATGGCTAAAATATATCACCTCCGAAACAACAACTCCAGAATCTTTCACAAATAACTACAGTTACTAGAAAAATAAGATACATTGCTGATAGTATCTGTCTGGCACTTAGTATGACATAATCTGTTCTGAATGTTTACTTTCAAATATATAAACAGATGTCAGTTCTGAACAGTATTTAAGATAAAATTTTAGTCAGCAGGATATGATTTTTCATTCAAATATAAATTTACTTTGCCAATTGCCACTAGCAACTTAAAAAAACCCCCACATTTAAAAATATATAAGTATAAATATTATGTTCACAAAGTCTTTGAAACTGTTCTGTTGTAAGCATCAGTTATCCATAGAAATTTAGCTGTCTCACAGCCTTGTATTTCTGGTATTTCACTGTCTCCCCAACCTCTAATATTTTCTTAACTGTATATAAATGCAGAATCTTTTAAATGCAGTCATAAATGCTGGCTTTCCTTGAGGTAACTTGCAATTTATTCTGTATATGACATTCATCTTTAATAGATGCTCCCTGCATTTAACCAAAGTATACATTACTGAGAAGACTGAATTTAATAATTTAAATTGAGAACCAAGGCAAGCACTGAAAAGCAGATATTTCAGAGGCAAGAAAAATTCTGCAAATGAACTAAGGAGTCTCAGCTTTTTCTGTGTGACCATCAGTTAAGAAAGTACATATGTACACAAATACCACAGTTTAAGCATTTTGAAAGCAGTTGGGTAGTTTCAGAGCCTAAGTCCTGTGTTTGGAAGTCAGACAGTAACTTTGATGGAAGCTTTCACTTTGCTCATGGCTACTGTCACTCAGTTGTCAGCCATAGGCTCACTACTGACAAGCAGGTTTCCAGGCTGCTTCTGAGAGTGTAGTTGTAAATTAAGTACTTTATCAGAAATCGTTAGCCATAGAATTTATGTATTGTAGACTAAAGCATTTTAAAAGGAGAGTGTTAGCCACAGAACTCATGTATTTTAGTAAGGTTGGAAGTTCTCAAGGGCAAGTTTATAATTCCTTGTGAAGGATCCTTACAGGCAAGAATTTTGATAAAACAAAGACGGTTGCTTGCACCTGTGGAGAGACTGATAAAAGTGAGAAAGAAGACGAAACAACTGAGACAAGACTTGGGTTTAGGCCTTGAACCAGGTCCAGAAGGCAGGAAACTGCACCAGAACTAAGGAGTCGAGAGAAACACAAGCAATTCGAGGGGGGCATACCGTGGGGGAGAGTGGGGTGGGACAGATGAGGTAATCCTTGAATCTATAGTTAGAAAGCTGGATAAATTTATGAAACCCATGTGATTCGGGGTGCATCCTCTGGGATTTTTTCTGAAGCACCTGACGCTGCAATAAATATGTGTGCTTTTAAAACAAGTCTTCTCCATCTTTTTGGCATCAAAAGCACAGTGTCCTCATTCTTATTACAACTAAGACCAGCCTGTGCTTGGTTTTTAGGGAACAATAAGCCATAACACAGGACCTGCATATAGGTTCTGACTTGGCCAAGTGGCATAGCAAGATTGTCCATAATTCACCTGCAGTTATCTTCTTCAAGAATACTTCTGAACACAGACACATATAGGGCAGAGTTAGCGTCTCCTTCCTGACTCTGCACAGCTCAAAATAGTGACACACAGTCTCCGTAGATACACATGGCCTTTGGACACTTGGAGAAGAGATAAGCATTTAAAACACTGACACATGCTGCAGAAAGTCTAGGGGAGAACACAGAGTGTGGGAAGTTTATTTTGATGATTGTATCAGGTCAGACATTGCATATGTACTAGCTCTTCACAAAGAAGAGAAACATTGACATTGTTCTTTTATTTAAGCAAAAGGGAAGGCAGTGGCCAGTGATTACAGCTTCCCTCCCAGGGGGCTGAGTCACCACTTCCTGTCACCCTCTTAACACCAAGGCATCAGTTACAGCTCCAGAGCTTCAAACTACTCCACACAGCCCAGCTTCTGTTTTTAGTGGAGCTCTGTGCACTCACACAGCTTCAGTTCAGCATTGTCAATACTGGTGGCTGGAGCTATTTTTAAAAGGCACTGCATTGTCACAAATCAGCCTCCTGGTCTAATCTGTTTAGCAAATGACGCATTTAGCTCCTTCATCCATAAATATATATATATATATGTATATATGTATATATATACAGCAGGCACTCAGCCTTCCATTTGTTGTGTAGAACGATGAACTCATTGCAAGTATGCATTAAATAAGCAGAAAACTGCTATTGTTTTTGTTAGATTACTCAGAACACACACGGTAGAATTAAACCACTGACCCCTGTGGTTGTCAGGAGCCCTAGAGAGTCAGCTTTATATGTGCATAAATAAGGAATGCTTTTGCTTAGTCATGCAAAAGAAAACAGTGATTAAAGGGTCTTCTCTGCAGTTCAGATCTGTATGCTGATTTAGATGCTCTGCAGGCATGGGGCCTGTTGGCACAAGTCTTTACCCACAACACACAGAAATCTTCATCCTGCAGATTTTCCAATATTACAAATGCTTAAAGTATGTTAACACTGAATTTGATAAGAAATGAAATCTGTTTGTGTATCAGCAATGTTTATACATAAAGTTAAAGCTTCATTTTAAAAGCACCACAGATTTCATTTTGAGTTTTTAATTGAACTACCTATAAAAGTAAAACTCTTGCATTTTGGGACTTATGCAAAATAATAAACCCATTATATATGTTAGTTGTATTATTTCAGGCACTACCAATGGGCATTACACTGATAAATAAATTAGGAAAGATTTAAAGGAAATTAAAATCAGATTACCACTCTAACCTGTCTTATCCTTCCTTCTATAATTGCTACATTCACTGACTTTCAAGATTCCATACTAATTTTCACTAAGCATATTTGAAAATATTTAATAATCTGAAAGTAGTGTTTAGTCACTGTGGAAACAACCAACCAACCACCACCACCACCAACAAAAATATATAAATATTTCGCATCTGGTCTGGTAATGCAAATCAAAAGAAGTAGTTTTTCTTACTACTGAGATAAACAATCTGGAGTATTCCCATTCCTTTGATGTTTAGGCTACTGGGTATAGTTTCATTCTATGAGTATAATACAAACTGTAGTCTTAAATTCATCCCTTTATTGATACAAATTTTATGCAGGGAATATCCAGACTTCTAGTTGGAAAACATGAATTTTAAATAAAGATTTAATATCCATTTCAACAATACACTCATGCCTACCAACACCTGATAAGTAAAGGATAATTACTTGACCGTATATTCTAAAACGTTAACCTACCTTGTATTTTGTCTCTGTTGAAACTGGAGGAATTCATGTATCTGTTTCCTTCTCCATGTTGCTAAAATACTGCTCCTTGTAAAAGAAGAAGCAAAAGAAGCAAGAGACATTAAAGAGGAGCTAAAATAGAGAAGTCACTTTAAAACCAAAATGTCTATGATGTCATTACTTATTTAGAATGTGAGTCCTTCTGAGGCATTTACAATTTTTTATGCCACCACAGACTCAAAAAGTAATAGGGATACAAATATTGTAATAAATACAATAACCTCATAGCTATAATAGATTTAATGTGGCCTAAAATTTTAGAGAAAACAAAGTAACAAAACTCAAAACCTCTTACTTATAATGTAATTCTCCTAATTAATTAGTTGTGTTAAGGAGAATACCTGTTAATAGCCTAAGACATATTGTATGCAATTTAGCTGCTCTGATTCACAGAAAAGGGAACATATACCATCATTGCCTTTTTTTTTCATTGTTATCTGGAGAGGAGAATCGATCACTCTGTCAATATTCTTTGGGTTTCCAATATGTTTTCTCTCATTCCTCTCTAAAAACCTTACAAAAATCTCTCTTCCGCCCAGGTAGAATAGCAAACAAAAAAGCATCTTTGATATCTTTCTTATGCCACAAATTATATAAACTGTTTAATTATATGTATTTTACCTCACCTGTCCCTTCAGCCAATTTAACAGCACAAAGATAAGACTTCAAGGCTGTTTCGATATTTTGTAAGAAATGTCTAAAAATATTTTAGAAATAAATCCTCTTTCATAATGGAATATGAAAAGTAATATGAGAAGGAATATGGAATAGAATAGCCCATGGGAAATAGATTAACTGATTCTTACAAGGTCTATGCTGAGTAAGGTAAGTATAGCTAAGCAAGATGGAAGGTGTGATTGAGCTCTACATCATTCTCACTGCTTATTACTCAATTCAGCATCTGAGATTGAGTTACTGCTGTTTTTATGGAGTCCTATGGCCTTTCATTTGTCCAGGGAGGTTCAAGAGAGCACCTCCTAAGTGCTGTAGAAATAAATACATACAAATAACAATTCAACTGAAAAACTAACTCACCTTTACTGAAAAATCCTTCCTGGGTCTCTCTTCATCACTTTTGAGATTCTCAAATGTACTTAGTGAATTTTAACTGTGGAAGAAAAATGTAAGTGACTTGAAAAATGCGGGTGACGCAACCACAAAACCTCCATATTTTTCATCAAAATTTTGGTCCCAAGCCTTAGAATGACAATAATCCTTTCCCCAAAGTAGATGTCTACGAAAGTCCTAAATAATTAGCTGCAGCAGGCCTTGCTGTGTTCTGGTTCACTACCAGCTGCAGGCAGGGGTGTCTGCACCAGGAATGACAAGGGCACTGGGTAAAACGTGTCTGCCATCTTCTCTGAGTTGCCCTCAAAAGCTCCTCCTTTGCTGTGACCATCACAGATCTGCAGGCAGAATTTCCTTTGGCTGGTTCTGCATGCTGAGTGCACTGTGGGGCTGCCTCCATGCACAGGACCTGCTGAATCTGACCCACATGACTACAACCCACTGCATTTTGTTGATACTCCCCAGACAGGGCTTGTGACTTGAAAGGAGGCGCAACAAGCCTTCAGCAAGACAACAGTGGGTTTGACAGCTTTGGGCTTTTTTTTTAAGTATAATTGTGTGGAATTGGGGTAATAAAATATTCTGGTTGATGGAACAGATAGAACAAGACCAAAAAAACATATTATTGCTATCTCTGAGAAAAGAACCCACTGGGTAATATGCTGCTTATTGCCAGCAGAGAGGATGGGGGCCCTGCACCTGTCAGGTTGTTGTCCAACCAAGGACTCTCAGGGTACCAGCACTACAAGCCGGGCTCTCTGGGTGGCCAAGACTGCAAAACTGGCAAGGAGAGTTGCAACAACACACAGCTATCTTCCAGCTAACACCCTACAAACATCAGCTTCCAAATGGTGCATTAGCAATGAGAGCAACAACGTGCAGGTTACAGGGCTACGTGCTGAGGCAGTGAGTGGGTCTTTTCAGAGCACAGCACATTTGGGGTGTGCTGTAATTGGGGTTTGGTAGGTGCGCAGCAAAATCAGGAAGTACAATTTGCACCTCCTTGTGCAATGAGTCAGATCCTTAAAGCCTCAATTTTAGCTTTGCTTCTGCCTCCTCATTGTTCTGACTAATACAATGATTTCATACCCAGCTAAGTATGGTAAAAGCCAGCTGCATGGTCTCTAGGTTAGAGCACAGCCCAGCTCATGCTGGCGTCAGAGCTAAAAGACTCCCACAGATTTCAGCGGAGCAGCTGCAGGCTACTCCAGCTAACTGTAGGCAAAATTGTTAACTGCACTAAGAAAGATGTAAATCAAAATACATTTAACAATGCAGCACATTGCACTGCTATCAAACCATCAGAAGTCATCAGCATCTCAATTTTTAGGTGTCAAATTTGAAACATTTTAAAGAGGCCAAAAGTTCAGAAGGAACAAAGCAGATGGACATAAGACTTCTAAAATATTAAAAAACTAGTATCCCATCACACCTCTCAAAACAAGAGACTTAAAATAGACAGTAAGTTTAAATGCAAATCCAGCTCTGTAAAGATATGAAAAGAAATCCAGAAAAATTCTCAGTATGGTTTTGGCCCCAGATGTGCAATTGCAGGATCAGTGTCGTATGGGTTCACTTGGTATGGACTTGGTCCTGGGTTGTGGGCAATAATGAAACTTGTGTCTTTCATGAGACTCTCTATGTATCTACCGGCAATTTTGATAGTGTACATATTTACATAATCCAGGCTTCTGTCCAATTTATTTAATTATTTACTATAACTAAAGTATTTCAAACCCCATTTTTTATCAACATGTAGGAGGTTTTTTTCTTCTGTTTGTAAATGAACTTTAACAACTGGCTCAAAACACTGAGGGTGAAATAGTTAAAATAATGGAACATTTGAAAGATGTAGTAACAGTTCTCTTTTGCTGTGCTCTCCCACTGAAATGATGACTTGGCAATGGGTTGATAACTGTTCTTCTTTCTGATCTTCTGTAAGCCAAAACCTCGGTCTGACAAATGATGTTGTGAGAACAGATATCTAAAACTGCCTGGAGCTCTCTGGCAGAATCAGGCCAAGGGCCTTGATGGTAACTGCAAAAGGTAACAAGGGCTTGCAGTTGGCTGTTGACAGAGTAAGATTAGGTGTGGTTCTGTAAAGCTGCTGTAACGGTGGAAAATGAAGACCTCATCATTTAGCCCTCCCAGTTAGCCCACAACATTTTTTCTCAGAAGGTGAGGATAAAGTCAATGGTGAAACCCAGAAGCTTTGCCACCTCTCCAGAACTGCAGGGAGAAAGACCAGGGTCATTTAACCTTGACACAAAGGTCAGACTTTGCGTATGCTTGCTGCACTGCATTCTGTACTCTCAGAATAGCACAGCTGACAGCAAGGATCCCTCCTTTCTAACAGATGTCAGGTGTATTTCAATAAATATCAAAACCGTGGATAATTTTCTGAGCCTGATGTGAACGCCAGAGATTCTAAGGTTTCCTGCATGCAATTTGTAACCTCCTCAGAGGCCCCGATTTTCAACCTTACCCGCCTATCAAGCACTACCCACTTTTTGGGTCAAAAGTCATCAAAATGGGGTCAGAGGACGAGCTCATTATTTCCGTCTTCTCAGCAGTCTGTTCCCAGTGTGTGTCTTGGCTCCTCTGTGACGTACATGGCATTGTCTGTGAAACAATGTAATGTTTTAATGATTTGCAAAGTGCTGTGAATCGTGCATACTAAAGATACTCCACAAGCATTAACGGCTGTCATTTAGTGCAGCAAAGTTTTATAGAATTCCAAGAATACAGACTAATTATGTGTTCAGCAATAGCCCCCATTTTCTGTAGTGGCCTTACTTAAATTGCCCATCAAAACTTCAATAAATTGGCAACAGCGTAAGAAAAATTAATACAGGTTTTAAAATACATTTTTAAGTCTAATTTGCTACATCCGAAGTAGCAACATTTTCAGATGGATTTTTGACAAAATAAATACTAAAAAAACAGTGTATTCTTGCCAAATATTTCAACACTTTCAGAACCTGCAAAGTGTCTGCCCCCAGCGCGACCCGCTGTCACTGCGCTGGTGCCACTGGCGTCATTCCCGACGCGCACCGCCCGAAGCGCCTGTCCGGAGTGTCATGTCACACCCGCACCGGGCGTTCCCCGCGGGGCTGCTGCCCGTGTCCGGCACGAAGAGAGGGCGGAGGTGCTCCCGATCCCGGCTCCCGCACGGCGTCCGCACGGCCGGGACGCGGCACCGCCCGCGGCAGCCCCTCAGGCGGCCGCTGCGCCACGGCGCCCCCTGGCGGGGCGGGCGGGGCCGCCACGGAGCGCCGCTGGCTCCGCGCCTGGAGGGGCCCGCGGGGAGCACCGACCCTGCTCCGGGATCGGGGGGCAACCGACCCTGCTCCGGGATCCGGGGG
>JAWWES010000011.1:15107649-15123594 GCA_035583135.1 Lophotriccus pileatus
TTAGTTTTCTCTCTTGTGAGTGGGCTGGATCCTCCACAAGTCGTCCTATAAACTACAGCAACAGGGGATCTGGCTCCAAGTACGATATCAGGAAAGAGTTGAGATGTCAGCTTTAAGATCTACCCTTTGTAGAGGAAGGATGAGCTATGATTGTAACTAAGGCTATCTCAGGCCGTTGTCTTATCATCAAAAAACCAGTCTGCACTCCATGTGCCTCTGCCTTGCTCCTGTGCTACCCTTCCCGCCTCAAACACCCTGCAGGACCTCTGGAAAGACTCTAAGCACCATCCCCATTCTTCCTGTTTCTCAGTTTGGAAAAAAAAAACCTGTAAGGTGTTTCAGTATCCGTTTCCACTGGCAGCGAGGTGTGCACTCATCAACCGATCCCCGTTTATCTGCCCATGCAGTGTTAAATGTACACAAGTTCTTGTTCTTCCTCCCTGTCACCAATACCTGACATGGCCAAATCAGGGCTAGGGAGAACTTAGTCACTAAAGAGTATTTGTCTGTGAAAAATGTGATGCCAGGATTGCAATATATTTTAGCCCCAGCTCACTGTATGAAGCAAATCAGTGTGCTCTTGGAGGAACCTACGTGTCCAAGCTGCCCTTAGTCACACATTAGCACCTGTAGTGCCAGGAAGGGTTAGGTGGCACTTGGCTGCAAAGGTAACTTACCCAACAGCCAGGCTGGGGAGGTTACACACGTCAACAGGTGTTCACTGCTGTCTGTGAGAGAAACAGCTTTGACTGTTTCTCTCTGACTCCATCTGTGTCTCAGCGTGGAATACGCCAGGGCCATCTCTCTGTGTTCATCTAGCAATCAGAAAAAAAGTAAAATAGTTTGGAAAGGTAGTACCTTGAGAAGCAAAATGTACCCATGTATTTAAAAACAGTTTTTCATTTGGTACAAAATCTGAGTTAGTCCATTCACTGCCTGTTTGCAGCAGTGAGGAGCTAGCCCAGAAACACATCTTCTGCGAGCTCACAGAATATATAAGGAGCTTTTTAAAACAATTTTTGATAACTTTCTTCTTTGTTTCAGCTGTCATGAAGCTGATGTTTCTTTTTATTTCTCTGGAGAAGGAAAGACAAAAAATTACCATCTCTGGTAAATTGTATCATTACATTTCTAGTCTCCATGGAAACCTATGTGGTGCTCCACAGTTGGCTAATATTTCAATCTGTTGCAGCAGAAATCAGATGGAGGGAAGGTTGGGTTCTGCACCTTGCATGTTAATCAATTAAAAACAGTCTTGAAATTATTTTCACATTGTGTTGCAATCTTTGTTTAGAGTAACAACAGAATAAACCAAAGTAATCAAGTTAAGCTAAGTATGGCTTGATCCTGTGTACACCTATGCACATAGCCCTGCCTCTCGGTTTGACTCTAATAGGCACTGACATTCATTTGGAAGAATTCTTTGGGTTTGGTAGGATTATAAGGATTAATACTATGGAAACTGAAAGCATAATAGCAAACTTTTTGTCACGTTGACTCTAGCAAAAAGCTTGCCAGAGAGCTAGTAACAATCCCCTTGTTGTGATTTATGTAAGCAAAATGTTTTGAAAATCAAGAACCCTAACTCTTTATTTTTTTGCTCTCTTCGTTCTTGTTCTGTCACTGCTAAGGAAGAAATATATTTGAAAACTGGTTTCCTCTGAAAAGATGGGGTAACTTCATCTATTTGCCTCTTGAGGATTTAATTTCTTTACTCGAAGCTTTATGAACTTGAACACAAAGGCACAAAATCTTACTGGGGCAGCAGAAGGTGATGCAGTGAAGAAATATACGGAGAGAGACCAGTCTTTTTTGTGACCACAGTCAACCCATGAAGAGTGAGTGCTCTCAGCCACTTAAAAGTAAGTAGAATTTACAGTAATGGAAACAATGCAGCCTACTCTTAGCCTGTAAATACTCCTGCATAGACAGCCATGATAATAAGGTACACAAAGAAATAAATTAATTGGACAATTTTCTAAGCATTTTACATTTGAACAATGAAATCACAATATTAATTTTAGAACTGCACTAAATTAAAGTGGTGAAATATGATAGGGATTTGTGGTATTCACTATAGCCAAAATACCAAGTCTGATCTTTCTGTGTGTATTTTGTAGGTATTTACTGCCTTTTTTTCCGAATACTGTGGAGAAAATGTATGCTAGTCGAGAGGATATTGGATATGATTTTGGAGATGACTCAAAAGTTGGAAGTAAGCCAGTTAAGCCCAATCCAAACATCGATGGAGGATGGGCTTGGATGATTGTATTTTCCTCTTTCCTTGTGCACATACTTATCATGGGTTCCCAAATGGCCCTTGGAGTACTCAACATGGAATGGCTTGAGGAGTTTAATCAAAGCCGTGGCTTAACAGCGTGGGTCAGCTCGCTCAGCATGGGCATTACTCTTATTGTAGGTATGTTCCAGCATCAGTTACTTCAAAACTACATAGATTTTTAGAATATGTTTGTCATTCATCCCTAAAGTATTTTCTTAGTTTCCCATTTTATTAGCAGAGCTGACAAAGTTGTCCTGAGTTGCCTTTTTAAAGTCACTAACACAAATGTTACAATTTAGATGGAGAAAGGGAACAGGGAAGATGATAGGGATGTCATCCAGGAGACAGCATGAGCAGGAAAGGAAGCCTGTGACTTCAAGGTCTCACTGCAATTAAGGAAGCAGATGATCTGTGGAGCTTGTGGTCCTCCCTGTGCTCTATCCAGGAGGAGAAAATGTTGAATTCAGACAGTTCATATTTCAGTTTGGCAGCTGAGTTAAAACTTACTTTTTAAGTTGTGGTTAGATCAACCCCAAATAATATCTGGAGGATATGGTTGCATATATATGTATATGCACACCTATGGCATAGGAAGATTGAAAAAGCTGTGTTTAGATCTGCCTAAAATATCCCACTGAAAACAAAATAAAATGTTTCTTTCTAGTTACTTATGAAAAAGGCCTGCACTCACACAGCATTAGCATTGGTAACAGCAGTTTCAGTGTTTTTCTCTGTTTAATCTGTTTGTCCTTCACGGAGCAACTTTGATTTTAGGCCTTGCAGGTATTTGCTAAGTATTTGATCAGTTGGTCATATTTATCTTTCCACGATTTTAAGCAGTAATATGGAAAATAAATTGACTTGCACAAGTTGCCTGATGTTTTACATTTTATTTAAAACATTAAGAAAGTTAATGTGAAAAATTACTAGAGCAAAAAGAATTAAATAAATAATTTATCTTTTTTTCCCCGTGTTTTGTAACAGGTCCTTTTATTGGTTTATTCATCAGCATGTGTGGGTGCCGCCTGACAGCTATAATTGGAGGGATATTGAATGCCCTGGGTTGGATACTGAGTGCCTATGCCTCCAGCGTGCACTACCTCTTCCTTACGTTTGGAGTGACAGCCGGTAAGAGCTGCACTAATGTTAGAAAGTTGTTTCAATTACTTTTCATTCCTTTAAAGGTTATCTGGGTGAGTCAAGAGGGAAGTTAGACTGTAAAGTTATTCCAGCTCTTCTTTCACAGTCTTGACAGCCTTTTATCTTTTTAGAAAACATTATTTACTCAGTGGATTGGGCTTTTATCAGTTTCACCCAAGTGAATATATTAGAGGAGATTTTTAATTGGAAGAATTAATGTAACCCAAAATATAACAAATGAAATTTAAAGATGTTAAAACACTGTTGAATTATATATCTAGCTAACTCCTCTCTTTGTCACAGGAAGAAACAGCAAATGTTTTCTCCAGGAGTTGCTCCACATTAATAAAATACTGGATTATGATAACTATGTACTGCTTTAAATCTAAAGGGTGAAGTGGGTTACATCTGGTAGGCAGATAAGCTTCATACAGCACCTCTCTCACTCTTCCACAGTGGTATGGGAGATAATCAGAAAGGTAAAAATGAGAAAATCAACTCTATCCCAGCCTCAATTAGGATAATTCATGATGCTGGATTTCACTCCTAATTTCTAATGAAGGATATTCAGATCGTATCAGCAAATAATATTGCTACATTTTTTACAACCAAAAATGACCAAAGTAATATTTTTATCATTTTAATTGAAATTAGATGTCTAGAAAACCTTTTGACTTGTAAGAGCCTGATCAAAATATGAAAAGGCATTTTTCTTCAAAATCAACAGATCCTTAGTGCCTGAATGCTCATGTTCTAGGAGTAATGTGTCTTGTGAAAAATTTAGTTACTTTAAGTAAGTTATGTAGAATAGCCCAGTATTATCTGCTTAAAGCATTACTTCATTTTATTTATAGTTCATTTCTGGAAAGAGATACTGTTAATAGATATGAAAGAGAAATGTGAAAGTTACCCAGTAAGAAATATAAAATTTAGGCTTTAATTATCATCTGAGCAACAGTGAGCAATCAAGAGGCTTTGAAACATTACTCACTCCACAGATAACATAGCCAGTTATGTTTGCAAATGAAGCACAGTGTCTGTATTATATGTGACAGATGGAAACATTGTGAAAAAAAGGAATCGCTTGTAATACTAGTAATAGCTTCAGTACCCCACATTCCCTTAAACTGTCCTTTCATAGAATTTCATAGAAAGCTACGGAATTTCTATACATAAATTTTGATTTAGCCTTCTGGGTGGAGAAATACTGAAACTATCAAGGGTTATTGTACTGACTCTTTATACACCATACCATAGACTTCGGTAATGTTGTAAATTCCTGAACAAAGAACAACGGCCCCAGACAAGGTTTTACCTTTTTCAGAATTTCTGTTTCCATATATATTGAATATAATTGAGTAGGCAGGAATCTACACTTTTCCCCTCAGCCCTTGCTGCTTTTCAGGAAAGGCACACACAAAGTGACAAAGATTATATGGAAAAAATTCAGAAGCAAACTTTTATGCGAGGTAGAGAAATGAAGTGCTGTTGCAGGAGTAGTTCTGATCAGAAAAACAGTGCCTCAGATGTTCCTTCCAGCTCCATGAGACCTCCGTTCACGGTCCCCTGACTCACCATCTCCTGACTCACCATCCCTTCACTCATGGTTTCCTCACTCACCCCTAGCCTCAGTCTCTACACACTCACTCCCATCCCCTTGCTCACCATCACCTCATTCCCGGCTGCCTCAGGGAGGTCTCTGCCATGTTCTTGTGGCTGCTGTTCCCTCACAGTGGCTGCCTCTTGCTGCCATCACTCCTGGGTCTCCATGCCATGCTGGTGGGCTTACTCATGGCTCCTCCTCCTCACAGGATGTCCCTATGACCCGGACCATGTCTCCCTGTCTGCAGCCACCCTGCTGCCTCAGCCCGTTCCCAGGGTGGTCACCTCAGGGTGGTTCCCCTTCCCCAGCTCCTCACAGGCCCCTCACCTCCTGGCCGACAGCTCCAGCCCGGCTCTGCGGGCTCTCCTGGCCTCAGCACCAGTGTGGGGCAGAGCAGCCTTCTCCCCTCCTCTGTCCTGGAGCCGCCGGCACAGGCAGTCCCTGTGGGCTGGGGACAGACTGTCCACGAGGCCCTGCGTGGCCAGGGCCAGAGTAGAGCTGGCTCTGACAAATCTGTGAGGAAAAGGCACGGAGAGACCTGCGGCCCAGTGTGTACCTGTGGGGCAGGTACACGAGGCCTTCACTTGTAATCAGACTGTCTCTTGCTATGTAGCCCACAGAATGAAAAGATGACACCATTTTAAAATGTTGTATTCTTGGGGAAACACGGTGAGCACTGGTGCAAGCAGGAGCTGATTCCTCACCCCAGCCAGTGGCAGCCAGCCTGAGGGGCAGGAGATCTCCAGGCCAGCCCGAGGGGCAGGGGGTCTCCAGGGGGGCAAAGAGGCCTCCCTGAACACTGTGGCTGGGGAGGGGCATTTGTGCAAAATAAAAACCTGGTTGTGTATTTGCCTAACAGAGAAGTAAATACTTCTAATAGGCAAAATGGGTCAGCTCTGGTCATGGTCACTGCTGTGATGTTGAAGGGCTTTTTTTCAGGCTTTGCTGGAATCATTGCTCTTTCTCTCACCTAGCTGTAGCTAGATCATGCTGTAGCTGCTTGCAGCTATGTTATCACCTATTTAGGAAAACCTTTAAGCCCCAAACACTCTTCTGAATAGTGAATTGGGAAGCATCTTCTGCATACACCTGTTCCAGTCCAAATTCCTCTATGAGGAATAGGCTGTGAGAAAAAAATTGGGAACTGTCTTCTTTAACGATGAGTTTGTGCAGCTCTTAATGCTTTCTGGTTGAAATATATACCTTGAATATCTTGGTTGTTAACTACAGGTGAGGGGGGTTCTACAAAATTAGAGATCTGCAGCTACTGTGTGGCCCTCCCTGGACTTCCTTGGAGTGCCCAAACAGAACCAACCTGGAAGCCACCCAAGGTCCCATCACCATGCTAACCACCGCTGCTGACTCCTGAAACATATATCACGGTCACTGTGGCACCACAGTTACAGAGCAAGGACAAAAACTAATCTTCACTGCTGGTGAACTTAGGGGAAAGCAGCGAGATGTGCTCACTAAGCAGTTCAGGTCACAGATACAATCAGATGCAGGTATTACAAATGCAGAACAGGGTGTGTCTCTGTCCTCACATTAACTGTCCCTGATTGGCTGTGGGATGTTTGTGCCTTTCCAGCAGTGTCATGCTGAACTGAGGTAAAGGTTTTATCTACCATGTGTTTAATTTTTTCCAGCAGTTAAATATCTGGCTTGTATTCTCACTGGAATGAGTATTGCAGATTTTGGAAAACACTACACACTACAAGACAGAAATGAAAGCTAACATCAGAATTGAATATTATTGGTTTTACCAGTATGTTTACATAAAAGCTAGGAATAAAACTGATCTGTTTTTCACTGCTTTTTACACTGTTGGCAAAAAGTTCAAATATATTTAGGTGTTTTTTTATTATTTTCATAGGCATTGGAAGTGGCATGGTTTATCTGCCTGCAGTGGTCATGGTGGGGCAGTATTTTCATAAAAGAAGAGCACTTGCACAAGGGCTCAGTACCACAGGAACAGGATTTGGAGCTTTCTTAATGACTGCCTTACTGAAGTACCTCTGCACTGAATTTGGGTGGAGAAATGCCATGTTCATCCAGGGTGCCATCTCTCTGAACCTTTGTGTCTGCGGGGCGCTTATGAGACCACTCTCTCCCAAAGACCTTAGTGAAAAATCTGTTGTGAGGAGTAATAGTGAAGATGATCGAGCAAAAGCTCTATCCCATTCTACAGAGACTATAAAATCTAATGGAGTCCTTGGTGATGAACCAGAGAAAAAGGAAGAGGCAACAGCTGAAGAAGTGCTTGAGAGTGTGCAGCACGTAGAAATAGGAGGTAACTCTGGGAGCGGAAGGAATTTGTATGGACTGCGCATGCTTAAGACAGTGAGCCAGCTGACACTTACAGTCAGGAAGGGCTTTGCACTATGGTACTCCAGCTACTTTGGAGCTGCATCACTGTTTACCAATAGAGTATTTGTGGCCTTTATAATTTGGGCTTTGTTTGCCTATAGCAGCTTTGTCATTCCCTTTATTCATCTTCCAGAAATTGTCAAGCAGTACAACTTATCTAGGCAGGACAATGTATTTCCTTTGACATCCATTATAGCCATTGTTCATATTTTTGGTAAAGTGATTCTTGGAATCATCTCAGATCTCCCGTGCATCAGCACATGGAATGTCTTCCTCATGGCTAACTTTACTCTGGTCACCTGCATTCTCACTTTGCCACTAATGCAAACATATGTCGGCCTGGCTGTGGTTTGTGCTCTAATAGGATTTTCCAGTGGCTATTTTTCTCTAATGCCTGTTGTGACTGAAGATTTAGTTGGAACTAAACACCTTGCAAATGCCTATGGCATCATCATTTGTGCCAATGGAATATCTGCATTGTTTGGACCACCCTTTGCAGGTAAAAAGTTCAAACTGCTAAACAACAGATGTTTGTATAATAACTGTATGACTCGTTCTATTATTAAACTTTCTTATGTTATGAACATGTGTAGTTGACAAAATCGCAGCTGCTCCAAAATGGACTATTAACATCCAGCTTTAAATTGTACAAATTAACAGATCACATTTTCTGGGTACCAGCTCACTATTCACACATTGCAAATTCCAGTTCTTAGAAATAACCCCAGATCTATTACAATCTATGCTTTCAATGGTATGTTGTCTTAAAATAGTGTAATGCATTTTTTTTTCAATTAAAAGGGTGTAACCTATTTTTATGTTTTATGTAGTATATCCACTATACATACCACATGAAAAAATGAGGATTAGTTGCCAGGGCAGGCAGCTGTGTGTACCACAGTGTTACCCCCAAGGACTGTGGGGTGTGTTTGGTTGTCACCACTCTAAGCTGCCAGTAGATGTGTTGATGTAACTAACTTTGCTTTGCCTTCATTTAGCCAGAAATACTTACTTTGGGGACTGCAGTGCTCATAACCTCTTTACTGCCATCCACAGCGGAAGGTAGAAGTGTATGTATGTTATCCCCAGTAACTTAGGTTTAAACAGACATTCGTTATGAATTTTCTCATAGAAAGAGGCAGGGAAGTGCAGAAGAGATATGGGTCCTGACTGTCAGTCCTGTACCTACTACAGCTCTCTTTTACAGGGATGCTGCTCAGAAGAAAGCAGAAAGAAACCTTGATAGTCTTGGCCATGGTCAGCCAGGGATGGCTGTGGGCTAAAGGCAGCACTGGCAGCACAGGCAGCCCAGAAAAGCAAGAACACTTCCTCTGCCCACCTCTTGAGTGAGCCAACACAAGTCAGAAGAAAGCTCCCTCAGTGCCCTTGAAAGCAGCAGTGTTTCACTCTGCCATATGTTCCCTCAGCACCTCACAGTCTGTGCTGAACGTGGCTCTGTATTTGGTCATTGGTTACGAAGCCAATAGGATGCAAGTGGCTGATGTAAAAAGAGCTGCTGATCTTGTGGTCTCATTGCAATGCAAGCAGTGTGACATAAGAGAATTTTGCTAGTTTGGGTTCTCAAACCTTTCTGAAATAACCTTAATGTGTTTTTGCAAAGGAATTGAGGTTGGAATGAGAGTCACTGCAGCACTGAGATTGCATCTCTTGAAAAGTCCTTTATTGGTATGGGAGTCTTTGAGGAAGCTCTTGGGAATGTGTTTGCTTGCACAAGGCAGAGCATTTGAACCAGGCAGTGTGGGGCATTTCACACAGGCAGTAGTAGGGTGGAAGAACTGTTTGGTTTGGGATTACAAAATGTCTATTTTAAATTCAGACTTGTGACAACTTGTTTGAAAACTGTTTGCTTCCACAAAACATCTATGGATTTGACTGGAATGTCATGAGAGAAATGTGAGGTATTTTTTGTATTTTCCCATGCAGTGTACCTTGTTTCCAAGCTTTGTAACAAACATGTTTTGTCCTTATTTTCCAGGTTGGATCTATGACATCACACAAAAATACGACTTTTCTTTTTACATAGCTGGCTTGCTATACATGGTGGGAATAATATTTTTACTTATACAACCTTGCATTCAAAAGAAACAACCAAGACAAACATCTACAGAAGAAGCACAAGTATAGAACAAATTCCAGAAGTTTTTTTACAGAACTTTTTTGTTTTCATGTTTCTATTGTGTGACAGAATGAAGAGGTTTTTCTTATGAAACCAACCACATTGAGCTGTACTTAAGTGAAAAGCAAATGTGTTCCATAATGCTAATAAATTATGAGAAACATGCTTTTAAAATTAGTTAAGATCTCTTACTTTAGAAGTACCAAATGCAATGATTAAAAGCACACTGCTAGTCTTTTAATATCAGCACAATGCTAGTAGCCTTTACTCTTGCTTCTCTTTCAACTTTTCACCACTAACCACTGGTGAAAATCCATTGACTGCAGTGCAGTTACTCCCGATTTACATGAGTCCTACGAGAGAATTTGGTCAGGACACGAGTGATTTATATCCTACTATGTGTTCAGTCTGATAAAAGATTAGTTACAGAGTACAAGAAAATGATTGTATTTCTTGCCTGTCTAGTCAAGTACTGTTGAAATGCTAGTCTAATGAATCCATTAATTCATTGTATTAAAATTACTATTTCTGTGATACAAAACTGAAGGAAAGTTCTTATATTTTTCTGAAGTGGCTCATTTTAACTTGATGATCCTTAGGTGTCCCTTCCAGCTCAGAATATTCTGTGACTCTACTTCAAGGATTTTTAATTTTATTTTTTTAAAGTATCAACTGCATAATAAAGTAGCCATCCTCAATACACAGGCTGCATTATAAATGCTGTGATACTTAATGCACCTGAAGTAAAAAAAATCATAAATTCAGAAATGGGAAATATATGGAAAATATTCTTGTGACTGGAAAATGCTTCCAGAAACAGTCTGGGATCTGTGGCCCCTTTACCTAATTAGAGGTACTGTAGAACTTCTTAACATTGCCATTGACACCTTCCATGGGAAAGAACTCTACTACAGCACACTAAATTCTGTTACAATTAATTTTATAACAAAATCTGTTACATTATGAGCAGTTGTGTTGCTGCTTATAATGTACACCATGAAGTGAGTAAGACTGGTCATGCTTGAAAAGTTTATTCACTAGAAAATTAGATGCTGCAGAGCAAAGAAGAGCTAAAGAACGTCTGAAATATTCAAATAAATTTTTTTAACCTTAAGCACCTGTTAACCAATGCAGAAAGTGGTGTATGGTGGGACAGGACACAATTTTCAGCTTTGAGAAATGAATCAGATGTTAATTTTCTTATCAAATAAAAGCCACTGTATGTTTTTATCCTCTTAGATTTATGAAAGCTTTTTGCATGACAAATCAGGTTCTTAGTATAACACTGATATGTGCTGCTGGAATTCCTTAAAAAAATTGATACTATTCAATTATACTGAAGAACTATTAGGACACAGTTGAGTATGCAACACTATCAATATCCTGACCCTCTTTATAGCTGCAGGGTTGGCTGAGAAAAAGTTCTGAACCACTATATGTATTGTTCTATATTGCAATTCACCAGCTTCTTAGTGTTGCACTTCTACAACTATTGGCAGGGACATACTTTAAAATAGATCACTGGAATGAGCCAAATTAAAAAAAAAACCAAAAAAACAAAACCTGAAGTACTTTAAGATTTAGATCAGTTCAATCAGATAGTAGTTATGTGTGGCCTTTTTAAAAGTCACATAAAACAACTGAGGTGGCACTGAACTGCAACACATGGTGTGAACACACAGTAACTTCTTAAAATCAGCTTTTTTGTTGGAGAAAATGTTCACATAAACTTTCACATCAGTTCTTTGTTACAGGTTTAATGTCTTCTTATTGTGAATGCTGCTGATAGCTTATTTTAACTGAGCTATCTTTTATCTGTGAAATATATATATTGAAGTGATGATTTCCCTTATTTCCCTTTTTTTTTATTAAAAGATATGTACTGTTCATCCATAGATCTTCACTTTGTCTTTTGTCAAAAGTAATTGATTTGCATATTACAGTAATAAATAATATGCTGTTCACTTGTGATACCTGCATTATATCTTTCTGTGGAGGTCTTTACTGGGCCGTATGTTGGGAATAAACTTACATTACCCAAAAATACATTTTCTGTCCATTTATTAATTAAGTTAGGACAGTGTTTTATCCACATAATGAAATTTGTATGTCATTATCCTAAAAAGAAGAAAGGATATATATGTAAGTGTTTCTTCTAAGATCAATGATCACCAAATGCTTCCAGAATATTGGTATACAGTTGTAAAGCAAAATATTCCTAATCTAAACGAGCAAATATCTTTCAAGTATTAAAGCACTGCTTTGTAAAGACACAGAATGATACAAGAACCCTGTATTCATAGTTTTAAATCAATTTATAAAATTCAAGTTTAATACTTGATATGTTAAAAGATTGTGAAGTCATTACACTCTTCAAATATTACACTTATATCCAAATATTGAAATATTTGGTTTTAATACTTTGGTCCTAAATCTAGTCAGTTGCAAATGCAAATTAATCAACCTGTAGTTTCAGGGTAATAGTATTTGGCCTCTTAGTTACTGAAGCTGATTGATGGAGCAAGTCAGTCACACCAGTAAGAACTGCCTTAGTCTTACAACACTCTTAAGGAACCATTGTTACAGTCTTGAAAGACAGCAAATGTCTCTTATCAAATATGCAACTTGAACAATGGATGTCAATTAGTTTCAAAAGTTGCTGCATCAGCAGGATGAAGGAAACACGTTGCCCATTTGCCATCCTGGCAGAGTGCCTCTAACATGGTGTTGAAGGATTGTCCAAGATGAGGATGATCATCTGATCCACACCCACAGTCTCCAAAGAAGGTCCTTCTTGGTGACAAAATTGTTATTTGTTTGAAGTTTAGATAATTAATCTAAAAACATTTCAACACACATCAAACTCTGGAAACCAGCTACATGTTCTCGGCCTGTAAACACTGCAGATTTACCGTGGGGGACAGTAAAAGGCTCAGCATTCAAGAGCAATTTTTGTAATACAAAGTGATAGGTGCTCCTGTAAAGGTACTAATGACAATTAGTCTGCTGTAAGCCATGGAGCATGTATAGCAGATATGCAAACCAGAGAAGTCAGAATGAAGAAGTACAAAGAAGCCATAACAGTTTATATTACTAGTAACTGCTATGATGCTGATCAGAACACAAATTCAGGATGCTCAACATATTGAAGATTATATTGTTTACATGTTGCTCCTAGTAAAATATATTTTGGTTTTCCTATTTCAATCCTTAAAAAAATCTGTTTTCCCCAGTAAAAAAGTTCATGTGTTCGACCTGATAAACAGCAAACACACACCTTACAACAACTTTAGTGAAAAATGCACCTTTATTCAGTTATTTGTTCTGAACATCTTGTTTCTGCCTCCTCCTTCAGAGCTGTAGCTGCAGTTATGTCTGTGTGTGAAGGACGGTTCCCAGCCCACTTCCTGGGCCAGCTCCTTCATTTCAGGAGTGACTGTGTCACACAAATTCTCCACTGTAGTTTCCCACAGCTCACTGTCACGTAGGGAGTTGTAAGGGAAAGAAGAGGGTTAGAATCATAATTTGGCTTACTCATTGCTGATCATTCTCCTACACAGAATGTGTTTAGACAGCACAGAGGCCTTGTATCAAGGTCACTGGCAGTGTGAGCTGCCCACGTATCTTGAAAGATGCAGTTTTAGTTAAAACTCACAAGACTTCAGTGGAAGTTTTGCCCAGAGTTGCCAGTGCAAGATATCACACATTGTTATGTGAAAAATCTGAGAAGCTTCTTCTGGTATGATATCAAAGGCCTTTCTGCCACACTAAAAGCAGCTGTAGTGCCATACTCTCCTGGTATGTAATTCACACACCTGCTCTGAAATCAACCAAGCTGTGCAAATTGATGGCAAAAGACTTGTCAGGATGCAGAAATCACATCAGAAATACAAATCTGTTTTCAAGGATGTAAGAGAAGCCTCGGGGCTTACAACAGAAACGCAATTTGAGGAGACTTTCAGAAGTACTTTAAGGATTAAGCCTGTTTGTCAGGAGATGCTTCTCTCTTTCAAAATGACTCCATAAAAAATCAGGTAGAAATATTATAAAGAGGAAGAAAAAACAATGTAATTTGTTAGATGACAGAAGTACCACAAAAAGAATTAGGAAGATACTCTGTGTCATTATATATTATCTACCCATTGTAAGTAATGCAAGAGCACAGCAACACTGATTTTCCCTCAAACATTCCACTTTTCTACATGTCCAGTTGCAGGGAGCTAAGTGCAGTTGTACTCGGTGACTCCAATTCAAGTGGCTGGTAAGTGGTAACAGAAATAGAACAGCAGAAGTCCTGCTATAACTGGTGTTAGTGCTGATGGAGCTGGGTACCTTAAACTGCTTCATTCACTGCCCACAGCAAAGCTGTTACTGGATGTGTGGACTGTTTGTTCTTGTGCAGGCACACACAACATCCTAGCACGCTTTAGCAAAGGAAAAGCAGGGATCATTGAGGCAGAATTGCTGTAGAAGTGCTCAAACGAAAATATATACCGTTTAAAAGTTTTCTTTAAATTTCTGCTTTCTTTCTGCCTCTCTGCCATGCAGCTTTTTCCATGAGAAACGGACACCGTGAAGTTAAAAATAGCGGAGCCTGGTTTTTCGTATCAAATGGTTTTATTTCCAAACACAGTGTTCTATTAAAAAAATAAACATAAATATGGGAAGCAGAGCGCAGCCGCTCCCGCGGCTCTTTCCCGTTCCCGGTGACTCCGGCTCTGCCCCGGGGGCCCGGCGCCCTCTGGCGGCGCAACGGCCCCGCAGCACCGGGAATTCTGGAAGAGGCTCGTCCCAAAATAACCGAAACGAGTCCCACCCTGCCCTTGTGCCGGCACAAAAATTGAAAACCTGAAAACGATATTTTATAATTCCACGGAGAGCAGCATTCCAGCCTACACGTGAATTAGTTTTGGAAATGAAAGCTCGTATTATTGGGGCAAATTTTTAATTCCCTAAAAATATTTCTGAAATGAGAGAAAGAGAGTGTGGCATTGCTAGTTCTAGTAGGTTATTTCATTCTGCCAAAATCTTATCTTTGTTATTATGCAACTTAATTCTTTCTAGGATTTCTGTAAATTCCAAAATATCCAAGGCTTTATATTAAACTAATGAAAAGTTTAGTGCCCTGCACAGTACTTGCTCCACTCAGTCTGCAAATGACGGATGAATTCCAAATATACTAATCAATAATTTCCTGACTTCTCTTCTATCCACTCTCTTCCTCTCCTTTAGTTGTTTTTATTCCCTTATTCTCTAACCAGTTGCTTCCTGGTCACAATATCAACTGTTTTATCTGCAAACTAAAATAAAGCCCAGAAAGAACTCAGCAAGCTTATCTACTCCTATCTGACTCCTATCTGGCCTTCATCTCTAAATTAATGACATGCTCTATTTTCCTGTCTTGCCATGTTCTCCTGTGCTTTCTTTGCACCGTCTCCTATTTCTTGTGCTCACTTGAACTCTGTCTCACTGGGCATCTGTAACACTTTTGCAGCCACACCACAGGCACAGCAGCACAGCCATGTCCTCTGGGACTGCCAACAGTCTGACACACAACTTGAAATGTTGACCCACATAGCCTCAAAATAATACAAACCCTGGGAGCAATCTCATCCTGCTACAGTTTGGAGATGTGCTCTGTACCAGCCACACGTCCCACTCTCCGTGCTACACCGTTAATCTGTCTCTCTGAAGCCTTTCAGAGGGCATCCAGTTGTCACAGCAGACTCAAGACAACTAAACCTGGTTTTAACTTCTTCATAAGGTCTCACCATTACTTATGTTTTCATTAACTGCTCAGCACATAACGTGACAGGCTTCATTCTAGGCTCCTACAGCACCCTTGGGGATAAGAAGTTCTTTTTCTCTTTAAAACATTTCTCTTCCTGTTTTTCATAAGCTAAAATCTTTTTCTCCCCCTACTGGAGTTATGGCAGCAGCCTTTTCTTAGGCTCTGACTGGGATAGAAAATAGAGTTTTGAGGTACTCAGAGCCACAAAAATAAGCTTCCTAGATCATAGCTCTGAATACATTATCTTTCTATCCCAATTTCCTGACCCTGCACAGACCAGGAAGCTGGAACAGATGACCTCTCAAAGGCCTTTCCAATATGACTTTTCTCTTTTGCACCAACAGACTGCCCCTCATTCTTCTGCAACATCCAGACTATCCTTCCAATTTGTTACCCCTCATTCAGCACAGAGAGGCTGCTCTGAGCTCCAGGCAGCCAATAGTGGCAGCTTCTGTTATCCACTCTTTAAAGTTTAAATTCAATATGTTCATACTATTTCCCATGCATTCCTGATAGCTGGAAAGAGCTTCCTAGCAAGCAAGCATAAAGTCATCACTTTCTCCTCCTGTGTTTCCTACAGTTTCTTGCTGTGAAGTCTAAAAAAAACCCCAAAACATGAAAAAAAT
>JAWWES010000011.1:15128817-15146503 GCA_035583135.1 Lophotriccus pileatus
TCTGTCATTTTCTTATAATGAAACTATCAGTGTTGCTGGGATTTATAATATATTTAGGTTTACTGTCACAGCTTTTTGTTTTTTTCCAGTATTCATACATTAATTTATATTAATAAATTCATAGGGAAAAAGTCTATTAGCCAAAGCAATCACATCTTTCATGGTAGTTATTACAGACCAATATTGCAATGTTATTCCATTATATGCTACCACAAATTTGTAATTTTTATTATCATCTCATTATGAAGAGATGAATCATCAAAAAACCCTCCTGTGAGTCTTTAATTTCTCCAGGTCTTAATTGATGAAATTCAATCCTAAGTGACCACAATTGTGGAAGAAGAAAAAGAAAAAAAGCAGCAGAAATGAGTATCAAGTACCATGAGATAAATACTCAGTTTCAGGTGTCAGACTGTGAAAATATTACGACAGTCCCAAAACACAGTTATTGTAAGAGATCAGACTACCGTTACTTTATAAGCAGCCCTAAAACATGCCTCAAAGAACAATAAACATCCCATAATGCACCTAGAACAAGTGTGAAATGTTCTTACATACAAGGAAAACGTTCCCAACCCCTGCATGCAAATTGTTTGTAGAAATAAACACATGCTTAAAGACATCTCAACTGGCAAAGCTATAAACATTCTGGGTTTGTTTTTCATTTAGTCACAGAAACACAATTTAACCACATAATTTAATGCCTGATAAGTAGAAATACCCATTCAACTGCTCAGGAATTCAAAAGTGGCAGTGTTAGAAGTTAAAACTGTAATTTTAACATTTTGTTAAAATCAAAATTAATAGGACAGTTCAAAGCTCAGCACTTAAGACTGTCTGAAAAGTCTGGAAAAGGCGCTCCAGAAGTACATGTTCAACTCTCATTTTCAGAGACAGAAAAAGAAAATCTGCATTACAAAGCATGCAACTGAGACAAAAAATTACTATGAATAGTAAATTAGGTAGCTGTGAGATGCTGGAGAATAAGTGGCCCTGACTATCAGTAATTTTCCTAGAGTTCTCTTAAAACATTACCTGTGTGCTTAAACAGCGTGTCAGCTTTTAATATTGACTTCCTTTTTGTTGCTGTCACAGCTGGGTCTACAGGAGAGGAAAGTCATAGTCACGTTTCTCCCTTCACGCTAGTAAAGATCACACTCCAAGCCACAAGTAAGATTCACTTGTTGTTGTAGGCAAGGTTAAAAGAACACATTCTAGTTTTACTAATATTACTATGGTTTATTTCCTTTCATTTCAATGAGAAAAGTGAGGGGTTTACACCTTCATATCTATAGGTGGATTCCTGATACAATGAGTGATACAACTGACAAATGAGGATATCACTGAGGTGAATACACACACACACACACACACACACACACGTGTATATAAAAAACACACTCAGTAGAGCTTTGTTTTTTCTACTGCTATATTGAAAAGGAAAACTGAAAGCAAGCCTTGAGTTAACTGTCAATACTCACACATACTGAGGGAAGAATGCAGAGTTAAATTTACCATTACAAATCAAATCTGACAACAGTGTTTACATCTCTCAACATCAAATTTAACTTCAGATCTCTCTGATATTTCAGTGATAAAATGTAGATTTTAAAGTTGAGAATTAAATACTTGTAACTCCCAATGAGTTGCATTCACTTTCATCACTAATTTTCAAATTACAGCCCAGATTCCAGATGATCTGCTAAGACACCAGTCATTTCTGTATTTTTAAGTCTTTCTTTTATCTTGTTAATATCCCATCTACAGCAACAGTAAATAAATTTGAATAAAGGCTTAACATCTACATTTGGATGCCAAATATAGCCAGCTAAAATTTATCATTTTGATGGCTATTGTGGACAATATATCATTATAGGGGTTAATCAGAATGCTAAATCATATTTCTGATTGCATACATACAGAATGGCTTCGATTACTGCTCAGACATATCTGCAATACTCTGTACCCTTATTATGTGAATAAATGAAAAAAACATCCTACTCACTTACATAGTTCATCCTATTTTACAATACACACACAATCTTTATTCCTTTGCAGTGAAACAGTTGCCTCTCAGAAGGCAAAAAATATTCATCCAATCTGCATTTTAGAATACACGAAAAATAAATTACTCCACTGAAACATTTGATCATAGCAGAATTAACATTTCTGTAATGTACATGCACAATATAGATTACCATGTTGCTAAAATAACACTATTTCATACACTAGTGTAATATGAGGATTCAATGCAAAAGTGATTGTAAAGCCCTTGTCATTCTGTTTCAGATACGATTTTACTGCCTGGGAAGGCTTTAGAACCGGTATGTTTGCAGCCCACCACAGGGATAATAGGACAGTGAATGCTCTACTGTACTTCCAAAAGCTCTTTTTATCTCTAGCAGTGTAGGGAGAATCAGCATGTAGGGCTACTGCCATTCTTATTTGTGGAAAACATGAGGTTAGAGTAAGGTCAGAACAAAACTGATAGGCAAATGGAGAAAGAAAAGACATCTTTGTAACATGTTCCTCAGCTTGCACACCCTTCAACATGGTATGCAAGAATACAGTATCCTATAGGGAAAACCCCACTGTTAAAGGAGAAAAGGAACATGGTTAATAGGCTTTCTCTGGGCCTTTTCATGTTACGTTGGAAGTGACATTTATTTAAAAAAAGCACGAATAAACCCCCAAAACTCCAATTTCTCAACATGAAAATGCCAAGTGTTACTGAAAAACAAAATAGTTCTACCTGCCCCCAAAACCACTTGCCAAAAATGATTAACAACTGTTGCTTTCTAACTTTTGAACAATTTTCTACAGATTAAATCTATAAGGTTGTACAGAAAATGAACTACACACAATTTTAGAAGTCTAATTCTTAAAAAAGCAGAACTATGTTGCACCACAGATTACAATGTGTAAATTAAATACATTAATCAATACTGTTCACTATGGGATATGCAGTACAACAAAACAAAGTGTATACAGATAGCAGATACTCAAATACTCACTGGTGTAAGCAAGAGAAACTTTTCACAGCAAGTATTCCATGTATTGTTTGTTTAGTATTTTGTGTGCGTGAGTGTATTTATCTATGATGTAATTCACGTATATGTGAGTGTAAAAGAACGTATTTAATCCAAACACTAGAGTGGTCATATGTGTCTATGGACTCTTGAATAAGACTTTTATCTTTATACAATCCAACAAACTCTAAAATGAAACACTAAGTCAACACTCTACAAATTTAATACCCCTGTGCGTTACAACAGATGCTTTAACATGGCTATAAAAATTTACTTTCTTGTAGTATTGTGTGCAAATATAAATTCCAAAGCATTTTAGCAGTAATTTAAAAAAAAACTACAGCAATACATATTTCCATAATCTTACCTCCTCTTAATTGTTCTAGCAGGAAGCACACTGCAGTAGATCTGCCAAAATGGAAAGATCAGGCCAACATGCAGAGGTACAGGAAAAGTAAAATATTCAAGTAATTTTGTGGAACACCACTGTGATTTTTCTAAACATTATTCTTTGATTTACAGTGGAACAAACTGTCAATAGCACTATTCTATTAAAAAACTTCCTTATGTACAAATACCCAGGACAATCTGGAATTACCTCGATAATTTCTTAGCATGTAGTTATTTTGAATTAAAATAACGCATAGATTTTGTAGTACCTATATTATTTGCATAGATTAAAAAGATGAGGAATGGAAAGTGTTGTAAATGCATCCTGGTTACCATGGACACATTCCATTCTCGATGTTATTTGGAGGTGCAAGTGTTAAAGCAATTCACTGCCACATTGCTTATTCCATTGGCATTTCTTCATGAGAAAAGAGAGATGAGGAAAAGACGAGAAAAACCAAATCTAAACAGCAGCAATCAGACAAGGCTTCAGGTAAAAAGTCACAGGCAATTTTTAAACAAATAAAACAACCAAAATATTTAAGTGAAAATTAGCAAAAAATGAACTATTTAGTAAGTACCTACTGTCAAAATTAATCTGGACTGTAAATTACCAGAAGCATAGTTACTATTTACATAGTGTAAGGAAATAATATTTGAAATTTCTCATATTGTGAGCCATCTTTTAAGGATGCTGGGCTCAACCTTGCCTTAATTTAATCTATTTTGGAAGTTATATAAATAAAGACAAGTCGCACATGACAGACTCACGTTATCTACTGAGAAACCTCTGGGGGAAGGTCAAGACAGACGGTGTGAATTGTGAAACTCTCTACACAAGGAACTTCTTCCTTCCCCAATACACATTTTTAGGATTTCAAACTTGACCGAGCTGCAGAAACTCAAACTATAATTCCTCAGATTACAGGTTATATGGAGATTAATTTTCCCCTTAAATTGTTCTTCTTTAAATAGCTAAACATTCACTGGCAAAGGAAGGTGACTTCAGAATCTAGAAAATAGTGTCGTTGAGATTCAGGAGATCTAGAGTCACACATTTTCCTCTGTCCCAGGTAAATGGCCTAAATCCCCAGTCTTTGTTTTCACCCTTGGATTTGTCACTGCAGTCCAAGCTCTCATTTCCCTGTGCAGTGAAGGAGACATTGTGTCTTCCACTGAAAAAAAAAAATCATGTTCTCTATTAGTCTTAGTGATTTATCTCTAAATCCCTTCTCTCAGACTATTTTATCTCATATTCTATTAATTTTCCATAGATTAAAAAAATAAATCTCTGCTTTTGGCTGGATTTTGTAAAGTGGAGGAGACCACAAAAATTTGATTTTAAAGTTAGAGTATTCCAATGCTTCTGTCCTCATTTTATCTCTTTCTCTTGCACAATATTGTTGCATTTTTACTACAGTTTCAAATGAATCTATTGGTTCTAAACCAATCCATTTTCATGTACCTTGGTATAGACATTGCCCATTTCACCCTCACATAAATCTACACAAAATGAAAGTGGAATAAATACCAGCATATTGAAATATCTTAAAGGAGACAACTATAAAACAGATGTTTCTAAAGTCATGATCTGTATATCTAAATATTTTTGAGTTAATTGGTTGGTTGAGGCCAGTATCTGCTACTCTGTTGCCTAAGAATTTGTAAACCTAGGCTCAACTTCCAAGCCATGAAGTCAGATGCCTTTGCTAGACATATATTTTTAAATTCTGAAATTAATTAGCACAGTGAAAACTATCAGCTTAGCTGCTTCCTTCATCTTTCCAGTCCCTGTCAGTGTAGATGCAATTTTATTTCTGAAAAAGCACCCCTCCTGCCATAGCTTTTTCTACACTTACTCTAACATAGTCACAGCTAATTGAGACATCAATACTATAGTACTGTTTTTTTTACTTTATAGCAAAGTTTTTCCCACAGTTGCTGCTACATCCACACTACAGCTTTGATTGTGTAAGGAATAAAGGAAAATCTGAGTTGGACAACAGGAACCTTTAGGCTCAGACAAAGCTATGCTCATTTTGCAAGCAAACAAAGCTTTGGCTTCTAGGTCACTTCAAAAAAGGGAAATCAGGTACCTTAAAATTTTACTCACTTTTCAAAAAGAGATGTGTTGTGTCTAAGGTATGGAATCAGGTAGCACTGACAATGCAGAGGTATTTGTGAAAGAACTAAATAAAATGTTAAATCACTTCAGGCAGAGCGCTGACACGGAGGCACTAGAGCAGGGCTGCTTTGATCCCTGTGGGATAAGCTGTGGCAGAGCAGTAACACACATGGGCAATTGTTTCATGTAAGGCTACAATGGCATATTGTGATTAACTTAAAAGCAAGAATTCAGATCTTGTGGAACTGAAGAATCTGTTAAGTCTCCTTTTTCCCTCCTGCCTCCAAAACCAGTTAGACTCTTGGTAAGGAAAATATTTAACTGGCCAAAGGAGATTATTCTGAGAGTCTTGATTGGGTTAATATGCAAGAATGTGAACACTGGGAAATGCAACCTGGCAGAAGGGACTACATTGGTTTCAGGGGGAGAGGGTGGTGGTGGTGTGAAACCTTGAAACTGCTGACAGGTTTTGACCTGTTTCCTTAGAAAAGAAGGTAAAATGGTTGCAGTTAATGAAGCCTTCATTTATTTAGGGTTCCCAGAAGTCTCTGAAGGACAACTTTATAAGAGTAAGCACAAAAAATGAAACACATCTGAGTGCAATAGTGCAAGAGTCCACCAAACTGAAATTAAACTAAAGCCATGCCCTGGTGCCATTCCTTATTTCAGGCATGTACAATATGAAATCAAATAGGAACTAGTTGCTGCCTGCTATGTCTGTGAAATTGGATGCATTTTGTTTTTCTGGCAATTTATTACCTTTCTTTTCAAATTTAAGGTAGGACTTTCAATGTCCTAATTCATTTGACAATTGATATGAAAGTCTATGTTTGCATTTTGCTATAGTACAGCAAATTATACAAATTACTATTTTGTCTATACTGATAGGATTACATCTCTAGAGGATAATAGTTTCCTTCTGATGTGCACTTGTGAGAAATAAAAATAGGTCTCTTTGGCATTTGTTAGACATAGTCCATTTTTCATCCTTCTAAGGGATGTCCATTTCAGATATACCACAGAGCCTGAAGTGTAAAACCTATTAAGCTGTGCTAAATAAACTGTTCTCCAAGAAAAAAAACATTCTCTCAGACCAGCGTGTACTTGAAAGTTTGTAGGGTCACAACAGTCATCATGCAAACCCTCCCTTCCCTATGTCTGCTTTGGTTTTGGAGAAAAAAAAATTACTATTAATAAATAGCAAGAGGTTAAAGCAATGTAGCTAGCAGGCAAAAACACAACAGTGAACTGTAGCAGAGTACAACTGTAAAGACAATGGCATATGGAAAGAAAAACAACTTCCTGGTGTCAAGGCAAACTGTTTTATGAGTTGTATTTGTATTAACAAATATTTCAAGTGCATGAAGAAGAAAAGAAATATCTCAATTCCAAAATTTCATATGTAGCAACTATGAAGTTGCTAATTTTCCCCCCACTTCACTGATACTCTGAAGCATCAACCCACTTAAGGGATTAGCTCTGTGTGCATGACTACCAAAGGCTTCCACTTAAAGCATCTGAAAAACATATTAGTAAAATACAGGAGGAAGATGGAATAAAAGCTTGGAAAAAAAAATTGTCTTTTCCTTTGGGGAATGCAGTAGTTATGTTTGAGCACAAAATCTGCTGCCTTGCCATAGTCTCCTCCTTTTTCTCAGTTACATACCTGGTTTATTCCTATTTTAGTATCTTTCCTCACTGGTTTTGCTAGACTTTGCAGGTGGGAAAGAGAATAAATAAAAAGAAAATAAGGGGAAAAAAAGTAGCTCAAGCTGTTTCTCACAGCTGCCAACAGCACCAGTGCTTAGGAAGGTAACATCTACCTTTACACAGACTTCTGCACAGATCAGAGAGGCAGTACAAGAGCGAGAGACAATGCAAAAGGGAGGGGTTGAGCTGAGGGGAAAGCAACACTATCAGAGGGAATAAAATATTACTCTTGAGGATCAGAGTCTTCAATTATGAGCATGATACTTGCCATTTATTAATGTGATTAAACAGGCAGACCTAGATAGGACCTCCACAAAGAGATTATTCCACTACTTAACAGAACAAAGGATGCAAGCTAAGTGCAAGGCATAACATTCCTTTCTAGATGGATAACACACTGACAGGTTTCACTTAAAACCATTTCTTTTAGTTTTGTCCCCCTTAACTCAGTTTCAAGGTCTTGTTACAATTTCAGGTCTAGTCTATACTTTAAAGTTCTTCTGCCTTGTTTTTTGAGTGGTCTTTTTTTGTTTGGTTGGTTAGGTTTTTTGTGGATCTTTTTGGTGTGTGTTTTTTTCCTCTTTCTTAGAGTAAAAAAACCCAAACAACAGAACAGAACAGTCAGACTCCCCGCTGTGTGTACAAAAAGTCCTCAAGTGCAGCACTGCAAAGTAATTTTTAGGGAATCTGCACCCCTTTTAGCAGGGTATGTACATATAACTGGCAATCCCTTTAATTACAGGTGAAGTCTTAGTTCAGTCATCCCACTGCTCCCTTCTTGGATACTTCTTATCATCCTGATTTGCAACCAGTCTAATCTAATATCTGCTGAAAACTGTTTTCCTATATTCTTATGTGGGCATTTCATTTTCAGCACTGACACCCCTCACTCTAAATTTGGAGGAACACCTATTGCAGTGGCCCCTAAATTCTCATCACAGTTTTTAAGAACAGACTAACACTATCACTGTGTTTTTCAAAGTTCCCTTTCTGTCTGATTACAGCTTTAATTCCACCTCAGATTGAAAGAAAGGAACACTAAAGAATCCATCACATTGTGCAGGCATTCTGATACACTTGATTCCTACCCATGTTTCCAGTTTGCAGAAAAAGCTCTGTTAACAAGTATGCCCTTTTTCTCAACCACTGCTCAGCTCAGTACTACAGGTAGTATACTCTCTGCAAAGTTGGTTGATTTGTTTTCCTGTTTCTTCAAACACTAGATTTTTTTCAGTCCAATTTTAATCACTTATTTTACATGACACAACATTTGTTACCTTTAGGTTTCAGTCTCATTGTAAACTGCAGAGGAGGGAGCAGTTGCACAATTCAGCTGTAGCACCACCTTAGTCAATGCTGAAATCTATCCTTTCATTATCATTTGTCATGATAATTTGATGTGCACATATATTAAAAACATACATTGCCTTTTCTCTCACAAATATCTGCTTGCTTTTTTGACGCTTTCCAGCTACTCAGCTCCTCTTGCCTGCAATCCCCATCTGTTGTCATTCCTTTCACTCTATTGTTCACTATCATCCTATTATGTTATTTAGAACTCTGGCTTCAGACACTCTCTTAGGCTTCTGCTTCTACAGTATTATTTTGCCTTTTTCAAAAATCATTTTGATCATTTTACTGTGCACTAGTGTTTGTTCTTCCAGTTCCCACCCTCCTCCAGATAATTTGTGTAATTTAGGTTTCAGCCAACAAATGACATTTCCACTGGTTGCACCCAGTGCACAATTTTTATCTAATTTAGTGAAGTCCATCCAAAAGCTGCAGGCACTTTTACTTTGGTTTAATTTAGGCTGATTTCAGTTTAACACAAATTGATTTAGTTTATATCCAATCAAAATCAAGCAAATCTTTACAATAATAATCCATAGAGCAGTTAGGACCAGCAAGTTTGTTTAAAAAAACAGTTTTTAAATTACACTAGTGCATCTTTAGATAAGACTTTTCATAACCTTGCCCACACTGAGATCTTTTTCTAGCTTTGCCTTCTAGCTTTCTTGCCTTCTTCCTTTGAACATTTTACTGAGTGCATTTAATTGACTTTTGGTAAATGAACAAAGTATAAATATATGGTATGCCTAGTCAAGTAAATATACCTGAAAGTTCTTAATCATGAATGCTACTGTGTTAATGGAAAATGAAATAAGGTGAAGACAACAGAAAAGAAGAAATAACTATTTTCTTAACTTGAAGCAGAAAAAAGGAAAACCAGACAACAGATAAGAACACAAACTTATCTTTGGTAACACAGAAGTAGAGTTATTCCTGAAGAAGCCCAAGAGAGAGAACAACGTGGATAAGGATCTACTACCTAAAGTAAGGCAAGTGAAAAATATAACTAAATCTTTCTCTGGAGGAAGCATTGACAATAATGAACATGTGAGTAACATTTGGGTAAAGCAGGAAATGTTGACTTAATTAAGCAGAAGGTAGTTGTGATTGTTTACCTTGAGAAACTATTGCACCTTCGTGACCTGGAAATCATCCTTGGCAGGTAGGACTACATCAAGCATGATAGTTTTGAAGAAAGCCACAAACATTAAAACCATGCACAAAACTTAAAATGGGAGCTTAAACACTGCAATTCTGCATGATACTGCTGTCTGTATATGAAAGACTAGTTCTAAGGAGACAAAACTCAGCTGAGACAAAATAAAAAAATACATCTCTAGGCCCCCAGTGGTGCAGAAAAACCAGAGTTTTTTAAAAACCATAGCAAACAATGGTAACAGAGAATTAACTAAGATTATGTTATAATTTTTAACATACCTTAATTGAAATTGATACAAGAATATTCCAGTGCATCTTCAAAGGACAGCTACAGAAAGAATTTTATAAGCCCACACAAAAGTACAGAATTATCATAGGCTCACAAACAACTGAACTTACAAGTAATAACTACTTAAGGACTCAGGATCAGTTATATTTCTAATTTAAAATCATAAATGAATGTTTCACAGAGGTAAGCATTTAGTAGAGTTTGCGGGGGCAAAAACCCAAAACAACCATCCCTCAGAAGAGAGAGAACTGAGTCTTCTGGAAATGAAAAAGCCCACCACTTACATTGCTGTATGTGATGCTTCTGTAGAGACCCAATAAGGAAAGCCCTGGAATGCCTGCACTGCTAGGGCAACACAGCAGAAATTGCATTTCAGTTGTTAAAAGCCCATATTTTCCTATGTCAGGTGGGTTCTTGTGCTGGATCGCATCTTCAGTTTGCAGCATGACCAAAGAATTCCCAAATCTTCCCCAAAACCTTATGGGTAAGACCTAGTAACTGCATACATCCAGACGTGCTGCATCATGGAAGAAGTGAGAGGCACTGTGAGGCATCCAAACCGTAACACAACATCACAACATCGCTGAACCAACATATTTGAGCTTTGCACAGAAAGACCTGACAACAATATTCATGTTTTTCCAATACAGCATTAGTTCCCCAGAGAAACTGTCTCCATTTTCCAAGCAGCTCTAATGTTTACTTTGATGTCTGAATTAGAGACAGCAAAAAAAAGCAAAGGAGATTTCCCTATGTATTTTAGGATTAACAAACATTCTGCTGATAATAATTGCTTAATACTGTGTGATATCATTACCATGAAAGTGTTTGACTGTTTTGGAAATACACTTTTAAAGCATAACAGAGCATTTCCTGAGCTGGGACAAAATGGCTTCGTTCTGAGCTCATCCAACTGTGCTTGAAAGGTTTCTAACTTAAGACAACAACAAGAAGTTCCTAGTTTTATGCAATTAAAGTCCTCCATACAAATAGTTCATAACAAAAATACAATTTTTTTAAGCTCCCTCTAGAAAAATTTATGTGCTGTTTTTGTTTGTTAAGAACACAAATTCTCGCTTTGAACAGTCAAAGAAGAGACTTAAATAGAATTGGTCCAGATAGGCAATAATTGGTATGGCATCCTGGAGGTTTCAAATGCAAATGAAATAGAATTTTGAAAAAGGTTCATCTCCCACAGATCTTTACTTAAAAGAGGACATCTTTCAAAAAAATTGTTTTGCATAATGTGAAATTAATTTCAGCTCATTTACTATTATAACATCTGTTAATTCCCCCCCTCCAATCCATCTGGCTTAAGCCCTTCAAATGGCATCTCCTGTCAATCAAATAGGTTACATATCAAATGTCATCATTAAGACTTAAAAACAAGGCCAGCATTCAATAGTTAACTTTATAGTACCTTTTGTTTCCAAATGGAGGAGCTATCCTTGCATGTTTAATAAAACCTGAAGGTACTCACAACTGAAAATCAAACAGCCCACAATCATTACAATGATCACATATTAATATGTCTCCTAAAATTGAAATTTTATTGAAAATTATAATTTGTTGGGGGGGGTGTTTGTTTGTTTGGTTTTTGTTTGGGTTTTATTGCTGTGTTTTTTTCTTTTTAAATTTAATACATATAGGGATCAGACATAGAATTGAGTTGTTTATAGAGAAAGGATTTTAAAAAAAATGTTCTTAAAGATTTAAGTGCTGTAGGTTCAGAATTTTTACTTAAAACTAAAAAGCCAGAAAAACAACTTTATTTTTTCAATTAAAACAATTAATTATAAGGTCTTTGAAGAAAATACTGTAGTTCTCAGTATCTAAAATAACATGCTGTGTTCAGAATGTATTGATTTAATCAGAAACTGATTGAAGATGTAGAGGCAAACACTAAACAATAGGAGCAATGAGGGGTAAAGAACAAGAACATCCATCAGAACTGTTTGCCTGGTTACTTGCACTGTTTGCTCATCTACATGTCCTGTATGTATTTGCTAGAGAATGCAGTTGCTGAGCTCTGACCAAACATACAATTGGGCAGTTGCATATTTGACAAAGTTCAGCCATCCTGACTGTTGTTGGAGCAGATCCCGTGTGGAATATTGCACACAGTGATGGTGGTTTGTGGACGTGTGATTCCTGCCTTTTACAGGGAAGTAGCTCCACATTTTACTAACATGACAAAATCCTCTGATTAGTGCAGCATTCATTAAATGGTGACAGATGCTGGTATTAATTACATGTTGAGTGGATCATTTTCCCATTACGTTTCTTTTGTTACCAGCCTCATCATTCTAGTTATCAGCCTGCCCTATAAGCAGATTAAGCACCAGACTTTTTTTTTGGGGGGTGGGGGATGTGTGTCTATATTCCTTGTTTGACCAAAATGAGTGACCCATCTTTTCTACTCTACCCCACCATCTGGATTCCTCTCACTGCACTTTTCAAAACCTGTACTTATCATCTGTTAGAAAATTTATATGAAATTTTATTTTGAAGGGTTATTTGTGTGGCGCTCTTAAGCCATCTTACATTTAATGTTGGAGGCCATATGATTTATCACTTGCTTTGTACAAATAGATAACATCTATTGTTGTTTGTGATAAACCCTGCCAAATTTTAACTGGCATATCAAATATTAATTTGGCATTTCAAGAGTGAAAAACATGTACAGTGAAAGATAATGGAAAGGCATATGTGACACAAATTGCCATCCCTCATGTCAATCTTGAGAAAAAAAAAATCCAATTCTATGTAATATTACATGCACTCACAGAAAACAAAAACTATTCACTGTTCCCAAGAATTCCAGCAGGAATCCTAGTACACATTTTATGGCCAAGCATGTTTTTTTTATTTAGTATGTTTATCCTGACATGTACACCAACTTCTTCTTCACAACTCTGAGCAGTCCTGGAGGAGGAAGAACAAAACAAACAAACAAAAATAAAAATTGAAAAGTACAAATGGCAAAGTCATTAATTTGGAAATAATTTCTGCCACAAATCAGAAGGTTATAAATTGAAAGTTGACAGAGGAGGAAGACATTGGAATAATAACTAATCAAAAGATGATCGTGAGTCATTATTGTGATTTTGGTAGAGAAAGTGAAATACAATCCTAAAATTTAAATCACACAGGATTTTCCAGAAGACATGAGGAAGGAACAATTCCTTTGCACACAACACTTGTTAGGCTTATTATTATTAAGAACAAAAGTTCTAATGGGAAGAAATGCAGTGAAAAAGATACTGGGTGTGACCAGGAAGCAGAGTCTGTTTCACAAGTGAAAACTGAAAAAAACATAACAAACCTATCAAGAGGGCATATTTATTAAATATATACAATACTGTATATATACAGAATCACAGAATCTACTGAGTTGGAAGGGACCCACAAGCATCATTGAGTCCAACTCCTGGTCCTGTACAGGACCATCCCCAAGAGTCGCACCACGTGCCTCATGTATTATCCAAACGCCTCTTGAGCTCTGTCAGCCTTGGTGCTGTGACTCCTTCCCTGGGGAGCCTGTTCAATGCCCAACCACCCTCTGGGTGAAGAACCTCTCTCTAATATCCAACTTAAACCTCCCCGAGACAACTTCAGGCCATTCCCTTGGGTCTCCCCTCAGTCTCCCCCCCAGCTGAACACACCAAGTGCCCTCAGCCGCTCCTCATACAGCTTCCCCTCAAGGCCCTTCTCCATCTCCGTTGCCCCCCTTTGGACACTCTCTAATGGCTTCATATCTTTCTCATATTGTGGTGCCCAAACCTGCCACAATATTGCAGGTAATGTCAACCCGGGTCCGAGCAGAGCAGGACAATCCCCTCCCTCACCCAGCTGGCGATGCTGTGCCCGATGCCCCCAGGACAGGATTGGCCCTCCTGGCTGCCAGGGCACTGCTGACTGACATTCAACTTGCCATCGAGCAGGACCCCCAGATCCCTTTCCTGGCACTGCTTTCCAGCATCTCGTTCCCCAGTCTGTCTGTACATCCAGGGTTGCCCCATCCCAGGTGCAGAATCCAGCACTTGCCTTTGTTGAACTTCATATGGTTGGTGATTGCCCAGCCCTCTAATTTGCCGAGGTCTCTCTGCAGTGCCATCAAGGGAGTCAACAGCTCCTCCCAGTTTCGTGGCATCTGCAAACTTGCTCAGTATCCACTCCAGTCCTGTGTCCAAGTCATTTATGAAGATGTTGAAGAGCACAAGGCCCAAGATGGAGTGCCGAGGAGCCACACTATTATACACACACATATACAGCATTGTTACCTACACACAAGATATCCAAACAGAAGCAGCTGTGAATCAGTCTGCATAACTTTCTGCCTTTCTAACCTCAGAGAAGTGATAGTCTGGAGCAATTGTTCCGTGTGAAAAAGCCTCACTACCTTTGAAACATATCAAATCCCATTTATGTTATGAAGATCTATTATGTGGCTGAATGAAACAGCAGGCACTAGGACTTGATGACCTGGAGTCGTCTCTTTAAGTCTTATATTTCTGCAGTGGAACTGGCAGATGCCCGCACAAGGGAAATCTGTGCAATAGTTTCTCTGTATTTGTAAGATTATGATTGCTGACTTGAAACAGCTACTTGGAAAAAATTATTTTCACTGATGGCTCATAAAGATCTCTCCTTTACACAATCCAGCTGGTTGAACAGTATTTCATGAATGCTCATTTATGCATCTGCACCTATACAGTCTCCTTTTGGAAGAGTTATTTGCAATGAGTTTACAGGGCTCTCCCCTTCTCCTTACTCTTCCTCCTCGAAGTAGCCCATGCAGAAACTAGTGTGCCCCTGTAGTGTCACATTCTAGGTTCTCTGTTTGTCTGGCTTGTCCTCGTTATTTGACTACTGTCCTATACTTAGCTTCAGAAAACTTATTAATGTATACTTAACTCTACTCTCAGAGACATCCTTTATGTTTATTTACAGTACTTCCTGTTAACTTATTTTTAGTTGTACAGCAGGTTGGGCCTACTATAGTGACTTGAGGCGGGCACAGCAGGCTTCAAAAATGCCTTCTGGAGAACACCCTCAACCTAGCAGGTTGCAAGATAGAAGAAGGATGTAAATTCCCTTGCATGGGGGAAAAGCTAAACAAAAGCCACAGACATTTCACAAGACTCATTTGAACACAAAGTTTGCTGCCATGGACTTGTTTTTAGCCTTCTGATATGGCCTCTTTGACCAACTAAATTTCTTGCCCCAAGCCATTCTTAAGATGTTCTGTATTTGTACAGGATTTCTGGTTCTGTGACAGTTTGACTTCATAGTCAGTTGATGCCTGGAAATCCTGGCAATAACCCCAGGTACAAACAGTCTGGAGCTGTACAAGACATGCCCAGTAAATTGATAACTTCATCCTGAAGGAGCTGAATTTACTGCTCACGTAAAGCCCAAGTAGACCATTCAAGAAATATGGAAGCCTTCATTCAAATCCAGTATGCAGCCACAAAGTCCCTTTTTGTTTTTAAAGAAAACCAACAGACAGTTCTGAAGCCACTCACTTTGAAGAATGGGACTATTCAAAGCAGCAAGTTTTGGTGTCCAGGTAACTGTGCAAGGTTGGGGGCTTGAACTGTGAGGTCTTTCAGGCAATTAGCTTCAGACAATACAGTGATATATTCAAGTACATACTTTCACTGCACCATACTCAAATGATCTTATCCTCATAAAAATCAAAGCTGAGTTTTTCAAATAATCCAAAGCAGTTATTTTTCAATTGCACCAACTTCCTGGTAATGCTTTGCACAATAAACATTTGCAGAACAGTTTTAACTTCCTTACACTGACAGTTATGTTAACTGACTGGTTTGTTTTCAGGATATATTTGGGCAGCTGAAAATCCAAGAATAGACATCTGAAGTGTTTGACAGGAAACAGATATGAGAACCAAAACACTGAAGACTGCAATAATAATAAGGAACATCTTATTTTTATTAGCTGAGCACAAAAATGAATGGTAAATAACCCACAACATTCAATTACATATTCCATGAACAAGCAAGGCACTGACAGGATTCCTATGGGGTCAGTTGGACAGGCCCATTACAAGACTTCAGCTATTCAAAAGCATATTTTTCCCAGTTCTTGTGCAGCAAGTCTTCCCCAAAATAAAATATGTTCATTATTTTGGTTTACTTTACGAAAACAAGCCAAAACCTTCCTCCTAGTTTCAAAATACATTGGTGGTATTTTTTTGTTCTGGTGAGACATTTTAACAACTTTCTCAGAAAAATTTTTGAAATTTTACAGCTTCTTAATCAGTATGTCCAGCCAGAAACAAGCATTTGTGTTCATCTGGCATGCATATAAAGTCAACTAAGGAAAAAAAAATCAAACAAAAACTATGGAATATTTGCTGGTTTATTTCATAATCTTATAAACTCATAACAAGATTTGTTAAATCTCATTTGTTTACTGTTCAACGTTCCTCATTGATGATTCCTATTACACTATTCTGAAAAATATTCATAGAGCACATTTTGTAGCATATTAAAGAAAAAAAAAAAGTTCAAAAAGCACTTCCAGGATATTATTGCTTTTCTCCCTGTTTGGAAAATCAGTCACATACACAGGTATTAGTCAGGACACACAAACATCTTCAGGTACCATGTAGAAAATATATATAGCCTTCCCATTCCCAGATGTGCAATTTAATCTTATATTCCTGGAATGACAGATTAGACTACTGTTTACCCCCCACCTTAAATCTCGTTATTCTGAGAGTGCAGCTAGACTTATCTTAGGGGGAATATTGTGACATTACTTAAGAATTTGTTACTTATTCACTTTAAACGTTAATACCTCATTTATTCGTGAGGCGTTTCTGAGCACAGACTTAGGTCTATTTTAAGGCTACAGAATCACAGAAGACACTTCTTCGCAAGATACTTCTTCGCTGTTAACTCACCATTTTGAAGGATTTTTATTTCCCCCTTTCCTCTGGTCCTCACCTAGAGCCCCTTCCCAGGTAGAAGGAATCTCCCATATACAGAGGCTTCTCGTCTAGACACACTTACACCAACGCTTGGAAATAACCCTTTTTGTACCCAGCCCTTACCTGCTGCCCGGCTACTCACCCTCACCGCATCCCCGGGCCGCGGCTCGGCGTTCCCAGCCCCCAGGAGGCCCGGCCAGCATCACTTACTGGTGGCGCCTCCCGGCTCGCTTCCCGGCGTTAACATGCGACCCCCGTCCTGCCCCGGCACGGAGGAGCTCCTTGCTCAAGGACAAGCCCTCGTTAAAGCCGCTGCTGCCTTTCCTTCTTTCCCGGGCGGAGGAAGGAGCGCTGGCCCCGCGCGGCTCCGCCGTCGCCATTTTGGACGCCGGCGGGCGGTCCCCATGGCAACCAGGAAGGGGCGGACATCGCGCGGGGTCACGGCGGGCCCGGCCCCCTCTTAAAGGAGCAGCCCCGGCGGCGCCGCCGTGCCGGGCAGGGTCCGACCCCGCCGCCGGTGCCAGCGCAGACCCGCGGCCCCGCCACCCCCGCGCCCGCCCCGAGGGCGGACATTCTCGCGGACCCGGGGTGACGACCCCGGCGGAGGGATATCAGCCGCCAACCGCGTCTCCGCCGAGCGCACCGAGCGGGCCGCGGCCCGGGCCGCGGCGGGG
>JAWWES010000011.1:15146590-15175053 GCA_035583135.1 Lophotriccus pileatus
AGTAGTCCCGGGGCCTCCCCCTCGTGCCGCTGGAAGGGGTTCGGCGGCGGAGGCGGCGGACGAGGCGCCACTCGGTGCTGCGGCTTCAGCTGATAATTGAAGGGAAGCGAGGCGGCTGCTGCCGGGAGGAGGGAGGCACGGAGCGTCTGCGGAGGCCGCACCGGGACAAACTAGGTACCCGGGGCCCCGCCGCTCGGTCAGGGGGCGCCGCGGGGGCGGGCGTGGGGTGGCGGGGCGCTCGGTGGGCCCCTCGGCAGCCTCCGGGAAGGGCCTGTTGTGTCATCCCCGGCATTAGCCGAGCTGCCCTTCCTGGCGGCCCGGGGCAGGGGGAGGGGAGCGGCGCCATCCCGGAGCATTGTTGCAGATGGGGGGGGCGAGGGTGAGCTGGGAACGACACGGCGCCGCGCTGGTGAGTGTGTGTGGGGCGGCCCGGAGGGGGGGAATGGGGCCCTCGCCGCCGAGGAAAGGGGTGGAAACGCAGCTGACAAAATGGCCAGGCAGTGCCCGGGCCCGCTGCGGGGACAGCCCTCGCCCCTCGGTTCTCCCGGGCCGCCCGAGGTGGGGGGGGCAGCGAGGCCGCCCCTCCGCGGGCCCTGTGTGGCTGCTGATACAAAAGGGCAGTGTCAGTGTTGACACTGCTGTGCCGATTTCGATGCCCTTCTCCCTCTTCCTTCCCCCACTCCGCTGGGCCCCCTTTCCCCCAAGGGCCCTTTCTTTCCTCTATCCCCCACCCCCCCTTTTTATTTTTTTCTCCCTGAAGGAGCTATCGAATATCTTAAAGGGAAAAACAGCAATTCCTCTTTCTTTCCTCCCTGCCCGGCTCGATAAAAATGCCAAATAATCGGCCGACGTCCATATTTCACAAGGGTTTTTTTGGGGCAGGAAGAAGGTGGGCAGAGAACAGAGGCGCCCGTGGGGTCGGAGCCCCAGGGCTGGCTGCCCACGAGGGGGGTTATTTTCTCAGCCAAATGTTTTAGCCGATGTTTTTCTTGTTTTCAGTCGAGAAGCAAGTTGCCTGGTCCTTGGCGTTTGCTTGCATAATGCGTCGTACTTGGAGGCTGATCAAACGCTGGGTTCTGCCTTTCCTGCCTGGCTCTTCCTCCTTCCCCTTTCCCGGGGGGCTGGGCAGGGGGACAGGTTTTGGGGTGCTGGTAGCAGGGCGGGGGGGTCCCGGCGGTGCCCCCGGGATCCGGGGCTGGGAGAGGATCCGCGGTCAGGGCTCTCGACAGACCTGCAGGCCCGTCTTCCTGTGTCCAACTTTTTTATTGTTCCCCCTTCCCCTTTCCGAGTGCACGGGCGCTCCGGCGGCCGGGGGTTCGCACGGCTCGGCAGTCCCCAAGTCTAGACGGGCAACCGGAAAATAATAGGGGAAAGAATGGAAAGTTATGTCAAGGGCTTTGAGGGAAAAACATCGACGTATTGAACAAAGGTCCTGCCTGTGCTGGGGAGAGAGGCCTGCATGTGAGGCCTGATTGTGTCGCATTTACACACGGGGAAGAAATGAGTGCTTGGTACTGGCCTAAATTTATTCTGTAAGTCTGGCGTGCAACTTAAGAACGTTTTTAGAGAGTGTGCAGTTTGTTTTGGGAGTGTTTTTATTATGTGTAGCAATCCAATAATAATTTTTATTTGAAATAGTTTTTTTCCCCAAAAAAAGACTGTTCAGTTTTTTTTTTTATTTCCTGCCTTGTTCAGCAGAAATAATATTGATGCAGAGCTTCTAACACTGTAATGCAAAACTTTGTTCAAACAGGATAACTTTCACAGTTAATGTATTGTGTGTATTATGAATATTGAGCTTCCTTGTGCTTTAAAGGCTGGCAGAAAGAGGAGTTTAGTAGTTGCCACCTGATAAATTTGAATTACATCTATGATAATGAGAAAGAAGAGGAATTCTGAACACTTAAATTAATTTTACAGGATTTTCTTGGGGGAATTGTCAGTGTGGATATACTTTTGTGAGACTTCCAAAAGCTAGTAAGCATTGCTGTGATTACTTCTGTTTATCTCTTGTATAGTCTCTTCTTTCCAGTTCTTTCTCTTCTCTCCCACTCCCAAGACTGGAGTTCTAATTGTACAATGTTGGTTTTTTCTTTTTTTTTCTTTCTTTCCTTTTTTTTTGGTATTTGATTTCTGCAATTTCTTAATTTATTAAGTTTTTCATTAAACTAAGTTTTTGAGCATTTTATTTGACATATCTAAAAATGGGCATAATGGACATGAAAGCATTACTTGAAAAATGGCTATAGCTTTCTATTGTTTGGTAGCCTATAGGAATTAAATGTATTTATGAAAATATTGGTGTTTCAGTTTTTGCAGCTGATATCAATATTATTTTTAAATAAGTTTAAAAACCGTTTTGCTGAGTAAGTTCTGTAGATAATACTTCAAGTTTTCAGAAGTTTGTTTTTAACTGGTGGTAGTTTCTTTATTTGTAAAATGGAGCTGATTGTGAATGGCTCAGTTCTGCATATACACTGGTTTTGGTCTTAAATGGAAAAGTATTTTTAGTTTTTGTTGTTTGGTGTATTCTATTGTGTTAGAAATATAGGTAATCAAACTTTTTTTTTTCCATTCCTAGCTTCTTTCTGCAAAAAAATTATGAGTAGTAAAGTTGAATTAACAGCTTTTAAGTCTTTAGTCTCCAGATGGTTCCATAGGTAGTAACCTAAACATGTCTTATCTGCTAGTAGAAAAATTGTAGGTCACCCACAGTGTGACACTACTACTTATTAATATAGCAGATCTACTTCAGTAGGAGGGCTGACCTGTTGAGTAAGAGCTTATGAAAATGGAGTCTTTTGATGTCTTGCAAAAGTTCATCAGGCCAGAGTGACCATTAGGGAAACAACCTGCATCTTCCCAGTAAATGAATAATCAGAACTGTTGTTCCCAATCAGGAATCATGCACAAATTCATTTTTTAATTTTCTTTTTTTATATTGTGTTTTAACTGTTTGTTTTCAAAACTAGAACGTAAATATTACAGAAAAAAAATTCTAATGAGAACTTGTGCTTATAACATCATTCCTAAATTTGAGGCCTACAGCTGTAGGCAACAAAGACACTATTTCTTCTGCAGCAGTGTAGCAAAAACATAATGCATTTGGCTTTAGTGCCATGAATGGAGACATGGTGAGTTTTTGTGGGGGTCCTTCACCACTGATAAGTACAGGCATTAACTCCGTGACGGTCCAGAAGCACAACCTGACTATATTCCTTTTGTTTTTAAGTAATGAAACTGAAGCATAAGTAGGAAAGTTACTGTTTGACTAAACTACGTGTTTGTACTTAATTTGCAGCGTAAGTGAATCTCAGAACTATCTGTGTTAATCTTATATTTATAGGCTGTGCTATATTTTCTAACAAGCTAATTAGTAAGCAGCATGTAGAACACTTCTGATCATGAGTCTGTCTTCTGTCACACTGAAGCTAAATTATTGTGACAAAGTATAATCAAATCCCAGAGTTGTACACCGTGGTGTACAACTGCATTGTACAAAACATAACCCATCTCCTGTTGGCCTGTTGGATGATCAGTGTCCTGTTCATCACCTGTCAACTTAGTAACCCTCCCTATAAAGCACTTTGGGGACTCTGACACTCTTCATCAAGCTGTCACTGCCCCATTCATTACTGACTCTGAAGGTAGGAGTACATCTGTGTTGTTTTGGCTTTTTTAAAATTTTTTTTAAGAGTAGCAGTTTACCTGTGGGTCAGTAGGTTTATTTTTCAGAAGAAGTAATACTTACTTTGGATTTGCTCTTAATATTTTAATCTATATAGTATCATAACAGATTTATGGCAGCATATGAAGCAACCTCTTCCTGATTGTTTTCATAACTCAGTTTTAGCTGGGGATATGAGGTTAGTAGCAGCAAAACAAAGCCACATTAACTCTTTTTTTCCTCCTGATGAATTTTTTTTTTCTGATTTACATGAAATAAAGTGCTTTTCAAGGTGCAAAACTATTTTCAGGCTTCTCACTGGTGATCAGTAATGAAAAAAATGCTTGTTATGTAGCTGCTTGTTTCAGGATATCTTTTTTTTAACAAAATACTGAATTCGTGCTTTAAAGTTAATCAGTTTTCCATAAATAAAGACATTCTAGCTACATGTCAAGTGTACAGTCTGTGTGATAGGCAGGGCTAAGTCAACTCGCTTCTCCACTGCCTGCTTTCAGATACCGGCAATGGTTGCTTATTCAGAGTTTAGTTTTGAGGAGCAATTGTCCTCCTAATCCTGCCATCAAGTCGGTAGAATCTGCCTGTGTAAATATGCAGTCATATTCTCCTTCAGTTCTGTCTGGCAGCCGGGGTTGGAGCACTCAGAACCAATCTGTTTGCTCTCACTGTCTATTATAAGGCTTCTCTTGCAATGTACTGACTGTTGCCAGTCTTACTTGACTCATGAGTACTCAGTGCAAATATGGCAGGAAACTGCCATGTAAGAGCAGTAGGGAGACAACTCTGGAAGTGAAGGCTTTTATACAGGAAAAATGGAAGAGTTAGATGTATAATAAAAAAACTTAATCATGGTGACCTAATACTGGACTTTATATTGAAGATGCAGTTGTCATGCATGAACAATGGTGTTCTAGCCATAGTTGCCCTCAGTTGCTCCAGAAAAGCCTCTCTTGTCAAGACTCATATAGTAAGCCAGTTTGGAAAGGACCTTGGAAGTTACTTGGCCCTTTCCCATTTGACTTAATCTACCCTTGAATAAAGTTTGTCATTGATCACAACTGATAAAAAGAGCTCCATTTTCTTGAGTGAGAAAGGGAAAAACCTGACAAATGTACAAAGGTACGTGTGGAGGAGAAACTGGAAGGATTCTACAGTGTGTAGTAATAGAGTGCTTGCTCATGGAGCAGGGGAGAAAACCCATTTTCTCAGTGTTTTCTGAATGGTCTGCTGTGATAACAGTGTCCACAATAAAGTGCACATACTGAACTACAAAGATCTGACCTTCGTAAAAGGTACAAAAGGGTCTGAGTCATCTTTTGGAATGTGAACCTTGAGTTCTAGGGAGCAATTTGGTATTTCAAAATGGAAGCTGAGGTCCCTGGTACTTGTTGAACAAGAAGGGTGTTTTGAGATCTCAAAGGCGAGGTATATTTCACATCAGAGCAACTTGGTATTGACAACCTTTGTTCTAGTGCATGACATCCAAATAAATAAACTTATTATAAAGGGGGGCAAATATTTGCTAGACTTTAGTAAAGATGGAAATGCAAGAATACTAACATGTTATTTTTTGATGTGCATATGTTTTTTTGAGAACAAAGGTCTTAAACTTTCAGAAGGCTGTCTAGTCCTGAGACAGATGTTAGATTCAATACCAGCAATGTGCACCTCCTTTGGATTTGTGTCTGGCTGTTTGAAGCATGGCTGATATCAATTATAATTAATGCAGAGCAGTAACTGTAATTTTTTATTTTGATTTTTCAGGAATAGTTCTTAAAGGTAAAACTATTAGGAAAAATAGGTCTGTAACACACTTGTGCCCCAAGATCTAGTCTTAAGCTATCTTTGTTTTAGAAAGCAAGTATGCTATTTTGTTTTCCCTCATCTTTCTCCATGTCTGACTTCTGTCTTACTTGCCTTACTTTGAGCTTATTATGGTTTGTCTTATCGGCTCTGGGTGGAAGAAATTATCTCTGTACTGTGGGCTTTTCTGTGCCTGAAGTCTGTTCTGTACCTCTGCTCTAGTCCAAGACTACTTAGATGTAAAAGTAGAAGTACAGGTAAATAAACGTGGAAATAAAAAAATACACTCATATGTAGTACCTTTTAGTTGAAAGCATGGGGTTTTTGTAGGAGCAGGAACAACATAAATGAGTTGAGGCACCAAAACATGAAAGATGGAAACAATGCATAGTAACAGTAGTAATCGTGGACTTCAGCATCCCCCTTGCCTACTTCCCTCCAGTCCTAAAGAAAAGAAAAAGCACACAACTGCATCCCTCCCTCCTATCAAGGGACTCAAATGTCCTTGATACTGGTATAATTATTAGTTGTGTACTTTAACTCCTGGAGTTAGTGTGGGAGAAGCTGTCTTTACATCATACACCTTTGTGGAATATGTGGTAGATGTGTGCTTTTGGACAAGGTAATATTGTAAGATGTGGTTAAATCCCTTATGTGTTGTGTCAAATCCCTTATGTAATTAGCTTATTCAGTATAGAGAGTGTCGTGTCCTGGAAGATGTGTGCAAGGTAACTGAATCTTCTGATCACAGGTGAGATGTGGCTGTGCATTTAAAGAGAACTGATGAAGAAAGTACCTGAAGGTGCATATTAATTGGCTGTATGCTGAATATTAAATTGGAATTCTGCCTGCCTTAGAGAGTGAGTGTTTTCTTCCTCTTTATTTTGAGGATATACTTACTTAGTAATCAAGTTACTGACTGGGAACTGTAACTTCTCCTTAAAACTTCACTGGTTTTGAGCTTTGCACTTGTTTCAGATGTGATGGCTTGATGAACTCATCCACTATTGGGTGAAGGGAAGGTAGGAAATCGCTCACTTGAACAAGAACATGCAGTCATAGTCAAACTGTGTGAATGAGCCTGAGTGAACAGCACCTGAGAAGAAACTGCATGCCTGGGTAGGTAGGTTTCAGATCTTTAAGTTAAATAGCTGGAGAAAACACAATTTCAGCTAAATCTCATTTAATGCAAGTGATGGAAGCTGCATAACTTTGGCAGACTTTAAGCCAGGATTCCCAGTGTTAAAAGTTGTGCTTTAGAGACCTTCTGCAGTCTATTCCACAATATTTTTCACATTTATGTGCTGACTGTGTGCTGCCATGTCTTACTGTGGTACTATTCTGCCTGTTGTATTTAGCAGATAACTTCCTACTATAAAAGATTACTAATAAAAATGAAGAACTGAATTATACCGTAAGATTGTGGATACAAGAAGTTAGTTTCATTCCCTTCCTGAGTTACAAGAAGCCTGGCAGAAGAACACATGTATTTCTTTGCCAAAAATAAGATAACAAATATGTGTTCTTCAAATTTCTTGTATGGCAGCTTTTAGTTGATACAGTTCTGCATATTTGTTGACTTGCAACTGAACGTAGCTATGTTTTATCCTGGACTCTTCATGGCCCCTCAGAACTTTAATCAGCACTTTTTGGAAGAAGCATTTTAAGAGAAATGCTGTTGCACACTTCAGTCTGCACATTTAAATGCTTCATGAAGTGAGTGGAAACTGAGCTCTCCTCAGAGTAACCGAAGAGGAAAGGTGAATTTTGTGAAGTTTAGTATATGGAGGAATGGTACCGCTTAAATGCCTTCTATTAATGTTGAAATACTCAAGCACTGTGGTCATGCTTCTTTTTTTTTTAATAGCTTAGGGGTTCTTTACATACTGTCTAAAGTGAACTGGAGTTGGAACAGAGAACACTGAAGATTCCAACTTTACTGTGCTATGTGCAGAAGAACTGAAGTAAGCTAGAACCTGAGAACTGTATATTTAGAAACTTGAGGTAAATAGAGATATAGTGATGTTAATTTTTGAGAGTACACTTAAAAATACAGTCACCTTTGAGACTCCACAGGCAAAGTAATCTCAATCTTTCACTTCCAAAATACAGTGCAGTGGACACACTTGTTGTTATACTTTGTGGCTTCCAGAGGTTGCCTGGAGTAAAGTGTATTCCCTGGATGCTTCAGGCTTTTTCCTCTGTCACAGGCTTAGCCAAAAGGTGTTAATACTATTCTTGTAACTTAAATAAAGCAGATTCCTATTAGTAACAGGTCAGTGGATAAACAATGTAGTAGTATCATCTAGTTTTTAAAACTCTTTGCTTTATGTATTTTATTTGAGTGAAGTCTGAGGTTCTTTCAGATTGAGATCTCACACTTAAATGCTAACTGTGATTCCTGCTGGTACCACCTGTAGTGTCACAGAAACACTTTGTCGACTCCCTCAACCTGTTCTCAGCAGCCTGATTGTTGCTTCTGTTTGTGGGATCTGTTTTGTTGTTGCAGTTTCACATCCAGTTGAAGTTACTGGAAACCCTGTTAGATCTCACCTGTACTATTAATGCAATTAATTTTATTTGTATTTAGTGTTGTTGGAGCATGTTAAAAACTTAAACAGAAGTAAGCCAAGTAGATTACTTTGCATCTCAAAATTGAATAGTGTGTTTTAATCAAAGAGCTGTTCCTTTTCAACTGAGGAATGATTTCTTCCTTAGACTTCCAGATTCGCAGTATTGTTTTCTTTCACTAAAATGATGTCATTCTATTTGGAAAGTAATCTCAGTAAGATGGCAAATCAAAACCAGATAGCAGGTGATATTACTAATTGATCTAACTGCAGAGTTCAAATAGTGTTTTAACTTGCTCTGTTCTGTAACCCATTCTAAAATATCAGTTGTCTTGAATGTTAATAACTCAGTTACAGAATTTCTCTGTTGCACTTTGATAGCAGTCCTGTGTTTTTGTCTGATGGTTTTCCATGGAGCTCCTTGCAGCAAATCGAGGAGCTGGTTTGGTTTCCAGAATACATTAACTCTGGCATGTTTCCCCCCCGCCCCCCCCGCCCCACACATGTGGCAGATATCAAACCTGAACATATGGGCACAGAGTGACACAGCAATTGAAGGATCAAGCTGGATAAACAACCTCTGCACAGACTAACCCTGTCCAAAAGTCTGGTATATGGTTTGTGGTTTTTTATTTTTAAATCCTAGAACTTGCTGCTTACTGCAATAACTTGCTTTGTGGAGGGCTGTCTTCTGCCTGCCTTTCTCCTTCCCAGGAGAAGGTGTGGGGACAAGTTTTCTTTCCTCAGTCATAGCTGAGTTTCAGTGGTAGGTCCCATGGGACAAGAAGGACAAGAAGAACGTTGCAAATTGCAAAAAATATAGGTTTGCTTCTTTGCAGTGTCTTCTTCTGAGAAAGAATGGGTAGTGTGATGACAAGAATGGTGTTCCAGTTACTTCCTTAGCAAAAAGATCAAAGTGGGGGAACAAGCTTTTTCTAAGAACTGAGCCTTTAAAGAGATTTTTCTGCCCAAATGTCTCAGTCCTGAGCAACATCTCTGCCTTGAAGAACAACAGAACTTGTTATTTGTCAGTTGTCTGTAAGGACAATGAAGACTCTCCAGGAGCTTAGTAAGGGACCTTGCAGTGTCAAAACTATCACTTACTAATGTTGTTGATATATCACTTCGCTTCTTTTTAGATGGCTGAAAGTTAGATTTAAGTGCATGCCTTGGTTGTGTTTTCATACTTGCTTTTTTAAGTCTTCATTCCTCCTGGGATATTCTTTCAGCATGTCGTTTTCAAAATTTAGGGTCATCTAATTTCCAGCCTGAAAGTTTTTCATAACTCTTTGCCTGTTAACTGTATCAATGCACTCCTCTCTTTTTAAGTTATTTTCCTCTCTTGATGTTTTACCCTTGGCACTTCAAAAAAAAAAAGGCATTTATAACCTTGTTGCCAGGCTAAATAATACAGGCTTTATTAGTTAACTCCTCTAAGAGCACTCTTCTGTTTTTCAGTTGGAATTCATGTCTCTTGACCAAGGCCAGCTGTGATGGGGTAGAGTATTCCAGATAACCACTTTTTTTTACAAAAGCACTGAGAATTCTTGATTACTCTGTAATGGTGTATGTACCTAAGCCTTGGTGCCTTTTCCACACCTCACCTTTTCCATTCCCCTCCAGTAGCACTCTGGGAGGAACTGGAACATGAAGCCACTAATGCTTTTGTCAAGTGGCAAGGGCTTGGCTTATAGCAACACTTTTTGGGTTCAGTTCTGAAGCACAGCATCTCCATGTTGTTTGGTATTATTACTTCATAGCATTGGTAGTGTCCTATTAGAATAATTTACTTTTCCAGATTTTTGATGCATACTTACTATTTTGGAACAGAGGAGAGGAAAGGGAACTTCTGTAAGTTTTGCTGGTTGGGGAAAAAGGGGTAGTTTTGAGGGAACAGGTCTGTTTAGAGAACCGTATCACCTGGCTAGTTAAGTGGAAATAAGCAAGGCTGTAATAATAATAAAGCTTTCATCCTATTTCATAGTTTCCTTCTGTGGGTAATAGTCTTCCATCATTACAAATACTTTCTGTTAAACTCATACAATTGTGCATTTATTTGGATGTTACTTAACAGCAATTGGTTGTTTAAATAGTTTTGGGTTTAACAAAACTGAAATAAAATAATAAATGACCTCTCTTCTGTGAGCCTGGAAATAGTAGCAAGTGTCCTGAGTTCTGCTGTCAAAAAAACCCAACTCTTTTGCTTCTGGAGTCTACTGATGTTATTACTGAACTCGGATTTCAAGATTTAATCATTACAAGTTAAACGTTACTGCCTGCCTTCAAGTGTTACAAATGTTTAAGCACCCATGGCTTACAGAGACACTCATTTTCAGCTGTTTTTCTCAATGCTGAGCCTTTGAACATTCAGAGTAGCTGTGAATATTTTAAGTCCTTCCATCGTTCAGATGTAGCTGTACTTTAGCCAAAAATATTCTTGCTCTAGTGTGTTTGCTGTAACACAGCTTTGAAACTGATGGGGTGGAAGCTGTAGTCCTCATCAAAGAGTTCTTGTACTCTTTGCTAAACTCTGCTTCAGTGAGACTGTCTATCTACATCCCTTCATAGAGGAAACAAATAGCATTTCGTGGCATTACTGACATAGGGAAGGAAGGCTGTCCTGTGAAAAGTACCTGAAAAAAACCAGGCTTGCTTTCTTAGGAAAGGAGAGAAATACTCCTAGAAATCCTGTCAGCACTAAGGGAGTGTCTTCTGAAGTAGTGATTTGGTTTTATTTGTTTGGGTTTTTTTTAAAGTGAAGGGACAGTTCTTCCTTATTGTAGTTTTGTATCACTTTAGATTGAGGAACTTTAAATGCCCGACTTGAGCATAAAATGCCAGCTGAAGGCCAACAGGAGGAGAAAAAATCAAGTGCAAAAGTACGTGTAAATTTTCATACCACTGACTCAGGCTGTATTGTCATAAATGTTATAGCTGGACCATGAAAGTTAGTTGCTCCGATGGGGATCTCTGTTTGTGTCCCTCAAGGGAAGGCATTCTACAGATGTTAACCTGCCATGCCCAAGCCTTGACCGACTGAGGCAGGAAATTCAAGGACCCAGAGTTTTGTGCCCACAGACTCACGAATGCTGCTGGGAGATCACTGGGTGTGACAAGCAGAGGAGATGCAAATTGCTGTATTTCTTTTGATTCTCACGTAACTTGTGTGAGACATTGCTGAGTTGGGGCTTGTAAGTCCCTATCTCTGCTTTCTGTGTGTTATCTGACTTGTTGAAAAGCCTCCTTCAGAGGGGTTTGGGCTCTCTCTTGACAATATCAAAAGCAGGAAGTGACTGGTGCAAGCCCAGACCTGTGGCAGCCAGAAGCAGAAACTTAACCTATTGTAGAATATAGTGATTTAAATGTCTGAGTTGAGTTTAGATATGTCCAAAATCAAGGTAGTTTGTTACTACTTAATAGTATTCTAGGTTATGGCAACAAACTAGAGTTGCATCCACACTTGGTGTGTGTTTGCTGTATTGTTGGGAAGGTTGGTGACTTGGCTTTGAGGTGGAAATAACTTGAAAATACAAATTTGTGATGGTTATCATCTGAGCTGCTTTGTTCTTTTTACTTGCATAGACTGGAGTAGTATTTGTGGTGGGACAGGGAGAAGAAGCTGCTGTAATTTCAGCTTGCTTCAGCAGAATTTGAAAAGTTTTACTTGTGACAGTTTGTGATAGATCAGAGTGTCAGGTTTTAAATAGTCTGTATCAACTTGTACAGATGCAACCTATATATCTATAATCTGTGTGTTTGACCAACTCTTTCAGTTTCATGTGCTGATTTTTAATATGAAAATGGTCTGCATGGGCATAGGAATGAAGTTACTGATTGTACCCTATTCCTGTACCCCCTGAGGTGTTTGTGTAAGAGAAGGGGTTTGAAATGATGACGTGTTCAAAGGTAGGAACTTTGGATAAATGTATGTAATAGTTAGAGACTGCCTTCTACTTAGTACACAAGACTTTCACTTAGGTTTGGATTAGAGGAATTAACTTTCTAATTTATCTACATGACCACACTCACTAGGATGTCTCCCTAGAAATGTAGTTGGGATTTTTGGCTTCTATAAGTACCTGGTACTCCTTGGAAGATACAGTGAAGCTCTGCTACGAAACTGTGTAGTGCAGACTGAGAGCTCTAATGCCTTCAAGTCTGGCCTGCTTGTTTTCTCTCCTTTGTCTCTACTGTAACTTCAGTGGTAAGTTAAACCTTACATGAAGATAAGGAAGTGTAATCACTACTAGGCTTAGGAGTTAAAAAAAAATACAGGTGTGTTTGGCTCAGAATGTCTGTCATACTTGAATATGTACAAAATGTTTATGCTGTCATTTTAATTAAAAAAGTATCCATGAGAAAGCACAGACTGCAGTACATCATCTGAAGTGTTTTTCTTAAAAATGGTATTCCTGAAACTTTCAGGCTGTTATCATGCAGCTGTTTAGTGTAATAAATATTGCCATGTTAGTAATATGCCTATGGCGTAGGCTGTCCTTGATATATGAAAAAAACAACACCAGACTGCTGGTTTGAAAATTCGATGTTAGATGCTTTAGACCCTCCACTTTTGAACTAGTAAAAATAGACATCTAATAGAACATAGTTCAGACTGTTTCTTAGTAGATACCTGCAAGTTTGGCGAACAGTGTTTTCATCTGCTTTCAGTTCTGTGGAAGAAGTCTGTGTTGCACAGATCAGTCTATTTTCAGATTGCAATACACAGGATCTGCGTCCTAAAATTGTTCTACCAGGAGAGCATTTAAATACAAATTAAACATACAAATAAAATTTGAAAAGCTTAGAAAAAAGGGCCAAAGTTAGTGAAATTAATTTAGCATCTTTGAGAGCTGGTGGGGGTTGGAGGTGCTAGGAAATAATTGATGGGAGAAAAGATACATTTCACTACTTGACATGGGGAATTAGAGGTAGTAAAGATACTGGTATTAGTAGAAAATTTCTTTGTGCATTAATCATGTGTGGGATGGAGATGTGCATGCTCCTAGCTGAGTATCTTTAATTAACAGAGCAGATATAGGACTAAGAGAGGCTGCAGCCTTTATGAAATACCTGCATTTTATATTTTCTGTGATAACATACTGTGCTGAGGGGCGGGAAGGAAGAAACTGCTCACTTCTGGGCCTACAGATATTTCCCACTCTTTCTTTACAAGCCTGTCTACTTCATGTCCTATAATCTTTCCTTGAAGTCACTCCATTCTCTGTATGTATTTTACTCATGTTGTAAAGAGAGTTATTCTGCCTTGCACTGTGACGAAGGTGCCCTCTCCTGTTAAATATCCTTTTGTTTGTCTTCCTTGCTAGTGCATTTTATTAAATGGCTTATAATAAATAGTAAAGTGTATGGTGTGGAGTAGTTCTGGAGTGTCTTACAGATATTTAAAAAAAAACCCAACCAAAACCCCAGAAAAATAAACCAGTAAGACAAGAAATCTTGCATAGGAGTTGAGTGAACTTTTCTTTCAATTCAGTGTCATATTAACAGTATGGGATTATTTTTGCAAAAATGTCTTTTAGGAGTGTGGCAAGATGGATACATGGCTTTGCTCCAGCGTGTTCTATCATTGATGTGCACACAGAGTACTTGGGAGAAACACTGTCTTTCCTTTCTTCTCTTTCTTGCCATATTCTCTTTCGATCCTACACAGGACCAGAACTGATGTGTTGTTTGGAGCAGTCGGTTGTAGGTTTACTCGTAAGGCACGGTTAAATATTAGTGTAGGATGAAAGGTCACCTGTATAGGAGACAATTCTTGAGTGTTCTGATTGGGTCACAGCACTTGAAAGAGCTCTAATACAAGTTCAGCATCTTAAACTTCTTTGTTCAGATTCTTGGGATACTCATTTGCCTTTCCCATACTCTGTAATTTCCATGTGCAGTGCCTTGTTCCCACAAACTTGTTTTATTTATTGAGCACTGGAGAGGTGTGTATGTGCAGAGTGGAGTAGACACTTGTCAGTAAAGTGTGCCATAAAGTTGTTTAATTCTTTTATAAAGCTCTACCTTTTAACAACTTTTCCCATGACTATAAAAGTTTGAACCTCCCTAAAATACAGTTGTGGAAGCTAATACTGTATATTGTTTTGTGTAGTTAACATGAAAGAATAGCTCTGAGCACTGTAAAGTCGTGATCCTATCAGTGGTAGGATCAGCTTAAAGACAGTTTAGTCCGTAGCGTTTAACAGGTGTTTCTTGGGGTGTGCCTTCCTTTTGTTCAGCTTTACACAGAACTTCTGTTTCTCTGTACAGATATTTGGTAGGTAGTTCAGTTCATGATTTCATACAAGGTAAATGTCTTTAATTGTGCCTGTGTCAGTGATTTGGTATGTGTACTGGAGCTTGCTATTAATTACATCACTGTAAGGTCTAATGTAAATGAGTACTTTTTTTTTTTGGTGGAGGAAAAGCTTCTGTGGCACGAAATTCCAAGATGCCACTGCTTTGAGCACTGCCCACCTTAGAAAACTTAAATGCGTTTTAATCCCTTTGTTTGTTGTTGCGCTATTCTTGTGATAGCTAAAGATTTATATGCAGATCCAGTGCTGAGGAAGCCGGAAACTTAACCTGTTTTAATTGGGTTTCTTCCTCAACAACTACAATTACGCCATTTCCCAGATGATATCATGTAGCGTAGGAATCTTGCTATGCATTAGGCCTATGACCTTTTTTGTGTACCATTTGGATAGAAGTTTTTGTTTGGGAGGATGACAAAAGCTGCTTAAGACAGTGCGGGAAAGGAGGCCTCAACATCAGCTTGAGTCACTGCTAAGCATCAGTGAGTAGAGAAACCGAAGGAAAACTCCAGAAAGCCTCCTGATTTGTCCAAAACTTGTCTAAATTATATTTGGAAGATGCAAAAGCCTGAGACCCATTCTAGGTAAGTAGAGAACAGAGGAGTACTCACCCTTCCACCTGCCCTTGGAAACATAAATTATTTTTTTGAAATTGTTTTTAAAGTGTTTTTCCTTAAGATAGGCTACTCTGAGTGAACAGGCTTCTCAACTTCTGATATTTCTATGTGTAGACTAGTTTAAAGCTGAAGCTGGATATTACCAAAATGAAGACCCAGTCTCCTCCCTCTTTACCTTGTTTTCAAGGTAGAGCTACATAATACTCTTAGACCTGTAATCTTGGGTTTATCTGTGGTGCACTTCTCTAATCTGCATATAGGAGGCAACTGTTTTTTGTTCCTTATTCCAACACTAAATTTCTGTGAGATCTAGTCTCTGAATTTCTTCAGTTTAGGGGCTAATTAAAGTTTTGCTGTTTTTTTTTCATTTGTTTGTTTTTGACTTCACCCTCGTAGTTGTCTAGAAGACTGCAGAGATCATCTTGTGTTAATTTAGACTGTGGGTGACCAAACTATGTTCTACTAGCCACTGAGCTCACTAGGTCTCTCTGTAATTCAAGACAGCATGGCAGAAGTTGATTAGGAACTTGGCAGGGCTCAGGCAACCTGCCATGCTGCAGCTTGGGGCTTGTATTGTCTAACAGGCTCTGCAGGTAGGACATGGCTTTGTACCATATCAGTATTTGTCTTGTGCTATTGCACTTGGTTTTGCTTAAGGGCTGTGTGTGCCAGATGCAGGTGAATGGCAAACTGCAAATAAGGCACCATCTGGTCTATGGCATTAGAACAGAGAAGAGGCTTGGTGTTTTAGCAGGAGGTTCTGCATTCAGACTCATAATGTTGAAGTAAATGGAGCTGTGCAGCTCAAAGGCAGCTGAGCATTAAGCATTGGGCAGGGCAGATTGGGAGTCAGTAATGATTTTGGGTACTTCTTGGTTTACTTACACGACAATAATGAAATTAAGCTTCTAAATTGAAATTTATACTAATCACTCAACTGATTTTTTTTTCTTTTTTTTCTCCTGGTAATAAATGTCCCCTGTTCCAACTTTGCTGCACCTGTTTACTTGGTCTTAGCTTGACCACCTACCTTGGAACTTTTCTTCTCCTCTGGCAGTGTCACTGATCTGTTCTTCATGAAGGATTCTGTGCTTTCATTTATGTCTCACAGAAGGTGAAAGCTGCCCATTCAAATTTATTCCTGTCTTCTGAAGAGAATCTTCTCCTTCATTCTAGCCAGGCAGTGTGGTTTTTTCTAATGTTAGTGAACGGTTAAGCCACCATACAGATACTGACCTCTGCCTTCTGCTAAACAAGGAGAATGGCTAAACTGACAGTGAAGGTCAGATAAGACTTTACTTTTGTTGCTTGTGATGGTTTCTATTGGGAGTCTGCAAGAAATGAAGAATTCACAACAATTCACTCTGGGTACAAATGGAGTTTTGGTCAGAATTTGGCAACTGGAAAATATGTTCCTTTTCATTGGAGAGATATGAGTGCTTTTGTTTAATTTTAAAAAGGAAAAGAACTATTATTTCCATTGCTGCTAACAAGCTGGAACCACACCTGTTTGAGCACCAGGTAGCAGAATTGCATACTGAAACTCTCATAGTGTAAATGTTGCTGTCTGGCAGCTTGTTAGTAAGTAACAGTAGTTTTAAAGCTCCTGTAGAGGTGAAGTCAAGCTCTTGGTGCAGAATCCGATTTGGCAGAGAAATTTTGCTGTGACACAAGTGTAGAGCAGAACAAACTTAGAACACATTTGTTCTCACTTTTCCTTTCTTTCCCTTTGCTGTGCTAAAATGAAAAAGGTCTGTCAACAAAGAGATGAACGCTGATTTGTTGTTTTGCAGAGAATATTTGCTATGTTTGTGTGTCCTGCGTGTGGTGTAACAACCTTTTGTGTTACTGACATGGCTTGAATACCTCTGGGCTGCTTCTTAAACTGAGCTGTCTCTGGCTGACTTGCAACTCTCCTGATCAGACTGTTTTTTTACTGAATATGGATTTATTCAGAAGTTTCTGGGTTCTTTATATTTTGATAATCTTCATGTTTGTTCATATAAAAAAATTTAACTGCTGCAGAGTTGACTGAATTATGCAACAGAACTTAATGTGTAGCTGACTGAAAAACTAACATGAAATAGAACACTGAATTCAGACTGAGAAACTACAGGTGTTGTAAATATGAAAATATTTTCTTGAAGTGTAGAGTCCTGGCCCTCTGCCACTGAGAGAGCATTCTCTTCCTTCATTAATGCATTCAAGTCAAACCATACACTGGAGGAAAGCTTATATTGAACTAGTTTGGACACATTACAAATGGTGACATGGAAGGGTAACAAACTTGGCTTATTTGGAGAACAACAACTTAATTATTTTAATTTTTTTACAAGGGCAAATTCTTTGAAAGAAGTTGTGAATAAATGTTATAAGAGATTATTTTTATAATTAACTCCATTACTGATGTACTCAAAACCAAGAGGAATAGTTGCTGTTGACAACACTTTTAATACACAATGCAAAACTATAGAGAAGTAAGAGAAAAAAAGAAATGCTTTCTGTTTTTCCTAACTTCTCATTTGGATGAGGATCAAAGATCTGAATGACACTTGATGTGTTTCGTGAACCAAAGTGCAATCTAAAGAGGGGCACAAATTGTAGTATTTCTGTTCTTGAACATAAGAGAAACAAAACAATGAGGTGGCAGAACTGAAGGCTTTCACTTAGTGTTAGGTAGCCCCCTTAGCCAGCTTGCAAGAACTCAATTAAGATTTAGTCCTGGTCTAATTTCCCAGTGCATGAATATGGTGATTTCTTTTCCTTCAGTGATGAAATGAAGATATGGATTTCTCTGTACCATGTGCTGGGAACACCAGTTTTACAATCAGACCTGAGACATCTGAGCCTGCCTGTGTATCCTGTGCAACCACATCCAGAATAGAACATGAGCAGGTTTTTTTGGTTCCTTTAAGATATCCAGATGAATGGGAATGTTCTGCTGTCTGACTTTTGCAGATGCTTCTTCCCCCCCCCCCCCCCTCCCTCCCCCAGCTAACCTGTGGCCCTCCAGACAATCCATAGGCTTCTCTTGGTTCTTGAGCTGACAAGCTGTGCTGTTGACTGCCAGTGGCACCTGTACTTCTCCATGATTTTGAGTAGTGTCCTATATGCTATTTCAGTTTGACTTTTGCACAGTCCAGAAGGACTTACTGAGGTTCTGGCTGTGGCATTTAGGCCAATCCACCGTTGTATTGCTAAAGGAATGATGAGTGTCAGTTCTTGGTAATCTTCGTGGAACAAGGTTTTAAGCTTCTTCTGGCTCACTGAAGACATTTCTAATTTGCTTTTCCATACCAGGTCCTGTAAAAGGTCTCTGTAATCTCAGACTTCAAATTCAACTGACCTGCTTGAAACAGAGGAGACTGTTCATCTTCTAAAATTCATAGTCATTGTCACAAAACTGTTTTTATCAACACTGGAGCACGTGATAGCATGTATTTAGATCTTTCCTTAAACAATACTTGACTCTGACATCCTCAGACTGTGTTCTCAAACCATGGTCTCTTTTACGCAGGTATCTTCCAGTCCTTTCCTCAGGCAGAAGTCAGTAGGTAGGGATGCTGCTTTTCTGGCTTGGGATTACGGCACGTGTGACCTGTTGGATCACACAGTCCCAACAACTTGGCCGTTCCTCGATCAAGTAGTCTTTTCATCATTTCAGAAGCTTTTTCAGTGTTCTTATCTCCTGTGGGAACTTGTAAATCTTCAGTTTCAGGTGGTGAATATTTGAACTTTCAGTTAGCAGAATAGTTCCCCCTAGTTCCAACTGTGAGATCACAAAGGAAGATATTTTTGGCTCTTCCCTTTTCTTTTTCATGTCAAGCTTTCTCTTCCCAATCTTTGTCATTACAGACATATAAACATAGATGCGGTTTAGAGAGTCTAAACCTCATGGTTTCATCCTTTCAGGTTTGAAGCCACCTGTTTTGCTGATTCTGTGAAGTGACCTTTGGCATTGCCACTCTCTTGGCTGGAAGGCTGGGCAAGATCTAAGCTCTTGACAGGGTGGGGGCAAGCTGACTTCCTAATGCAGCAGGGCCCAGAGGCTGCCATGATCTTGTGATGACTCCTTGTTGTAAAGTCAGTGGAACAGAGGGTAGCTCCATTCATTTACTGATTTATTATAGTATTTTTTTTTCCTTTTGAGTCTGTAGCTTGAATGTATTTATGGCCTCCTGGTATTTGAGAAGTTTTCTGCAGTATCTGTGGGGTATTTTTGAAATGGTTAAGAAGTGCTTCCACACAAGTGATCGTAGAGTAGCTGAATTAAAAAGAACTCTTCCATTGTAAATGAATCTAGGAAGAATACTGTGCTGAAGCTTTTATCTTTCTTGTTGGCACTTTGGAAGAATCTCTGTATCAACAGCATATGTGTTGTCATACTTCACTCAGTGTAAAAAAGGACATGTGAGCCAGTCCTAAATTTACAGTATCTCCTGAGACTGGACGCCTTTGAAATTTGTGGCTTATGTGCCCATTTTCCTGACTTCCTTATCCTAGTCCAGGTTACTGGATTGCACTCTTGAGGAACTCAAGGGGCAGGAGTGTTTTCAGAGCTGGGTGTATGTTCTGTCATGGCTAGTAGTTGGCACTTCTCAGAATGAGAGATCTCCAGCATGATCTGAGGTTGTACTTTCAGCAGGTGGTTGGAGAATATGATCTCAAGAGATCCTTTCCAGCTAAGGTATTTTTATGACTTCAACTCTTGTACTTCAGTTGAACCCTATGTCAAAAAGGCAACTGCTCTGAAGAGAGTTTGTCTCTCTATGCTATGAAGCTCCACTTGTCTTCCTGTCAATATCTTATTAATGTCTTCAGAGAGAGGTGACAAAAGTGATGCAGTTCTTTAAATCTGTAGAAATTCTATGCCTGAGGTGTAGAAATAGATCTGTTCACAATCAGAAGAAACCTCCTTGGTACCTACTTATCCATCTTCTTAGCAGTGAGGTAATGTATTAGGAGGCTGTACGGGCTTGTTTGTCCTGCAGATTCTTCTGTATGTACTGAATTTGCTCTAGTGTTTGTGCGTGCACTTGTGTGTGTAGCTTTCTAGTTTTTCTTTAGCGCTGGTGAAGAAGAATACAAAAAGAATACAATCCAGCCTAATATGGTTCAGTATCATTTTGTGTGGTTTCTGTATCAAAAGAAGCTTATCACGTGAGTTTTGCATCGTAAGGTGCAGTGCAGCAAGTAAGCCATAGTGTGGTCTGACATCTTTGAATCATGTAGACAGCTTATGGCCATTGATGGGGGAGGGGGGTGGAAATGGAAGCAGATAAAAAAATAAATGGTAGCTTGGTCTTGCTGCATTGGAAGAAGAAAAGTTTGTCATTCCTTAAGGCTCAGTGCTTTCCTGCAGCTGAGTAACCCAGGATTTGCATGAATGCAGATGCACCTTGCAGCTCATTGGAGAAGACAGTTTTCCCTTGTTTCTGTATAGAAAATTGCTGTCTGGAAGAAGGGAGGCATGATGAGAATTTAGGAAATGTTGCAGAAAATTTTTCTAGGAAGTTTTTGGTATGTTATTTTATTTACTCCCTAAATTCTTCCATGAACTACTTCTACAATTAGAAGGGATGAGAGTCTGATAAATTGAAAATGCAAGCTTCTGCCTGCATGGAGCTTTGACATGAAATTTGTTTCAAGGTGAGCACCTCATTGGAAAAAGAATTAAGCAGAGTGGATGACTACTGAATTTGGAGAGTATAGCAAGGAAGAAAATTCTGTCAAAATCAGCTGCACAACACTTAAAGTAACTATCTGGACTAAGAACTCAAGTCAGCTGATGAAGTAGTAGAAGTAATTGAGTACTTGCAAGTGCTTGCTTGTAAGGCAAAAAAATAGGTGTGTATGTCGGCAGGTAAATAAGGAGAATCTTGTGAGCAGTGAGCAAAAATGAGGTGTAGCCGTGAGATCAGTTGAAAACTAAGTAATGTAGATCTAAAACAGTTCAGCAGTTACTAAACCATAGACAGTAAGTCCTTCAGTTTAGTTGCAATTAAAGTCTTAACTCTTGAATGTGTTGTATGTTTGTATATTTAGAATGTTGTTTCTGTCTTGAGTGACTAGATTTACCACAAAAACAGCTGATCAAGGAAATTAATGTTGTCTACACTAAAGTAAATGAATACAAATCCGAAGTCTCAGACGTAATATTTTCTGATATGTACGCCAGACTCTGAGTTCTGGCTGGCAAGATGTGCAACTTGCTGGAAGAAAATGTTCTGAACTTACAAGGCATATAAACATCCTCCTGCCTTGTCCTTCTCCCCCCTTCCTTTGCCTAATACTGACCTCAGGGCAGTAAGTCTTTGCAGTTTTGAGGCATTGGATTGTGTAGCAGCATTAAATAAGGCACAGGGTTTTTTGGGCAAAGGTATGAAAGAGGAAGTGTGCTGACCAGTGTAGTGAGCTCAACCCCAAAGAGATAACAGGTATTATAAGAGAGCATTATGGGCAGAGGTGCTAGGCATATCCTGAAATATTCTGGAAACTAGAGTGCAAGAGCTTGAAAGAATTCTTTCATTACCCAGATTCTTGCAAAGAACTTAAAAACCCAAACAAACAAAACCCCCAAGCAAACAGGTTTTAGAGCTCACACAGGTAGATTAGGAGGCTCTTATCAAAGAGCTCCGTTCATTTTTGCAGGTATTGTTACTGGCTTGCCTTGTTACTCTGTTAGTGGCCCCACAGTTCTTCAGTTTACTCTCTTTTCCTCTCTAGCCTGTGTCACAGTAGCTACATTACAATTCCCAGTATCCTTCAGGGAGTGATTAGGGTGTTAAGTAAAAGCTCATACAGGCTTCTTGTGTAGTTGTCCGTTTCCTCTGCTTCAAAAACATGGAAGAGTGTTAGTCATTTCCTGTTGGCTTTTCCACTAGGATAAAGGTAAAGGCTTCATGGCAAGTTAACAGGTAGTTTTTGTCTTGTGTTCCTGTAGAACCTCTCCAGGCAGTATGTTGGCTGTACATTAGCTATAGTGCTTGCAAGAGGTATGTTAGCCTGCAGAAATTAATTCTAGTTGCTTTCCTCTGCAGTGGCAAAGATGATTGTAAAGTAATCAGATAATGTTTGCTACAACCCAGGAACATCATGCAGGATAAAAAGCTTTGGATACCAGTGCTGTTCCATGGCTTCAGAAGATCTGTTTTGGGTTTATTTGAAATGGTGGCTTTTGGAATTCATTCTCATTCTAAAGAGTCAGCTTATGATGAGAGCATCTGTGGGCCAGTGCTTTGGCATCGTTACAGCTAGGAATATGGAGTTCTGAGACATTAACTAAAGTGGTTTGTTTGTAGATAACTTTATGCTAGAAGAGGGCCTGAACTGAAAAATTCTGAAATCGCAAAGTTTGTCAAAAGAAGCATGGAGGTCTGATGTACAATTGTAGCTTTTTTTAATTGATTTTGGGTGTGGAGAAGAACGTTCACTGTAGTTCAGGAAATGATCTTAAAATCTGAGAGGACTGCACTGGCACATTTGGCTGATCTCTACTGGGTTGCACATTTCCTTTGAATTGAAGTGTCTAAAGATGGGAAAGAATAAGCTAAGTGCCTAGAGTGAGACTCACATGTGGAGGGACAAGTCTGAATGAGAGAGTTCAGATTTAGGAACCTCAGGGCTCTTGTGGTTCTAGCATGTGGAAGACACAGTTGTGAAAAGATCTCTGTTAATGGACTGACTGGGCACATGGTATTGTGTGGCTTCAGATACTTGCAGTGAGACTTAAGTTAATGTTTTGATGTTAAAGGTCACAGTTGAATCATGAAGCAGCATTATATTAAAAAGCAAACTGGGAGTCATATGGTAACAAGTATACACTAAGAAATGCAGTGAAGTTGAGAGGTTTCAATACAGAAGATAATTCTGGACATTATCTTGACTTGACAGATGCCTTACAGGATAAAACAGCTGTCATTTCATTCTTCTACACAGCTGAAAATATCGTGTGCATGACAACACATTGTGCTGCATAACTTCTAAGCACAGTCTTCTTAAAGTGTCTGGCTGACCCAGCGCGGTGGTTTAACCCCAGCCAGCAGCCAAGCCCCAGGCAGCCACTCACTCACTCCTCCACCAGCAGCACTGGGGAGAGAATGGGAAGGGCAAAAGTCAGAAAAGTTGTGAGTTGAGATGAAGACCATTTAATAGGGAAAGAAAAAGCTACTCATGCAAGCAAAGCAAGACAAGGAATTCCTTTACTGCTTCCCAGGGGCAGGAAGGTGTTCAGCCGTCTCCAGGAGAGCAGGGCCCCATCATGTGTAACAGTAACTTGGGGAGGCAAACACCATCACTCCAAATGTCCTCCCTCCCCTTCCTCCTTGTTCCTTCCACTTTATATACTGAACATGATGCCATGTGGTCTGGAATATCCCTTTGGTCAGTTGGGATCACCTGTCCTGGCTGTGTCTCCTCCCAGCTTCCCACATACCTCCAGCCTCCTTGCCAGCATGGCAGTGTGAAAAGCAGAAAAGGCCTTGGCTCTGTGTAAACCCTGCTCAGCAAGAACAGAAACATTTCTGTTATCAACCCTGTGTTACACACAAATCCAAAACATAGTCCCATACTAGCCACTAGGAATAAATTAAACTCTATGCCAGGCAAAACCAGAACACCTGGACAGATCAGTGTTAAACTGAAGTTTCCCTAGTCAGGGCCAGGATTGCTTGTGGAGTGTCTTTCTTTAGCTGACTCTTGTGGTGGGGTGTGGAAAGCCCATGTTCTGACCTGAGATGGGAAAGCATGTGGCTCAGCTGGCAGAGCTCTGAGTGAGCACTACTCCTTTTACAATGAAACCTGCTGGAATGCACACTCTTGCTGTCAGTATGAGGTGAGACAGTAGTTCTGTGGCAACCGTTTTGTAGTAGGACAGGACTAGAAGGTTGACATTAGTGCAGAGTTTCAACCTCAGTTGACCTTTTGCAGAAGGGGACACTACTCCTTTTAGAAAACAGACAAAATGCATCTCATTTCTGATAGTAAAGAAGAACATTTTTTGTTTGTTTGTTTGAATACAAGGAAACAAAAAGAGAATGCACAATAATATTTGACAGTGCCTGTGATCAACTTCGGCTAGACCCCCTAGGTAGGGCTGGAACCTTGGTCAGCTTTCAGCCTGGTTAATGCTGGGCTTTGTTTCTTGCCTCAGTATTTGAAGAGAATGCTGCCGCTTACACTCTCCTCAGCTTGACTAATCTGACTACACCAGCAAGCTGGCAAGGTTTCCAGCTATTCCAGGCTTTTTCTGTTTCATTGTGAATCTTTTTGTGCTCTAAAGTATAAGAAGTTTTAGACTAATGGTGCCATATATTACTGCAAAGCTTTAAACCTTCCTGTTAGTGGGAATATTGGTTATGATTAAGGAGCTAGAAATAATTCTGAAGTTGGGAAGCTCACCTTCGGAGGAGTAGGGTTTACAGCTTTCTCGGCTCTTAGTCATCAAGACTTCTAGCAATGAGGTTCATCAAACAACTGTGTTTTGTGGGACTGTGTATTTTGTGCTTTACTTACATTCTTTCAAGTTCCTAAGCACAAGGTAAAAAAACCCAAACAAACAAACCAAACAACAAAACAACAGCAAATGTAGGATTGACTTGCTTGTTAATCCTGCTTTCTGCTTTTGCTGTTTGCTGCTGTGTGGGACCTCAGAGTGGAAAGAGCATGAAAAACTTTAAAAAGATGATTTTGATTCTTGTGATGTGGGGATTAGGATGGGGAGCAATTCTTCTGCCCAACTTGTATTCTTGTTTGATTCTTAGAGCTTATTTAAAGTATTTCTGGCATGCTAAGTGTGAACTTTTACATTGTGTTATTATGGTGTAACAGGACTGAATCTGAGCTAGCAGAATCCTGATCAATAATTTCTTGCATTGTGCAGGTGTCTTGATGACATACACGTTCCTTTGAGCGTGATGCATGAGATAATGGTTTGCATAATACCAGTTTATGTGCCTGGGTTCTTATGGCCTACAGTAGTAAAACTGCATCCCTTAGGATTCCTTCTAACCCTCACCCCCTCTTTGTTCAATTCTGTAGGCCCTTTCAGAGGAATAGACAATTATAGTCCAACATTCACTGGCTTTACTGACAGCGCCAGGTCTGGAGAGTTATTTCACTGGAGACATTTGTATTTCAATCTGCAGCTGAAATGTTTTAAACTTTCTCCTTTCAGACTCCTTGCTTACTGTGCTACAGATATAATAGATACCAAATCGCCATATAGACTATTGTGTTCTTAAACAAGAACATACTTTTTATGGCTGTTTCTTCACCTGCAAATAACCTTTTCTTACCAAATTCCACAAAATTAGAAACAGTAGAACTGGATTTGCTGGTTGTGGTCCTGTTGCTATGCTCTCTACATAATACTGATTTAGCACAGCATACAGAAGTCACCTCTCTTCATTGGGGAATTAAGTGAGGCTTGTTCTTGAAATACCTCTGTTTCTGAGGACTGCAGCTGGCTGTTATGTAGTCTTTCATAAGTAATGACTAAAGTATCTGTAGATCTGTAGCAGTTACAAAGCAATTCCAAAAGCAGTAATACAAGGCCATCATATTATTTTTTAAAAATAGTTGTGTGCACTCATTAGTCCTTCTGTCTCAAACACCTTTTCCCACTCATTAAGCTCTTGTGAGCAAGAGCTTCTTGCTTATGTAGCTAGATCTCTTTTCTTGAATTGTTAAATATCTTGCTTTATGCAAGCAAAAGTTGCATAAATCTGACTAGAGAAAGAAACTGCTTTAAAAGCATAGTAGTTCAGTTACTTCTGTAATCCTGTGAATGACATTGCTTGTTTTTGAAACTGTATTGTCATCTCCCACAATGAGACTTAAAATACTTGAATACTGTTGCTCTCTATCAAGCACTGAGTTGTTTTTTTAATATTGATAAACACAGGTTTAGGTTCTCCTAAATTATTTGTCTTGTCTCAACGTAATTCCAGAAGCCTGCCAGAAAAGAAACATGTCATCGTAGAGTCATTGAGGAGTTTGTAGTTTGAGTTGGAAGGGACCTTTAAAAATCATCTAGTCCAATAGGTCAACTGTATGGTATATATACCTAGAAATGGTTGCTCTGTGTTAAGGTTCTGAATGTTCTTGAAGAGACTCTTGGTCTGCATGTCTTTTAACTAAAAATTGTTTAAAGATTTTTGTCTTAAGTTTCTGCTTAAACAATAGCATTTTAGATTTGCCTCTGGAGGCAAGGCAGTGAGTCTTCATGCTACATGTCTTATGACTCTTTCTCTCATGTCTTTCAGTGAATGATAGTGTCTAGAAAGGGTATGTCCCTTCAGGAGAGAGGTGCCAATGTCCAACCGGCCTAATAACAATCCAGGGGGGTCACTGCGACGTTCACAGAGGAACACTGCCGGGGCCCAGCCACAAGACGACGCAGTAGGAGGAAGGTATGACGCTCATCTATGTGTGTTTTCATGTATAAAAGTAAAAATGCTGTGATTTAATTAGAGAATGAAGTTTTCCACCCTGCAATCCAAGCACTGAAATTTGTATTAAATTTTCTTGCCCCTGAAATGTTCTCTGTACTGTTGCTGTGGGGGGTAAAACCACAGTAACTCACTACCATACGTGTTCAGCCAGAATAGCAGTGGTAGATCTATGGGGGGAAAAAGTGTAACTGAACTGTATTCCATAAATCACAGGTAGTAACAAATTCCTTCCCCGTCCTCCTTCTCTGATAACAAAAGTATGTGGGGGGGGTGACAGGGAGAATCTGTTACTGGGAATCTGGGAGAATCTGTGTTCCTATTAAAGAAGACTGAGTAACTGGTACTGCTCTATTCCTTTTGCACTGCATATTAATCCTCTGCAGCTTTTGAATAATTCAAGAAAAAAAGGTTTGCCATCCTTTAATATGCCTGATCTAGAGAGCAAGTGGACCAGGTTGTATTTGTTCTGCAAGTGGTTGCCTCTACAATGCAGAATAAAGATCCTTAAAACTTTCCTATGGATGCTTGGATAATTATTACCATGAATGAGTGAAGTCTGTATGGATAAGTGTTTTATTTTGTTAAAGTACTAGTCTAATGAAGAAGGTTATAGTATAATGGTAGGCAACATCTGTCTATATTCTGCTCCCTCAGACATGTTACTAGTGCAGTTGTTTGAATATGTGTGCCTTGAGCTTGATTTTCTGGGGATAAGAGTATTAAAATATTGCAGGTCAGTAGGACTGTCATGGTTTAACCCCAGCCAGCAGCCAGGCCCCAGGCAGCTGCTCACTCACTCCATCAGCAGGATCAGGGAAAAAATGGTCAGGGTAAAAGCCTGAAAACTCGTGAGTTGAGATACACATTTTAGTAGGGGGAAAGCAAAGGCTGCACACACAGTCAAAGAAAAACAAATAGTTAATTCAGTGCTTCCCAAGGGCAGGTTCAGCCATCCCCAGGAGAGCGGGGCCCCATCACACGCAATGGTGACTTGGGAATACAAACACCATCACTCCAAATGTCTCCATTCCCCCTTTTTTCCCCCTCTTGAACATGATGCCATATGGTATGGAGTATACCTTTGGTCAGTTTGGGTCACCTGTCCTGGCTGTGTCTCCTCCCAACCTTCCAACTTCCCTGCCAGTGTGGCAGTATGAAAAGCAGAAAAGGCCTTGGCTCTGTATAAGCACTGCTCAGCAATAACAAAAACATCACGGTATTATCAACTCTGTGTTCCTCACAAATCCAAAACACTGCCCCATACTAGCCACTGTGAAGGAAATTAACTACCCCAGCTGAAACCATCACAGGCACAAAAGAATGTTTTTGTTTTAAAGCATGGGGCTATAAAATTTAAGGAAGAGGAGGTGTATGTCTTACTGGTATAAAGTCTGAGAACAAGTTGAACAACTGTTGAACGGGTGAAGGCGGCCAACTGTTCTTCTAAGGAACTTCTGGGAGAATAATTCAATCTGAAAAATGCAGCTTCACGTTCGCTAAACTAGTCCACTGTGCAAATGGACAAACAGATTGATAAACACAAGGATTCTCTCCTGGACTTATGTAGCATAAGGAGGGGGAAGCTGCTGCCTTATGCTGCTGATTATTTTGTAAGCTAGAATTGTTCTTGAAGAATATTTCTTTTAACTGAGGCATACCGAACCTTTCATTCCCTTCTGTCCATTCTGTGTTGTCTCTGAATCTCAATGGATGTTTAAGTTAGATATTGCCCTACCAGCTCTTTCCTTATACACTGAGTTTGACCTGGGGTGAATCAGCCTCTCCCTAGAATAAAGAAGTAGAGGCAAGGGGTGGAGGATTCCTCTTCAGATATCTACCACTAATTCAGGTTTTATAGCAGAGTGACAGGGAGAAGCTCTACAGTGAGTCAGCCAAACTGAGGAATTTTAGGGGTAGCACTGTTCTCTTTCAAAAAAGTTACTTGTGCATTGTGATCTGTTACTTGTGCTGTCACACAGTGAATCAAGATGCAGTTGTCTGAAATGGCTGAACTTCCACCC
>JAWWES010000011.1:15175153-15236126 GCA_035583135.1 Lophotriccus pileatus
GTGCATTGTGATCTGTTACTTGTGCTGTCACACAGTGAATCAAGATGCAGTTGTCTGAAATGGCTGAACTTCCACCCCTCAACAAATTTGTTTGAGTCAGACTTCCACGAGCAAAAGTGTAATTGCACTCTTAAACTGTGTTAGGCCTTTATCAGAACCAAAGCTCCTTGCTGAAGTAAAGCGGATGGGAGAAGCTTTGAATCTGAGTCTCTTTAGAACAGGACCTCCCCTGCCTTTCCATCTCTGAACAAGCATTTTGGGCTGGCACAACATATAAAAAGGCCTGGATAAAGCATGCTGGTTAATATAAAATTTATAATAAATTAATCATCTTTTAGTGTCGTCAGTATCTCCTCTTTAGTAAGCTGCTGGGCAGCAATGGCCATGGTACAAGGACCAACGTAAGACAGATCTGTCAGGTCCTTGGAAATTTTGTACATGACATGGCAAGAGACAGGCTCTCAGATAACAGTCACGTTATTTCTGCTTGCCTGTCTTTAGACACAAACCTCAGGGCTCATCCTTCACTGCATCTACGTGCAGTGGGATAGTGTGTTTCAGTTCTGCCGCTGAACAAACAGTATGTAGGAGGGTCTAGAGCTTATAGCTTGATGTGTCATTATACCTTGCTGTGCTCTAGTGACACACACTGCTTTGGCTGCTGTATTAAAAGAAATCTAAACAAAAAACAACATACCTTTTCTTACATTTTTTGGGGCTTCCTGAGACACTTATTTCCAGCCTTTTTTGCCTTTGTCATCTGTAAAGTGGAACTCTTCAGTTTCAGCTGTAAAATCACTTAAAATAGAATAAACAAACTGTGGAAGGACCAGTTTCAATAATATGTTCATATTGTGTAAATAGCTGTGAACTAGGGATGCATCTATGTTAGTATTTTAGTTGGAGCTGGGAATGTTCTCTTAAAACAGATCAGTCATCCTCACCTGCTGTGCTTTGGCCAACATCATGGAATGGTCTTGGAGCACTTGAACTGGAATCTTTTTGGATGAAACTGAACTGAAAGTTATGCTCTATAAGAGCAGTTCATGTATTCTGATCACTTGGGGTTTTAAACTGGTCTGCTTTGAAGTTGAAATCATTGAAATGCAAAGATAGTGGACATTGATCCTTAATGGCAACTATCTTGCTTTACAGATTTTCTTCTGTTCAGCTGTACTACTTGTAGTTGTATAAACAGTATGAGATTTTATTCAGCCACTTTATTAGATCCACGTGCTTCTTAAAAAAAAAAACCACCAACAAACAACAGACCAATACACAAAGATGAAAAATGCCTAAACCTCACACAAAACAGAAAAACTACTATTGCAGAGTGAATTAGACAGTAATGTGAATCTGTAGGGGTTTGTTGCTTCATGCCTAAAATTAGCCACAAAGTTTGTAAGCAAACTTAAGGGCCACACCTTCTGAAGTGGTGGAGGTTACTTCACTTTGGTCATAGATATGCAATCATAGCCCTTCGAGCAAGGACAAGTTTTGATACTGTCTGAACTTGTGTACTTGATTGCACTTCTGCTTTGTATAAATAGCTTTCTAAATGCTGGAAATGCAACAGCTTTTTTCTTAAGGCTTTTGTGTGGCTGAGCTGCATGCATTTTCAAAATACAAATTAAGTGACAAAAACGTGGAGAGTTTGTGCAGTTTGGCACTCATAAATTCAGACTTATATGTGAAGTCCAATAATCTAAGGTAAGTGAGTGCTAGTATGGCCAGATGGCCTTGGAATAGCCTTAGAGTTGCCTCAATCTCTTATATGCTCTGACTGGAGTGAATGGGATAGACTTCATTTGAGAGAGGTGTTAAAAAGGAGAGAGGCAGAACTATAGTGCTGCCTAGCTGAAGTGCAAATGTGTGTCCTTCTGTAGACTTTGACACTTTTACAGATTTAAGGTCTCTTTTTAAAACTTTGCTAGTTGAATTTGCTGAGCAGCTATTGTTCACTTGCATAAAGACTTTGGAAATTCCAAACTTGTCTATGGTTTATTCTAAAAGCAGAATCTTCCTTCTGCGACATCCAGTACTGACAGATTGGCTTCACCTGGAAGCAACAATGCAAACACATTTTCCTCTGGACTGGGCTTGTTTCATGTCACTGTAACATCAATACCTGTAGTCAAAATGAGTGAGGAAAGCTTGTAATGGTTTTAGTCTGGAGATTTACAGGCAGTTTCACACTCAGCTCAGGAACTTGATAGGAGCTTTGAGTGTTTGATTTTTAGAGATGCATTTGATTAAAAATATAAACAGTGATACTTGGCTCACAGACAGCATGGAAAGATAAAGGTTGTTTATTTCCAATTAGTGCTGCAACAATGACATGTGCTTTTCTCTAAAGAAGAAAGGGTTGTGTGTTTGACAAGAGAGATATAAACTGGTGAATTAGTGTTGTTCCTCTCATGTATGCGCATAACCAAACTGGCCTTGGTGAAGTTGAACTAATGTGGTTCTTCACTCTGTTGTCAGTATTGATGCTGAAATAACTTTTGTGCTTTGGATTGCTTTCAGCTGGTGTAGGAATTATAGTTCTTACTGGCTTTACTGCCAGTTTGAAAAGTATTTAGTGTTATCCTCCTAATTTAGTTTTACTGTTACGATGGCACCTTCGATTTAGATTTACACTTAGGATGTGCACCGTGTACCCTCGTCTGAAGTGTCTTTTCCAGCACTTTCCACTGAAGGATGTCTCTGCATGTTTGTAAGGAAACAATAACGATACTGAAGAGGAGTGGGAAGCAGATGCCCTAATGTGAGCTTTCTTCCTAGGGGTAGGAGAAGGGGGTGGAAGGTACCTACTGGCACTTTCTTAAATGTGTATCTACATTGTTACCGTGTGTGCTGAAGAATTGTGCCCTTGTGGCTTAGCTCCCAGTGATGCTGTACTATTCACTTGGAATGGGAGCAGTTTGGAAGTGGTATTGTGAGGCACACAATAAGATCTTTTCTGCAGTTGACTGTTCCTTTCAGTTGTGATCAATGTTGCGCTATATTGGTAGGGAGTAATGGAATTAGTCCCATATACTAGAACTCTTTACTAATGCTGCAAAAATTATTAATATTTTATTATTGGCATTAAATGCCAGTGGTGCTTCTCTTTTAACCTGCATATGTTAGCCTTATGAAATCTTTAGGAACAGAACTATTTAAGTTGGATATCAATTTGACATAAATGACTGCTATGCTGTTGAGTTGTGTATGAAAGTAGTTTACTTCATAAACAAATTTTAATGATTTTTGGAATGTAATATATACATGTTTGCCTGCATATGGGATTGAAGGCTAAATGATAAATGAGATCCCTGTTGGCTGTATTTAGGATGTTGTTATAAGCAGAGAAAATACTTTTGTCAGTTATACTGCTTTTGTTCTGAACAGGATTGGTTTTGGACCAGGCTTGGTAATATGTTAAACTGTTAAAAACTTACCTGAGACCTGTGAAAAACTAAATTTAATGTTTGTGTTGGTGGGGAAGAGAGGTGGAGTATTTCTGAGGAGAGCAAATACGTGTTTTTCCAAAGCTTTTTCATCTGTGCTCCTGATTTTTTTTAAAATCTCATTTTTAACAGAAGTAAAAGGGTGGTTAGTTTTTGCAGACTTAATATTTGGAAGCATTTAATAGCTCACTCTCAGCTGCTGAGGAAAATGACTTAGATGAAACACTTTGTTTATTAACTAACTTCAAAAGGTACTTTTTTTTAATATGCACAGAGTAACTCTTTGAGAACAGGTTCTAGTTGGTTCTTTATTATGGTTTTGCTCAGGGCTGATGTTTTCCACCATATTGTTTATATAACACAGTGAGCTAAATGGTGGTTTGCTTGTCAACTTTTGTGTGCGTGTATCTCTGAAGTTGAATGTCTGTCTGTGAATTACAATGTGTATCAGCAGACAACTCTGCCCGGTTGAGTGAAGCCTTGGAGTGGCTTGTGAAACTGTCTTTAAGTTGAGGGGAGGTGGAAGGAAAACTAAAAACTCTACAAAACAACACTTGAAGGTGCAGCAAGAGCTCAGTCTTTCTGGAGCTGCCCCTGAGAGTGGAAAAGGACAAACACAAGCTCATAAATAATTATCGTATTTTTTTTGTCATTAATGAGGAACTTAGCCTCTCAAAATACTTGTTGCTGGAATGTTGGTTTAAATGAAAATTCTTAATGAATGATACATTTAATGGAAAAGACTGAAGAGCTTGTAATGGTAAGTTACAAGTGGAAAGCCTTGGATTATTACAACAGTACAGGTACTTTTCAACCTTAAAAAGAATCAGCCTTCCAGCTGCCCATGGATCTTTCTTGGCCCTTGATTGTTCTTCAACCATTGCTCTTTGTGTTGAGCTTTACAGACTGTTTGTTATGCTTTTGTGTTAAGTTGACTTTTTTAAGGAGACCTTAAACAAGCTGTCATAACTTCAGTATAAATTGGGACAATGATGTTGGTTGGTGTATGGTTAAAGTGAATTTACCTTAATCCTGCAGTCTCTCCAAGTTGTGAGACTTCTTGCTATTGTATAAAACTTATAGAAGGGAAATGAATGTCGTGTTCCTTTTAACTGACATGCTACTGCATGTCTTGTGTACCTTTTCTTTGGAACACATGCAAGGTGAGTGATTAAACTCAGAGGGAGAAGTGAGAGCAGAGTAGGTCTTTAAAAACAAAATTTAAAAAATTCTCATCAGTTATGAACTCCCCCATTTGTTGCATTTCTGGAGTAACCTTCCTGCTCAGTGTTTTTACTGATAGTTTCGTGGATAAAGAAAAAGCAAATGCAAGTACTCTGCATGAGACAGCATTCGTTATTCCTAGGATATGATTGTAGCTTTATTAGTCCACATAAATTGGATGTTGTTTTGAAATTGTATTTGTAAAACTTGAAAGAATCTGAAGGGTTTAAAGGTGAAAGGGGAGGAGCCGGAAGCAAGTGGAAACGCTTCAGTTCATGTTTTGCATTTATTGCTTTAGCAATATTTTAGTTGAAAAGATCTTCAGTTATTGTGTTCTGTGAATATCTAAAGCAAAACAAAAATATTTAAGGGAAAATAACCTTTTAAAATACACTTCAGAATAAGTGAACTCTGATCAGTTTAGCTTACATAAAAAGAGATTCCTGCCAAGTGTAAATTATGTAATAACGTCTGTTACTCCCATAATAAAAACACTTCAAGGGGAAAATTAAATTTCATGCCTTAATCTTTTGTTGGGAAAAGGAAAATCCAAACACTAAGGATTGGGTGAAACATTCCCAAGTTTACCTTGATGGAGTTTGCTATTGTGACCTAGAGATCTAAGTACTTTGTGTCACTTGCTTTTCATAGTAAAAATTACTTCTTATGGTATGATAAATCAAAGCAAATTACTTGAATATGGAGAAGATGCTGTTAATTTAATCTTTTCAGACTGTCATGCTCTTAGAAAGGTGAGCATGTGATTATCATCTGGGTGGTTGAACTTGGTACCTGTTTTCTGTGGAGGTCTAAGTTGGTGTTGAAATGCTGAAGTGGATAATGAGGCTTTCTGGTCAGTAGTAAAATTAGCTTTGCTTTTGTTAGTGGATTTCTGGCATTTGGTTGGAAAAAGCTGTTTGAAAGCTTGTGGAACTCTTGCTATTTCCACTTAGTCTTTTGGCCTAAATTTTGTGATGTTTGGGGTCATGGATTGGAGCAGGACACTTGAATTGGAAGTCAGGGTTCCTCCCCTTCCCCCTTAGCATTCAGATGTTGGCAGAGCTCAACTCAAAGGAGTAGATAGCTGAGTGTTAATAACATAAAAACATAATCAGGAGTTCTTCAACTTTGAAATATGGCTTCTTTCAGCATTAATACTAGACTAGTTTGTGGTTTCATAAAGGTCAGTGATGCTTGAGGATTCTCTCTAGGTATGAAATGTGCAGTGGAGTTTCCCTGGTCGCAGCTGAGTCAAAAGTGTGTTCTATCCAGGGAAGTGCAAATGAGATGTCCCTTGCCTCAGCAATTATTTATACTGTCCTGTTCTAAATGCTGATGAGCTCTTTTCTGAGTCTTGCAGATGGTAATTCCGAGTGGTTTTGAAGCTAAATGTGGAATATGTGAAGATGTAACTTAAGACTTAAAATTTTATCCGTGGTATAGTATTATCTTTGTCCTTCAGTCAGAGCTCATACAATGAACCATTTTCTGCATGCAGCTGAAGGCTGCTTGGAAGGCTTCTTGTAGCTTATCTATGTGAAACTCATTCCTATCTCTGACATCACAGGTTTCCTGTCTCATCTGACTGCCTTCATTGGTAGCATGTGTTTCTTCATTCCTCTTTCTTCAGCTGTTACCACACAGCTCTCAATCCTCTGAACTGGTGGATCTGCAGCCAGAAAATAACTGGTAGGGTTGAGCTTTCCTACCAAGTGGAACTGGCTGCATTTCTATTCTGAGCACTTGGTTTTTTTAAACTGAAGAACAAAGATGCAAACTCATAACTGTATAAAGACTTAATGCATGGAATCTTGAGGTAGATGAGTATATATCTATTTTTAAGAAGAGATCTTTGACAGGTGCTCTAGTCATGTGCCTTACTGTGCTAGTTTAATGCTTAAGTGAATAATTCAGTAATCTTGCAGATCAGAAAAAATCTGAATTTATATGCACAGCTCAGGAGTTAGATGTTTTATTCATTTGAAATGACTAAATGATTGTGTGCCTTACAAAACAGTTACTGCTAGTGATTTGCAACTGCAACAGGTGATTCTTTTGAAATGCTGCTTTTATATTGGGAGCTGATATGGAAAGGTTTGTAGCTGTAAATGAATATTTGTAAATGGCCCAAAAATAAACAATAATTCCACCTACAGGTCTGTATCTGTATCTTGGAATCCTGATAGCTTTCTGTTTTGACTTTCTGCTGACAGGTCACATTTAGGGCAGGCAAAACATAAGGCACATAGCCCTCCTGAGAGTAGAAAATCTATTTCAAAGACACCCAAAGTGCAGTCTAATACTACTTCTGAGCAGTCCAAGGGACACTTTTCTAAAAGGTAATTGCACTTCATATTCATCTGTTAACCAATGTTATCTGCACTTCACAGCTGTGTATAATATGTTGAGTTGTACAGAGTTCTTATACAACGTATGACTAATAGATTTGAACTAATCTAGGTGTTGCATTCACTGGATATATTTCAGTGTTTCAAATTCTGTTTCTGTTTTGTTTTTCTAATTCACCAACTAAGAGCATTCCATCAGTGATGGGGAGGAAACGATTTCTGCATAACTAGTCCTGGAATACTTGCAAGGTCTTTCTCCCATTCTTCTGCTTCATGTTGGGGGAAGATTGCCCAAGGAGTTTGGAGCAATGTCCAATATGAATTGAAACATGCAATAATCTAAAGTATGCCTGTGTTCAGAGTAATCATCTTGGTATTGCTTTGTCTGCTCTTCATACGCTTCTGCTGTTTACACACTGGAACAGTTTTCTATCATGTAGAAGAGAATTTTGCCATTTCTGTGTGTGATTCACTACCTCAATTTCAAGATTGATGACAAACTATCCTTTCATTAAGAGCCTTTCTTGAACTAGAATCCAGTTATGACTAGTTATGCATTACTGAACACTCCTTACTCTCTTGTGGAACTTACATTCTCAAACATTCAGATAACACCTTCATGGCTTGATTGTTTGTTTGTTTGTTTTTTTTTTTAAATCAGTTTGATGTATCAATATATATAAAAAAGTAAAATCGATTCAAGTTATCTCATAACTTCCTCTTTAGAAGGCAGTGTACCGTGCTTTTATTTTGCACTTTATTTAGTTTTTATGGTAGCAAATATGTGCAATATGGTTGTTCTCATACGAGCATGTTGTGGCTTTTTTTTGTTTGTTTCAATGTTAACCTAATCAACAGTTTCTTACGTGCAGTTTCCTTTAGAGAATGATGACATTTATAATGCAAAACTTAAAACTGTGAGGTTTCCTGAGTTGAGCACTAATGCTGTTCCTGCTTACTTCTACAGAGGCTGTAGTTCATCTGCTGTTTTAATACCACAACAAGAAGATCCAGAGAGAGTCAATACTTCAGAAAAGCAAAAAACGGGGCAAGTGCCTAAGAAAGACAATTCTCGAGGAGTTAAACGCAGTGCTAGTCCAGATTACAGAAGGACCAATTCTCCCAGCTCTGCTAAAAAACCCAAAGCACTTCAACACACTGAAACTTCCTCGGAAACCAACAAGCCACATACTAAGTCTAAGAGAAGACACTCAGACCAAGAACAGCCCAAGTCTACACAATTGCCATCAACAAGCAAGGCTCACACCAGAAAGGGTGGAGCTGCTGGTAGCTCCCGAAGTCAGAAAAGGAAAAGGACAGAGAATCTGTCTTGTATAAAGAGTGGGTCATCAGTTGAATCAACTGGCGCTGAAGAGAAGTCAGCAAAAGTCTCCAAGCTGGCTTCAAAATCGGTGACCTCAGCCAAAGCTGGGTGTAGCACCATCACTGATTCTTCTTCTTCAGCTTCCACCTCCTCCTCCTCTTCTGCTGTTGCCTCTGCTTCTTCTGCTGTTCCTCAGGGTGCCAGAGTGAAACAGGGAAAGGACCAGAGTAAGGCTAGACGTTCCCGTTCTGCATCCAGCCCCAGTCCAAGAAGGAGTAGCAGGGACAAAGAACCGAGTAAAACAGGTGGCTCTTCAAAGTTTGACTGGGCTGCTCGATTCAGCCCCAAAGTCAGTCTGCCTAAAACAAAACTGTCCCTACCAGGCTCTTCCAAGTCGGAGACATCAAAACCTGGACCTTCAGGACTACAGGCTAAGCTAGCAAGTAAGTTGTTCTTTTGTGGAAGAATAAGCACGTGTGTTTTAAAATCAAGTCTTCTAAACACGTGCTTCTGTTTTCAAGCTTCTTGGGATCTTCCTAGTAACTTGTAGTCTGTTCTGCTGAGTTTTTAAGTAAAAATGTGACTGAAACAATTTACAGCTAAATCAGATGATTTTAGTGCAGTCAGTATTCTGTAAACTGAAATTGCTTCTCTGTTTTTCAAATTGGTTTTAAAAATAAAATGTATGCAAAATAATTGAATGTTGTGATGGGGACATATACATTATAAAACACTCTTGATTATATTCCTCTTGTCAGATTTTTGTTTTTTCCTCGTTTTCTTAAGCCTTCTGTCCCAAAGTGGGAATGATAAGTGCTGGAAAACAAGCAGATCATATGTGGTTTCTTCTCTCAAACCTACCTTCCTAATTTTTCGTTGTTGTGAGAATCTCTGATGTTAGTTTAAGAACAGTAATCTTGTAACCTGGTGTACCTGCTGCTGGGGATGTTAGTCACTTGACCTTTTATGTTGTCACAAACTATGTCTTCTTTCTGGTGCTGAATTTAAATAACAGGTACCAATCTTGGACATGGTCTCTACCAAATACAGGCTGTTTCCAGGCAGAGCACCTTCTTGCTATAGATATGTTTGTAGCTCTGCTGTCTTGAACAATTTCTTTTTTTTTTTTTAAATGCATTATACTGCCTTCATGTTCTGAATAATTTACTTAACAGCATGTGCTCTCTAAAATTTGATGTAAGAAGTTGGATTCCTAAGCTTGCTTATGAAGATCCTCTACAAAGGATCTGGATGCATGAACACACAGACTGTTGTGCATGGTCACAGGTAGCCTGTCCCAGCTGGGGCACTTCTGTAGCCAGTACTAATGCAGGAAATAGGTGGAATAAACAACAGCAACTGGTTGTCTTCCTGTATAATCAACATAGGTCAATTAAATCTAACAGGTATGTTTTGGATAACTTGCAGGACTGGAGTATTGATTCTGGAATGACCTAACTTAAGAAATGAAAAGTGGCATTGGGGAAGTGGAGAGGACTTACTTGCTTTACAGCAAAGTTTGAGTTTTCTCCTAGCTGCTCCATGGTTCAAGAATTTACTGAGTGAAGAATTCCAGAATCAAAACTCTGAATTTGCACGGGGTGGAGTGAGGGGGAAGTGAGGAGGAGTCAGGCAACAATGGGAACGACCAACAAGTTCTTAATGAAGTCAGGCTACAGGCAGCTTTTTAGCAGTGAGAGAAAAGCAACAGGGATGAGAAAGAATTTACCTCCAAAATGTGAACAACAAGAAGGTGAAGGCAGATCAGGTTATTATATGTAGATGGCAACCTACTTTGAGGTAAGGGAAAAGTGCTAACAGGTGATAATAAGAAGTCTAAAATGTCTAATGCCTCTTTATTTTACCATAGATTACAGTAAAACTTATTCCAATAAATCTCTTAATCATGGATATCACTAAGAGTAAGAGCTCAACTTAGAAGTGTTAAACTATGATACTTTCCAATAGGCTCAGTCTTTCAAGTAGTGCTCTTTGACAACAGGTTGACATGATCTTGGAAGCAGTAGTAAAGATTGGTAGCTTAACCCTTTTTTAAAGACAAGCTTGTGTGACAGCTTCAAAATAGTGGGACAAATTTGAAGTATTTAACAAAATACACATTTTGGATAATGCTGAGAAGTGCCATGAAAATATGAAGACAATAAACCACCAGGGTTGGTTTTTAAGAAAGAATGGGTGAGTTCAAATTTATTTTCTGTAGTAGGGTAGTAGCCTTAGAGGATAAGGGAGCAGAAGTAGATGATGTCTTGCACAAGTATTAACACCCTAAAGCTTTCTAAAGCAGCAAGGCAAACAGTGATCTTGATGAAATTGGGGTGTACACCTTCTGCCTGGAAACATGTCCTTAGAAGTCATAGTAATCCTGTATAGAAACTGAAAGCTTAAACTCAGTAGGCTTTTATAGGTGTGTATTATGAAACACATGCTTGAAGAACTTTGAACTAGGGCTTACAGAACTAGTGAGAGATAAGGAAAAAGCCAAACATTCTAGGATGAAAAGTGGGAGGAGAGGGGAGATTATTAGGCTACCATAAAGTCATAGTAATGGTTTGGGTTGAAGGGATCTTAAAGGTTATCTCGTTCCAACCCCCCTGCCACAGGCAGGGCCACCTTCCAGGTTGCTCAAAGCCCCATCCAGTCATGGCTATATAAATGCAAGGCTGTTTGCTTCTGGCTGTTTGCTGCAACTACTGTTGCAGTTCAGAAAGTATGAGAAGTATTATTAGATGTTGTGATCTCTGATGGAAAGACAAGAAGAGCTGATCTGGCTTACTCTGCTGAAGAGAATAATGAGGTGAAACATGGTTGCCATCTTTGCAGAAGCTTTTCACATGCTGGAGGAGAACACCCTGAGGTTTTTTGTCCAGTCCTCACTGGATAATTAATAGGTGTTGTTAAATTCAGACAAGGTGACTTTCAGGGTGTTAGCTACACAACATTCTCTGTAACTGAGCAGTGACATCACTGAATAACAGCTATACAATATGTTGGAATAATAAAAACGGGCTAGATTCAAGTTTTTCACATCTATTTGAGTAGCTGAATATTTCTTCATGGGGGGAGGGGGGCAAAAGAAGAAGAAAACAAGTTTCTCATTTTGCTCTCTTGATACGACTATTTTCACATCCCTTTCAATCTGTATATGTTGTAGGGGTTTTTTAAATGTTGCAAATTGGGTCATCTGACTGATTATGTAACAATATAAAACCAAGCTTAATTATGTTTCCATTATTAGGGAAATCTTTGCTGTCCTTTGTGTGGTGTCTTGTGGCCTTTAAGTAGGAGGAAGCTGGAAACTGTGGCTGGGGCAGTGCTGAGTGCGGGGTAGCTTAGGGTAGCTGTGCCTGACTGAGAAATCTCTACCTAATACTGTCAGATTTGGGGGGCTAGGGGGATTATTGGGGTACACTGAAAAGCCACATGAACATAAACACAGGGTGTGAATGGTATAGAACTCCTGCCTTCGTGGGATTGGACAGAGTTGAGGAGACAAGAGTCTGAAAATAGCTCTGAATTAGTTTATTTGGGATTGTGGGTGATGGTTGTTGGAGCCTTGGAGTTGTGGATTTGGGATCGAGGAAGTAAGGATGGCTGCTTTGGAGACACTTGCTGTAATTGTGGTGATGGGCTGTGTGGGACCATAATCAAGAGCTGGAGGTGCCTGGGTTGGTCCTGAGGGAGGGTCATAGTGGAATATTAGAATGACAGGAGGCTGTCTTACCTTCCACTGCCACAGCTCCTTCACCCCATCTCAGTGAGTGAGGAGAGCAGGCCAGCACAGGAGCCAATATGAAACCTTAACTTCCAATCCTAACCAGTAAATCTCTCCTGATTACCTTTCTGAACTGCAAATAAAGGGTTTTCTAGGTTACAAACTGTGAAAGTTTGCCTAACTTTGTTTTGACTTGGGTGATACACTGACTCAAGTGATCGCAGTACAGCTGCATTCAGAACTTGATTCTTTCACACAGCAAAATATGCCTTTAAGAAAAGTGCTGATCAGGAAGCACACTTAAATGTGAAGTTAGGTTTTTTCTAGTTTGATTTCTGTTAGGCTGTGCTATTTCAGGTTTAGCCTGTTTGAGTCTATTTTCCTTCTGACTCATAAACATGAGTGTTTGGCATGCAAATAGGATGAGGTCAGGGCACAAGCAATATATGCCTTTAGTTCTGAACTTCTGAAGTTTTGGCAGGTATTGAATATGAACTGCTTAGATGTAATTTTCGTTTATTGAAAGTCCATGACTGTTCCTAACTTTTACTAAAAGAGATCTCCTGATGACTTTTCCTTGGCTGAGGGAATTGGGTTAGAGATCACCTAGGTAAACTTGACACACACAAATCCCTCGGCCCTGGTGGGATGCACCTACAGGTGCTGAGGGAGGAGGCAGATGTTACTGCTAAGCCATGCTCCATCTTCTTTGAAAGGTCATGGAGAACAGCAGAGGTGCCTGAGGACTGGAGGAAAGCCAATGTCACTTGAGTCTTCAATAAGGGCAAGAAGGAGGACCCAGGAAAACTATAGGCTGCTCTCCCTCACCTCTGTCCCTGGAAAGATGATGGAACAGCTCATGCTGCATGTCATCTCAAAGCATGTGAAGGAAAAGGTTGTCATAGTAGTCAGCGTTGATTCACCAAGGGGAAATAATGCTTGCCCAGTCTGATAGTCTTCTGTGATGGCTGGGTAGATGAGGGGAGAGCAGTGGATGTTGTCTGCCTTGACTTCAGCAAGGCTTTTGACACTGTCTCCCATAACATCCTCGTAGGTAGCGCAGGAAGAGTGGGTGAGGTCTGTGACAGTGAACCGGATTGAGAACTGACTGAATGGCAGAGTTCAGAGGGTTGTGATCAGCGACGCCACGTCCAGTTGGAGGCCTGTAGCTCACAGTATTCCATGGGGGTCAGTCAGTACAGGGTCCAGTCCTGCTCCACTTCTTCAACAGTGACCTGGATGAAGTGAGAGAATTGCAGCCTCAGCAAGTTTGAAGAAGATACAAAAGAGGGAGCAGTGGCTGACACAGCAGAAGGCTGTGCTGCCATTCAGTGAAACCTGGAGAGTTGGATGGAGAGAAACCATCTGAAGCTCAGCAAAGGCAAGTGTAGGGTCCTGCACCTGGAGAGGTATAACTTCAGGCACCAGTGCATGTTGGGGGCTGAGCTGCTGGAAAGCAGCTCCATGGAGAAGAAGCTGGGGGTCCTGGTGGACCACATCCTGTCCATGAGCTGGCAGTGGTGTGCTGTTGTGGCCAAGAAGGCCTGGGGTGTCCTGGGGTGCATTAGAAAGAGCTTCGTCAGCAGGTCAAGAGAGGTGATCCTGCCCCTCTACTCTGCCTTCATGAGGACTCACTGGAGTGCTGTGTGCAGTTCTGGGCTCCCCAGTTCAAGAAAAACAAGGAACTACTGAAAAAGGTTCAGTGGAGGGCTATGAAGATGATGAGAGGACTGAAGCATCTCATGAGGAAAGGTTGAGAGAGGCCTGTTTAGCCTGGAGAAGAGATGACTTATCAATACATGGCTCTATATAATACAGAAATAGTGCTGAATAAATAACTTCTGGAGATGAACATAAATCTATTCGTCTGAAAGCCCTTGGTGTCTGTGGTAATATGACTGGTGCTTTCCTTTATCAGGCAGTCACAGGGCATCTCCAGTCTCATTTCTCTTAATGCTAGTTGTGCCCTATTTGCTAGTGCAGGCTTGTAACTTTTAGCTGCCCACAAGTCCTCTAGACACAGGACTAACTTTCAGTTGGGAAGCTGTGTTGGCCATCCCAAATTTTGATGACAATGCAAGTGAAAGGGAGAAGGTTTAGTCTGAAGAAAATAAGTTTTGGTATTGGGAAGACTCAAAGAATTCTCAAAAGATGCAGGTGGTAAGATTGACTTAAGAAGCCATTGTAAGCAATGAACTTTAAGGGCAGAGAATGGCATTGAACAGCAAGAAGAGAACAGCAGGAAGAGACACTCTGGGAAGTCGTTCTTTGCTTCCTTTGTAGCCTTAGAAATTAATAGGGGGAGGATGAAGCTCAAATATGCCCTGATAGATGCATCAGACATAGAGAAGTAAAGACTTGGGAAAAGAAACATGCACAAAGATCTGACAAGTAGAACATTCTTGAGCAACAAGAGAAAATGTGCTCAACTCTTCTGATAGTTCAGGCTGGGATGAATTCTGCAACTCACCCACCGAATGGTAATTGGGTAACTTTACCTTCTCTAAAACTGAGGTAATTCAGTTTAAAGAGATGGCTCAGCTAATTTAATGTCTCTTATTGAAAAAGGCCAACCCGTTTAATAGCTCTTTGCCCTACTGTGGTGTCTGCTCATCTGACCCTTGTAATGCAAGCTCGGCTTGGCAAACTGGCGGAATACTAAACGAAGAAGAAAGTGTGTGTTGGGTGTGCACTTTGTACATCTTGGGGACAATAAGGCATGAGTGTGTGTAGCATACTGTTAAAAACCAGTGAGTTGTTAAGCTGGCTCTGCTGCTTTGTAAAACCTTTGCCCTTAGCAGAACTCCTGTTCTGATCCATTAAGTCAGTCTTACGTCACTTACAGTGGATGTGTGGTGTGTCACTGATGGCCTGTTACTAAGCTAATAAGAAGTTACCTGATGTTAATGTCTGACTGCTTGAAAATGACGACCCACAGATTTGCAGTAATAAACGGTGTGCCAACATGAAGGGTGAAAAAGTGCATTTTTTTCCAGTGAACTCTAGTGTAATAAGATGATTAATTTATTCTTCTAAATGTAAAGCAAAGGTACATTTCACTTAGAATTTCACCATAGTGTTAAAGGTTTTGAGTAGCCTACTTTTCCGTTTGTTACATATCTTACACATGGAAAAGTCCACCTCTGAACTCAGAGTGGTAAGCATGTTTTACCTGTGTGGAGTAGTGCAGTGCTATACCTCGTGCCAGTTAAAGCATGCATTCTCTGATGTGAAACACAACCAGCTCGGAGAGAAGTTCTGCTGTATCTTTGGACTTCTACTACTTGAGAAACTTAGCTATGGCATGGGATCCTGCTGCAACTGTTTCAAACGATTTTTGTCTTGTATCTCCATGACACTTGTCTTTTTCCTGTCACCCCCCCCCACAAGTCTCACTATATGTATGTAGTGTTGGAGTCACTGTGTGTTTCTGTTGTAGCAACTTCAACTTATTTTTGGTTTTAAAGCTTATGTTTTAAGAATGCGACTGCTTCTTGAACACTTGAAAAAGTTACATGTTTTGTTCTATATATACAGACCATCTGAAAATTCAAGTGGCCAGCCTGCTTCAGTTCAGTGCTTGGTGGCTTTTAAATACAGTACCCTGTTGTGTTCTTAAGGTTGCCAGATTTCTTGAGTTGATAAGCCAAGCGTGTGGTAAATCCGTGACTATCAGGTTAACCTTCATCTGCCTGGAACTCACCTGCACACAGCATTGTTTTCCTGGGTCAGATACACTGTAGTGTTTGAAAGGAGACACTGTTGACTAGGTCAGTAGTAGCTTTTCAGATCAGTTTGCTTTTTCTGTTAAATATCCAGTCAGAAGTGCATAGTTATCATTACATCCCTCAGTACCACAACTCTGCATTCTTGGAATGTTTTAGCATTAAGGAAATAGACAGGAGCCAGTTTGATAAGTACTGAACTCAAACACATTGCATGTTTAAAGGGGTTTTATTTCTGCTTTGTAGCCAGAGGGGGGAGCAGTGATCTAACTTCCTCATCTCTTCCAAGTTACTTACATCTGTTCCAGTAATAGTATGGCTGAATTTAATGTTATAAAGTTCCCTTTTGTTTTATTGACTTATTGTAGAGGTAAGAGGGGTACTACAATGTCAATCTGGGCCTGATAAAGTTTTTTAACTTTTACATTTCAGTTATCAGTTTTCTGGTTTGGAAGCTGCTATGGGCTATTTCAACCTGATAATAAGCTTGCTGAGAATGTTGTGTTTGGGTTTTTTGTGTGCTTAAGATTTACCTGGTTCTGTGGTGGGATATCATTAGAACAATGGCTTTGTAACCTGGAGCAAATTAGTAGCAACTGGGTAATTTTCAACAGTGCCAATACTTGTAAATTAAAACCTTGAACTTCATTTCCAAAGCTTTGAGGATGTACTTGATTATTTTCATCAAAGAAGGCCTCATGACAGAGAGGGGCTTAAGTGGTGTAGTTGAAGTAGGAACACAAATAATACACATGATAGATCTCAGCACTGGCAGTGCTTGACTCCAGGAGGGGAGCATGGTTTTGATTTAATACAGTTATTTTAAAGCCAGACTAATGTGAATAAAACTGACTAAAAATTGAGATCACAACCACCACTGTCCTCCCTTCCCAAAATGTAATTTCTTTTTCTTTTTAAGATTGAAGCATCTTCTTGTGTTTGGACATCAACATGTGGAAATAATAAACTTGTGTCCCATAATCTGTTACCTATTCAGCATAAGAAAGACTTAGAAGCTCTTTTGTAACTGTAGTATGTATGTTAGGAAAAAGTGCTTACATAACAACTTGGAATTTAGTGTTACTTAGCTTAAAATAATAAGTAAAAGTAAATGCCCGAACGTTTCTTTTACTGGTCTAGCAGTTCAGTCTAAAGTGACTAAAAGCTGATGTGGGCTTCTTGTGGTTCTTGTGTAGAAGCTGTTCTTCTGCGTGGAGGCTTCCTGTACAGGAAAAATATCTTTGTGGAATTGCTGTGTATTTAAAGACTGATTTACTGTCAATTCTTTACATATTGCACAGGTCTAAGAAAATCTACCAAGAAGCGCAGTGAATCACCACCTGCTGAGCTCCCCAGTTTGCGGCGGAGCACACGCCAAAAGACCACGGGCTCCTGTGCTAGCACCAGGTAAAGACTCAGAAAAGGAATCGTGATTTCTGCAGTGAATTGGTAGTGATGTCATTTTCATGCATGAAAACTGACCTTGTATATCTCTTACATGGCTGTTGTAAAAGCAGCTGTAACTCTGATGGTTTGTATGCTGGTGTCATGGATAGCACAAAGGATTTGTCACCAGCAGACTTCCAATAAGTCCCTCAGCTGTGGAGGTGGAGGGAAAGAAACACCCAAAGCCAGTGTCACAAAGTTAAGTAATCCTATCCTTAGGGAGGTTTTTTTTTAAAAAGATACTTCACTCAGAGAGTGAGAGTACTGAACTATTGTTCATCGTGATTAGTAAAATAGGTGTTTGTTTTGAGAAATGAGACTTTGTGTTACCACACGGGAGTCTGTTTTAACGGTGTGCACTGTTAAGCTGACTCAGCTTGTCAGCAGCTTCATCTGAACAATACTACATTTAAGTGCTTAGTATACTTCCTGATGCAGAGGAAAATTAGCCCTGAATTACTTCTTTTAAACAGCTGGTAGATTAAGTGGGAGGGGAGAGTTAATGTGTCCTGTGGTGCAAAAAACTTATGTAGTTGTATGTATTTCGGAACTAGACCTAGGAAGCCTGAACAAGCTTTATTTTTGTTCTTACGCTTAGACTATGTTTAGTAGTTTCAGCAATACCTTTTTTCCTTCCTCTTCCACACCATGAAAAACCCCCACTTCTGAAGCCTCGATTCTGTTGTCAAGTGAGCATTTCAATTTGACTTTTTACTTTGTAGGCATGTATATTTGTAGTGATGATGACAATAGTGTTTAAAACAGCAGATTTAAATAGGCTCATCCCCTCAAACTTGTTCTGGCACTGAAAACCAAGTTGAACATCGGGGTCCTTTTTCAGTAGTTCAGAACTTCCTTTAAAGATGGTTACTATTATGATTAGACTTTTCAAATGTGTACATGATTTGTAACTAAGTCACTTTAATCTTGCTCATTTTTACTGTTGTATTTCAGTTGTAGACTGCCTTGTCATGAAGGATATAATGCAAGGACTTGGCTATAATGCATTAGTGTAAACCGATCACTGCCATGGTGTGGGGCAAGGAGGGCAAAGAAGGGTTGGATAATTTTGTGAAGATTGATTCTTAAACAAATTATTAGTTTGTGCAGTGTTGTGGTGGTGATCTACATGAATGTTATACAGTCTTGACTAGACTTACACTAATGAATCTCTTGTCATAGTTCGTAAGGTCTGAAACTTTTGTGTTTTGAACCCCTAGTCGGCGAGGCTCTGGCCTGGGCAAAAGAGGAGCAGCTGAAGCTCGCCGACAGGAGAAGATGGCTGATCCTGACAACAACCAGGATGGAGTTAACTCTTCAGCTGCACGAACAGATGAACCTCCCCAGGGAGCTGCAGGTAAGAAGAAATTTTAACTAAAGCATTTTTAGCATAATAATAATAGATATAGACTTCTTTGCATTTGAAAATAGTTAAATGGTTCTGAGTAAGCTCATAAATAATTCTGGGAAGTTTTTGAATGAGAGGGATCTTCCCTTTTGCATTTGATTTTTTGGCAATCTGATACATGTGTCTGTTACGCTTTTTTGTAGTTTCCAAACTATATTCAATAAACCAGACCTTAGTTTTCAAGCTTCTTCCTCTTTTAATAAAGCAACTTCAGCTGATGCTACATAAATTATTACCAACTGAAAAGACACCGGACAGTTTAGAATACAGAAGGCATCGTGTACCTGTAAAAGCTCTGTTGAAATTACTCATAAATATTCTACAGGTTTTATGTGGAAATTGCAATGTCTGTACTTGAGAAATTTGTAGCCAAGTTAAATATTATTACTTGCACAGTCCTATTAAATGATAATTTTATAATCTGGTCCTAATCAGTAGTGAGTTCAAAGGTGCTTTCCAGTAATTATGATGAATGGTAGAAAATATTAAATGTTCTATGCTTAAAGCCAGCTACATCAGTACTGAAAGTTAAAATTAATGGAAACATAAGTGTAGCATAATAATTAAGAAAATTATTAAGGATACAGGTAAATATTTCTGAAATGTAATTTGTGGATCCAGCTGTACTCTTTCATTATGTTGTGTTGATTTAGCCACTCTTCAGCTTTCGGAAAGTTCTAGACCTGTAGACTGGTCTACTTTGAAACGGAAGTTGTACAGAAGTTGGCTGGTGGCAGTGTTAGATGCAGAGCACGCTTTTGACGGCAGAGACTTTTTTCATGTGAATTTTGTAGCTTTAAAGGCACTGTAACTTGCATTAATCTCTATTTTGTTTCTTAAGCTTCTAGTTCTGTTGCTGGAGCTGTAGGTATGACAACTTCTGGAGAAAGTGAGTCAGATGATTCTGAGATGGGAAGACTACAAGGTATAAAAGTTTGTTATTAATTTACATTTTTTGTTGTTTGCAGCCTATAAACAGCCATACCTGCACAAATTCTGTACTACATGTGGTGGGAAGGCTGTATTTTGTTCCACTGTCTGCGAATGTGTTGCTTTGCTTACAGTTAATTCTAAAGTACAGAGTTACAGGCCTTAATATACTAAAGATGCAAGAATTTGGAAGTAATGTCTGGAGGGGGTGGCATATTCATTTACATGGTGTATAATACACTACTATTGATGATTTTCCAGGAGAAGGTGGGGGTAGAGAACTGAGAACTCAGTCCTATTAAGTGTGTAAGCTCAAATATCAAAATAATCTTTGCAAGCATGTTTTCAGTTCACAGGCCAGGTTAAGCCCACTGTACTCTGCCTGCTTCTGGATAACATTTTTTTTTTGTGCTTGTCATTGATACCCATGTTGCTATAAGCTTTGACCAAACAAAATCTGAATGTTCTTAAAACGCTTGCTTTTGTGCTTGGGCTAAAGGACTCGGGTCTCTCGAAACCTGAGAGTACAAACGGGTATAAACTCAGTTTGCATGTCCTGCAACTGGACTAATGATTTTGCTGCTACATTGCAGGGAGTCCTGAGATTATGATCTCCCTTGCAAATGAGAGGTTTTTGGTTAATCTGGATATTTTCATGTGAAGTCAGTGCTGTGTCACTACCAGTTCACTTGCTTATAGTTCCCAGTAAGCACAGGTATGCATTAGGAATATAGAGCTAAAATGGTTTTCACTATTAATGATGATTTTATTGATCAGCAGTAGTCATGATGGCTACAATCAAAATCTAGAGTCCCCCAATTGGTTTAGCTTAAGTAACACTACTGTAAAGTGTTTAAAATTAATCAAAAAGGAAACCTGCCAATACCTAGCAGAGTTCTTCCCTTTCCTGCTCATCAGCAGATAAAGCTGTGAACCTGTTTTTCAATGTAATTTTTTTCAGATTAGTAGTGCCATACAGTTTCTGAAAATGTGAAGATAAGCTTAACCTTTTTTATGTAGTTTGAGTTCAGATTTGAAATTACAGCCTGGTCTATCTGCTGTTGTGTCTCCAGACTTAGAACAGTTTAACAGACCAGATTTCTTCTGTGAAATGTGCAACTCTGGAAACTCAGTGGGTGACTTCTTAAAGGGCCTTAGTGCTCTGATACATACAGAAATGAGTTACTTGTTCTCTAAAGTTCATCTTTTCAGTGTTTTTTTGGAAATCAAGGTAGCTGCAGTCATCTAATCCTAATTCTTCTTTCTTAAAATATCAAAATTCTAGTAATCTTAAATGATAACATCATGGAATTTAAGCTTTTAAAAATATTCATAGAAGCTTTGACAATGGCTGTTATCCTCTGTTTGCTTTTAGCTCTATTAGAGGCTAGGGGTCTTCCTCCTCACCTGTTTGGCCCTCTTGGTCCTCGGATGTCGCAGCTCTTCCACAGGACAATTGGAAGTGGAGCTAGTAAGCAAAGTTTGTCTAATTTGACTTAATTCTTTCCACTTCCAGACTAGTAGAATTCAGCCACTAGTAAATCTAATATTTGTATTAGCTTCATAGTTTAATATTTTACGTGTTGGAGACTTGTATGTCAATGCTAGTGCTAGACCACTGGTCAAAACTATTAATTTGCTTGTCTTTTAAGGAAGAGAAATCTGCTTTAGCCGTATTTCTTTTCTTTTCTTTTTTTTGGGGGCATCTTAATGTTCCATTCTAGGTGGGGAAGGGAGGGTTCTTGCCTTTTCACCCCTTCCTTATATTTTTCTTTTGCATGATGGGCTGCTTAACAAAAGACCTCTTCAACCCCTTTGGGTTTTTTTGCTAGCTTTACACCAGTGCTTAAGCTAGCTTTAAAACTACTAGTAGCTGTCAGTTCTAAGTTATGTTGGTTTTAGTTTCACAAGGTCTTAGGTTTTGGACAGAAATAATTCCCTTCAGATGGTGTGTCAGTGAGAACATGGGTCCTTAGGCTTGTTCCCCCAGGTCTGCACTATGCAGCTGGATGAGATGTGTACCTTCTAGTCCAAGTCTGTTTGGCTTCCCAGGAGAGCCAGAGGCAGCCTGTTACACTGCACGCCAAGAAGAGCATGGGGTCTCATGTGCTGTATTATCTGGGAGGGTGTTGAAAAGTCCTTTGCTTTACAAAGGGGGGTGGGTGGTGTGGGTTCTGGCACCTGCTGTAGGTTGGCAAGATGGCTGTGATGAGCAGTGTGGCGGACTCCCTGTGCTGACCAGTCTGCACTGGAAAGACAGCCAAGAGAGATTTTGTCTCCCTTTCCTATCCTACCTTTTTATGACAGGGAAAGGAAGTGAAACTACAAATACAGAGGAAAACAAACTATCTCTGGTCTTCCGCTCTGACAGAAGTATAGCATAACAGTTCCCTTGAACACTTATGTTTTCTAATATCTTCTTTCCTAATTTTTTTTTTCTGGACAACTAGGTTCTAAAGCCCAACAGCTATTACAAGGTCTCCAAGCCACTGATGAAAGTCAGCAACTACAGGCAGTGATTGAGATGTGCCAGCTGTTGGTCATGGGAAATGAAGAAACATTAGGAGGATTTCCAGTCAAGAGTGTTGTACCAGCTTTGGTAAAGATTTAATCACATGTTTCTATTGGAGGATATAATATTTCATTCAATATCTTGCTTAAATTTTTAAATTTATATTATACAGGCTTCCTTGTATGTATGCATATGTTTATTTATCACATTGTTTGGTTTTGAGGGCAAGTTTTGCGAAATTTTGGTAATCCTATTAATTCTTTAATAGCTCAAGATTAAGTGGGTTCTTTTGCAACTTACCAGCATTCAAAGTCCTGAGTCAAGCTACAGCAGTGATTTGTACCCTTTTTCATGATGATACCTAGGTAACTTTTTCTAAACTAACAATACTTTTTTTTTTTTTTTTTGAAAAACAGATAACGCTGCTGCAGATGGAGCACAACTTTGACATTGTAAGTAATTAACTAGTATTATTTCAGAAACTTCTGAAATACAAAAATGTCATCTGAACTTAAACCCAAATATTTATATATTTAATAGATGAATCATGCGTGCCGAGCCTTAACATACATGATGGAAGCACTTCCCAGGTCATCTGCTGTAGTGGTCGATGCAATTCCTGTCTTCTTGGAAAAGGTAAAATGAAATCAAAACAGTGATCAAATAGTACAAAGGGATTTTAACTTTTGTTTTAACTTCAAGAAATACCGTTAAGATAAAGCTTCTTTTCACGGCTCACAAGATAACACATAATGCACAAGAGGCTTTTAAAACCATGTTTAATTTTTGTTCCCAACTTCACTGAGTGGTGCAGTCTGATCCACTGAGAGTTTTTTGTCAGATTGGTGTTGCAGACATGCTGTGTAATTGAGCTGTTGTCTCCTGGTGTAGCTTCATACCCAAGGTAGCCTAAACTGGCAGGCTTGGTTCTAGCTGGCTTCATTAGCATGTGTGTCTTAGCAGAGACTATCTGTCCAAGTGTTGATGAAGGTGATTACTTTTACAGATTGGTTTAGAAATTGATCTACAAGCTTTTTTGTTTCCTTGCAGCTGCAAGTTATCCAGTGCATTGATGTGGCAGAGCAGGCGCTCACAGCCCTGGAGATGTTGTCACGCAGGCACAGCAAAGCCATTCTGCAGGCAGTAAGTAACAAACACTGCCCTCTTACCTCTACCAGTGCCACATCTTGGTGATCTTCTGGGAAGATGAAGTAAGAAAACAACTTTCTATGACTTCAGCAGCACTGAAAGTGAAAATGTTTGTTTTGTTATAGGGTGGGCTGGCAGACTGCTTGCTGTATCTGGAATTCTTCAGTATAAATGCACAGAGGAATGCACTAGCGATCGCTGCCAACTGCTGCCAGAGTATAACACCTGATGAGTTTCACTTTGTGGCAGACTCTTTGCCACTGCTTACACAAAGGTTAACCCATCAGGTAAGAAGCTATTAAAAAATTGAAAGTTCAAATTTTGATGTGAAAGTAGTATGAAGTTGCCTCCAGATACCTAGGCCTTTTTGGAGATATTTAACGAATGCGTAGAACTGACAGGATGATCTAATGCAAGTTAACGTATTTCAATTCAAACAAATACTTAACTTTTTTTTTTCTGTAACAGGACAAAAAGTCTGTTGAAAGCACTTGTCTCTGTTTTGCACGGCTAGTGGACAACTTCCAGCATGAGGAGGTGAGGGTGTGGATGGGGGTGGATTTTTGTTTCTTTCTTCCCTCCCTCTGTTTCTCTTGAGGGTTTACCTTTCAAAGACTAATGTTTCCCATATTGCTGTTCCCTCCTGAAGAACTTGCTGCAGCAGGTTGCCTCCAAGGACTTGTTAACAAATATCCAGCAACTCTTGGTCGTGACGCCTCCTATCCTGAGCTCAGGAATGTTCATCATGGTGGTGCGCATGTTCTCCTTGATGTGCTCCAATTGCCCTACACTTGCAGTCCAGCTCATGAAGCAAAGTGAGTTCTTGCTCTTTCATATTCTAGGGTACCTGTTCAAGTTAATGCCTACGATCAGTGTGGGCCTCTCTGTATTTGACTATATAAATATTTTGTTCTTTCAATTGTGTTCTCTCTTACTATGCTTCCCCTGGTATAGAGTTTAGTTAAACTTGGTGAAAGCTTTTATCTAGAGGGTTTTTTCTGGCCTTTCCTATCTAGTTGTTGTCACTGGAGTGCTTGCCTAATTTTGAGTGTGTATTAGCTGCACAAATTACTCTCATTCCAACACAAATTGAGTAATTCCCTTTATAGTCTACACAATGTGGGGGAACCATGTGATTTAAGTACTTTTTCTAAGGGAAAACATTAACAAAGTAGGAACTGTATAGCTGTCTTAGTTGTCACTGATTTTCCTTGTTTCATCTCACAAGTTTTGACTTGTCACTTAATCTGGCCTGTATGTTTCCCTGTTTTCTTCTGTGTGCTGTATATTGAGTGATGCTTCTCCCCCAGAAGTCCGTTAGAGATAAAACCCAAGAAAGCCACAAACCCCAGAGCTGAGAACAATCACATTTCTTGCAGTGTTCAAAGAGATGGCTTTTGTCTTCCTGTCTGTTGTCTCTTTGCTTTGGGCAATAACTGTGTTGTGTCCAACAGGAAATGGAGTCCATATTCTGATGTAGGCAATCTCATGAATAATAATTTTTATAGATATTGCAGAAACTCTTCACTTCCTCCTTTGTGGAGCCTCAAATGGGAGTTGTCAAGAACAAATTGACCTTGTTCCACGCAGTCCTCAAGAACTTTATGAGCTTACTTCTCTTATCTGGTAAGTTTTGCAGTCCTAGGTTTTGGGTCTGGTTGGTATTTTGAAATCCCTGACTTCACTAAAATGAAGGCAAACAGTTTGCAGCTTAGATGGACTTTACTGTATATTTGTAGTAAAATACTGTTTTAATGTTCTTTACAGTGAACTGATGCCTTGCCTGCCAAAAGAGGGAATCTTTGCTGTTGATACTATGCTAAAGAAAGGAAATGCACAAAATACAGATGGTGCAATATGGCAATGGCGAGATGACAGGGGTCTCTGGCATCCCTATAACAGGATTGATAGTCGAATAATAGAGGTAGTAATTCCACACATTTGTGTGGTGATGCTTTTAAAATACGCGTGCGGTTGTCCAGGGAATTGAGTGCTTTCTTTCCGTCTTGATCTTTCTGAGTAAGAAACTCAAGTTTCCTCAAACATCCTGCTGTAGTATTGCACTATTTTGGTATTCTGTCATCCCAAATCACTTAATTGCTTAATCACTGTTTTTACTGTATTTCTGTCAGTCACTGCTTTTCCTACTGCGTTACCCCCTCCTCACCTTTCATATAGTTTCTGTTTGTTAGGGATTTCTTAACTTTGAACTCTTCCTTGATTTTAGGCAGCTCATCAGGTTGGTGAGGATGAGATCAGCCTGTCTACCCTTGGGCGTGTCTATACTATTGACTTTAACTCTATGCAGCAAATAAATGAGGACACTGGAACAGCACGTGCCATTCAGCGAAAACCAAACCCTTTAGCCAATACAAACACTAGTAAGTACAGCTTAGAAAAGCCTGCTGTCTCTACCTATGGCTAATTTGTGCTGGGTTGTGCAGCAGTTTACTACTTAACTAATAAATTTATGGCTTTTGTGGAACATCAAACCATTCTGATTTATATGAATCAAGACAGCTTCGTAACAAAACTCCTGCTGTTGATGCGTGTGCTTTTTAGCACGTAAACTCCTCATGGGAACTGGAAATGTATCAAATTGGGAGGGAGCTGGGGGTGTTCCTGGCCTAGGATTTTTCTGAAACAGTTTTGTTTAATAAAGACTTTGTGAGGGCTTTTACTGTTGTACAGAAACACGTAAGAAAGCTAAAGAAGAAAAGAACAAACTCTTTAAAAAAAGAGGAGGAGGCTTTGTACCTATGTTCTTGCCATCATTTTGACTTCTAGTTCTTAAATTATATCTTTTCAATTTAAAAGCTGAATTAAATCAGCTTTAATGGAAGAAAGTAATTATCAGAGCAGAAGTACAAAGAGCTAGACAGTGATTTGTTGCCCACTTTCTCACAGGTGGACATTCAGAATTGAAGAAGGATGATGCTCGAGCACAATTAATGAAAGAGGACCCAGAACTGGCAAAATCCTTTATCAAAACATTGTTTGGTGTTCTTTATGAAGTATATAGTTCTTCAGCTGGACCTGCTGTTAGACACAAGTGCCTTAGAGCAATTCTTAGGATAATTTATTTTGCTGATGCTGAACTTCTGAAGGATGTTCTGAAAAACCATGCTGTTTCAAGGTGGGTTCATTAACTCTCGTGAATGAAATTACTTTTGAGCTTCAAACTAAAATTTGTGATTATTTTTTATCCTTTTTTTTTAGGGGGAAATGATACTTTTAAAGTCTCATGTATTTTCCAAAAGCTGAGCCTTCCAGCTCTGCAGGAATTTTTTTGCATCATGGATTTTGCATTAGTTGCTGACACTGGGCATTCTTACTAGAAACTTAGGTTATTAGTACCCACAGCCATAGGTAGTGCCTAATATTACCCTTTACTGTTTTTTTGATATCTAAAACTTGCCTATGAACTTCTCTAAGGGCAAGATGACTTTTGAGGTAATACAGTGTGAACAGTAACAGTCATGGCATTCAATTGTTAAGTTTTATGTGTGAAACCTCTCTTACATTATACATAAAGTTAGGGAGCTTGATAAAAGGATGCAATTAGAAAATAAATTGGGTAGTTTTTCAAAGGCAGTACTGAGTTGCACGACACCATGTTTATGAAGGAAGGAAACCCTCTCTTTTTCTTTATGCCATGTTAAAACATAGTGTTAGGTGAGAGAGAAGGCTGTTTGTCCTTTTATTTATAGCTTTTACAAAAGCTCTGTGAAATCTGTTTGCTTTCAGTCTTCAGTGCTATATATATATGTGCAAGATGAATTGACTTGATTTGTAAAGAAAAACCCAGCAAAAAAAGGACAAAGCTAATTCTAACAAATTATCTGTTTTAGTCATATTGCCTCCATGCTGTCAAGTCAAGACCTTAAGATAGTAGTTGGAGCCCTGCAGATGGCAGAGATCTTAATGCAAAAGTTACCTGACATTTTTAGTGTTTACTTCAGAAGAGAAGGTAAATCTTGCCTTTTTTTTTTTTTTCTCTTCACCTCTTTAAAGTAGTATTTTAAAAACGTGTGTATAGAATCCAAACCCTTTACCCCTCCTCTCCAAGTTCCTCAAGTTCTCCAAGCTGTAAAAATTAAACGTTGTTATTGTAAAGAGAAATCTGTGCAAGCTGTCCTCATATTACTAGGGAGGAGCTGACCAAGAGTCTGGAAGAGATAGACTTGAGTTTTCTGAATCTGAAACAAGGCTTACTAGATCTTAGTGAACTGACTTGGGCTGAAGATGGCTCACTGAAATTACATGGGAAGTCTTACTGGAGAAAACTAAGGAGTCTTTGGCAGGGAGTCTGTGTTCTACTCCACTGGGAATTTCAGGGTTTCTTTAGCTACTAGTCTTGCTGCTGTAATTTTTTATTTTTAAGCTATGTAGGTTAACTTTCTGGTGAAAAGGTTGAGCTGCTTTTAAAACTTGGTATTGATGGATGGGGTGAGCCAGTGCTGCCAGAGTCAAAAGGGAGGTTCACGTAACAGACTCTTACACTTTCAAACACCCTTGTTCCTGCTACCACATCTCCACCCCTGCACCCCCCAAACCAACCCACTAAACAAAGTTCTTCTTTTTCAAAGGGGTGATGCACCAAGTGAAAAACTTGGCAGAGTCAGAGGCTTTGCTAACGAGCCCCCCGAAAGTGTGCACTAATGGATCGGGAACGCTGGGCACCACTACCACAATAAGTACCGGGACAGCCACTGCTGCCAGTAACGCGGCTGCAGATCTGGGCTCTCCCAGCCTGCAGCACAGCCGGGAGGATTCGCTGGATCTGAGCCCGCAGGGGTAAGTGCACTTTCTGAAAAGTAACGTGGTTGGGTTGGGTTTGGTGGTTTGTTGTGGTTTTGTTTGCTGCTTTTTTTTAAATCCAGTGTCATGGGCTGCCATATTATTGTCTGCATATTGCTGTGGTATTTTCCTCTAAAGAACTAAAGTGGGATGGTGTTGAAGCTTTCATTGGGTAGTTTGATTCATTTTATATTAAATGTTTAAAAGAAAAAAAAGGACTAGTGACACAGTAGTTATGTTATAATAATATGAAATAATTTGCTTTTTCGGGAGGATGCCAAGAGCCACAGCTGTAGTCTGATCTAGCTGTTGAGGACAGAGCAATTCTTTAAGAGCTATGGTGGTGCATGGTTCCTTTCTGCTGGAGACTGAAGAAAAAAGAAATCATCCTTAAATTTTGTTGGAAGGCAACCATTTTGAATACTTGTAGAATTAAAATCTCTTGTAGGAATAAATTATTTTCATGTTACACAGTTTGTCCTCATTTTAAAGGTCAAGTGTTTGTCACTTCAAACCAGAACTATGTGAACTTTGTAAGTGTAGGGATTGGTGAGTAGAAATGCCACAAATTGTTGAAGAAGTGTTTTCTGGGCTTGAATAAGGGAGGCAGGTCTAACATCCAGTGTCTCTTGGTGTTTATTCCTTCTTTTTAAGGGTATTTAAATAAATGAATAAACAGATGGTTACACAAATTAAAACATGAAAATTGAGGGACCTCTATTTAGTCTCACTTCTGCATTTGGCTGCTCATAATAGAAAGGTGACAGCAAGCAACCTTCCTTCTTTCTGAGAGCAGTCACTTTGTCCTGTCAATTTAAATAGTGTTCAGGCCCTTTCTCCCAGAGTAAAGAGTATTCTCCATGTTATGGGATAGAACCTGTTCTTTAATTCCTGGGGAAGTAGCTGGCAGATGCATCTTAAAGTAAGGGGATGGGTATGTGTGTGAATATGATGGGTGGAAACAGGTTTCTTTATTTTTAACTTTGGACAGAAGACTCAGTGATGTTCTAAAGAGGAAAAGACTGCCAAAACGAGGGCCAAGGAGACCAAAATACTCTCCTCCGAGAGATGACGAGAAAGTAGACAATCAAGGTAAATAATTCTTAAAGTGTGATACTTTATCTCCTTCTAAAGTAAGTTTATAAGCTGCCAAAAGTGCTAGCTGTAACAAACCTTTTGACTCTCTTTGTCTTTACTTCCTCCAGCTAAAAGCCCTACAACTACTCAATCTCCTAAATCTTCTTTCTTGGCAAGTTTAAATCCTAAAACATGGGGAAGATTAAGCACACAGTCCAACAGTAATAATATTGAACCAGCACGAACAGCAGGAGTAAGTGGTCTTGCAAGGGCTGCTTCCAAGGATACCATTTCCAATAACAGGTACACACACAAAAAAGTCAAAATACTTGTAATATGATGTTAACTTTGAGGTACAGCTGTTTATGATAAGCCATCAAGGGATTTAATACCATGTAACAAAGAAGTTTGAGCGCAACCACAGTTAAAATAACTCTGGAAAAAGAATCAAGAAATTAAGGTAGAGAAAATAACCTCTTAGTAGTTTAAAGTAGCATGGTGGGGAAAAATTGTAGAACTGAGAAAATGATGCAAGAAGTGATCTGTAGAGAAAAGAACTTTACTGCGTTGGAGTAAGAGCAAAGAGGTTTTTTTGTCTGTGACTGCTGTTTAACATGGAGAAAATCATACTCTGGCTGTATTTATTGTAATACTGGTGTATGCAAATGCTAAGTGTGGCCAAATGCCTTTTGTGTTCTTCTTTACAGAGAAAAAATTAAGGGCTGGATTAAGGATCAAGCCCATAAATTTGTAGAACATTATTTTAGCTCTGAAAACATGGATGGAAGCAATCCTGCACTAAATGTATTACAGAGACTTTGCACTGCAACTGAACAACTCAACCTCCAGGTTAGAAATGGCAAACTTAATTGGAGTGGGGAGACATTTCTTGACTTGACTTATGACTCATTATGACTTGGAGTCATTTTTTGGAATGAGTATATAAGCTCTGACACACATCACTTATGCTAAAAGACCAGTATTAACAAGGGTATTCTTGATTCCTAGCAATATGTCACTTACATAGCAGTCTATTTCAAAGTTCTACAGTTAAGTGTTAGGGTTGACTTTATACCCAAAGAACAACACAGTTTGTGGTAAGAACTTTGGAGGTGGGAGGAGATCAAGAGGGAAGTAGCGTTTTGTTAAAATGAGAGAAGAAATACAGATTGGGGCAAATCTGTGAGCAGCTCAAGAGGCTGAGCCTTTCTTTTCAGACAGTTGTGATCCTTGATAGGTGGTCTAAACATAAAACATCTGAAGTAGCTCAAGAGCTGAGCCATGTTCTGTGCTTTGATCAAAGCAATCATTAAAATATGAAACTTCCCCTCCTCTTCTCTCCCACATGGAAGTCGTGTAAAATATATACCAGTCAGAGCTGTTTGGGCTTTTTGGTACATTGTGGAATCTTTTTGTGTGTGGTGGGCGTTTTGTTTTGGTTTTGGTTTTTTTTTTTTGTTTTGTTTTGGTTTGGTTTTTTTTTGTTTGTTTGTTTGTTTTGTTTTTGGGTTTTTTTTGGGTTTTTTTTTTAATTTTTTTGAGGAGTGGGTTTGTTTCTTTGTTTTTTAAATCAAAACCCACCTGTTTGGAGCTCATCTTTACCTCATGTGAGACATAAATGGGACCTTGCATTTCTCTTAAAATAGAGAAAATGCAGATGTTGCCTGTAATGTCTCCCCTTGAACAGAGAAGTGCTTATGCTCAGATTATGTGCCCTGTTACTGCTTGTATTAAGCTACTATACACTCCAGACTTTCCCTTTTTCCCCCTCCCTTTAGAGCTGTTCCATGCAGTAGAAGGAAAAATACTGTTTCTTAAGCCCTTTAGTACCTGGGTAGTAAAACACTACCTTGCTGTTTTTCAGGTGGATGGTGGAACAGAGTGCCTTGTAGAAATCCGTAGCATTGTCTCGGAGTCCGATGTCTCCTCATTTGAAATCCAGCATAGTGGGTTTGTTAAACAACTGCTGCTTTATTTGACATCTAAAAGTGAAAAAGATGCTGTAAGCAGGGATATCAGATTGAAAAGATTTCTTCATGTATTTTTTTCTTCTCCAGTAAGTTTTCTTGGCTTTTGTTTTGGAATTCTTAGTTGTCTTTCTCTCAAATTTTCTTTCTTGAAATACCATCTGAGAAGGTTCAGTGTTGACCTTATTTTAAAGATGGAGTACAGAAGGAATATTTGTTTATGCCTAAACTGTATAGCACTACAACTTTCACATGGTTCTAAGTCTTTATAGGTCATGAACTTTTTTGAATACCCTGTAATTACAGAAAATTCCACGCAGCAGTGGAAAAAGTTCCAAAATGGCCAATTATCTGAGTCTCGAAGAACTAACATGTTGTTTCTGTCTTTTAAGAAGTTGATATAGAAAGAGTTTGGATAGTAATCTTATCCCTTGTTCTCTTTAGTCCTAAATACTGCAAGAAACTAATGTCCTGTTTTTAAAGGAATAAATTTAAAGTGGAAGAGGAGAAGGTAGATAACTACAACTTCCACAAAGCTTATTGCTCATGGCTAAAGGTGAATACTTAAAATTTGTAGGGCTATTCAATTGAAACCAAGAGAGAAAAGTATGTACTTTGAAACAGGCCTTTCATAATATTGTGATATGTCATCTAGTCATCCTGATAATGGCTGCTGCTTTCAGTGAGAACAGTGATTCTTAATTTCACTTTTTTAAAATAATCTGTAATATAAATTATTTAAGATGGATTAATTCAGGCATTTAATTAAAAGACTGGACTATATTTCAGCTTCCTGGAGAAGAGCCCCTTGGAAGATTAGAGCCATTAGAAAATGCACCTTTGTTGGCATTAGTCCATAAAATGAACAACTGCCTCAGTCAGATGGAACAGTTCCCTGTTAAAGTGCATGACTTCCCTAGTGGAAATGGAACAGGGAGCAGGTAAGGATTAATGCTCAGGTAACAGTTTTGTTAGAAGCTTTTGTTTTCCAAAACTTGTTTGAAACAACACTAAACACTCCAGGAGGAAATGGAAGTAATAGAAACTTCTGACCCTCTTTATAGACAGAAGTGGTTACACAGTTGGCTTTCTTATTCAGTGGAAGATTGAATATTTAACCAAAGGTTTACTTACCATCTTGAAATGTCTCTCACTTAGATTGGAGGTGGATGTGTAATTTTAAATGCAGTCTCTAACTTTAAGCTTTCAAAATTCAAAGTCTTCCTTGTAACAAACACTGAAAAGAAACCATCTATTTATTGCTAGGACACTGTTTTTAGGCAAATCATTAAACTGCAGAGAGTTTATATTACTAAACTTTGTTACTCATATACGTTCTGTTCTCTAGAATGTTAATGGATTGAGTGGTAACTCTTGGCTGTCAACGTAGTTTAAAATAGCCGTGGACCTGCCCTGAGTCTTAAGATAGAGTATAAATTTGGAATCCAGCTTGTTAGTTGTGCTTTAAGTAACAAATTTAAGTGACTAAAGACCTATTTCTGCAATTTCTTATCTATGCTTTTCTTCTATATATCAGCACTAGCTTTCATTCATTGTATCACACTTAGGAAGTCTATTTTAGTACAAGTTGCAAAGAAGTTTTGCAAGTATTTTTTTGGTGCTGGCTAAAAGCTCAGTTTGATTATAGACATTCTTACAATTGTGTAGAAATTAGGAGGGGGGAGCATTGAACATGAATTTTTGAAAACTGTTCTTTTTAGAAATGCCAGAAGTCTTCTATGTCTGAGGTAGTAAAATAGTGTGGATTTTTTGTCACTAATGGTGACACAACATCCATTGTATTAGATGACTTGGAGCCACACATTGTAGCATTAGTGTAACTAACATTGAAATTCAGGTCCTTATTGAAAAAAATATAAATGAATACTTGAATCTTGGAAGGAAATGCCCCTTTCTGATCCTTATTGCACTGCAGGTAACCACAGCTCTAAGTCTCTTGTGGCATCACCTGACAACCTGAACAACTTCAGTTTTCAAAGATGGTCAGTATAGGCCATGTCGTAATCAGACCTCAGGCTGGGCTTTCACTTAATCTGTGTAGCTTCCAGATTCTGTCCAACTTGAATTCTGGTGTTCTTGTAGAAGGAAACTCTTAAGCAATTTATCCAAACTGTACTAGGTTATTTTTAGAGAAGTAGTCTGACAAATAATACACGGAAGCAGTGAAGCTGTAAATGCATGTATGAGCCTATTTTAATGCAATTATAGTTATTAGATTCTTTGTGTAGCAACTTTTTTCACAAATTATTTTGAGTTTTTCTCTTAACAGAGGATCCCAAGCTTTAAAATTCTTCAATACACATCAATTAAAATGCCAACTGCAAAGACATCCAGATTGTGCTAATGTGAAACAGTGGAAAGGTGGACCTGTGAAGATTGATCCTCTGGCTTTGGTACAAGCCATTGAAAGATACCTTGTAGTTAGAGGTATTTACATATTATACAGTAACTTGTGTTTTGCTTCTTGAAATAGTTACTCTGTCAGTGTAGAGTTAGTAAAAACCTGTGAGGGATTACACTGAAGACAAATGGGAGGCACCTATAAATAAATATATCTTGCTCACAGGGAGGAGACTTAAGACTGTAGAAAATCTTCCCTTTTCTGGGACAAATTATTTCGTGTTGTAAACGCTTGAGTCAAAATACTAACAGAAGTATAATCTACTTTACAGTCAGACTGGCTGTAGCTTGGCAGTTTGGATGCCAGATGTTGATGCTGAAATTTGTTCTAGCACTTCTGAATCTTACTGTTTTGAACTGATGCATTTTGGAACGATTTTAAGCAGTGGAATTTATAAAAGAGTATCAGAGCATTGTCACATTTCATGTAAAAAAAGCTACTGAGGAAGTCTTTCTTCTCTCTTGCCTCAGGCTATGGAAGAGTTAGAGAAGATGATGAAGATAGTGATGATGATGGGTCAGATGAAGAAATAGATGAATCTTTGGTAAGCTTTTGGTCTGGGAGCAACGGGAGGGAGCTGTATGGGGAGAGGCTTAAACAAAAGTTATGCAACAAGTTTCCTAACTTGTGTGGGGGTTTTTTTGTTTTGTTCAGGCTGCTCAATTCTTAAATTCAGGGAATGTGAGACATAGACTGCAGTTTTACATTGGAGATCACTTGCTGCCGTACAATATGACTGTGTATCAGGCAGTCAGGCAGTACAGTTTGCAATCTGAGGAAGAGAGGGAGTCTACAGATGATGAAAGCAACCCATTAGGAAGAGCTGGGATTTGGACAAAAACACATACCATTTGGTAAGTTGCCCAGAGAAATCAGGGAATAACTTCTCCGGTTTCCTAAATGTACATACATCAAGAAAATTGGAATGTAGCCATTTTTCTTCTTTTTCTCTCCAAAACTGTAGAACTTTGAATTTCCTGATGTGTTTGGGATGCTTAAAACTTAGTAAGAATTTACTGCTAGCTGCTGATGGTCTTTCTAGCTTATGAACAAAGCTGATGAACAAGAAATGGGGAATCTTAAATTTGACACCTGCTAGATGGAGGGAAATCAGTGTTAGGTAACTAACCACAAGTGATAAAGGATGTATTTGCAATCTACACATAATGGTCAGCTTCATACTGGTTTTCATAACTCGTTGCTGGGCAGGTGTTTGTATTCTCTGGCCATACTTTAAGAGGAGCATTGACCTATGACTATGCCTGACATTTCCGTGTTCACCAGTGTCTTTTTCTAATCATTAAGTGTGCTAAAGAAAAAAAGTAGACAAACAAAAAAAACCAACCACCACCCCCCAAACCCCAGTCGCTTTGGGGTTTTGTCTATACCTTCTGCTTCTCTCCTTCCAGTTCACAGAGCCGAAGGGTCCCCATTTTTTCTCCCTCATGACATACTTTGCTTCTGAGGGCCTACCTTCAAAGGCTGGATCATATCCAAATGCAAGTGTTCTTGCCTTTCTGCTTTTAACTGTCATTCAAGTAGAATTCTGGTAATCAAAGAACTAACGCTTACATAAGTGCTTTCATTTCCATGTAAGCATTTCAAAAACATATTTTTAACTTCTGTTTATGTTTTAGGTACAAACCCGTGCGGGAGGATGAAGATGGTAATAAGGACTGTGTTGGTGGTAAAAGAGGAAGAGCACAAACTGCTCCCACAAAAACCTCCCCTAGAAATTCTAAAAAACATGACGAGTTGTGGCATGGTGAGTGTGTTGCCTTGGTAATATGTTAGCTTTCCTCCCCTTCCTTGCAGAATTCTCACAGGAATGTTTACAGACACCACAGTGTTTCTTTTAAAGCAAGCATAGCATAAGAATAATAAGCATATATTAATCTGTGTATTAAAACTAAAAATAAGATATTTACTGAGTTGTTTGACTATACCGTTGTAGCTAAGTGAATGCCATGACTAATGCTACCTAGGCTCCTAATAATTAAATCTTGGGAAGGCTGCTAATTGATTTGTTTTGCTAACATGTTCTTTTTTTCCTGCTAGATGGTGTATGCCCTTCGGTATTAAATCCTCTGGAAATTTACCTCATATCTACTCCACCTGAAAATATAACATTTGAAGATCCTTCATTAGATGTTATTCTTCTTTTGAGAGTTTTACATGCTATCAGTCGATACTGGTATTACTTGTATGATGTGAGTAGAGCACTTTCTAAATCAGTTGGAACTTAATACAGACAGTTCTGTCCTCAAACCTTAAACCTTAAATAACCTTCTTCCCCTCTTTGCTGCCCCCCATCATGACAGAATAATGCAAATTATTATTGTCATCTTCCTCTGCATGTTTCTCTAACTTCTGAAAAAATTAAGGTTGTAAATTCTTATAATTGGCCATATTTTCTCTATAGTGTGTTGAACACACTTCTCATGCTTTTTCTTTTAAGTTTGAAATACAACATTATTTCTGAAAAGAAAATGAACAGTAAAACTCTGCTGAGTCCCTCCTTCGTGGCTTGGACTCTGGATGGCCAAAATGACAACGTTTTTTTTTTCTAGAAGCATTAAAGAAATGTCTTAATAAAAACTTGGTGCTTCTTTCAGCATTTCTCTAACTAGAAATACCTTGGTTTTATTTAACACAGAACGCAGTCTGCAAGGAGATAATTCCAACCTCGGAGTTTATCAACAGCAAACTGACAGCAAAAGCAAACAGGCAGCTTCAGGATCCTTTGGTCATTATGACAGGAAACATACCAACTTGGCTGACAGAACTGGGGAAAACATGGTATGGATGATCTGCTGTATAGTATCTCTAATTTGAGTTCAGTAGGCCTCTTGACTGGGCAGCACAGGTGCATCACGCATTACAAAACTCTGGAGAGTGCCAGAGGAGGATGAAATGTAGTCACAGAAGTCTTGCCAAGTTACATCAGTGACACTCTGATGGATGTTTACACTTCTGTTGCATAATTTAAACCACCTACTAAGGAATAGACTAGCTGCAAAGTTTGGACCACTTCTTACAGGAGTTTCTGAGCAATTTGAAATTTTCTCATTGAAATTACGGTGCTTGTTTATTCAGGAGGTGGTTTTCTCCTGTTAAACTGCTTAATGGCATTCTTACCATACCGCTTCATTTGTCTTGGCATATTCAATATGGTACAAAGGAAAATATGTTTATTGTTGTTGATAAAATATTCCAAATAATTTTTATAAAGCAATATTCATGGTACTTTCTAGTATCTTGATGCAGAGTATAAGCTGTAAAGCTCTTGCACTTGAAAAAATGAGAAACCAGAATTGACATTCTTGGATTTTTCAAGCATGTTAATTGCAGCAACATTGATGACAACTGACTGGAAATACGTACTCTAGAGAATCTATTTGACTTTTCATTTTTAAAATAAGATCTCTAAAGTCCTTCATAAATGTTCCAGATAATAGATGATGAGTATGAATGTATATTCTTATACAAACATCTATAGCAGTATTTGTTCCATAAAATTGCCTTTTCACTTAAATGCCAATGGAGAACTGCAGTTAACATACATGTGCCTTTGAGAATAGTGGAAGTGATAAAATAAGTTCTTCTGGTAGTCTTTTACAAACTATTTGAAATATTTTTGCAAATGGTGGAAAGCAGAATACTGGTGCTGCTGTAAGCAGGTTCTCATGCCTTCCCACTGCCAAATACAGGAGCTAGAGCCACTTGCTTAAAATCTTTGATCTATTAGATTTACTTAACGTAAACCAGTTGTGAACAGAGAGTTTTATTTTCTGATGTAAACTGCATAGCCAAGGCATTCAAGTATTTTGAGTTATTTTTCAAGAAGAGTTAGAATTTTTTTGTGGCTCCTTCATTCATTGCATTTCTCTAGTCTCTTGCTCGTAAGCATTGTAACTAAAACTAAAGTGTGTTCTGGAAGGCTTCCTTTGGAGGCTGCTTTCACCACAGTGTGTAGTAAGTAAAGCACTAATTGCAGGCATACTACATTTCTATTCTGTTTTAAACTAAATGATAATCATAGATCTACTTAGAACACAACTAACTAATCCATTGCTCCTTACAGCCCATTTTTCTTTCCGTTTGATACCCGCCAAATGCTGTTTTATGTAACTGCTTTTGATCGTGATCGAGCCATGCAAAGACTACTGGATACTAATCCAGAAATCAATCAGTCGGATTCTCAGGATAGCAGAGTGGCACCACGACTGGACAGGAAAAAAGTAGGTATATCTTGTTTAAAATGGAATGGATGATCATGTTGTTTTCATACTGTCTTTAAGAATATAATGGTGAGCAAGATTTACTTGTGAAGCTGGAGGTTTTGGTGGGGTGAGGGGGAGGTGGTTCTTGGTCATCAGAGCCCCCGAGCAGACAGCACAGTGTGTTCCGCAGTGTGTTCCCGGTTTGGCCGCGAGGTGGCAGGAGGGGCCGCGGGATGGCGGCTGCTCCCTCACAGCCGGCTCCATCCTCAGCCGGGGTCCTCACAGGATTCTTGAAACTGTACTCCGGTATTGGATGCTGAGTTTTAGGAACAATTAGCGATATTTCCACGTATTACCTTGTAAACCTCCACTTTGCTTGATTTTTCAGAAGAATTCAAGCAGCAGGGTTTAGACCCTTAAGTGTTACCCGAATAAACAAAAATATTGCCCTTGTATTTGGGGAAGGTAAACCTCCTGTCACAGCGTAATAAGCTGAAACTCTGTTAAATTGAGAGAGTCTTGGATGCCTGCCTTGAGTCTGGAGAGATGTTGCCTTAAAATAAGATCTGCTGTACATACTGTACAATCTTGAATACTCATGGGGGAAAAAAGATAAGAGACATGAGAACCAAGTTAAAACAATATTGCTTCCAACATGTAGGAATCCTGGTGGTGTTGGGTTTTCTGTTTGGGTTTCAGCATCTTTATTCCATTTTCTTTTCCCTATAATAGTTTGAGTTATATAACATCATGCGACAGCACTTCTGTGTATGTTATAGTCCTATTGCCAGATTGTTGGCAAGATTAATACCTATTTAGTTATACTGTCACAATTGTAAGGCATTGGTTTTTCATTTTATGTGGTATATTTTAATTATAAATAATTTTCATGTAGAATTCATACATATCAAAGTATAAGCTTACAAATTGTTGAACTGTGGAACTGTTGGCATGGGGCGGAAAAACTTGCATAACTGACTTTTTTCCTGTTGTAACAACGTTGGGAGCTGGGACTTACAGACATAATTTCACTACTTAAAACTTCTTTGATGTGTAGCGCACTGTGAACAGAGATGAGCTGTTGAAACAGGCAGAATCTGTGATGCAGGATCTAGGCAGTTCAAGAGCCATGTTGGAAATCCAGTATGAGAATGAAGTAAGTAATATCAATGCAGTCTAATTTAACCCCTTTTTACTGAAGGTTAATGTAAAATAGCTGCAACTTTCTTAGAATGACTTGGTCAGACTCTTCTTCCTTCACATTGCTGGTACTACAGAATTTTCTCTCTTAATTACCCCTAATCCGCTTGGTTGTTATTTTTAGTTGCTAGGAGAAACTTTCTGATCTAAATTTCATCAATCTTATTCTGCAGAGCACATTTTCTAACTCTAAGCAAACAGCTGTGTACATTTCCTCTATAATATGATAACTAGGTGATTAATACTTTTATTCCACTGTTCTTCCCTCTGACATGTGGTCTTTCCAAACTGCCTCAGTCATGTTGTAAGTGTTGGCATAGTTACGTTCTCTTGGATGCTTTTTGCAGCACAGTCTTCTTTATAGCAAATAATGTACTGTATTTCTCAGACTAGGTAAAGATTTTGATAATCAAACTGATGTAATGGACTAATTTGTTTACTTATCTCATTCCCCCTTCTCTCCCCTCACCCTCCTTCCTCTGAAGGTTGGCACAGGCCTAGGCCCCACACTAGAGTTCTATGCACTTGTATCTCAGGAACTACAGAGAGCAGACTTGGGCCTTTGGAGGGGAGAAGAAGTGACTTTAGCCAATCCAAAAGGTAATCGCTCTCCTGTATAAACTACCGGTATTGATTAATATTGAATTGATTCTAAGCTGACTTTAGTTACGTAAAGGGCACCTCAGTTTTTGGTCTGTTAATTCACCTAATGATAGAGTGTGATTATCTTCGTGGGTTTTGATTATGGGTTGGTTGGTTTGTTTTGTTTGGGTGGGGATTTTTATAAGAAGCTTTAGGTTATGGGTATCTTGACTCCCACTTTCCAGCTTGAGTCTGGAATGAAACTAGAAGTATATGTACTGAACCATTCTCTTTTCCTTTCTTTCTTCCTTCCTCAACAGGAAGCCAGGAAGGTACCAAGTATATACATAACCTTCAAGGCCTTTTTGCACTTCCTTTTGGTAGAACAGCCAAGCCAGCTCACATTGCGAAAGTTAAAATGAAGTTCCGCTTTCTGGGAAAACTAATGGCCAAGGCAATCATGGATTTTAGACTGGTAAGAATAAAGTATAAAATATGATTCTGAAGGGGTCAAATTAAAATAGTAATTCTGAGTGTTGAGGGATAAAAGGATTAAGAGTTCAATGGTATTGCTTTCAGCTCTAGAATTAAGTGCAGTCTGATGGAAGGTGGGGAGGAGGACAGGGATGCAGCTGAACTTTTGAGGGGGGAGAGGGTATTATGTTGAAGATCTTCACAGTAACTTTTGAACCCCTAGTCTTAAAAGGAAAAGCCATTACCTGGCATGTGTTGCAGCCTCTTTCCACTCTACTTTCAAGATCGTTTTGGGCTTGTTGTTATTCCTGCTGCAAGTTTGCTGATTGCTTTAATATCCATGCACTAAGCAATCAGTTGCATTTTCTCAGCTGTAAATTGCTGAGGTGAAACCAATCGGATGTGGTGTTCTTGTGTGTGCTGAAACTAGGAAATAGTAAATGGTATTCCAGGGCTAATCAAGAGATAAGATAGCAAAAGATATACTTTTGAAGATAGTTCAGTACTAAACAGTTCAGTGCTTTGGTTTCCAGGTGGACCTTCCTCTTGGACTTCCTTTTTATAAGTGGATGCTACGACAGGAAACTTCCTTGACATCGCATGACTTGTTCAGTATTGATCCAGTAGTAGCCAAATCAATATATCACCTTGAAGATATTGTAAGACAAAAGAAAAGACTTGAACAGGATAAAACACAGGTGGGAAAGTAACCCTAAGAATGGAAGAGTGTAGCTTCACACATTTGGGTTTTATGAAGTGGCTTAATACTGATGATAATAGTGATGTTTACTTCCTTCTAATACAAATGGTTTGAATGTTATTGGATTAGTGGCTAGTAGTTATAAAACAGTCTTTTTGTAAAGCCTAGCATGAGAAATACATGATAGGTTTCTTTTGTGTGATTAAACACAGTCTAGAAATATCTAAAATTGCCAGATGTTTGCCTAACTTCTCTTTTGGTTCACTTTGAAAAGACTAACCGACTTAAATATCAGAGGGAAAAAAATCTGTCCTTGATTCTTGAACGTTTGAAAGGTTTGGCTTTTTTATTAGTTGGTTTAATCAAATTTTCAGATTTTCTTAGAAGTGCCTTTTGTGTTGGGTTATTTTCCCCTCCTCCCCTGGAGAGCTGTATGCAGAACTGTGTAAACTGTTATAATGCGTGAGCGTTCAGGTTTTTTCAGACATACAGAAAAATCTTTTTCAAGGTTATCCACTTTTAGCTGAAATAGAACAATTCACTGTGGCAGAATAGTGATGAAAGGTCTTTGGCATGCATGCTTTTTCTAGCATCCAATGTTAATAGAAGATAGCAGTTAATAACCTAACTTACACTCTTAATTCATCTTCTCTGTTACTAGTGAAGTTATTGCAAGCTTGTGGGTCTTTGTTCCTCTTCACCTCAGTGTCTCACTATCTCTCCTTTGTCACCGCTATTTATTTCCCAACAAGAGTTTGAAAAACCTGAAACCTGGTGGATGAAAGCTGAAAAATGTCAGTATGCATGCCAAATACGAATGCTATTAACTGTTCTAAGGAAAAAACATAGCCTAAGAGCCTTAGCTTATTACATACTTCCTTATCTTGCAGTAGTATTTTCTAGATACATAATAGGCAAGAAGTTGAAGTAATCCCAAAATTGCTAGGAAAAGAGTGTACTCCTATGATCTTTCTAGTTTATCCATTAAGTTGATTTATTTGTTTTGTCTTGGTTTACTTGAAAACTGCAGAAGGAAAGCAAGGAGTACTGTAACAATTTCAGTGGTAACATTCTTATAAAAATGTCTGCTTAACTTTTGGATGAATTAATTTGAATGAATTGTTCTCACTGGTTTTCACTTCCAATTTTTTAGACCAAAGAAAGTCTACAGTATGCATTGGAGGCTCTGACTATGAATGGCTGCTCAGTGGAAGATCTAGGGCTGGACTTCACCCTTCCTGGGTTTCCCAATATAGAACTGAAGAAAGGGGGGAAAGATACACCGGTCACCATCCACAATTTAGAGGAGTATCTCAGAGTATGTAACAGCAAACCTAGGACTAAAGTTTTCTTTATTCTTGCTCCCTGCGTAGTTTGTTTCCATATACATTTCACTTCATTCTCATGAACTAGGCACTGCAGTAATTTTCCTACTGATCATTTCTCCTCTGTACAAGTTTAATTACTACAGAAAAACTGTTTGAATCAGTCAGTGCACCTGACTTGAAAATTTTATAGTACAAAAACATCAGAAATTTGTTTTTTTTGGAGAAAGTGCTGTAAGTGGACTCATTTCAGCTATGGACTTTCAGAACATTTTAACAAGTTCCCACATCTGGGTTATGGTAATGATTTGTTAGCAATAGTAATTTAGCAACTGCTACCCCATGGCCTTTGAATTGCTATAATAATAGTGTAATTTTTTTGCACTCAGACTTAAGAAAACATCAGCTCAGTTCTGAGTCAAAATTAGAGTAGTAGTGCTTTGTCAAAAAAAAAAGGCAACAAACAAAAAACCACTTAACCCCCCCAAACGAACAAATAAAATCCATGAAATATACACAACCCCAAACCATACAAATAATAGATCAGGAAAAGGAAAAGCATTGCCATAATAAGTTGACAGGACACCTGTGTATTGATTTATTCCTGTGTGAAGAGGCATAGAAAAACAGACAAAGGTAGGAAACTGTTTCTCCCTAAGAAAATGTTGAAAGGAATAGGTTAAAAACAGCCTGGAAAAGAGATGAGGGAGGACAGGAACTATGCAATGCTATCCCCTGAAGTCATGAGTGAAATGGAGGTAAAGATCATTGTATTCCAGTTACTAAATAATGCATTTCCTAAGAGGTTGGTTTGCTGCCCTTTCACTCTGGTGACTGAAGTTTTAAAGCACTGAGAAAACACATCTGATGTTTTGGTAGAAACAATTCAATAAGGATCATAAAGGCTCCTGCATGTGAACTGAGACTTTTGCAAAGTTTTTTCCACAATCCTTACAACTGAATATTGAGCAGATGCTGTTCATCCTACAGTTCAAAATGGTTACCTATCCAGTTCTCATGTATTTATTTGTTGAAAGCAAATTCTGCTAGGCAAGAGTCACTTAAAAATTGAATATATTTGAATAGAAAGCTGTTTCCAGACTTAACAGTTGGACAATAGGAACTACCACAGTTTGTAAGAAACAGAATTAGCAGTCTCTAATTACTGAGCAAAGTTTTCTTTCAAGTCTGATTTTCATACAGTTTGCAGTCATTTTTTCTTCTGGGTAATTTGTATCAGGTGTCTGATACACTGAGAAAGGCACAGCTCAGATGTCCTGTCGTTGTCCTATTGCAGGCCTCTGGCATTGTAAAGGAGAAGCAGATTACTACAGAAAGCTTGCCCTCCTCTTATTCTAAGCAACTTTTGGAACTTTTCTGAAAGGACACCTGTGCAGTTTTTCCTGTCCTGGTCCTTACAGCATTACACACTTAATGTGAAGAAAATAGAAAAGATTTCAGAGAGAGAACTAATGTGCTCTCTATCACAAGTATGATGAATTGCATTTTAGAAACAGTTTATTTATCAACTGCCATATGCAGCTCCTTGTGGGTCAGCTGCCCTGCTCTTGAAAATTTTATTTTCATTAAAATCCTGTGGATTAACAGTAAAAGTAGTCAGTAAAGCTGGAATATCCTACTGTTGCTTTTCATGCCTCTCTTGCCATCGTGTCATTCTACCCTCCACCTCCCTTTTTTCCCAAAAGGACAGTTCCCACAGGAGCTGCCTTTATCAGAAAGTAGAACTACTTCAGCTACCAGTATGGTGAAAGACTTTATTCTGTTTTTTTCTTTTTTTTTTGTCCCCTTCTCCTCTGTACTACAAAGAAAGAGGCCAACTTACTGCTTCTAAATTTGTGAACAAAAGGTTTCAGTAGTGTAGTTTTTTTTGCCTACCAATTTGATCTTCTCTTTGAATCTGCAAGAATACAGTGCAGCTTAGTTTTGCCATGTGCTCTTGCTTATAAAAAGTGATCACAATTCTAGGTAAGCAACTCTGCTGTTAGAACAGCCTTAGAGTGTTCTATTACAGAACAACTTTCTGTGCTGCTGGTGCTTCCTGCCTTCCTCTTCAGGAGTAAAAGGTGGTGTGTGAGAGCAGGGGTGTGTATCTTACACAACTGAAATTCAGCTCCTTCTGTAGGAAAGCTTATCAACAGATCCTAATGAGCCTTTGTATTTGAGAGCTTTCTGGAACAAGGCACTCTTCAGTTACTGGGACAGGGTTAAATCATTGCTCCAGGAGTCCAGCAATATCTATGGAGCTTTTAATCACATTAATCTGCAGATAACTTTAATCAGCATCACAGATCAGAGCTCTTAATGCATTTTAAAACTAGCTCTGTGTTGACAACACGTCTTGTACAACCAGCCTTTATTTTCTGCTAGAGTTGAGGGTATATAACGCGAGTGTAGTCACCAAAAGCACTGACTGACAAAAGAATCTAAACTCGGCACAGTATGTATTATTTCTTAATTTAATAGAGGAGTACTGCCTGTGGGAGATTTATTGAAAAGAAATTTCATCTTGTTTGTGCCATATTCCCTTCCTTCCCCCCACTGACTGTCATTTCAGTATGTGCTGTTCATTTTGGAAGTGAATTTAGTATTGAGGGGGTAACGAAAACAGAACAGTCGCACTCAGAAAGCCTAGACCAGTGTCTTACTGTCTTTTGCATTATGATTCTTAACCATATCCCTGTGACTTGAAATGAAGGTATTTCTGTTGTTCCCATGTATTCTTGTAATATAAAGCTACTTAATTTCTCAAACAGGGTAGAATTACTTTTTTTTAAACTATATATTTAGAAAAGGGATCCATATGTTTCCATGGGGGAAACTAATATAATTGTCAATGATGGCCTAAGGATTTCTGCTTCAATTGCTGAATTTTAGATGGTGTAGAGAGAGAACACCTAGGTTAGCCTTCTAAAAATAGTAAGCGTTCAGATTTGCAGGTTCATTTTAACCAGCTATTCTGAATTCTGTTTGTTTGTTTAGTTAAAAACAAAGGCAAATAAATTGTTTAAATTCCATATGACTTTCATGTTTAGGGTAATCTAAGTTATGAATTAAGGCAAAATGAGGCAATGATGTAGAGCAGCTCCATGAATCCATGTTCAAACTGCTGTAACTCCAGGGAGTGTATAGTGAGACGTGTGGAGTTTTGCTTCTGCAGCTGTACCCTTTTGTACAGCTGTGATCATTCCACGCTTCCTATGTTCAAATTGATTGCTTTTTCCTTTTTGTTTTTTGTCTTTGCCTGCAGTTGGTTATATTCTGGGCACTAAATGAAGGTGTTGCCAGACAATTTGACTCCTTCAGAGATGGATTTGAATCGGTCTTTCCCCTCAGTCATCTTCAGTACTTCTACCCTGAGGAGGTTGGTGAATGTGGTTTTGCGGATGCTTTTATAACCTTACCTGTGTATGCGTGGGCAGTCTGAACCTGTGTGTGCAGGGCATCTAGGACAATTGATGCCATTACATTTCTAATGTGTGTTAGTCAAACTCAGTGTCCCTGAAATTGCATACTTAAAGATTTCTGTGTTCAGTGGTCATTTATTTAATGTTTCTATGAGCAGCAGTGTTTTCTTGAAAATTGTGTGTTTCCATCTTTTCTGAGAAAAGTGCCTGCATTTATGTATGCATGCTCTCTGTGTTGGCATGGATGCTGTCATTTCTTAGGTTGCAGTACCTCTGAATAGCTGTCCACAGATGTGGATGCTACCTGGGTGTTCTATGAAAACAATAAAAAAAGTATTCAGCTCTTTAACAAAGCCTTAGACAGTAAGAAGAGATTCAGGTGAAGGGATAAAGAGTAAGGATAGTCTGTCTTGCCTTGTTCTCACCACCATCATATAATTTCCTTGTAAAATGCTTATAGTCTTAAGTGGACTGAATTGAGTCACAATTATAGTTGTCTGGACTAGAAGAGAGAATGTTTTATTATTCTCCCTTTAAGGAGTCTATGTGAAGACTGTACTTTGAGAGGTTTTTTTACCTTCATAAACTTACACCTTTGACTTGAAGAACAAACATTTAAAGCACACTCTGAAACTGTGTGTTAGTCAAGCCTTTATGGTATTCTCATGTTCTTGGTGCTTTGCAATGTAAGAGTCTCCTAAACCTGAGACTTTTAGCTACTCTAGTGATTATTCTTCATGCATCTCTGTTGGTACTACTTTCAAAGGCACACCACTTTTTTTTTTTTTTCCTGCAACAAATTAAAGGCAAGTAAAAATGGCAGATTATTCTGGTTTATCCAGTGTTTTACCCACTTGTCCATTTTGTGGTATAAGTGATGCTCTTCTGTCTTGTTATTGGCGTGGTTTGATGCTTGATTCCCCTTGGAATTTTAAAATGCAGATGATAGTCTATTGCTAATCTGCTAATACAGTTGATCAGTTTTAAGCCATAGGAATAGTCTGAAATAGAGCTTTTCCCTGATGGCATATACGTGTGGGCTCTCGTGTTCTGTTGCTGGTAACTGTCCATCCATTTGGACCTTTTTACAAGCCGTGCTGAAACTGTTACAAAGAACTTGTAAAATTCTTTTATTTATGAACAGAACAGCTACAGTGTGTCAGACCTCTGGTGTTACTGAGACTGGGGCTTTACAACTCCTTGTGTATCCTGGAATGATGTCAGCAGAAACTGTTAATGTTTTGGCTACTGTAGCCTGTCATCTCTGCTTGCCCAAATCCATTGAAAGAACAGGCAAAATAACTGAAGTACAGAACTGCTATCTGACAGATCCATTTCTCTCTAATGACTGTTCTTTTTTCTTTCAAGGAGGATCTCACATTTCTAAAATGCAAATGCAGACGCTATTTTTTGCATTCCTGTAGATTTCTTTTTAAAAATTGTGATATTTATAAAATCATGGCATTTTTGGTTCTCCAGTGTAAATTGCTTATTAGGACTGTCTCTGTTCTAAGAGATAAATTCAGCATCTCATATGATGCTGGATTATATGCAAAGGCAGATTCAGGAAATGAGACAGTCACTAGGATGAAGCTCTTGAAGCCAAAGAATTTGGGTGGATTGCTTGGTGTGACAGAGTTGGTTTTGCACCAAGCCATCCCAGAAAGCAGAGCACTGTAGTAGTGTTTAGTACTCATCCTGCCTCAAGTTCCAAAGGGGAACACTTATTGTTATTTCATTTTACAGTTGGAGCAGCTCTTGTGTGGCAGCAAAACAGACACTTGGGATGCAAAGACTTTGATGGAATGTTGCAGGCCTGATCACGGTTATACACATGACAGGTAACGTGGGATTGGTGTTGTTAAAAAAACAAACACAGAAAGCCAAAACCACAAAAAACGCTTTTAAATAACTTTGATATATTGTTATTCAAGCTAAAGGAATTATATGAAATTTACTTGAAAATATTCATCCTCCACTGAATATGAATCTGATGTAGTTACTTTAATGATAAACAAAGTAACATTTTCTTGTTTTTTTCCCCTCCTCAGTCGAGCAGTGAAGTATCTCTTTGAAATTCTCAGTAGTTTTGACAGTGAGCAGCAAAGACTGTTTCTTCAGTTTGTGACGGGGAGCCCCAGACTGCCTGTAGGAGGTAGGTTTTCCTTATTACATATTACTATATCCGAAATCACTATTAATAATGCATTTCAAAGTAAGTGGATTACTTCAGTGTAGCAAAAATTATTAGAGGTTTGTACTGGTTTGACATTTCTAATTTCAGAGGTGACTGGGTAGACTTCAGGTATAATTTTCATAACCTTTGTATTAATCTCATGATACTTTATTCATTTGACTCTCCAGGTTTAATTTGTTACCAGAAAACCTCTCAGAGGGCAAAAAATAATTCAAAGTTTAAACAAAACTAAAAGCTCCTAATACTGTATTTCTTTGCTAGAGGTACATTAAGTTATGTCAACAAAATGATGCATTGCTACCCAGAAACAATATCTCTCCTAGAAAGGAGACAATATTAGCATAGTATTAATTTTATTCAATTTCTCCCCCTTTTGAATTTCAGAATTCAGGTGAGAGGCAGTGAGGAAAACAGGAATTTGCTGTCTTTGCTAGGGACCATTGTAGAATACACATTTTACTGTATTCTCAGCTGAACCCTTTGCAAGTCAAAACAAAATTTATGCATCTGTTCCATTACTTACATTCTTTGGGATTCTGGGGGGAAGAGTTGATTTTTTTTTTTTATTGTATTTAAAGTATTTTTTTAGAGCTCTTTTATGGAGAGATGGTGCAGACAGGATTGAAGGTTAGGAGTGTAAGAACAGGTAAGGTATTACAGTCATAGATAACTTCTCAGAATCTTAGGAAGTGTGTGAAGCCAACAAACTCTTAAAAATATTATGATTGGAATGGGGTTTTTATGCATACAGACCACAATTAAAAGTAGAGTGGATTCATCTAACTTACTTCTTTTTTAAAATTCATCTTGGCAGTCTAATCCACAGAGAGGATTTCAGGTATTTTTTAGGTTGCTGCATGGCCTTATTAAGGCATATCCTAAACCTGTAAGCGTGGAGCTGAAGTCAGCTGTGCCCTGGTGCTTCTGTCACTGATAGATGTCTGCAGTGTCAGCTGGGGGTTTTCAAGAGGAGCAACCTTTTTCTGACTGTGCTTTCTCATTACCAGGTTTTCGGAGTTTGAACCCTCCACTGACGATTGTACGCAAGACTTTTGAGTCCACAGAGAATCCGGATGATTTCTTACCCTCAGTAATGACTTGTGTGAACTATCTCAAATTGCCGGACTATTCAACTATTGAGATAATGCGTGAAAAACTCTTGATAGCTGCAAGAGAAGGGCAGCAGTCATTCCATCTTTCCTGATCACAATGAAAAATGCAATGTCTGCCTGTTACAGCAAAAGAGAAAAACTCATGATTCTTTTCTAAATATATCACCTGAGTCAAGGAAACGTGTTACGCCTTCTTGTTGTAGAAAAACGGCTTGCAGATTATAAACAAAGACACTTGGTTGATATTCATTAAAAGCCCCTATGGACTTAAAGTGATCAGGCCCTAAAAGTTGTTGTGACAAGGTTTCTTTAGCAAGTTCTTGTTTAAATTATCATTTATTTGATGAGTGAAGTTTTTAACTTGCTTTGCTGTGTGAAATTTAAAAAGGGATGTTTTTCCAGGCTGGAACAATAAATGTCGCTGTGCAGTTTAATACTGGGCTGTGTGTATCCATCTAGCTAAGTCTGAAGTTTCTCCTCCAAAGACAACTTTTGTACATAAGTACAGAAATTAAAACACATGTATTTGACGAATCTAGTTTAGTAGACTAGTTCTGTGTACCCTCACCTGCCTCTAATTTTACCCATCCTCATGTATTGTCTGATGTGCAATTCACTTGGTTCTTTTTGTGTGCAACATTCAACAATTGTTATGTTTTGGTTAGCATGGGCATTTAACTGCTCCATGCCTCTTTCTCTGATTAAGATAATTTAAATTTTACTGAAATCAAATATATATTGTCAATATAATTCAGCCTTTGTAACTAGGTAGAACCTTTCTTATAGCATAGTTTTACTGTAGTGGTAGGTTATAATGGTGACAGTCGTTACCAGTCGGCGCTCCAGAGCTGTTTACACAGTGATTCAGGCAGCAAAAGCCTCTTACTGGAGGCGAGGAAGAATTATTTCTTTCATGTAGTTGAAGTCCAACAGCTTGGGCTGGCCAGTGTGTATTGTGGTAAGGCCAGAGCATTTCCAATTGATGTAAAGTTTTTTAAAAGACAAATTAGTTGTTCCATTCCCTGTTTGAGTAAACAGTTTTCTTGTTCTTGATCTAAGTTCATGATTAATTTTGTAGTTTTTTCTTTTTTTTTTTTTTTTTTCTTCCCCCTGAGTGCTAGCTTGGAACAAGCAGTTCAGCCTTTGTCTTTTGACACAGATAAAGCACCTGTAAGCAATGCTCTGTCCAACTGTTTTATGTGCTGATTTCTCAAATCTGCAATAATTTACTTCATCAGGTTAATGTTTTTACCTGAATATAAATAAAAAAGTTTGCTTCACCTTTTTGTTCATAGTTTTGTACTGTATGCCTAAAGCTCAATTGTGTAAATTACTGTAATGCAAGTAAATCATCCTAAATCTACTTGGCTAACAACCTGCAACTTGTGGATGATTTACTACTAAAACAAGACCTTTTAAGACCTCCAACTCAGAGGGAAATTTTTTCCTTTCTATGGGTTCAAAAAACGGGCAATTTACAAATATTCCTGAGATATACCTGCTACACAGTTAATCTCTATGAAAATGTGATAGTTAATGACTTTTATTCAACTTTGAGAAATCAAAATTCATTTCAGTGCTTAGACATTGTTAAATCCTGGCTAATCAGGTTAGTGTTTCCCCTAAACTAACAAGTTTTCTTTTGTCTAGCTGAAGAACTTGTACTTCCAGAACATGTAACGGACATTCTTCCAGTGAACATTCACAGAATTACATGTGGTTGCTCATACCAGTGCCACTGAGATGTAATACAGATCTGTCATGAGCACGAGTAGAATGTGAAATCCTTGCACAAAGAACCTGATAACTGAACAGTTTTTACTGCTATTAAACCTGACCGGAGGCGCTTCACACTGTACATACAATAACGGTAGCGCACAGTGCGGCATAGCTTTCATTCAACTTCAAGGCAGTGTTTAAACTATGGACTGGTGTTTCAATTGTTCTGATAACTTGATCAAACTGAGCACAAACAAGTGTTTATAGTGTGTGGATAGCAATTTGTTCATTTTCTAAGGTTCTATATTTTAAAAAAAACTGACTTGTGTAAAAAAAAAAAAGAAAAAAGCTAATATTTTGTATTAAAATATCATGTGTATTGATATTTTTTTTACCCATGTTGTCTCCCTCTAGAATCTGGCTTTCATCGACTTTGAAATTTTGAGGAGCTTTCAAATTTGATATATAGCCTTTGTGTAACTTTCAGTGGGAAAATAAGTTGTTGGTTACCTATTTGAAAAGGAAGGACAAGAAGAGTACCTGTGGTGATGATTTTGGTTGTTCTGGCTGTCATTTTCAGCACAGAGTAAGGATTTAGTTGACCTGAAATGTGAATGTGAAACACTTTTGGTGACACTTTTTTCATACCAGAGGCAGCTTTTAGTGTATTAGAAGAGCAAGTTAGTAAATGGAAAGAATAAACTGAAGAGTCACAGTTCTCATGGCTGCAGTACTTTCCTGCAAACAAATGTGTCTAGGAGTAATCAAGACAAGTGGAGGGGTGGGGGAAGATGTTAGGGATTCCTCCTTTTCTGGAACTTTGGATTAAGGGAAAAGATTAAAATCAATCTGTGTGTGTATGTCTGCCAGCTGAGGGCTGTGTAGCCCTCAGAAGAATGCATAGTCATCTTAGTACTGCACTGCTTTGTGTACCTTTATAAGGTGTAATAAAAGGGTACAATAAGAAGTCTTTTAAAATAGATGCTTTTTTTTAACATGGTAAGTTCAGCTGGTTTTAGAGAACACCATCACTTACTTCGGATGAGTTTCATGTTCTTCTAAATTAACAAGAGCAGCAAAAAATCCTTCATGGGCATAAGTGCCATCTAAGCACTCATAGCTGCTACAGAACTTGTGCAGTAATTTTATTTTTGTGAAATGTTGGCTTTATACCAGAATCTCTTGTTTAGGGAACACTTCAGTATCCCACCTGACATGAATGAGTTACAGTGCTGCTTCATATTCCGTAGGAAGGTGCACAAGAATTAATTCCAGCTATGTATAAACCCCCCCCGCCATTGACAGACTTATTTGGATGTTCAAGTTTCCATATGCAGACTGCTTGCAAAATTTGAATTGCTCAGATTCTTTCCCCTCAACCATGTGTCTTTTCATATGTCTTACTACTGAGCTCTCCTCCAGTGGGAAGGTGGGTGCCTAAGGGCAGGGACTGGTGAAATTCCAAGTGTCTGTGTCACTTGTGCCCTGTCTTTCGGCCACTGCTGGAGATAGGTCTGTCCCACCTCTTTCAGCAACCTGACTGCACATGAGTAATGCCAGTTCCCATCCTCTGAGCAGCCTGAACACTGCAGAGGGCTTTCTAGTGGGAAAGAAAATTCTGCCTGGCATGAGGGATAATGCCTTGGTTTTAATAAGAACGTGCCTCCCCCAAGCCAAAACTCTTTTCTGTAGCTAAAGCTGTTGGCAGAATGGAGAATAATGAAAAGCTTTGCTGAAATGGATTAGAGTAAAAAGTTTAAAGGAGAGGCAAAATCTTGCTGATGGTTGAGCCTTTCCAGGGCTTGCCGTTTCTCATATTTTTTTTTTTCCTGGTCTCTTGATGGCTTGAACTGGAAAACCTCTATACTGTGTGGTCTGTTCCTGTGATTATGCAGGAATTTCACAGCTGTGTGTGTTCCAAAGTGCACTGTGTTTTCAGAGCTTTTCTTGGGTGGGTGTAGGTGGTTGCCCCAAGAGTAGGAGTAGTTGCCCCACCCCAGTGCAGCAGCAGGTGCTGCAGTCACACAGTTTGATCAGAACCGTGTTTATCCAGCAGGTAGGAAGCGACTTCCATAGCTCTGCTGCCTGTGACTGAGAGCGAATGGCTTACGGAATAACTGATGCCTTTAGAGAAATACCGTGTCCTTGTGTCCTGGTGCTGAAGTGTGTGTGTAGTGATCAGGTATTGAGCTGGTTTGGGGTGGAGGGAGGAGCAGATCTTGGGCCTCTTTTGCTGTGTGTTCTGGGGAGCGATGACGTCTTGGACAGTAAATGGGAGAAGTAAGCGGAGGAGAAATAGCCACGGCACATCCAGTATATTCGAGGCACTAGATTAAAGTTTCTGATAGCTCAAGAACCAGTTTATCAGCAGCTTCTGGAAACCTGGTTCAAAGAGGAAAAAAAAAAAAGAAAATCCCGACAAAATGCAACAACAAAAAATACCCAAACCCCAAACAAAACCCAAACCAACCTAGAAGGAGTAATAGGAGACATGAAAGCGCCTGACCTCTCCTTCCCCCAGCCTCCCCAGACGTGGGAGGAATTCCCAAGTCCTGTGATACTTCCCTGTATATATAGAGGGCACTGACCAGTTCAAGCTGTAAGCAGCATGTTGGGGTCAAGCAACGTGTGTGCTGTGGGTTGGGCTTTTATTTGGTCTTGTCTGTCGCTGTCCTGTTCCCCCTCCTGCTCCCCTCCTTTAGTATTAGGCTGTGGCAATTGCCCAGGCCCTGTAAAGGACAGAAGTAGATAAGCCTGAGGGAAAATGTGAGATATTAGCCACCCTGCCCTCTTGTCTGAGAACAGGAGGAGGTGGAAGGAGGAGGGCTCACATTGTAAAGGTAAGCTTGCACAATGTATGTTCTTACACACTGGAAGCCAAGGCAGGTTGATGCTATGAGATACTTCAGTGCAGTTATCCCATATCAACAACTATTTCCCAAATTATTTTACTCTTCCTTTAGCTGCTATCCAAGGTATTCTAGGCTAAATATAGGCCTGGTCTGACTGCAGCTCTGCTATTCTTAGGACTTCTTCCATGCACAAACCTTTGGCAGGCAGGTGATGCCAGTAGTGATCCAGAAATAGTTAGCCAGTCTAGGAGGTGGCATTTTATTTCCCAGCCTCCTCTCCCAACCTTTTTTACAGATTATTACTTCTGTGTATCAAAACTGTCAAGAAGACATTGGCTAAACAATGAAAATTTCCTATCTGATTGTTTTTTTCCACAGTGTTTCCCATAGTTCAAGCTATACTTCTCAAAAAAAAAAAAAAAAAAAAAAAGGGCCGTATTTAATTATTATGCCTTCACTTTGTAGCTTGATATGCTTAATTTACTGGAAGTACTTATGTTACTAATCATTCAGAAAGGTTTCCCACTGTTTTGATATTTCTTTGATGTGCAAAGGACCAACCCTTGTTCTGGGACACTGAAATTATAAGTGCTATTCAAAATGGGAGGAAAAAAACTGCATTAAAACTGTAATCAAACAGCAAAATTATTCCACTTTTAGTTCTGAATTGGGTTCTAAGTGGCAATTTCCAGCTTATGACCAGCAGTACTGGTTACTTCTGCTGGACCAGAAATTAGTTAGAGGGAGAAACCATCTAGAGAGGAGCTCTGCTGAGGGGGCTGAGCCTGGGTCAGCGTTCTGCCCTGGCAGCAAGGGAGCAACAGCATCCCACGCTGCAGTAACAGGAGCACAGCTGGTAAATCAAGGGAAGGGATTATTCCCCTTTGCTTCATATCCCCAGAGGAGGGATTGTTCAATCTCTGCGGGTGTTTCAAGGCCCGACTGGATAAATCTGGTTGTTTCACTAAAACATGTTACAATTCTCAAATGAGCTGTGGTTAGAAGTGACAATCAGACTGTTTGCAGGCATTTACTGATGGCTGAGCATCAAACAAAGTTGATACGCATCTTAGTCTTGCATGTTTTGTGTTACATCAGTCCCATCAATTTAAATAAGTTCAGTGGAAGAAGTTTATATGCAGAGAGAAAGGTTTTCTAAATTTTCTGATAAAATAAATAGAAATGACAAGGGTCTTTGCAGCTGCAGATTATGAGCAGTCTCCAGAGAACTCTGCTTCAACTGGTTGAAAGTTACAGACCTTAATTACTTCTACTTTTCTTAAAGGCTTTCAATTTTCAAAAGTTTTTCTGGCATCTTATTCTGTTTTTAATATTGAATGAATTCTGTTTTTAATGTTGAATGAATTGGCATTTACCAGAAACTGTTATGTCTCACTGTTCATCTCTGCCCCAGCAGGTAGCTGGTCATTTCCAATCTCTCCCAGAGTAAGGAGCTAACATGATTCGACAGGAATTATGGAGATGCCATAATTCCATATACAGAGTTTTCAGAAAGTGCAGTTTTCACAGATGTTAACAAAAACCAGCATCCTGAAAAGTGGCCCAAAATGGAAAGACAGGTAGAATTAGGAGTATGAAATGGACAAGATAGGGAAAAGTTCTGTTCCTATCCCATCTGTGGAATTTGAACAACGAGTACTGGTGAGGTGAGTGACCACAGCAGTGCTGTGTATGTCCATGGTGATGCTCAAAGTTTTCATGGTCATGTCACATAGCTGAGCTTCTGCTTTACTGTGTTAGTGCAAAATTTTAGTGAGGCATTTCTGCAAAATACATTTTCTACCAAAACCTCACTGTGCAGTTTGCAGATTAATGTCACCTTGATCCTATGAAGTGTATAGGCAAAGGAACAGTGAGTAAGGTGCTGTTTGGGATCAGATGCCCAATTCCAGCTGTCAGTAACATTTGATACTGTTGTTGAGAGCTGTGGGAGGCCTGATTTTGAGTTGATGGAGACCCTGCATGTCTATGACAGCATAAACAGAAAAAGGTGTATGTAGCAAGAAGCTACCAGGCAGTTGAAATAAAATAGTACTTCATTTTGTGTATCAGTTATTTGGTGAGAGGCATTTATGGGTCCAACAAACAATCTTTTTTAATGAAGTTTCATAGAAAAATGTTTGTCTTAAGAACGACAGTGGAAAAAAATTATGGGGGTTAAAACTATAAAGATAGCATGTTATAGGAGGGATATCATGACCTAACAAAGGTGACACTCACTCAGCAGGCATCTCCCTCGCCTCCAGCAGCAGTGATCTCTTCATAACTCTTTCAAAAGTAAGACACCAGTAATGTACAAGAGAAGTTGCTTTAGGTAGGCAGCTTTACAACTCCTTCAACCTGAGTGTGGAAGCAGTGTTAGAATAAGGGGACAGGCAGTACAATACCAACTTTGTATAGCTCTATGTTACTCTTTCTCTTATCCTTGTTTTTATTGCTACATACTTAATATATTACAATTACTGTCCCCATTCTTAGTTTCCTGTTTTTCTCCTTTCATAGCTTATTTTTCAGTAATCTTGCACTGAAACACATTTAACTGCATTCTTCATACTAATGATTTAAAGGTTTTATCCTTCTGTGCTGCAGCAGACTATTTCTGACCAAATTCCAGTCCTGATGTAAAACCACTGATGTCCAGATGTTTCATATCTGTAAGTCCAAAATAAGGCTTTTAATCATTCTTTCAAGAGATTTACTTTTTTTTTTTTTTTTTTTTTTTCAAATACAACCATCTTCCATGTCAGTCTGGCCTCAAAAATAGATTCTTGCATCCATGCTGGATGTGCTGATGCTTTGTGCTGAGCAGATCCTCTCCTCTCCACATACATCATTCAAAGGATATATTATCAGATCCATTATGTAACTGGCATTTTTGTTTAGGTTTTCATTTTTTTTACTAGAAAAGACAACTTTGCTTATTCCCTTTCAAGGGACAGATACAAAGACTGTGTCTTGGCTTATGTCAGTCATTTCTTCTCTCCATCTGTATTTCTCAGTTCCCTTTCCTCCACCACAATAAATATAAAGTTCTTGTCTTCCAATGCTCCAAAAAAAGCTGCTGTTCCCTTACCTGTTTATCTTGCACCTGAATGTTTTCTCAGGTTGCCTCAGGCACTCTGAAATTAATCTTTAAAAAGCTTCTTTGCCACAATATTTGCCCCAGAAATGATCATGGAAAATAACAATTGCCATTTATGCTTATGGCTTGCTGTGATGGTTGGTACTGTCTTGTTATGGCCTTTGTGCTGTGCAGTTTTTCTGTAGTGCCTGACTCTGCCCTCTCTTGTGCTTTAATGGTAAGCAAAGGTGGGAAGTTCTTTTTGGTCCTTTCTCTGTACAGCATTAAACAGAATGTGGCTACAAGAATAGTGTCTCAGAATATGCAAATATGTCTCACAATATGCAAATAAAAGCAAAAAAATTACCAGCTGCCAGAGATTTACTTTTTAATCTTATGTGAGAAAATAAAAAAGTGAATGTAGCTATTAAACTTTGATTGTTATCTAAGGGAAATAATTTAATAGCAATAATTTTTAGCTTTTAAATAATTTTCAAGTGGATTTAGGCAATTCTGGTTAGTTCGTTGTCCATACAAACATTCTTATTAAAGATGATACGGCTTTTTCTGTTATTTCTTTTAGCACTTCTACCTATTTGATTCTTAATCATGAAAATGCATCTTTTCACACCTGAATCAATGTGAAGATCAGAACAATATATGATACTATGTAATAATGCCTTTTACACTTCACATTATGATCATATGGCTTCAAAAGGTATTAAGCAGTCTAGGCTATATTTGCTTTGTGTTACACAATATCAGCAAAACAGCTTTCCAAAGGGTGAATCTGCACCTCTCATTCAGTTTTTATAGTAAAATTAATCTCAGTGCAATGTAATCTTCTTACTTGGCCAAGGCTATTTATGAAATTTACTGGAAAATTCAAGTTAAGCACTGCTCTCCAGAGGTTGCCTGATTTTTCATTTGGTGGAGCTTTGTTTAAGTGCATGCCTTTGCCCTCCAGAGCCACGGGGATTAGGTATTTTGCATTTGGTGACAGGAGGCATTGCAGCACCGATGTGCTCTGTGCTGCTGCTTTTCTGAACACTGGGGTGTTTCCCAGAGGCTGAGCTACAGCACCTCTGCACACAGAGCTGAACCTGCCAAACGGGTGGCACAGATTATTTCTGCAATATGCTTTTATTGTAATAATAAATACTTAATATCTTGCCTGTTTGACTATGGAGAGCAGAAAAAAATCGTGTGTCAGTGGAAAACCAGACACCAGTGAACTATCTATCCCTTGCTCTGCATGCAATCGAAGACAGCACTTTGGTTTTCAAGTTCACAGTTTATGTATCTTTGTTTAAAAATGTTCAGTGAAGTTTTAAATACCAGTAATTCAGTTCCTTTGTTTTTTATAATTGCACCTTTTTTTTTTCCCTCAGAATTGATAATTGCTGAGGAAAGGAGCAATTTTTAAGTGATCAACACTTTGACACTTCCTTCTGCAAAACCAACCAGCCATCCTGCCAAAAGCAAAAGCTGCATTTATAAAGGTACCATCTAATACAAAAATGCCTGTCTGCCTGATAGAGGTAATTTGTAACACTTGTAACGTAAGTGTGTGTGCTGGATGTTGAGATAACTAGACATGTATCTTTGAGATAACATGCCAAGGTTTTATGACTTAGATTTCTCATTATTTGAGCAAAAATAGGGACTTCAATACGTGTATCTCTACCCTTGAGAATCCTGTAAGCATATTCCTTGAGGTTGGCAGACACACACGCACTTTAAATCAAAAACAAAACCGAAAAAAGCTGTAAAGCTGAACATGGAGTGTAGATGAATGATTCTGCATTTTCTATTTTGAATTATTGACTTGTTAAATTGTATAAGAGCATGAACTTTATAGCCGCTTATGGAACGAAGCAAGAACACATTAAGAAAAAATAAACAATTTGCAATTGCTCTGTTTTCTGAATTAGACAGTAGTGTGGGATTAATAGCTATCACTGCTGCATTGATGCAGAAATGTCTGGTGTGTAGCCATAAAGATGAAAGTAAGCTATTGAATGTTTTTAGCGCTGTAGATTTCTATAATTTTATTGTAATTTCAGAAACATAAAATATTCATCCATAATTTCTTTACCACAACTGAAAACAAAGGCAGTAATTCCACCCATTAGTGTGTTATATAGGATCTGCCAGCCTGGCATATTCAAGTCACTCCCTAAGGTTTTTTTAGGTGAGGTATGATAAGTCTTCAGTTGCTTTCTGTCCGGTGATATCAAAGACTGGATGATTTTAGTACTAAGGCACAGATTAGGACTGCCTGCATTTTGTGTTCCCAAGTCCCAAAAGACATTCGGGGCTCGAGTCATTCAGCCACATTTCTATAATCCTGTTGCTGACCTAGTGAACACCTACCAGACAGTACCTATCCTGCTACAATTGCCAAAAGCAATTAAGGATTTTTATTTATATTTTATTTGGGAATACAGTTCACATCAGATATTTATTTATTTGTTTGTTGTAACTTATGTTCCTGTGACTTTACACACTCTGGCATTTCTTTCTGACAATTTGTATGGTTTAACTACAACTATGGTTGTAGTTTTTGGCCTATTACTACAAAGTTTTTAGAGGCCCACAGTAAGCTAAACATATTCCCTTTCCTCAGAAACCAATCACTGCTAGTGGGAGTTAACTGCATGAAGAAAATATATTTGCAGGGATTATATGAGGAAAAATGGTAAAGATTCTACTTTTATTGCCACAAAATATCCATGAGAGCTATAGCACATTAGTCTTCATAAATATAGTGACCGGAAAGTGTTCAGCTCATCTAAAAGCATGTTAGAAAATGACTCGAACTTAGTATAGAACATCTACAAAGTAAAAATTCTATGTAAATCACTCTAATGGTATGTAGCTCCTTAATCTGTGAGGAAAAAAAAAGGGGAAAACTAGACCCAGTGGGTGACTGATGACACTAGAATAATTCAGATTAAAACTATGATTTCAAATCTTGAGAAAAAATTTGCTTCAAAAATTACCTTCAAATAAAGAATAGATACTGTAATTTATGCCTATTTCTAGTCAGAACATAAAATAAATGAGAGGTTCTTTGTGTGGGAGGCCTCATGAAAATTGGCCCAGAACTGTCTTACAATATTACCCTTTAGTTTTCAAAAGGTTTAAGTAACAGTGGATACAATATATAACAGGCTGTCATTAACTCTGACTATGGACTGCATGGAATGCCAGTGCACATCCACCGCCTCTGCAAACAGCACTGACTCCTTGAGTCTCTTGAGTCTCCTTTTCCCTAACTTTGAATTGATGTTAACACCACATATTGCACAGTGGCCCCCTTTTTCATGACAGTGGCATCATACTGGCTTCATTGTTTGCCCACGAACATACAATATTCATTCCTAAGTTTTACAGAATTTAGTGCCCAATTGTTTTCTCTAGCAAGGTTTAGCAGTGTGTAAATCAGTAGTTCAGTTACAGGATGAGTTTTGTCCTTACCACTGTCCGTGGATGTTAGGCAAGAATCCGAGTTCTTGGTTAGATGTTTCAATAGTTTGAGATCTGGGCTGGAGCTTGAGCCGTAAAATCTGGATGAAATCCCTTCCCCACTTCAGGAGAGTGGTGAGGAGGTGGTGAATTCTGATCAGCACTCAGTAAACTGGGACCCTGAAGATTCAACCTGTAAAGGAGTCACATTTATTAAAATAGGTGCATGCATCTCTTATTTGAAATAAATGCTTAGGGAGAGAATGACATTGAAAAGACATTCATTGAAAAGACATTCCTGTACTGAGCCATAGTCTACTACTTATAAAGACATGTAAAAGAACATAGAAAAAGGGTGACATTTATTATGAGAATTCCAAGTACTGCCCTTTTGTGTCTACAAACCAAACTAAAGCATCACCTTTTTGTTTACTGCTCAGGAAGAATAACAAATATTAAGCCTTTAAACATCTAAGGAAATCACCTTCTGATTTTTTTGGGGGGAAGCAAGGAGGTAGGGCAAGGTGTCCATGGATATTTTATTTATCCTTCTCCTCTCCTCTATACAGCTTCTAATTTGTAAGATTTTTCAGTGAACCCAAATATAGACCTCTGCCATATATGTCCTCTGCCATATGCACCCTGAAATTCATAGAGTAATTTACTTACTGGATAAAAAATAACTTTTCTTCAGATATATTACATATACATTGAAGAATTTTACCATATGTCGTTCACTTAAGGGTAGGTCCAGATTAGTTTTTTCGTAAGACAAATTTCTTATTTTATGAAGTACGGTAATATCTGCTGTGGTGTCCCACAGCATGATGATAAAAAACATTGTAAGATTATAAAAAGCTCATCTTTACTGAAAAGGGTCTATGATCAAATTATGTGTACAGCTTTTTGGTGAAAAGTGCAGTAGCTATTGAGAGGATGTTCCTTAGGCAGCTGACAGTCATTTTGTTTTGAGAAACATCTATACTATGAGTATTTAATTCCATTGTGCTAAAAATATATATAAGAACCACATAGGTTGATGAAAGTTCCTGTGAACCAAACAAATAAGTGAGGATGTGGGAAATGCCACGACT
>JAWWES010000011.1:15239843-15272532 GCA_035583135.1 Lophotriccus pileatus
GCTCACCCCGTCCCCTCGCCCCGAGCTCCGCCCCGGCCCCGGCCCCGGCGGGCCGCGCTGAGGGCGGGCTGGCGGGCGGGCGCCCCCTGGCGGCTGCGGGTGGCGCTGCAGGCGGCTCCGCCCCGCCCGGCCCGGCCCGGCCCCGCCCGCGCGTTGCCCGGGGAACGCGGGCCGGGAGCAGCCGGGCGGCCGCTGCCTCCTGCATCCCTCCTTCCAGCCCTCCTTCCTTCTCTCCCTGCCGGCGCCCGCAGCGGAGCGGTGCCCGCACCCGCGCGCCCCGCAGCCATGCCCCGAGCCGCCCCGCTCGTCCTGCTGATGCTGCTCGCCCTGGCCCAGCGCCGCGCCTGCCTCCCCGCGCCGGCCAGCGCCGCGCCCCCGGGCCGGGACCCCTGCCTGAGCCAGCCCTGCCGCAACAACGGCACCTGCTCGCCGCTGCCGCCGCCGCGCCGCCTGCAGCTCATCCTGCCCCAGCCCTCGCCCGGCTACAGCTGCACCTGCCCCCCGGGGGTCACCGGCGACTCCTGCCAGGTAAGGGGCGCTCCCCAGCGCCGCCCGCCCGCCGCGCGTCCTTGTGCCCGTCCCTGCCCTTGGGTGTCCCGCACTGTGCGGGGACACAGCAAATGTTCCCCCCCGCCTCGCCCCTGCCCCGTCCGCGGGCGGCTCTGCCCGCCCTGCCCCGCTCCACACCCGCCGTGACCCTTCCCGTCCGCGTTCGCCGCCCCGCCGGTCCCGGTCCCTGGCGGGCGCTGTCGCGCCCCCCCCCGCGGCCGCTCCTCCCGCCGGCTCCGTGCGGGGCCGCCGCCGATGCCCTTCCCGGTGGCCCCGGCGCTCCTCGGGCTCCTCGAGGGGCTGCCGGCCCTGTGGGCTCGGAGCCGTGCCGTGGGATGCGCTCCCGAGTCGGGAGCCACTACTCCGGCCATCGCACGGAGCGGCAGCGTGCGAGGGGCTCGGCCAAGCTGAGCGAGTATGGGGCTGAGCCCAGCCGGTGCCTCCCAGGTTAATGTCAGTACTACAGCCAGTCCTCGCAGTTTATTCAGCATTAACTTACTGTAAGGTGAAAGGGATGGTCCTTGCAAGCAGATGCTGTACTGCATTGAATGCTAATCCTTAAATCGCGTCTCCAGGGGTCATTTTCATAGGCTAGGAATGCTCGCTCCCACGTTTTGGGTGCCTTTTGGATTGATTTTGAATTCTGAGAGATCGGAATGCTCAGAGTAGGGATAATAGTCTAAAACGCAGAGAGGCAATAAGCAGTATCTTTCTAACGCTGTTGGTCATATTGGGATTTAATGTGATAATTGAATGTAATTATTGTCACGTGAAATTGTGATTTTCTTTTTTCCCTCTAGCATTAAAGATGACAATCTTTGTTATCATACTCAGAAATTCACAAAAACTTAATCTTCCTTCTCTCCAGATAAGGAAAAGCAGGTGCAGGGACCCAGGTTTGTTTCCTGCATATGTATGTGCTGGGTTACTTTCTGTGAGCAGTGTACAAAAGGCTGGAGGGATTGGCGACCATTGCTTTGTTAGTGCTCTCGCTTGTAAGTGGATCTGACAGAGAAGCAAATGATTTCAAGTAATTTCAGTCTGCTTTTTAGGCTTTATTTTATTGTTCTTTGGTCACGTAGTATCTGAAAATTATACTGCTGAATAGATGAAAGGGATAATACATTTACTGAAGACTTAATGTGTAGGTGAGTCTAAAAGTCATTGTAAAGTAGGAGCACAGAGTTCTGTACTTGCCTTGAAATGCCTCAGCTGGTTCAATTAACAATGAAAGTGAAAATATTTACGCTAATAAGATTCTGTAAAATCGGAGCGATGAAAGTGGATTAAATAGATTTCTCTTTGGCTAATTTTAGATCTTCTTAAGAGTTTACTATGTTTCTATTGCTACAAGGAGAGAAAGAGAGCGCTGTGTGTTTGCTTCTGCTTGTTGTGAGATCCATGACTGAAAGATTAATGACCCTTTTGAAGACCTAGTAAAATGTAACACTTGTGCCATCACACCTCCTGTGAAGTGTTGTGCCTGGGGAACTGGGTTTAATTGTTTTTTCTAATAAAAGAGATAGGCAATATGTTCATAGCAGTTATACTTTTTATTAACTAATAAGAGGAGGCTTACAGTGTTATACCTTTTGTTTCCTTTTCATAAAATACCAAGTAATGACCCTTGCAGGGAATACTGATAAACAAATGAATGCCACTTCCAGCTTTCAAGTCAGCAGTTGAAGTATTGATACCAGGTAGCTCTGAAGTTAATATAGCTTTGAAATGTAACTTTAACTGGGGACCAGGCAGGGTTTTTTAAAGGCATAATATAAACATAGTATTTATTTTTTGTTTATTGTTTATTTTGTCAAAATAGGGAAGAAATAAATATTGTACAAATGCTTTATTTCTTGGGTTGCTCTGTCGTTTAGATACTTAATACCTTAACAGATACTTATTGGCTTAAACTCCTACAAAGAAAAGTATAAACAGTCATATTTTCTGATCCAGTGACAATAAATAATCATAAGAATTTAAAAGCAACCATAGGGATTTTTTTTCCTGTATTCCTAAGAGTTATCAGAAAACTATTGGCTTAATTAGGGGATCACTGGGATGTAACTGGACAGAGGTTTTTGTCTTAATGCTGAAGTTGTTACTGAATAATTGAACTTGTAAAGGAGAATGCCAAGAGGGGAAAAAAGAACAGAAAATATTATGCTGAAATACTCAGAAAATGGAAAATATGTTTGAGTTTTTGCAATTTGTGATGGAGCTGGATTTCTTTGGGAATCCTGCTTCCCTAAAAAGACAAAAATACTTTCATGTTAATTCCTGTATTGAAGGCAATATTTCAGTAATTCTGTTCAGATGTGTTGAGATGTTAGAATGAAGACAAAATGTTCTGAATGTGCCCATGAGTCAACTGGGCATGGTGAAGCTGATAATGCAGAAGGATTGCTGCGAGACAAACTTGGAGATTGCACATAAATTTTGCTCCTGAAGATTCTACTGTGCCTGGCTTTGATGCATCTGTGTATGCTAGTGCTGGCATGGAAAAGAATGAAACTGAGACCACGTACAAGTCAGATATTCTAAAAGTCCAGAGCTTTCCTATCACTAGTGATGTATTTAACTTAGACAAGCCAATTCCATGATTTCATCTTAAAACTGTTTTAGGACCTCATTATTTATTTAACAACAGAAATTACACGTCCTTTTAGTACATCCATCCCATGAATTATACATGTGTGTATATCTCACATTATTTATGGTTTGAATATCCTTTGCTTTGCAAACTTGGGGCCTGTTTTGTTATGGATTGTTTGGTTTCACATTGTGGGACATTGCTCTGATTTACCTCCATTTCTGTTCCAGGTTGTGAATTTTTTCCCACTTCCTTTTACTATACTTCCAGTCTCTGTAAAGAAGAAATAGAATTACTGTGTTGAAGTGTCTTAAACTTTGGTCTGAGCAAAGAAATCACATGTATTCCCAAGAGAACTGTACAAAAATCATAGTGAATTCAACTGCCTTTCTTCAGGAATTTGAAATTGGCCACTTCTCAGCTTTACACTGAGAGAATTTGAAGAAATAAAGTGAAATGAACAGAGTAACAGATATTAAAGTTACGCTAACTTCAAAATCCCTACATTTTTATTTATATTTTACTTTTAAAAGGAATCTTTAATCTTTATTTCTAATGACTAGTGTAATGACTACTCTGTTACTTCTAATGATATATGTAATCCAATAAAGCTGTTTTTCTTTATCAGAAAAGTTTTATGTAAAAATTAATTTGTATTTGCGGCTTATGGGATAATTTTAGAGACATAAGATACAAAATAACAAATTGGGAAATGAAAAATTTCATGATCAACTCGGTAATTGGCTTAAAATACAGAAACTGAGCTCAGCTAATTGCGCTGAATTGCATGATGTTTATTTGATCCTATGCTAGTGCTAATTTCATTAAAAGACTACCACATGAAGAAATATTAAATTATTAATGTATTTTAGAATATTATCATACATGCTTTGTTTTAGTTCCTTTTCTTGTTTGTTTTTTTTCTTTAATTTCAAATTTTTTCCTTCTTTCTTTTGACTGATAATTTTTCCTAATTCTTTTCCTTTTCTGCTTTTTAGTATGCTTTTGGTTATTTTATAGACAGTGTCAGTAATCACAACTAGGAAACAAGTAGTGTCTGAGCATACTTAACCAGAATCCCGACTTTGCAGCAGTTCTCTTCTCCCCAGTCTGATCAGTGATGACTGGATGTTTCACTCCTGAGCATGACGTTGGTACCACTGATGCAATGGCATTTTTGAGTCAGTGTTCAAGCAGTTCTTTTAGTAGCAAAGAGGCCTCTTTGGTCTTGGGGAGGAATGGAATTTTAGAAAGGTGTAACCTGGGCTTAAAAAGGTCAGCGAAGGAACTGGTATCATAAAAACTGGACAGTATGTTATAAATTAAATTTTGGTTTTAGAATTATTTTTATATTTTAAAAAATATTTTTGATTTCTCCTCCTGAATTTCTGCCTGTTTTTCTTCATTCTCTCTTTCTTTTTTTTTTCCTCCCTGTACTTTTGAAGGCTAGATGAATTTATTCTTGTCTTTGATCATGGTATTTGAATGTTTCTAGACTATACTGCAGTGATTTCAGTTTTTTTGCTCTGTGACCCTGGCTTTTATTTTTTTATCCTGTGTTGGGTTTGTGTTTCTTTTTTCTTGAATTTATTTCTGTTCTCAGTAGATTTCTGCTAATGTGGTGTTTGATGCTGAATGCAGAAATCCAGAGTTAGCAAACAGCTGCACGAAGAAGGATTGTTGTTTTTTGACTCTCTGGTCTAATCCTTCAGAGGAAGTGGTACAAATTTCATTGGCCAGGTTATTTCAGTTTGCACTGGACAGTGCTGTGTAAAAGGACATCCTTTAATCTAACTGCTAAATCACCTTCATGTCAGTATCCTGATTAATTCCTCACATGATCCTGTTTTCTATTAAATGCTAACGTTGCTTCTGAAAGGTCTCTAATCCTTAAATTCCTAATGAATTCTCTGGTATATTTAAAATGCTTTGTTTTTTTCTGTACTCATTAATGAAGGGTACATACTAAGTTTATGTGGCTATTGTGATGCAAGAGTTTTGTGATGTGGCCACTGTGTTTGCTCTTTTACCTTTAGTAACAGTAACATGTATATTTAGCAGATGCCCTGCAGTTTGCTGCTTTAATTTGGATGTAGATTGGCCTCAGTTCTGAGGTACCATGTCATTTCCTGCTGACTAACTCTGCTCACTCGTGCAGTGCTCTCAAGATGTGGAATTTAAATATTTGCACTGATGAATCTACTATGTGTGAGAAGAGGCTGGGGGAGCTCGGTTTGTTTTTCTTGGAGAAGAGGAGGCTAAGGGGGATCTGAGTGCCATTCTCAGCTACCCCGTGGGTGGTTATAGAGAAGATGGAGCAAGACTTTTCTCAGATGTGCTCAGTGAAAGGACAGGAGGTGACACACATGTTACAGTAGGGGAAGTTCCAGTTAAATTTGAGGAAAAATATTTCTCACAGTCATGGTGCTCAAACACTGAGACAGGCACTTAGAAGAGTTGTAAGACCTCCATCCTTGGAGATTCTTGGCTTGAGTAGCCAAAACTCCCAGTGCCTTGGCCTAGCAGTAGCCTTGACCAGAGGTTATTATTTGGGTACTATCTACACATTAACCTTTGTGAATCTTTATAGTGTCTTTTCCAATGTCTTGAAATGCTCCTGTTCAATCTGTTCTAAATAGTTAATTTTAAATGCTAGTCAGGTCATTACATAGAGCAAACGATTTGGTCCTGAAGAATTCTATCATATAAATGAAAGTTTCAAGTGTTGGTTTTTAATAATTTTTTTTGTGATTAAAGACTGCAAAGAGCTGGATCAGGTGTAAAGTAACTGAATAATAGTAGGAGATATGCTATGCTAAGATGGTTCAACTTTTCATATGTTGGATTTTATTGCAGCTTATGTTCTTTGATCTAAGACAATCACCTTGAAAAGATATCTGCTTAAAAACCAGCATTGTTTTACTTTCCTTTGAAATACCTGACTTGATATTGTAATTTGTATGTTATGTAGCTCTGGAAATTATGTTTAGTGGAGCAAATTCCCAAAACTTCATATAAGTGGAGTTGTATGACTTGACTCAGTACTACAGGAGGTAGAATTACTCCCCTCCTTTTGAGGGCTCTCATAAAATCCTGTACATATTGCCCTTCAGAGAAGGTCTTGTTTGAGATCAATAACTTCAGAAGTAGCATTTAGCAGGATTTTGCTTCATCATGGGGTCATGAGTCTAGAAATCTTGAAGTTGATTAGTTAAAATTCCATTTTAATAGGCAGATATGGGTCTGCTGAAAACAGTGTCCACTTGACCATAAACACACGCTGGTGGTTTTTTGGTTTTGGAGTTGATTTTTTGATGCTCTCGTATCTCACTCTGTTCTTGTTAAATACCAAGCCCTTGTGATATTTTGCATTACATTTGTGTTTCAATTAATTTGTTTTCCACAAAGCATAAATTGTAAGTGCAGTTTTCCAACAATTTCATAACAGGGGAAATGCACATCAAGATAAACATTTATCAATTAATGTTTACTTAATAAGAAAACTATTTAATGTGTTCTATTGGCTGAGTGTAATCTCTTACAAAGAAGCACTCTTGCATTCAAAAGCTGATTTGTGTGCTGCATATATAACCTGTTTGAGTTCAGCAATACATGTCACCGCCCTGTATTATTTTTCAAGTTCACCTTAGTTTGTTTTACAATTATACAGGCTGTAGTAAATGTAACAATTGGACTGTATTTTTAATATTATGTTCTGCTGTAAACCTGAATAAAATGGTTGGAAACACTATAGAAAAGCCTGGAAGTGATACATTGTGACTAGGAATAAGTATATCAGGGTTTGGTGCTTGGAATTCTTAGTGCCTTGCTGAGTCACACTGGGCAAAAACTCTTATCACCTTCTTACTTACATTTCTTCTCTATAAATTCAGTTAATCCTGGGTGTTCAAAAGGTTAATTTGTGAATATATATGAAGGCTCTAAGACTTCTGAGTGAGAAGCACTTTATAAGAAAGCATAGTGTTGAAATACCAGATATGAATTACACATCAGTGGCCTATCAGGATATATTTAAATTGTAAGGAAAAAAGCCTTCTTATTAAAAAAAAATTAAATAAAAAAATCAACCATTTGGGCTATTTCTGTCTCTGGCAAATATTCAGGCTAGCAGTTTACAGATTAATTTAGTTTCGTAATGTTCTTTCCCACTGGAAGCAGGGCAATAGATCAATGATCAGTGTTTCAAAGACTCCTGTAGCAAAGGTGTTTGTGAACAAGGTGCTCTTGAATGAGGTAAGAACAGGATTCAATTTGACTGTGAAAGTAGGATTGTTATACTGAGATAAGGTCACTGAATGTTAATGATTTTGAGAACTTTGCTGTACCTCATGTATTAGTTACAACAGCAACTGTATTGTCAGCCTGAGAAGACTTTTGGGTAGCTGTAGGAACAATAGCTGTAAAAAAAGTAACAAGATATGATTCCTTTTCTTTGCAACAAGCCTCTTCTTCAGTCTAGGTTGCCCTTATCTGGTCCTTTGTACCAAATCTAACAAAGCTGAAGCTTGTTGTTGACAAATGTGCAGGAGAAGGAATAACTTCAGTCAACCGTGCATATTCTAAATAAACCCTGATTCTCTGGGAGGAGGAAGACCCGCACATTTTAGTGGGGGTATGTATAATCCTCACTGAGCCTGAGTGCTCAAAATGCAATTTAAAGATGTGCAGGTAATGCCACAAGAGAACAGAAGCTGTTGTAGAATGATGTTCCCTTCTCTGAGTGAATAGTACTTGTCCCCCTGAAGTCAAGTTCAGGCAACTTTAGTTACAAGACAGAGAGGGCAGAAATAGTTATCACCCAGAGAAAGATCAGCAGATTAGTAGATATGGGAAGATTTGAATAACCTGGCGTGGACTACTTGTTCACTTTGATACAGAGACAAACAAGAAGAGTCTGAACGTAATCTTGTGACAAGGACAGTCTTTTAAAAAAATCAACATGAATCAGACAGTTAAATTCTTCTGGATGTCAGTTGTTAATCAAATAATGTGGCTAAGGAAAATATATGAACAATTTTTTGTAATTGTCCAAACTTGGTAAGTTGATGTGATCTCCTTTTGAAGTGTTTGTCAATAAGAACAGTCACTATCACCATGAACTACATGACAATTATGTTTCTTATTCAACCCTAATGATTTGTGCTTTAAATTTGCAAATCTGTAAAAATGAATACAAATTTTATTTGTATGTTTGTTTTAAAGGTTTATCAGATATATGGTTTCTTCTGCTGAAGAAATAGGCAAATTGTTAAATACCTTTTATCAAAATCAAACTAATGAATGAACCTCTGTAATGGCAAGCCAACCCAAATTTCTTAGGTTTCATACACACCTGGCAGTCTATTAATAACTTGTGATTGACTATATACTTGTACTTCTGCTGTAACCCAATATTCAGGCAAATCCAGCAGTTCTCAGGCAAACTGAACGTTTAACAGAAGGAAGAAGGCCATGGAAAAGTATAATAATTTATGAGATAAATGCCTTTTTGTGTTGAGGTTCCTAATTCTTCTGTCTGGCAGCAAGAGAGTTGTTTTCTGGCATTTATTGTCACTATGTAATGCCAAGGTTGTGTTCTTGTGTGTAGGGATCTGAGAAACTTTCACATTTAAGAACGTCTTTGAATTTCAGTGAGTTGGGTTACATGAGGTTTACTGACACAGGGAAGGTCTGTGAGATCAGCTACTTGATTAATTCTTTTTAAGGCTGCAGCGCACTGTGCGCTGATGGCATACGTGACAACCCAAGAAAATGGTGTTGCATCCCCTGGGAAATTAACATGTTTAATTGAAGGAAGGACAGATTGACTTAATTTACATAACTGTAATAGACTCTAATGTTAAAATTTGTTTAACTATTTCCTCTTAAAAGTAATGGAAAGGTACTGGGTGGATCTTGTCAAGTTTTGATAATCTTTCTGAGGGTGTGTAGGGACCTGGCTTGTTCAGAGCATGCTAAAAATACAGAGCATCTTTAGAGGGCTGCTTATGACTCCACTGTGATACCACTTAGAGGTGAAGTAAACTCATGGTAATTTCTTTGACTGTAAAAGTAATAAATATAAATTTGGAACTAGTTATTTCTCTAATTTGAGCTTTGGTTTCTTGAAATGTAGCCAAGAAATTCTCTAAGGTGAAAGAATGGAGGAGCAAGGTCAGCTGTGCCACTTGCTTCCAAAATGCCCTTCTCCCCGATTAAACAGCTTCCCCTGCAACATCCAATTTTAACTCTTTCTGCAGGTGAGTGGGAAGAGAAGGATTAATAATTACAGTAATTCTGCCTTTTCACAAAAGGCTGCTTAAGAACAGTGTGATAGATTTATCAGTTACAGGTTTGCCCTCTGATTATCAAGTCCTGTAGCAATAGCAAACCAGGGTATTGGCCCCAAACTTCTCTGTTTGATTTAGGAACATGGAAGATTTTCTGTCAGTGTAACATTAGTGAATGGTTGAACTAATTTTGTGTTCATATGAGGCAATCAATTGAAGGGTGCTCTGGAATGACAGCTGTGTTAACAAACCTTATCAAGGGACATCCAGCAAACACAAGTGTAGCACCTTAGTTGATGACGTAAATGCTTTTCACTTTGTAATCGGTACTGCAGCATCTTCCGACTTGGGATTTCTAGTTCTGAGGACATTTTCCTTTCCCAAAATGTGCTTGCATCCAGTTCTATTCTGTATTTTCATTTTTCAATAAGCTCCTTGTCTACAGTGTGAAAGTATACCCCACTTGGAGGTGGGGCCTTTACTGTGAGCAGCTACTGAGCTCTGAGAGCTGCTGCCTGGTAGAGGCTCTTCCAGGCTTTTTGACGGTAAGAAGGACAAGTCTGAGCTGAGAGGTCTTGAAAGTTTTGAGTTACCCTGGCATTCTTATGGCTTTGAAATTCTCTTCTCTGACTTTGAGTGGGGCTGCAGCTCAGGGCTTCAAGGTGCAGCATTCCCTGATCTTGGAGCAGAGCACTAGTGCTGCAGTAGGAAGAGAGAGCTTCCATCAGAAACACATCTGTTATTTGGCCTCTTCTGATCAGAGATGCCAGCACAGAACTCCTTTTAATCAGTGAATTGTCACTTTCTGATAACTCCTGTATTCAGCCAGAGGTTTCTATGGATTTTGGTGTCTAGTGGGAAAGGTTCCTGAGTGTTTAATTGATTTAGATGTGAATTTTGGCATTATCTAATCTAATTTTGGAGATAACTGTAAAACTTTGAAGTATCAATTGTTGATCTGCATGGTTTTTTTTTTCTCAGTATTTTTAAAATACCGCAGGTGAGGTTCTCTGTTTTTCAAGGGAATTGTGAAGGTCTTTGGTTGATTGCTGATCAGGTTAAGCTGATGAAACTTGTGTCCCTCATTTCAGAAGAATTTACTTTCATTCTAAAGACAATCATGTCAAACCCAGAGGAAACAAAAGTTAATGAAGGAATGAACAGAAACTAATTTGGTTGCAGTCACTGAATTGTGGAATGAGTAGAAGAATAAGTAATTTACAGTCCCTTAAACCTCATGAAGTAAGTGGGATGAAGACAAATATGGAATATCATGTTGTGTGTTGGCACTTCTTTACCTAAGACATGAAATACAGGCAGCATCAGGAAAAAAGGACAGAAGTTAAACTTCTGAGATTGAATATTAAGTTTGTATAACAGGTAAACTGAAATATTAGCCATAGATATTCATGGTAGAATGAGGAAATCCATATATTTTGGTTTAATCACAGAGCACTTGTTTCTGTACTGTGGAATTTTACAGTTATAGAAGCTTTGATTTAATGTACAAAATATCCTCTGAACAAGGGAATTGTGCATTGGTGTGTTTGCTGGTTTGGGAGGGAAGAACTGGACTGGGGTCCTGGTCTGACATCCACATCTACAGCACTGCTGTTCCTGAACCACAAAGCTGCCCTTGCCTTTGACCTTCACAGTATTTGGAATGACTTTGAGGATATGAGCTAGAGAAGTGACTGGATACATCAAACGTAGAAGGCAATCTATTTGAAATAATTTCTATGTATCTTTTCCTGCTTTTCCTCTACCTTTATCAGAATAACATCTGTTCGATTCCCAGCTCGTTTGATGCTTAGGCATCTGTTCAATGCCTAAGAGTTTTTTTCACTGTAGTTGCAGAAATGTAATTTCTGTAGCCTCTGTTGTTGTCTTTTAACTCTGAGTCACATAAATAAAGTTAGCTTCCCAAAACAGTTTTTTTTTTCTTCTTAGACAAAGAGGATTTAGATGCTGAACAAGTCTGATAGCTTCTTTTCCTGCTTGACTTGCATTTCAGTGGCATTGTGGGTTTTTCGTTTCAGTACTGACAGTTCTTTGGGTATAAGTGAAAGGATAGTTGGTTTGAATTTTCTGTGTCTCACCTAGGTGAACTCACATCATATATCTCAAAAAATTTGACTGTTGGCCTTTTCTTCAGCACCTGCCTGTGTTCCAGGTCTGAATAAATGCATTAATGATGCTGCAAAGTGTTACAGGTGTCTTTAGCCCTCTCACAGGTATGAAAGGATTTTGAGTTTCTCTAGTCCTATTATATGCTATATACCATATTATATGTTATATACCCTATTATATGTTATATACCATTGTTCATGTGGATAACAGCAACACAAATTATTTTTAGTCACCTCTATGGATTTCTGAATTTTACTTCATCTTAGAACAGCATTACTCTATAATATAGGAGCAGGCAACTTGGAAGTGTGAGTGGCTTGCATCTCTTCTTATTCCAGGTCAAATGAGAGGATTCTTCTAGAAAAGATGTTTCTCTAAAATTCCTTTCTGTGAGATACGTTGGGAGTCAGTCTTTATAATTCTTCACTGCCCATAATTTTTAGGTTTATTGATCAGATTGAGTTTCTGAGGGACTAAGTTCTTCAATGAGTTTTTCCAGTTGTAATTACAATTTGTAACTGTTCTACTGTTTCTGTTTTACTCTGGAAAGGTATTTCTGGAGCAAGTGGATGGCTTCTACCAAGGTAGCTGAGAGTGGGAATTGTACTTGAAAATCCTATGAAGCACAAAGGTATCACTGTGAATAAATCTGTTTTCAAAATGCTTTTTGGAAAATCAGATGACAAAAGAACTCTTACTAGTGTTGCAATTCATCTTCTTGCTCTATTTCAATTAAATAGCAACTTCCTTATTCTTCTATACTTGTGATAACTCAGTGCAGCTTGATAGTGTAAGTAAAACCTGAGATTCCATTTTTGTATGGTCTTTGGAATAGATATGGAGCAATCTGTTGTTGAAGCTGTTTAACAATATCTTCTTCCTGGTAACATTTTGAATAATTATCTGCCAACGTCCACCCAACAATTACCTACAGTGATGCATTTGAGCTTAGGAGTTGTACTAGGGTCCCATCATTAATATATATATGTAAATGCACCATAAATGGGATGCCAGGTGTGGTTTAGTTTTTTCCAGTGGATAGTGGTGCTAACAGTTTTCAAGAAGCTCATTAACCAGGTACTCCGAAATGGCTTGGTTTGAGCAGCGCAGCTCAGAGGCCTTGCTCTGAAACCTGGAGTCATTTACTGTGCTGTGTAGATGTGGTAAGCACAGTTTGTCCCAGCTGCCCTTGGGGTTTATTCCTTTATTTATTTATTTATTTTAATTTTCAGTGCTTTCATTGTGTATTGCTATAGGGTGAGTTCTATGTTGGATTCTATGTGAAGATAAAAGATTTGATATGACTCGAGATGAATGAAGGAAGAAAGAAATAAGAATCTCTTTTGCAGGCATATTTAAATTCCTCATTAAAGACTTTTCCCCTTGCATTCAGCTGATTGTGCATTACATCAATAGACTGCAATAGTGATCAATATCAGCAAGTCCACATTATTGGTCTGTTCATATAAAATAGTTCTGGCTACAAATAATTGATAGACATAGGAAAAAAATCCTGCCCCCACACTCCTTGTTCTTCATTGTCTCCTGCCTGATCTGTTAACATTCTTTTTTTGATCTGAAAGTTTGGAAACTTGGTATTGCAAGGTTTGGCTTATAATCTGCCCCTAGAAATTTCCTCAAATTTTCCTTCAACATCAAAAGTTTTTTTACCTCTCTAATGTTGGAAAAAGATATGTTCACACTTCACTTTGGAAACCTCTTGATCTTATGAGAAAAATGTAGACCTTCAGACAACAAAATGGACTCGTACTTTTCATTTCAAATCTAACAATATGGTGACCTTTTAGAACTCATAGAGGTGCTCTTCAGAGCTGATAGATAATGCAGTTTTTTACCTGCTGATACTAATTTACTTTCATTATAGTCCATATTGGATTTATTCCTGGATTTTTTTTTTAGTAAATTGTCCAGCAGTCTTGTGGATTTTGGTTCTATATTTAGTTGTACCAAGGTCTTAATTTTGTCCCCCCTTTGTTTTTAGGTCTCAACTTGTTCCTTTTATTTCACTTTTCCCACTTTACCATGTAATAGGATGTTATTCCAGTGACTTTTTTATTTAGTTTGCTTTAATTTCCGTGGAGTGGTTCTGTGTCCCTGGAAGTGTTCCCTTGTGTGGACTATAACCTTCTGGAATGCTCAGTAACAGTTAAAACTCTGCTTACTGTAATGAAGCATTTTCCCTCTATAGTCACAAGAACACAAAATGCACGTTCTATTTTTTACTTTATTGCAGGTTTTTGTTTGTGCACCTGTGGCAATACAAAGGTCTGCTTCCCTCTACTGATCTCCTTTCCTTGTCTGTATTTTTGGGAAGTTTGTACAGAAGGGCTGAAACTGAGGTGGGACATCTTTGGACAAAATCTTTCTTCAGCCGGTAGTCCCTTTCATTATCTATTGTTGGGGAAATAGCGTACTCCATATGGAAGAAAGCTCCAGGGTACTGCTGAGGATCACGTGGAGTCACCTACATTTGCCTGCGTACAGCCGAGCTTTATTTAGAATGGTTAATGCTGATCAGGAGCTAACAAAGCTGCTGACTCCCTGCCAGCTCCATGCACAATTACTCCGGTCCCTGGAGTGTGGTGCTGAGGCACTGCAGCTGACGAGTAATGCAGCATCATGCCAGAATTAACCCTGCTGAGCCAGCTCCAATGTTTTCCCCATCTGTAGTCTGCTTATTTTCCATCCTGAAAAATCTGCTAACAACTGAAAGCTGAATGTAGTCATCAAATCGTCCACGTGAAATTCCTCTTAATTTGTATGAATATGAGCCAGTTCTAATTTTGTGTCTTAGGAGATTTCACAGAATGCTCTTTACTAATTACAGTAACCTCCAGATGCAGAAATCTTTTTCTGCTCATTGTTCCCTGGCTGCCAGGTCAGCTGCTATGAAGTTTGATGCACATCCAGCTTTCTCCCAGCTGATTGCCTACAAATTGCAAGTCAATATTTGAATGTCAGCAAATCACCTTTTCTGGACTTGGTTGAAGTCAAGAAATTTTTCCTTTACAAATAATTTCTGTATAAATAATTTTTTATTTACAAATAATTTTGGAAATAAAAGTTAATATTTATGTTCATTTCTTCTTGCCACTCTGGCTCCCATGCCATCATTGACTTCTGTAACTTGGTCTGCTGCACAGCTTGAGCCTTCTCCGGGAGAATGTCCTTACAGGTGATGTGTGCATCATCTGAAAGAAGTCAGGCTTGGTGCATGACTGCTCCAGCAGCTTCATGATTGGTACATCAGACACAGAGTGCCTCTGGAAAAGGTAGATCTTGGTCAAATCTCCATTCTTCTGCAGTTTAACTTATTGCAAGTGTCTGGATTGTTGAAGTGTCTTAGAAAAAGAGTTTTGAATGAGCCTTGAAAGATACTGTATAGGTTGACTTTTAAACAGATTATGCAAAATTTAGGAACCAAAACATGTGTATGTAAGATGTAACTATTTTGACAAAAAATTTTTTCATAGATATAATGGGTTGGCCTTGGCAACAAAAGGTTTTGGGTTTGATATAACAGCTTTTGTAACAAAAAACCTATTTCATTGTTATCAGCCACTGAATGTCATCTCTTCTCTATGAAAGCATATTAAAACTAGAAGTTAAAAATACAATTCAGCACATTTTAATAACAATGTAATTACTCTTAGTTGCAATTGTAAACAATTGTAAAAACTCTTAATTGTAAGAGTTTTGCAATTGGTGTGTTTTGATGTGTTTTCATTATGTACCAGTCACTGTCAGGTCCCTTAACAAGACCTCCTGCTTCCCCTTCTGTGTTAGTTCAGTCCTTTGACTAACTGGTTGGACCAGTAAAAGTGTCCATCAATATCAGTTTTGAGGCTGGTGCCCTGATAGATTTTTAGATGTTTATCCATCAAATTTGCCCTCAAATTTCAGTAGCTTTAAGTGTCTATGAGATTGTGCTGAAGTATGTCCTAATTCAAGGTTTTTGTTCCCTTAGAATTAACATGAAAAAATCATGTTTCGTTCCAAATATGGGCAACTAATTATTTACAAGTACCTGTTTATATGGCTTGTAAAATTTATATTATATATAATTTATATAATAAAATTGTTGTTGAATTACAGTGAAAAACACTGGACGATAAGCATTGTTCAGTTTATCTTGAACCATAATTTAACCTGATTGTTAAGAATGCAGAATCATCTTATTCATGTAAAAACTATATTATTTTATCCATATTCTCATTTTGCACCCATATGTAATTCTGAAAGTAAAAGTACTTTTTTTTGTTGTGGGAAATAGATGCACATGATGATAAAAAGTGACAAAACTGATTTCATTTCTCCAAGGAAATCTTCTGCACTGGACACCTAAATAATGGGCACGGTATATTCATGTCTTTTGTTAGTTTTCTTTAGGGAAGTTATTGGCTCTGTCTTAACTGAATGATTGAATGCTTAGTTTATTTTTTTTTTCCTTAGAAATGAAATAAACTTTCTCAGTTGTAATCCTTCTTTTGGAAGAATTGCTTATAAATGCTCCGGTTATAGAGCCATCCATAAAGTAACTGTTCTTGCAGTCTTAAAATATGCTCAAAAAAGCATGAGTTTCATATTGGTAGTGCAGTAGTATAAAAGTGATACCTTGTTTGTATATTAACCCCCAGGATCTTGAACACCTTGTGCGTGCTTTGTTTTCTTCAGAAGACAAGTGGAATGATTTCAAACTGCATGAGTCCAGTTGGGAGTCAGTGCTTTATTTCAGTAGATTTTCTTGGGTTCTAAAACAGTGGAAATTAATCAGCACCTCTGGGTCTTAATTGTTCCAGGCATTCATGCATTAACCAATGCACATGCAAAGCAATTAATTCGCACTATCAGTGTGAAGTCTGTTGGTACAGTTTTGTTGTAAAATCTGGAGGGGAACTTAAAATAGTAAAACCTAATCATAGAGAACAAATAATAGGAAGATTTAATAATGTGGAACAATTCTATAGGAAGAGCTATTCCCAAAAGGCCCACAGACCTTCTGGTATTGGCTGAGATACCTTCTAAACACTAATACTGAATGGCTTCCACTGCTTTCTGTAGACTCACCTTTGTCCAAAGTTCAGCCAGGCTGTGTTCCTTGGTGCTCCAGGGTGAGGCAGGAGCACCAGTCCTGCCTCAGGTCTCTGAGGTACAGCTGTTGCCAGCTGTGAGCAGCGGGCTCTTGGTTGATTCAACAGCAGAGTAATTTCCATGGCTGAAGAGGAGGCCAGTGCCGAGAGTGCTGCCTGTTCTGTGCCCACAGTGAGTGCCCGTCCTGCTCCTGCTGTCCTTCATCCCGGGAAGGGCTGCTCGTTGCTTAGCGACTGTGGGTGATGTCCTCTGACCTTGGCCTGCTGCTGCTGCACAGCCACTGTCCCGGGGGAGCCGGGCAATCAGCACAGATAAAAATACCTCACTGGTTGTCAGAATTCCACGATTAACAAAAGGTTTCAGTCTAGGAAGTATTTTCATCTGTAGCACAAATTCTCGTCTCGTTGCAATGCCATCTGCATCCTTTCTTTCCAGTCTTCTGAAATATCCTCACCACAATACTTGTATTTTACAGCTGTTGGAGATGTGCACAATTAGCAAAGCAAATTTATTGCCACTTCTTGTGTAAAAATAAAATGGAAAAAGATTTATCAATTTGGGAAATATGGAGTGAGACCTGGAGGTTTTCTAACTTATCTGTGAGTAGGAGGAAAAAAGTGTTTTTGCCAAGTCTCTTTAATTGTAAAAATGGTAACAATAGAAGAAAATCTTACTTTAGTTTTACAAATGTGCGAATGATTGAGATTTCAAATGTTTAACCATTGAATCTTCAATCTGCTGATTTTCAACAACAACAGGAATTTTGGGCATATGCTTGACGTTGTGCAGAGACAGGTGTTTTCAACCTTCCATTCACCTGATCATCTCTGGCACTAAAGAAAGGAAGGGGGAATGAAAAAAGAAAGTGAGGGAGGTTCACTTACACTTCGCTTACTGTGATGTTACTGCAACGTGTGGTAGCACTCAAGTTAAATGAGGAAGAAATGTTAGTTTAAGAATTTATATTGACAGCTAAAACTCAAACAATTGATTCATTTCTGCAACAGTAACTTGCACATGTCTCTGCATCTGTGTTCAAAATGGGTAAAACCTGTTTGACTTTATATTCAGATTTACCCTTATGAAATGAGGTACACAATATCTGCTTTGGGCTGGAATGCCAAGTTGGCTGTCCAGCCTCCTTGTCACATTACCTCAATTCTGTGCTGCCACGAAGGGTGAGGTAGTTTGCTGAATCTCACAATTTCAGGTAGTAGTGGTAGTTTCTGTTGAAAATCATCGACCATGGCAGATTACAGTGTCAATTATCAGGAAAATAAGTTTTCTAGCTTGCAATTCTTTCATGAACGCTTAGTCTTGTCTAGATGCAGAGATGTCAGCAAACTGGTTCTTTGATGTAATAAACCAAGCACATGTTTCCTAGACACATCTAAAATATGAAATCTTTTGAAGTTTTATGAAAGTTTTAAGTAAAAATGTTTTGCTTGAACGCTAATGACTTCTGTGCCTGAAGTTGTGTAGAGTTTTGCATGGTAAAAAAAAGTAAATGAAATTGTGTCATTGCACATGCTGCTGACAATTTTTATTCCATTGCAACATGGAATTTCTATTGCATTTCACATGACACAGGTTCGTATGTAAGGAATTAAATCTAAAGGATTTACATCTATGGGAAACAGGATTATGTTAAAAACAGCAAATGGGATTTCTTTTTTCCTGAATTACAGGAAAGCCAATTTTCTGATTTTGAAACCTAGTCTTAAGGTTTTTCTAGTTCTGAAATGTGTTCTTCTACCTTGATGTCTCTTTTCTTCTGTGCCAGTGTGGTGGTACAGTATGTGTCACTTCTGGTATTTCCTACTTCAAATGATTTTTGAGGTTCTGTTTCTTCTATATCCAAGATGGTGTTTAGCAGTAATTCCTCATTAGACTCAGTTTATTTCTGGATTTGCTTATCCACCTTAATAATACTACTACTTCTAAATCTTGCACCATGTTATATAAAATATAAAAAATATTAAGAAACATTCCTTGCTTAATATTATAGTAATGATGATACTTGTAATAATTCTAGAAGTGTATTATTTTACTCCTCTCTTTCTGCCCTCAAAAGTAGACTCTCCTCTTTGTAAAAGATGCCTCAATGCTACTGAGGTATTAAAATTTACATTTTTTTTGGTTTTATTCGCAGTTCTGTATGGCTATCACTGCCTTGATTGCTTCAGGCTTTTAGTAATAATGTGTTGTTCTTTCATTTCTCTCTTTTTTTCCTGCTTTTTAATAGGTAGGCATAGGATTAAATTTTAATGTTCTTTAATAGACATGTTTGACAAGCCCAGAAGTTAATGAGGTAGTAACAAATGTTTTTAATAACTTTTTAACAAGGTATTTACGTGGGGTTTTAGATCTTGCTAGTTACATTAGACCTGACTTTAATATCATATTTTTAATTAAAAATGGAAGTTTAAGTAAGGTGTGTTTGGAAGCTAGGGAACATTTTCTGCTGTGGTGTTTTGTTTTGATTTCATTTAAAAGTAAATGGTCCTACACATAAGATTCAATAGATAATGAATTTTCAATTATGGGTTGTAATTTGAATAGAAATGGGGAATCTGGCATTATGGAGAAATTGAATCCAAATGTATCAAAGTTGGGACTACCCTGTATTCGGTTCAGTAAAATGTAAGTAGTTATTACCCTTAATTATTTTGTAGTTAAAGGAAAGAAAAAGACCCACAACCAAACAAAAAAACCCTCCTTACTTTTTCTTACCAATCTGCTTGAGAACTTACATTGAAAACAAATTTTGGTCTGACCAAAACCTGCCTTTTAGATGACTTTTGTTTCTTACCTAATGTTTTAGTAGCAGTGAGCATTGTTTCGCATTGAAATCTGGATAATTTTGATGGCACACTTTTTTTTCTTACTCTGAAGGAAACAATGAACGTTTACTTTGCATAAAGTAGCAGCAGCTGGATGGATAAAATTGTATGCTGTAGTGAAAACAAAAATAATTTTATGATCAGGATGCAAACCAGAAAGTTTAGATTAAGTTTTTCTTCCTTGATTTTTACCATCATCATATGGATGACACAAGAGTTTACATTGATGGGAGAATTCAAATTTAGGCTTATTGGAGAATTCATAAGAAAAAATATATAACAACTTCTATCTTTTCTTTTTTTTTTTTTTTTTTAGGAATCTTTAGTGTTCTCCTATTTCTAGGAGAAACTGATGGGATGCTGATTTTAATAAAGGATTAGAAAAGGCTACCTTCTAACTTGCTTTGTTTACTAGATGATCTGGGCTTGACAAAGGGTGAAAACAAATACACAGACATTTCTCAAACAGTTTTGTTCTGTAAGCCACACTCTTCCAACAAGAAACTAACCCCACTTTCACCCAGTGATTTCTGTGTTGCTGTTGACGCTTTTTGTTCATAGTTCCACAACTGCTAAAACAACCTTTAAAGTCAAACATTTTGTTACTGTCCATTATTGCAACCTTTTTTTGGGTTGAACGTTAAATAGTGTCCTGGTCCCAACTCAGATAAGTGTCACTGAAAAGACTCATTTGGTTTAATGGATAAAGCTTGTAAAACAGTAAACAGCTTATAAATAATGTAATGATACTGGACTGGTGAAAATTTAATTCAGAAAATTAATCTAATCAGCATTACAGTGCCCAGCAATGTGGAATGTTTGAACAGGAGTCCCACATACTATCGGTGTTACAGAAAGTAAGATGGGACAGGACTGAAGAAGTTGACAGAAACTGTTTATTAGAAAAATCTTCAGAAGAAATTGTTCTTGAAAATCTTGCAATGGGCTGTCATAACTAATTAATTTTTATTCTTTTAGAAGGTGTATGCACATTTTAATTTTTTTGGAATTGAATAAAGTAGCATCTTGTCACATACCTTATTTTCTGAAAAATTAAGTTCTATCGCAGGGGGAAAGTTACTGAGAAGTTTCTGAAGCTCATGAGCAGAGGCTGTTAAATGGAGTGTTGTCTTGTTCTTGCTCATGGAGCAAGCAGATTCTATTAGGAAATGTGTGTCTTCAGTTACTCCTTCTATCAGACTACCAGGATTTGATTTCTCCTACATGTATGGGATCATATATCAGGATCGATTAACTGAATGTTCTAACAGTGGAAAAAACCACCCTTGCCTAATGTTGGCTAGACTTGTAGTTACCTCATATTAGTTAAAAAGTAGTAAAAGGAGGGATTATTTTGTGAACTTTTAAGTTCCCAAAAAGGGGAAATATATGGTTTTATATATAAAAACTTAATGTGGCAGCAAAACGTTTGGACTTCTATTCCCTAGCATGCATTAATATTCATCTCTATCTCTGTCTCCTTTGTTCAGCTGGCTGTTCATTCAGGAGTTAAACAATGCTAAACGACAACAAAGAAATAATTTAATTAGGTAAATTATTAGCTTTAAACTGCTTGATCTCTTCTAAATATCATGTAAACTGCAGAAATATTTAGTTAAAAAATAGGATTTTGGTTTTTTATTTTTCCTTATAGAGCCACTGACGTTTTTTCCCCCTGTGGATTTTTTTATGGGTTACCTGAGGTAATTCTTGAGATATTTAAGCTCCAAATATAGAATGGCCACAATAGAATTCCAAATGAAGGGTTTGAGTGTGTTCCTACATGTTTTATTTAACAGCTTCTCAATTTAGGGTCACATGTTTTGGGTTCCAGCTAGTTAAATTTTCAGCAGTCTTCAAGGATGCTGAACAACATCTTGCATTTAGGCTTTCTTATATGGTAGATATTCCCAGGTATGAGAGCTGAAAAGCAAAATGTAATTTTTCCTAAACCACTTTCATGTAGAAGTTCTGAGTTATAAAACTGTTTCTCTTGGATGTAGACTGTCTTGCAGATAACAATAATCAGTGAGGTAGATCCTTCTTGGGTCAGGGAGTTTCAGGCAGCCAGTGTAAAATACGCTCTAGAGCTCTTATGCTTGTGTGGAGAGCTGTTCACCTTGATTTAGCTTGTGAAGGGTTGCAGTTTGCATAGCCTGTCAAATCTGGGTCATTTAAGCTGACTGCAATAGATAATATAAGATTCTGACCTTGCAGCCTTGGTATCAACCAAGATCATAATTTTCAAGGCATTGTGCTTATACTGGTTCCTGTATGTTTTTGTAGCATCTAGACAAAAAGTCATGAATAAGGATCCTGCTGTACTTGTTTAAACACAGAAGGAATGATTGCTGTGTGAAAGAGCTTCCAGTTTGTCACAAAAGAGAATGGGTGGTGTGACATGGAGACCTAGCAGTGTTTGCTCCATAGTTGGTTTATTGTAACAGTGCAGAAAAAAGTAGTGTTAAAAGCTTGGTTAACATGACATGAGCAAGAAATATTTGTGGCTGTCTTTGGAAATTAATGGGAAAGCTGCCTGTCTCCAGTTTAATAATCCTCTTGCCCTATCTACCCTCTCCATGTCTGCCTGCAGCAATAAAAGCATAGGATTTTGAAGCAAGAGTTCTTTTTAGTAGGATTATATGAAATTCTCATAAAATGAGAATGCCACAACTCTACAGACACAATTTAAGTTGAAATAACTATTTGAAAAACCTATTATAGGAGAGTCCTTGCACAAAGAATGTATTAGTTTAACAAAACCTATTTCAGTTAACCTGGCATGACTTCAGCAACCAGATTCCATGGGCATTGCAGGCATTCTGCTAACCCTGTCTCAGTGGTTCATGGTTGCTGTCTAAACACAGTTTTCTAGTTGTAAAAGATTTTTTGTAAATGTAGTTTTTGGCATTATTGTCCATATTTTGACTAATACATGTTTTGCAAAATATGGAGCAAAGTAGCTGTCCCATTGTAAATGTGCATCCACCATTGTTTCCTTCAGTATCCTCAAATGAAACCTCACAAAGTTATCTGACGAAAACCTTTTGTAAAAATACCTGTTTTATTTCAAAATACCCATACTTTTTTTTCTCCTCTACTTTTACAAAGTGTAAAGGTGTGACTGCTTTGGTGAGTTAAGGCAGTTCAGAGATATCTAAAGTCATATGTGATGTGAAATAACTACATTACACAGCCTTGAAATATGACAAGGCAGACTTCTTTTGACTGCAATAAGGTAAATTGAAAAAAAAAAAACCCAAACCAGAATACAATATTTCTATTTTCATTTAAGAGATTGTATTATTAACTCAGTAATGTTAATATTTTACTGAGAAGTTTAGTAAACAGACTGAGCTTTTAAATGGTACTGAAAATAAGCTGCTTGCTAAAAATGGTGAAGAGTTTGTGAGACTTTTTTATATTGCACACTTTTTTGAGTGCTTTTATCTCATCTGTCTTAGACACATCTTCAGTGAAAATCATCCCTATTATTGGATCATGAGAGCATCTTTGTTTTGGCCACTGTTCTTGAGCTAATGTAGGTGTTTTTGGGAAGTGCAGCACTGCTCTCCCAGTGTGAAACACACTTTTGCTGCTTTGGAGACAAGAGAGAGTTCAATCAAGATTGCTAATGATTTTTGTTGCATTACTAGATGAGAGTGTGGTGACACAAGAGATATCCGAAATGTGCCATGAACGCAAGGAAATGGGAAAAAAAAGTAAAATATTAAAATTTCTGATATAAGACAGAGAAAATAAAGCCTCTATTCAAACCCAAATACAAGTAGAGGAATATGACTCCTCAAGTAGCAATCAATCTGCACAGTGTCAGGAAGGTGGGGAAATAATGCAGAGCTGGTAGTAATGAAGTGAGCTTACAGCATCTGTCTTCTTACATCCATTTCCCCTGTCAGCCAGGAGATGAGGAGCCCTAAAAGAACTAATTCACAACCACTGTTTTTAATTTTGAGCTGTAGTGTTTTCTGTTATTCACATGGGACCTAATGAACTGCAGCATGCAGATTGCAGTGCTGCTTATTAAATTTTGGGAATGTTCATTTCTTATAAGTATATGTATTTATAATAAGTAGTTCCTGTTTATAATGTGAGACAGTGTCATGCTCAATATAATATTATAAGGCAACATGGAAATGAATAGTTCATAACCTCAAAATAGAAAAATATATTTGAGTGTCTTCTAAGGATGCTACAGCCTCGTTAGTAAAAGTAGTTGGGAATGTATTTGTTGTTGAAATCAGTGGAATTGGAGCACATACCAAAAAGGTATGCACATTTTTAATTAAAAAAAAAAAGGTGATGCTGCATGTTCCAGTCCTGTGTGTTGCAGTCCCGATAAAGTTCTTTCTGCATTACACTTAAGTATTACCCTTTTATGTCTGCTGATGTATTTAGAGGCATTGGCAGATAAATGTACTGCTAAGTGTCTTTCTTTCAGAAGGGGTGTATTTCTGAGAATTACATATACAGGTGCAGGAGGGGAACAGCTGTAACTACATTTGTTTATAAAGTATAGGTACTATGTCCTATAATCATTTCCATAAGTGTGTGGATGCACCTGTTTAAAGGAACCAGGAAAGACTTTTTTCCCATGTGATTTTTATTTACATTTTTTTTAAACACTTACTGGACTTATGAAGGGTGGTTTGTGATTGCAGCAAAAGTAAGGAACAAACAGGTTGCTGGATCAAGTTAATCAGTTAGCCGAGTTTAATTGCTGCAATCTAAGATGCTGACGAAGTCGATTCTAGAAGGGTTTTTAAAAATATTTATGGTAATTACAAATTTCAGTGTGAGATGCAGAAACACCACAGCGTTGTTTAACTCCTTTTCTTACTCAAGAATTTCAGAGTTGTTGTCCACATTTTTGAGAGGTTTCATACTTCTGGAAACATTATTAGGGAAAAGTCACTTCTTGGTCATAGAGAGTAAAAATTATATTGCTTTATTAAAAATGAAATATTTGAAAGGTCATGCCCCTGGACCAGTGTTTTTTATACCTGTCAGTTAAAAGAAGTAGCTGTATCTACAACAATTTGTCCATGATTTTTTTATTAAAAAAACCCCAAAACAACAAAACCCTAAAATTATAGAAAATGTTATGAAACCATTACTTCTACTTGACACACACAATTTAAACTGAATTATGCTTTTTTTTCAGCCCACTTATCAAGCAGAACAGCTTTTAGGTGAGAAAATATAAAATAAAGCCGATAAAGTTAATCTATTTTGATATCTTTTTGAGGCCTAAAAGCTTTCCTTTCAATGTTTTATGACAGCACACATGTAGATGACATTTATATTACATGGTATAAGGCTATGAAACAAAATACATGTCGTGCCTGTTTTGGCTGAAATTTGATGTTTTTAGGTTGTTCCTGTCAGTACTGTTTTGTTCTGAAACAGTGAACATGTTAAAATATCCTTCAAGTAATTTTTTTTTTTCTTTGAACCCCAGTTATGACCCTCAAGCATAGATTATGGACAGGGCTAAGACTTCTACCTTCAATGTTAGATTATAAAAATCCTGCTATTTTACTTTACTTACTGATAAATCTGAGTGTTTTGACATGGATGAGCTTTGTGGTGGCTTCTGAATGGAAATGCATGTAACTGAAGATTTTACTGTCAGATGCAGAAATAAGAAGGCTCACCTTTATAGACACTTGAAATATTGGAGATAATCTAAGAAATTCTGACAAATTCTTTACTGCTGTCAAAGCCCTGGAAGCCCATTAGAATGGCCAGTACTGGGAGTTAATAAAATTTGTAACTGCAAAGGTCAGTTCTAAGAGATAGTGAACAAACCTCTTAAAGCTAAAACAAACAAAAAAAAAAAGATTAAGAACAGGAACACAAGTATTGATCCTTTTTAACTCAGGTAAGCTTAGTTTGGAGAGGTTTCATCAGAAGTTCCTAAGTTTCCTTCACTGAATTACACGTGGAGGAAAGTCATCTTTGGTGTGGTCTGCAATAGAACTCCTCATGTTCAAGTTCTGTCATGATGCAGATAGAATGTAGGCAGTGAGACCTGGTGATTGTGGCATTATAAACACTTGAAGGTCAACATGTTTGAGGCATCTAAGAAAGTGGCACAATGCAGGTCTCAAGAGTACTCCAGATTTCGAGAGAATGAGGGAGGATGACTGAACTATTGTCTTCCCACTTTGCTTTCAGTTTATAAGGTGAGGGTAGCACTCAAAGTAATTTTATGTGCTCTCAGACCGAATTTATTTTGTGTTGTGCTTTGCTTGTTCTGCTGGTCAGTGCTGGCCCCCTGGAATAACATGTTATCAGAGGATATGTGATGTGGGAATATAAGATAATCCATTAGCTATTTTTGGATGATATCTATAGATGCCTTTTCCAGAGTTCTAGGAATTCTATGGATTTTCCATGACTGGACTTACTCATTAATTTTTAAATGGTGTATGAAGTATCCCCTCATGTACTCACAAACAATGTCAACAGAAGTTACCTTTTTTGTTTCCTCCTTTGTAAGCACATGAATTCTGTCAGGAATGGTGCTCCTGAACGACTACCTGGACTTTAGGTGAGTTTTCCACATTTGTATGGCAGAAAGAGGTTAGGGGGATAAAAGTATCAAGCTGAGATTTTTTTTTTTCTAAATCTTCCTTATTTTTATATAATAGAACTTCACATTTTTACCAACCCCTGCTTTCAAAGCCCTGGTGAGGACAGCCCATTTTTGTCTTGTTTCAAAGGAACACCTTCCTGCTTGACTTAAAATGTACAGGCTCTTTCTACAGCTGTGGCTTCAGTTCAGCAATTACAGCCAGTTCTGGGTGCTGCAGAATTCTGATAATGAGACTTTGTCATTTTATATAGGTCACCACAAGGACCCAAGAAGAGAAATCAGATAAGAGGAAGCAATTGGAAAGAAAATGTGAAAATTTAGTAACCATATCTTTTAACAGGGAGCTAATTGGGTAAAACTTTTAATCCAGAGGTTTGATTAGCAAAGCCTCCATTATCGTTTAAGGCATTGTACTTTATGACCTTTCATTTCTGGATGGAAGACATTTTGTGAGGTTCAAAGATTCAAGCAGTTTAAAATGCAGAAGTTCACTGTGCATGCCAGTTTTTTTCCTAGAATCCAGATAAAACAAATGTTAGTGAATATTTAGCATTTTTGCAGGGGTAATCACTATGCAGAAGACGGTCTCTCCCTCATTTTAAGCATCTTCTTGTTGACTTAGAGATGTAGTGTTTAACAGCCAAGGATATCCTGCACTGGGGGAAAAATCTCTGCAGAACCAAGGGTGGATTAATATAATTAATTTGAAGAGTTTTCTTTGATCTTTGAGAAATTCCAAAATTATGATGATCCACTTAACAGAGGATCCAAATAAAATTCAGCAGATCATTAGTAAAATAATTGATGGTAGCACTAAAAGGCGAAGTCAGGCTTGGATTAAACTATGATTTAACATTAGATGGATGCAAAAAGAGATTTTGAACACAGTCCAGAAACGTAGCCTGGTGTAATTATAACTAGTTGATATCCCAGCAATGAGGGGAATTCTGATAAGTGTGTGCTTATGTTAATAAAACTCCCAATTAAATGCTTGTCTTCATTCACTGACAACAAACTGATCGGAAAAACATACCAGATTTCAACAAAGGAAATGATGGGAATGTGTGATGATGAATATCAAGGTTGGGATGTAAATATTGGATGCACAAGCCCACTATTAAATCTTTGCTTTGCTTTGTTTATACCTGTAATTTAAGAATGTGTGGTAACCTCCAAAGCTATGTATGATTTCTGGCTTACCCTTCTCAAAAAGTTAATGTACCTTCACAGCAAGTGGAACAAAAATTAAATTTACTTCTATTTATAAAGAAGTAAATATAAAAAAAAATCTATAATTTTCTGTGTCTTGAAAGATGCAGGGTCTCTGAGTTAAAAGAAAAAAAAAAAAGTAGATTTGAAAGTATTTTAAACTGGAATATTTTTTGGGAACAGATAGAAAAAATCCCAACCCAAAAGAAAGCTTTTTTTTTGCTTTGTTCCTGAAGTTCTCTTAACCAGTGTGGAATTTGCTACTGTTCCATCTTATCTCTAAGAAATGCTTAGAAAATTTAGGCTACATTTTCTTTAAACAAAAATTATAAATGTAAGCCTTGCATTTCAAGGAGCAAACTGAAAATGTGCCTAAAGGTTGCTATACACAGACAAAATCGGTCAACATGTAGTAGTGGAGTTACAGAAAGTGCATAGAGGGTACCCAAAGACATACTGTAAGAATTTACCTTTGAGTGGTAGAGGAGGAGTAGAGTGGGGAGCTTTTGGCTGAAATAGGACCAAAGTTGTCGGCTGCAGTGGAGTTGCTCTGAAATGAAGATTTTTGAACTCAAGAATGTTTTACAGAAGCCTTTGCTTGAGAGTGGCACATTCCCTAATTACCAAGACACATGTTAATATATTCTGTTGATATCAGAGATTGTGAAAGGAGTAAATTCCTATTTAGTTAAACAAGCACTGCAGTGAGATGTGATATTCTCGCATTTGATAAAGGTGGGAAGGGAGGGTGAATGCAACAAGGTAAGAAATGGAGCAATGAGTGGAGCTGATGCAGTGAAAGACCAAGTGTAAAACAAACATCTCATCCACTCTTGCCCCTGGACTAGCAGAGAGACCACATCTGACATTTGTGTGATGCACCATTTCTTTTTTCCCCCCTTTCTTGCATAAAGACACATTTCTAAAACAGTTAAGCAGATTTCCCCTGGAAGTCTGCAAGGGCCTTTATGGGATGGACTGACACTAAATCACAGAAATGTGGCCCATTTATGGCAGTTTCAGGCTGATGGGATCTTTTTTGAAGGCTGCGGATATAAAGAGGAATTCTTTTATTTTATATTTATAGAAGTAGAGGGGCTGTTGCACCATGGATCTTACATAGGTTATTTTTTTATAGTTTAACCCCCCTCTTTCTTACGTACCTCTCCCCACCCCCCACCTTGCTATCTATTGTGAGATTATTTTGGAAATTATCAGAAGGTTGGTTCTATCAGAATGGAGACTCTAAAATACATTGCTATAAGAAATAAAAAAAAAATAGGAAAATTTCTGATGCATTTTTGAAAGTGCTTCCAATTTTTAAGGCAGGTGACAGGACTAAACACTAAAAAAAGTGATCTATGGAACATTGTATTTGGTAGAAAATTCAATCTTTTTGGTTCTAACTAGGCTCTTCATATATTTAGTATTTATATAAATAATTTATGTTTTAACTGTTTCTCCTTCAAATTTTGCTTTTCCTCTCAAACGTTTTTTTAAAATAACCTTAATTGTTGTCCTTCAGCTTATTTACTCCCAACCCTTCCATTCCTAATGCAATGTCACGATGCCCATGCACACTGTTTGTGCTTGGCTTTTGGCCTGGGGGTAAATATTGATTGTAAGAAAAATAAAGGATGATGTCCTGTTGGGTTCAGTTTTTCACTGCAGAAATCAGAGAATCTGCAGTGTTAAGTAGTGTGAAAACTGATACATTTTAAATGTCTGTGATTCTGTGATTTACCAGGTGTGTTGACTTCTTCATATCAATTTTGGGAGACTGTTACTGTATTTAAAGAATGTGAGATGTATTTACTAGGATGTCTTTCCCCAGCCTCAGGGCTGTTTGCATTGTTAGGTCATTTCTGTCCTGCCAGCTGCTGTGGGGTGGAACTTGTCATACTGTGACAAATTATGGAGAAAAGACTTGATGCTAAATCAAGAGAATTTCTGTCATCTAGTTCTGTGTGTGCTTGTATGTTAACAATGTAGGTGTCATGCATTCCTTCAGTGCAGGGTGTCAATATTTCTTAAAGAACAAACTCTGCCACCATGTCACACCATTAAGCACCTTACCACTTGCTTCGTCAATTAATAGCTTATTCTGTCTCAGGGCTTGATTTTTTACAGTTTTTAACTAGCAGCTTTAGTTCAATTTGCCTTCAATATAAAAATATTTGACACTAGTTGGATGGGGTTTGTAAACAAAACGGATACATTTTGCTAGGTGAGTTTGATATAGCTGGAAAATGCAGACAAGCTAATAATTGTATCTAATAGAACCATTCAAGGGTAAGTGGTACAGTTTGTGGGGTGTAATCGTATGTAATATGGAGTGATATACATTTTTTGGCAATTGTTATTTCTCTTTATGAGAAATAACAATTAATAGAAGAAAAGGTTGAAGTATTCTTTGGGATTTGGAAGATTAGTGTAAAAAATGTTCAGTGTGCTGGATTTGCTGATCTGGGGTAGTAAATCTTGTCCATAGGAAGACCGATGAGGATACAGAATGTATCTACTGGGATAGAGATAAAAAGACAAATTTATTTTTGGAAATAATTCTATAATAAGCAGAGCAGATAAGTAGGTGAAACAGATGTAGTAGCTTTTAGAAAAAAAAAATAAAAAAAGAAAAGAAAGAGAGAGAAAAAGAATGAACCCAACCCCAGTATAATTGTGCTTTGTTTCGCAAGATCATTGCAATTTGAAATCTAGTAGGGATTGGTGAGGAAGAGCCATAGTAAATCAGCAGGCATAATTTCCTTTAAATAAAAGAACAAGCTCAGTTGCAGTAGGCTATATCCTAAATTGTGAATATGAGTCTAATTTCAGCACTCAAAGTGCATTTTTAGTTCCAAGCTGATTGTATTGTGGGACAAGAAAATACAGCTAGTTACCAACATATGGAAAGTTATTCTAAAGGAAACAGAGTAATTATTGTAGGCATTTTACCAGATGGTTTGTCATCGAAAACCAGCATTGCTTTGCTTTGCTTTTATTTTTCTGTCTTTGCAATCAAAGTGTGGGCAGGAGGAATGTACTCTAAAGAAACTGAGGATGGGAGAGTGCCATGCTTCAATCTGCTTGTAATACCAGCCTTCCAGTTTCCAAATATTTACCTGGCAGATCTCTGTACATGTTTGTGGTGGAAGAATGGCTTTGTTTTTCATGTGCTAGATACCACAGCAAGGGGTTGCAGGCATTTCTTGCTGTCATTCATTTGTCATTGCTCCCTCACTGCCTTATGAGGAAGGAGGTTTCAGTTGATACAGCCAATTTTTTTATTCGCATTTCAGACATAAATAACATTGACTGTGTTCCACAAAAGACTAAAATCACAGTGCAGGGAAGTCATAATTCAGGCAGTCAGGATGTTGCTCCTCTCCTTTTTATCAAGATTCAAATCCTATTTGAGGTCATAAATTAAAATGAAATTGCTCATTATTTTGTTCTTACTTGACATTTTAGTGTGCAAGAAATTATTCCTGAATGTCTTCATCAAATATGCAGTCTGTTCAAATAATGGATAATAGAAAAATAACAGAAGTGTGACAAATCAAGCTGGAAATATATTGGCAAAGCAATGTGACAAAGCTTGTTCAAGAGCCACCTGCTTTTATCTTACCTTTCACTCTCTCACTGTTTCCGAATTCAGTACTAATCTACAAGACCAGAAAGATCCCTTAAAACTTCTCTGGCTTGCAGGCTTCTCTTTTCCCTCTAAATCTGTTGAGGGCCAGTGTGACTTCCAGGACTGGACTGGCAGTTAACCTGAATGTACAGTCACTAAATTCCAGAAAAACTTAGGTGGGCAATTAGTTCATTCCTGGTGAGCTGTTTTTTGAACTTCAAATAAATATAAGTGAAGCCACTGGAGAAGGGACAACCTTGAGTATGATTAAGTATATAATTTCTTTATATTTGGTGTATACCTGTGTTTTAAATATATTTTTTCTGGCTAATTATTTGTGTAGATGTTGACACTGTGATTGAAACAGTCCATTTTATTGCATGTGTTGTGTTAAGCTTTCTGGTTGTCCCTTTGTTTCACTTGATAAGGCAGAAGCAGAGAGTGAAACAGAATTTATTCAGCAATGAACAAAATGAGCAAAATTTATCCGATTATCTGATTTAAATGGGAATTTAATGTTTCATTTACTCCTTTTTGCTGTTGCTGTCACAGGAAATCAGTGATTTGGCAGAGGGAGACCATAAGAATAAAGTAACTTTTTATGTACTGTATCTCTTCATCCTTTAGGCTTCAAATGTAATTTCAGTACTATTTCACAAATGGAGACTTATTTCTTTCAGAGACTAATACCATAAAGATTTAGTGTGTATCTGGTTGTCTTTTGAGACCATAAAAGGTATTTTACTTCTGTCTCCTTTTCCTTTTCCCTTTTCTTTTTCATTGAAATACATATTTGGTCCTGGAAATCAAGGAGGTATTGACAGAGGGTGCATGTGACGAATGATTATCAAAAATTGACTGGAGTTTGCCTGAATCAAATGCAGGACCGTTAGGACAATGAGTTGTTTACTGCCAAGAGATATTGATCCTTCCAGATGAGCTTGTAATTAAGCAGCAGATCATTTGAGCAGGGAGGGAAAATTGTATGTATTCAGTAAACTAGCAAAGCAGATTCTGAGGTTGTAAAGCAGAGATTTTTTTTTCCACTGATTTTTGGAGAGGATAGCGGTTGTTACAAGCCTAGATACCGTAAGAAAGCTTTTGGGCTGGTTTGTAACATGAGTATCCTAATGTAGCCTGCACAATGGTAAAGGGATTTTGTTCAGATGTTGTTGGTTTTCCACTAGCTGCACTCTTTTCTTTCATTTTCACCAAGAAAATTGGGAGTACGTATGAAATCTCAGGGTCTGAGCTTTAACTGACTTTGTTGTGAGAGGTAAACACTGAGCTAAAGAAGTGCACAATGAAATCACCATTGAAGATATGTCACAGAATATGAGAGAGTTTCTCCCAAAACAAGTATGTGGATATTTGGATGGTGGTGTCCTCCAAACAGGAGATTAAAGAGATGCTGGAGGTGCCTGTGAATGTGTGCTTAAGGATTTGAACCCAGAGAGACAAGAGTAAAACTGGACAGAGCAAACCAAATGCTACAGAAACCCAGGCTCTGTTAGGAAATTCAGCATGTTTGTGAATATCTGTCAGAACTTCATGGAAGGCATCAGAGTTGTTGACAGATTAACTCTCAATACCTGTCAGGTGGGGTAACAGTATAATAATAATAATGGCCCGTCTTCGCGAACGAAGACCCGGGGAAGGTCCTTACCCGCATATGCAGATAAGGCCTTCGAGCCTGCGCAGTGGATTTTT
>JAWWES010000011.1:15274599-15334030 GCA_035583135.1 Lophotriccus pileatus
GTTTAAAATTGTCACATTTCCCCCCATATTTTTCCTCTCTTTTTAAAAAAGTTTGTTTTAGTATAAACATATTTGTTGAAGGTCAAGGACGAAACGTTGATGCAAGATGTGTATGCTTAATTTTCAGTATAAGAAAATTGACATGTGTCAAAAGTTGCCATCTCATCCCGTGATGTAAAGACCTGAATGTACAAATTGAATTTTCTGTTGAGTTGGATGGGCCCCCAGCGATATCCTATTGTCCAAAATGTCCTGTGCTGTTCTGCTATTTGTAGACTCTGTGTTTGGCTGCCTCTTCAAATGTTTCCTAAACCACCATCTTTCACTACAATTACAACAGGAGAAGTAGTGTTTTTAATATTGTGACTAACAGCTATATTAGAGCAAAGCATTACAAGTATCAGTGTACAAGTGCCTCACTGATGAACGTGATGTGGAGGCAACATGCTGGGTGCTGACCCCAGAAATAACCTAGAGTTCTTTTATAGTAGCGGGAAATACTCTCTTGAATTCTTGTATCTGTTTCAAAACGAGATAAGTGCTTTGTACCCTTAAAGCATCATAATCTGGAGGAAAATAATATCAATAAACACTTCTTCTTACCTCTGGAGTGCTCTCAGACACTCTTGTGTGTCTTGCCATCCATTATATCAAAAATTGATGTAGCAGAATACCTTTCAGAAGCCCTGATGTTTGCCACCAGAAATGAATCTTTTCTTATAAGAATTAATGGAAACTTGCAAAAAAAAAAAAAACAACACAAAAAACTATTAATAATGCAAGCATGCCTGTAGGACTCTAATTGGTGAAAGACAGCAGCAGTGATTTGCAGGAAACAGAATTCTGCTGCTCTTGCCTTTGTGTTCCATCCCAAGCTTCCCAACATGATTGTGATGAGATCTGGATCATGATTCCTGTGGGTGATGACCATTGTGTACTGTACTCGTGTGCAGGGGCTTGGTGACACACAAACCTCAGAAGGTCTGTGTCTAAACCAGTGAAGACAATCAATCTGAATTTAGAGTGAGGAGAGTCATGTGTCCTATAGGTAGGAAATGACACATGGCGGCAAAACAAATGAGAATCATTGTGAAAGTTGGGTTTGATGTTTTGATTACAATAATGAAAGTACAAGAGAAAAAAGCAGGTAATATCCCTATATCAGTATATAAATCCAAGGTAAACCCACACCTCTAGTACCCTTTCTCCACATCAAAAAGGTACAGTGAATGGTAACAAGGTGTATGAAACAGCTTCTGAATATCTGGGCTTTTGTTGTTCACCTCTTTTTCACACGCTTTTAATAAAAGTCTCTGAAATCAAAAGTGATATGAAGAAAAGAGAAACACATTTGCTAAATACCACAGGATAAGGAGTAGGGACATATAATAAAGTGACCAAATTTAAATCAGACAGATCATCTATGCTTTTGTTATTACTATGAAGGTTTTTTTAAATGCAGTGAAGCATTGTTGGGTTCAGAAAATTATAGATCTCATTCATAGCGTTAAACCATTAAGGGACTGGGTCAACAAACATAAATTAGTATCGGTATTATTAGCTAAGACAGACAACTTGAAGTCATTCAAAGATAGTGGATTTGGAGAAGTAAATAAATGACCTGTGATGTAAGTTTCCACTTGTCTGCATACAGACTAATTCGTGAGGGTAGACCATCAAAAGAGAAATTTGTATAAGGGAGAGGAGTTGTAGAATGGTGCTGTTTAAACAAGAGTTGTTTCTAGAGTTTACAGTGTACAGCAAACTGACAGTGTGCACACAATGTCGTTTGATGACAGATACAAGGGCTTTTGATATATTATCTCAGAAATTCATAGGAGAGCTTATTTAGGTCACACCCCTGCTTTCTACAGTGCTAGAGAAACGGGCTGTATAGCATTGTCTGATTTTGTAGATTCCAGTGTTTAGACCAATTGAAAGAGAGACTTAAGCAAAAGAAATTTATTCCCTGAAGGGACAGGGTCTTTTCATTTGTGCCCTTTCATCTAGAGGGGACACAAATTCTGTCATTTCTTTTAGGAACTGTTCATTAATATTGTAATACATTTGGTAACAGCTAGGGTCTTTAGGGCAGTTTTAAAATGATAGATAATGAGTTCATCGCTGGGCTAAAACTTCACTCATTTTATAATTTCTGCATGTATCTTTCATGTTGAACAATGACTATGCATGACATCCTGGAGACACCAGAAAGATTTTACAACAAACAAGTTTCTGCTTGATATCTGTGATGTGACAGGAAAAAAAAAAGTAGTAAACACATTGAGAAGTAATTCCCCTATTTGTAATGACAAGCTCCCTGCAACTCACTTTAAGAGGCCTGAGATTGCATACAACTGTCCCAGAGAGGTTGGCTGTACTCCAGATTTTTATTTCCCTAGACCTAGAGACTTTAGAGGTAGTTTCCTTTCTGAATTGTCCTGGCAGCAAGCACAGTCCTCTGTGCTAAGGAAATTAAAAGTCTGTGTATATAATTAGAAGTTGTGAGAGTGATCGAGTAGCTGAAATTAAAAGAAAATAATCAAAACCTGACATTAGAAAAATTGTGTTGGCAAAGGCTAGCAAGATAAAACCCTGAGCAATTGTTACTGGATGGCATGGGAAAACCAATAATCCAGTCTATTTTAGAAGGTGTTTTGGCCCACAAGATCAATTTGGTTTTAAAAAATAACCCCAAAAAGGTTTTTCTGCTGACTGGGCAAAACTGCTATTTCAGATGAGGCTAAAAGAAGAACTGCCTCTCACCACTGAATATAATGACCTATTTTATGCATCTGAAGGTTGGCTTATTCTCAAGGTTCAGGCATATGCTGCTGTTTTCATACCTTTACAAGTTACTGTGTGTGAGCTGCCTTGAAGTAGCTGAGTTCATTCCGCCTGTCACAAAATGTGAGATACAACGTTGTAGTTTAAACTGCTTTCACAGGGATGGAGAGTGTGACAATGGGATGACTGCCAGTGGAGTGAGGGATGGTGTTTAAGCAAGGAGGAGCAGAGAAATTTTGGGCTTTTATCTCTGTCCTAACATTGTTCAAATATTTAATCCAATTACTTTTTGCAGTAAAATGGTAAGTTCTTCAGGGATTAGTAAGTGGATGTTGACTTGCAACTCTTTGGATATTGCATTTTATGCGCAGACAGTGCTTTGTTATGAGATAAAGATGCCTCCAACCCTGTCTTAAAGTTAAAAATCACCTGTGACCAGAAAGCTGTTAGGTTACTAATCCAATAAGGAAGGCTGTGAGTCCTTGTCTGCTGTAATGAGAGAGCTGAAGGCAGATACTTTGCACTGGCATCCCTTTTCACTGATTTGCTTTAGGTGTCAATTCTGCACAGTGTGTTTAAGTGTATTAATTAATTAAGTGTATTTAGTTCCTGATGTAACCCCCAATAACCGTATAAAAATGTAGCTGGATTTTGGAATTCTAATCCTGAGCTCAAACAATTAAAATCAAGTCTATATTAATATACAAAGGAAAGAGTTTTTAAAATAGCAATCCTGGGGAGTGACATTGCCCAACACAGCAAACCAGAGAGTGTGTACTGGGAGAATGCATCCGTGTGGGGACCATTATTTTCATCTTTCTTTCCGGATTCCTCCAACTAGACAATATTTCAACTTTGGATCTGGAGGGATATTCATGTATGAAAAGTAAGCAAAAAATGAGCTGACCACATAGCTGTGATTTACTGTGTTGCCAGTAGTCGTGGATGGAGTGGATGGGAATGTTGGTTGTTTGAAAGCGCTGGAAGACCCATCCAAGTGCTCACCTGTTTGACCCAGTGCATAAGCTTTTGTTGTTTTACTGATCACCAAATGCCTCAGCTGGAAAAATGTCTCCTTTCTGATGCCTTGTGGCTTGAAATTACAACTGCTTCTTTTCAAACTCCTCAAATTTTATTTTATTTTTTTTTTTTTTTTTTTTATTCTTGGTATGAAAATGTGTCATCAGTGAACTGCTGGTTATATCACATCTCCTAGATACCTTATGGGTGTGTTCAGCTGCATAGTTTTATGCACAGCTCACTGTATTATTCAGTCCTCTTGTTCTTACAAGAACTGTGTGTCAGTTTTGCTGTATCTCATCTAGAAAATGTCTGAAGCCTCAGACTTATAAATCAAGAAATGCCATTAGTACTTGAACTAGTGACGTCTTATTTTAGGTGAATTTGTGTCTTGAGGTTGATTGATGTTGATGCTAAGGAAAATGAGAATTCTGTTGCTGTTCCTGCTGCTGAACTTTGTAGGGGTGCCCTGTCTTGTGTGTAATCCACTGTGAGTTTATGCTGTGCACTGTGCACAGTCAGAAAAATTACATTGGCATGATCCTCTATCTGGTCGATTGTTCATGCAACAAAATTAAAATTTTAATTATTTTTGAGATGTCTAGAAAACTGTCACATCTGGTTTGTTCAGTGGGGTCAATATTTGTAAGGGTGGAGAGACACATAGATTGTGTAAAACTTGGCATTACTGTGGAGGCTATAGCACACTACTGTTTTTAAAACAGCTAAAAATTTAAGAGTTCTAGAACATCTTACTCTCAGTAGGTTAACTGATTTCTTTATTCAGTTTTGAAAATTCCAGTAGCAGATTGGGATTATTTTTTTTCACAATGATATTTGAACTGTATTCCTCCCTGGTCTAGTCCTGATCCCACCATAACTTAGAGTATTCATGGCAGAACTTTAAGATTTTGAAATATTATTATTAGCCTTGGATTAGACTGTGACCCACATACTTAACTTCAGACTTCAGTTAATATAAATTTAAATTTATTAAATTCAAATGAATAAATCTACTGCTTAAAAAAAAATTTAAATCTTTTCCATGTAAGTTGGTACACTTGTTTGTGTGTTTTTTTATGGAATTCTACTTGACATTTTTTAGGTCAATGATTTCTAGAATAATTTAAGGGAGCATATTTACTTAATTTCAGCTTTTCACTAGTTCATTCAAGAAATAAAAAATGTTATTAATTCTCATATTGTTACATATCTTAATGTCCTCTCATAAAAATATTTTGTGCACCCTACTGCTGCTCAAGAAAAATTACTTATTAAACTGGAAAACAATATTAAGTATAAAGACACTATTGATAGTTCTTTCACTGTGTGATGTTTTAATAATGAAATAATAGCATAAGATCTAAACAAACAAATATATTGTGCCACTGTAACAGATGTAATGCTTTGCCTTCAGAATTACACCCTACTTTTGCCACCAGTAATGAGAGGCCCACTGGGGTTCCATCTGACAATTGTGCTGTGGGATGCCAGCCCTTACTGGGAGTAAAATGAGATGATGCTGCAATAAAAAATCTCAGTGCTAATCTTCACATATCTATTGGTAATTAAGTAGTTGACCTATTTTCAGGATGGATATTCTGACTTCATTTTGCTTTTTAAAAAGTGTCTTTGCTAAGTATGAGTGTTGCTGAAAATCACAGTAAGTTGGCTTAGTTGTCTACTTGGAGTGTGATTATAAATCCACTATATTTAGACAAATATGAAACAATTTGGATGTCCTTTCACAACAGAAAAAAAAGTAAATTGATATTAAAAAGAAAGGATCAAAAATTATCTGATGAAAAAAGCTGAGTAAAAAATGTAAGGTGCTTGTCAATAACTGTTTATGTACATGCTGACATCTGACAGTTCTGTGTGGTTAGTGTGAAGCAGATATTTTCCTTTTGCTGAGGGAGAGGGAAAGTGATCTCAATTTACTCGGCAGTTATTTCAGTGTGCCTTGAGGTAAGTGTGCCTGAGGATAGGTAGAGCAAAGCAGTTGGTGTCTGGTAACTTATTATCCAAGGGTAAATTAGCCATTTGCTGGAGTTCTGTTTTTAAAATCTATCATGCTGTTCAAATTTTGCCTTGTTATGTTTGCTGGTTTTTCAGATAGATTTGGGCAGCCATGCTTTGGTTTGCAATTAAACAGACAATTTCTTTAGGCCTTTTTTGCTGCTTCAGTGAAGTAAAAAAAAAAATGTTTTATATCCCTTTATTACATTTACTGGCAGTTTCATTACTGTGAATATTCAAAACTCATGGAATGAGAATTGCAGCTTGGAAGGAATCCAAAATTCTCACTGTTAATGGTGTTTCGAAGAGTCATATTCTGAATTATCTGATAAAGGTTGCACTTTATTAGATTTATTGATGGCTTTCTTGATGGGTTGGGGCATTGAGTCGAATTGCTAAATGAAAACAATAAATGTTTACTTCTAGAAAGAAGTTGCTTACATTGTATTTTCAGTATGACACAGTTCTTGGCCTTAGCCTTCTAAATCTTGATTAATTCCAATCCTGTCTTGCCACTTGTAGTTAGTTCCTATTAACTGAAATGGACATAGTTGCCATATTGATGTTTTATGTTATATATAAATACTTTGTCCTGCTTACAGTTTCGAGGGATGGCAAATGCTACCCTGATTGCTGTGGCCTCCAGGACCTCCATATAAAATGATTTCCATGACTTTGTGGCTGCCCATTCTTCCGAGTCCCTGACACCAGGGCTCAGACTGGGGTAATTCATTGCACGTGGGCATCTCGTGGTATGAAACAGCACTGTGATGGCACCTTTTCTTTTTCCTTCTGACAAACTGTGGTGTTCCAATTCCTGTATGGACTGGCTGGTGTCTGATCTGTGCTCACTGCTCCCTGTCAGGCAGGGTTTCACTCTGACCTGGTACTACTTCTCCTCATGTGGTAGAAGAATTACTTTTGAAGAGTGTCCTTAAACTCAAAAGTAAAGCAAATTGCAGCAGCTGTTAAATAACAAACAGCCATTTAAGGTGGTGATATCTCTGTGCACCATGGTGCTGATACTGGTTGATTTTTACATCTTCATGTGACAAAAAGCTCTCATTCATCCTATCTCCTGTAATCAGAGCGTATTACACACTTGTTTGATTTCTGTTATGTTTGGTCACAGTTGGAAAATTAATATGTTCTCCAACCTACTTGTTTTCAAGTCAATCTTGTTTTGAGGAAGAACACAGTGTCTAAAGATGCATTATCAAGATGATCTTTCTGTCATTAATGTGTTAATTAGAAGAGGTGATGTAATTTAGGATTTTTTCTTAACTTTTAAGTATGCTGGATATTTTTCTAAATGCATCTGTTTGTCAGAGCAAAGAAGTGTTTGAAAGAAACCTGAATTTCTTGATTATATTTATTTATATTTTACTGCTACTTAAGAGTTCCTGTCTACATCTGTCTCTGTGCTTCCCATCCTGGAAAAAAAAATTGCTTTCTAACCAGACAACACAGGCAGTGTGAGAAGGGAAGTGTAATCTCCGTTTTACAGTTGGGTAAGAGGCAGAGATAGAATCTGACTGTTCTCAGGTCACACAGGATGTCTCTGAGAGAGCCAGAAATTGAACCCAGATATGTTGCTTGAGTCCTAGCAAGTCACAAGACAGTCTTTCTCAAAACAGAAGAAAGTGCATTTATTCAATATACTCATCTCAGAAATGATTTTGATTTACTCATCTCAGAAGTGATTTTTTTTTCTGTGAGTGCTTTTTGGAACTTCTTGGGTTTTTTTCTGTTTCAATTCATCTTTTTTCCTTGCCTTTAATGTCCTAGTTTGCACTAATATTTAATGTGTGATAGAATGGGACTTACAGCTTCACTGTGTAAAGGATTGAATGAGAATGAATTTAAATAATAGTTTGAACATAATTAAACCATTTTTTCAAAGAGATTGCATTTCTAGATAATCTTTATTGTCATTGCTAGGTAAAAGATTTAAATCTGTTTCCATCTTTTTCATAAATTGATGCATATGCAAAAATAGATGATATTTCAGATGTGCTTGTAGGGGAAAAAAAAAACAAATTTGCCCCTCCTTACTGTATTAAAAGCAGATAATAGCTTAGATGGTAAGTTTTAATTATTTTCCTTCTAAAGTATTCAGAAGTTGATAATTTTTAATGTCCCATGCATATATTGAATTGGTGTGTCTGATCCTGGTGATTTGTGGTGGATCTCGCTGGAGTTGTCTGTGTATTGAGGCATTTCTTCAGCAATGTAGGTGCAAAACTTTTACTGATTTAAATTTCTGTTAAGATCTCTTATTACCAGAACACATGAAGAATCTACCTGTCTAAATTCCCAACCAGCTAAAGTTACTTTACATATCTGAGAACCACAACAATTTATCCCGTAGCTGGAAAAGTGTTCTCTCTTTAGACTTGCCATTCTAATTTTTGAAGCTCTCTGAAGGATCTACCTGGACTGTCTCCAGGCAGAACAAGTAGAACCACTTTGAACAGGTTCTGAATAAGCATCAAATGACAAATTGGTATCACCACAAGTAGTACTGGCAGAAAGAACTTGCAGATTTATATCCTGCAGTGCTTTATCTTAAACTGAAACCTTAGGAAACAATTGGACTGGCTGGCAAATGATCCATGTTTGTGAATATGATTCTTAAACAAGCCCAGTGTTTATACCATAGTCAGTCTGCCTTTGGAAAATTAACTATGATATGAAGGGCACCTTGGTATTCATCTGTCTTAGGATTCTGTTGTAAAAATACTCCAAAGATTACAACTGTCCAGGCATGTGGAATAGTTACTGCATGCAAATACATTTTATGCTTTTTAGCTTGGCTTTGTCAGCTGTAATGGCTGGCTGTGCCTGTTTAGTCAACACACATATTGTGAAAACACAGAGACTATTAAATGGAAAAATTGGGATGAAAACAAGAGAACTAAATACTAAATGTACTTTCTTAATCATGATTATTGAAATTTTGCACCTTAAAAAACCTCTGGATTTTTTTAAGTAGTGATCATACCGTGTGAGTATTTACTTGTGGGCTTTATGGATACGTGTTACTTGCTTCCTCCTTTTCTCTGTGCAACAGACTCTTAAAATACTGTGAAGTTCACAAGGAATGGCTAAAAAAGGAGTCTTTTCGTTGTGTACTTGCAATATGCTTATGTTCAACTCTTACTTATGCGCAAAGGATAGTTATTTTTTTTTTTTGTGTGCTTCAATGGTTAGTTGGAGGTTAAGCCTGGAAATTAATCTATTATATTTGCTTATCTCTTTTTATCTGCTAATTTAACAGAAAACTTATGCACAACAGATATTAATTTGTTTTGATAGGCTTACTGAAAGAGAATTGAGCTTTAGAATTACTACCAAGAAAAGAGAATGATAAAATCCTGTGAAGTACTTCATAAAACTAAGTTCTGGGAAGTCCATGGCTCAAGTTCTACATCTACACTCATCTTTTTTTTTATTTTTTTTTATTCTTCATCTAAATTTAACACTTTTAGTTATATTCATTTCCACTATGTGTGGAATGTTAGTGGTGGTTCTTAAGGCACAAGGTATTTTTCAGTGTGGCAGGGGCAGCACTAACAGGGCTTGTCATTGAGCACATCTGTTTGCAGTCAAACAAGATCAGAACAGTTTACAGCAAATAGTATGTGTCACACAGAATTTTGTATTCTTTTACTGGTAAAGTGGATGGATGCATTCACTAATGGGAAAAACTGCCCCTTGTGATTGTTTGAAATGTTATTTTTTCTTTCTTTTTACTAGGTTTGCTAATAATAACCTTAACATCTTAGGAGTGACAAAAGCAATTAAATTATTAACAAAAAGTGGGTTAATGTGAATTTGGATTCATTGTGAAAGTGTGAGTAAAGAGCTTATCCAACAATAGAATATCTGCATGTCTTTGAAACTCAGATCTAGCCCAGGAAACTAGAATATGAAAAAACTGCTGCAAACAATTTTTGAACTGGGCTTTGTTCACATGTCAACAGTTTTTATCTTCAATACTCTTAAAGGAAGAGGAAATTTCTGTATCTCTGGTACTTGGAAGTGGAAAAAGCTTAAAATGTAACTGACAAACCATAGAGCAGAACTAGTTCTGTTCCTTCTTGGAAATTGTTCTTTTCTGTCACTTAAATATTATTTCATGGAGAAGAGATCTAGAAATTGTTCTTGGAGAACTTACATATTCTGTGGATTTGCAGGAGAAAGAGACTTTAAGGACATAAGCCCTTCTGATAATAAAAATCCATACTTCTTTGATACTTGATATATCAACTATATATAAAATTGCTATATAGTTGAGTTTTAATGAGGGAGAAGAGTCAGAGCTTGAACCTGATGTCTAATGTATCACTTGATATGTATGAGATGTGTCCCCATGCAAACTAAGTAATATTCTGAGCTGCAACCAAACCAACCAGATAAATGAATAGATCATACATGTTGGAGTGTCTTCCATTGCCTCTGACTCTTCTACATCAATCAGTACCAAGTCTGATATTCATCATTAACTGGTCCCAAAATTAACTTTCATCATAATGTTTCCTCTGTTTTCTGTTCAAAAATGTGACAGTCTGAGGTGTACAAATATTCCAGCCAAAGAAAGAATTCCAACTGAGGTGAATAATAGTACTGTTTTATATAAGAAAGTGTAATTAATGATATATATGACATTATGTGTCATAATGGGACATTAATGATATATAAGGTTTATGTTATTCCTGTGATAATTAAAACAAATGTTTAATAATAAATGAGGGTGGTTCTTTAGTGAGAAATATAACAAGAAGCATTGCTTATTCAGGGAAGGACTGGAATATTGTACAGGGAAGAACTGGGTAACATTTAGAACCAGAGCTCTTGGGTGAAATTTGCATTTAAAGACTGAGGAAAAGTCTGATTCTGGATGGGTTATCCCTTTAGTGTGAAGACAAATCAAGGGAACTGCCTGACTGTCCTGGTTGGACGATGACACTGAGCCAGCAGCGTGACTTAATTCTCACTAAGGCAGGCAGTTCTGAACTGTTATCAAGGAAGCTGTTTCCAGGACAAGCAAAAGGATTGATACATTTCCACAAGGCAGTGCTAAACTTTGGAGTCCCAGGTGCAAAAATGAGGATGTGTCTTGGAGGGTAGGGTTTGTCCTGCCTGAGGAGATTGGGCAAGCATGGCTTATTTTTCTAGGAGGTGAAACTTGAGAAGAGTTTGTACATGTATTTTATTAATAAATTATGGATGTAAAAATCAGCACAGAAGAGAGAAGACGTTTAACCTGAAAGTCAGTGATGATGTAAGAAACTGAGTACAAACTAGCTATAGGTAAATTTAAGCTAGAAATTAAAGGCATGCAAGGCTAGGACAGGCTATTTCCTACATCACTGAGCTCAGTCTTGTCCTAAGGTACTACAAATGCTGTTTTAAGAACAGGCACCTTTTTGCCCCTACTTTCTAACTCCTGGAAGTTTTCAGCACCAAAATAACTTGTATTCTGAAACTGCTGTCCATAAAATGAGGTGAGGGTAAAAGGCCTGGCTGTTTTACACTGGAAGCTGTGTCCACAAATAGGATTGTGTGATGTGGTTAACTCTGACCACACAGAGCTGCTTCATGACCTCAAGACACAAATTCTGTGCACCATTCCTATTTCTGTTACTCCCTTGAGTTTCAAGATGTCTGTTGTTTTCCCTGAATTGATTACTCTTTTAAGACTTTTTGAAAATCCCTGATAATGAACAGTGGCCATGTTCTTATTTCATGCTTGTCTCTTTGCTTGAATGTGGCAACAGTGAATTAGCATAAATGGTCTGAGGAAATTAGTTAATATAGATTAATTTGTATTCTTCTTTAATCCTTTGAATTTACCTCCTTGAAGACACATCAAAGATGACCTCGGTTCATAAATATGTTTAGGAGATAAATACAGTAGGGTGAAAGAATCCCGTTTTATGGTATTTTTAAAACTCAGAAATAAATCCTTTATAATCAGTAATTGACCTATATGACATGTTTTTTCCAGTTTGTTTCAGATCCTTGTGCCAGCAACCCCTGTCACCATGGTAACTGCAGCACTAGCGGTGATGGCTACCTCTGTCTGTGCAGCGAAGGCTATGAGGGAACAAACTGTGAGCACTCATTTCACAGCCTTGCGGTGTCTGAACGGACAGAGCCGCCGTCCCCACGGCAGAGCAGCCCCATCCCATCCACCCTGGAACCTGACACTGTTCTTCCTCGCTCGAGAGCCACTGTGACGTTACCTACGTGGCAGCCAAAAGCGGGGCAGAAGGTGGTAGATCTGAAATGGGATGAAACAGAGGTGAGAGTAATTCTGTCTAAATGAAAATGCCCCCCAAAAAACCCCCCCTTGAAAGTGTTATTATTTTTGGGTTGTCGTTTGTGCATCATTTCCTGGGCGTCTGCATGAGAGGACTGAAGATATGATCTCTGCCCTGAGTTAACATGCCAGTAAAATTAAACCCAAAAAAACATTTGATACGTGCTTTAAGTAATGGGCTTAAGTTGGTTAATGTGTTGTATTAGGTGATTCTTTGAAATGGAATAATACTGTTTCTTACAGGCATTTTTCTCTCCAAACATCAAATAAATTTAGGCAAAAATAAAGGCCAAAGCAATATATTTTTTTGCTATTTGCAGGTATAATGATATGTTGCTTTGAAAAATACAGGTTCCTGCAATGTTAAGCAAATATAGTTATTTAAGGATTAAAGTGATAGTAATTATATTACACAGTGCACAACTCTGGAGATGGAGTGACAGTGGTGGAAACTTTTAAATATTTAAACTTTTAAATGTTTGTTACAAACAATCTCAAACCTAACACTACCTGGCAGAACTACAACTGGAAAGCACACAACATATGATCCTTTGCTTTCTGCTGTGTTCTACACTGCTTTTTTAGTAATGCTTAAATGTCTTGCATGGACTCGAGTATCTGCAAATGTTTAAAAAAAGTATCAGACTTTACCTAGTTACTGTTAAAGTAATGACTACTTTAGTACCAAGCAGTGGGGGGAATGAAACTGGTTAATGAAGAAATATTTTAATCCTGGAGGCAAAGAATAGAATCTTTGTAGCATTTTTTCTTATTGAGAAAGGCCTTGTGAAGTCATTTCAGTTTATTCAGGTAAAATAGGGAAAGTGTCCACTGTATCTCTTTTTAAAGTGTTTCAATGAGTTTGATACTCCTGAGGTGTTTTCACGCAGTACATAATGAGGAAGTGAACAGGCATGAGTTTAATCTTAGAAATGTGTTTTCCATCATTCTTTGCTAGCCCAAACTAATTTATAGATGTTTTTACTACAAAATTAATTTAAATCAATTTTTCAAAGTAGAATCAACATATGTAAAGTAGATGTTTGATGTGTTATGACCCTCAGGTAATATCTGAGGTATAAGTATTTATAGGGCTGTCTCCCATTTCAGCAGGAGTTCTTGTAGGCAATGTCTGGAGCACAGACCTTTATTTCTTGGAATTCCATCTCCCCTATCTGCTATTTTTCAGTAGAACATATGTCAGGCATCAAGGATAGAGTTTGGAGAGAGCACTGAAGCAGAAACAAACAATGATCTGCTCTTATTACTTAGTTTAAATGCAGTCTCAACTCTGCATGGTCGCTCCATATGTCCTGATCAATTAAGGGCACGCTCTTCCCTGTACCAGATTTCCCTGGTGTGTCTTCCTCAATCTGTGGTCTGGTATTGTATAAGTAACATTTTTGCCTGGTTTGCATTTTAGGAAGGTTCACTAAGAATTTCAGTCAAACAGATTGTTTGCAAGCGTGTATTTTAATAGCTCACGTTCCCCCTTCTGCATGTCTTCTGTATTCTTCCTGAGAAATACATATAGGTTATCAGTTGCAACTGCACTATGAACACTAGAATGGAAATTACTTGTTGCCCTATTATGAAATTGCTTGTGTTGATATATTTTTGATATATTTTGATGGGTCTTGTATTTTTCACAAGCTCTCTAGTGTGGCATAATGACCTTCTACCTTGTTCTTTGGAATTTGCAGTGAGAGAGATGATTATCTGAAACAAAGGGATTTCAGTTGCTGATTCAAGACATTGTCTCTGATCTATATTAAACTGAAGAGAGTTGATTTGCCTGAAGGTTTGTGTTCCAAAGCCTCTTTGGTGGAGGCTTCAAAAATAACAAGTTAAGTGTTAATAAGGAAAATACTACCCTTCCTCATAGATTTAAGTATTCTGCCAAGCTTGATCCTTTCTTGCTCTCTTAAAAAGAAAAAAATATAGTAGCTGTAGATTTTGTATTGCAAAAATGTTCTGCTTTGATCTTTGTTGAGATTCAGAGGACAACAAAGGCTGATAATATTGTGTTGTTGTCGCTTTGTTTGTTTGTTTTTTAAATCTTCCAAGACAGTCTATTTTCCAAATTATTCTATACTGATACTGTAAGTGAGATATTGTTCTTCAGATTTTTTTGTCTCAGAGAGAAACATTGCCAGAATCTTTGGAACTGAAAGCTCTCACTCTCTTGCAAGGATGAAGTTTACATGGAAGCTTTTCCAGGAAGTTTTGGCAACTCAAAATAAGAACACTGGAGAGAAGTAGACTGTCTAGGAGATGCATGATGTATGCTTACAGTTGGACAGGTTTTCTGTATTCCTTGATCCCAGGGATATATTTGGCACTGTTTGCTTGGATGAACCGTCTCAGTATTGTCTGAAGCAGTAGACAACATACAGATCTCTTTGGATAAAGTTTTATTTCTTAGAGAGGTCTTGATGTAGGAAATTAATCTTTTCCTGATATGAAGATTAAGAGTAAAAACACAGATCCTATACAAGAATATTTTCTCTCAATTGATTTCTTTAGTTGACTTTTTCAGTTCTCTCAGTTGATTTCTTCTTATATGAATTTGTCTTTGTGCTCAGCTATTGAAGGAGAACTCCTTTTCCTATTTGGGGCAATTACCTTATTCCACTTGCAAGAGAGATCCAACTAACAGGTCCACATTTCTCCAGTTCAATTATCTTTTTGTTACAGTGTAGGAGAGGTATATATCAGCCAATAGTAGAAGAAAAAAGAAACCATTTTATTAATCTGAATTAATGGATTTAGTAAATGTTTCTGTGTACAAAATCAACTGTAAGAATAGTAGTACCATACTCTTATATAAGACTTTTCCGTAGTGGATCTCAAACTCTTTTCAAAGGCAATCAGCAGTATTCTTCACATTTTACAGATGGAGACACTGAAGCTCAGAACAGTAAAGTGATTTGCCAGGTGCACAACCAGGAATTAGAATGCTGAGCACGTGAGTCCTAGACCAACCTTCTATTTATACTGCAGTTCTGTGCTCAGATTCAAGGTTTTGGAACTAGTGATTAGAGGCTACAATAAACTTCTAATTCCCCCTGCAGTGGGGACAGCATTTGTTTTACGTGTGTCCTTAGTCAGTAATTTATAAGCCTTTAAAAGGAGTATGGTTGAGTCGAATGGAAAACCCTGAAAGAGAGTGCTCCTCCTCTGCAACAGTGGAATATGCTCAAGGAATAACTGTGCTTGAAACAGGGACCTTTGAATCTTGACAATTTTATGTGTTGCTAAATGCTTATGAACTTTTTGACAAGGTATGATATAGGTAGAGAAGGAGGAACAGAACAGAATCTGAATGGAAACATGGAAGAGAGATCCATTTGAGATTGCTAAATACGGAATAGAAACTCCATCCTTAGAAATGACATCTTAGGAAAATCTTTGTCATGGAAATAGGTGGAGGCTGCAGTATATATGCTTGCCCTTTTCTTAACCTATTTTCTTGACATTCCCTCTTATGATTGCTGTTGAAGTACTGGAACATGTATAATTCTGGTTTGACTTAGGACAGGTCTTCTACTTGTATATAAGATTTGGTTTAGAAATCTCTATTATTTTTCTTTTGTTTTTAGGAAAAGGTATCCTACAAACACATAAGGAGACAGAAGGAAACACAGATTTTACTAGAATAATTTTAACTTTCTTCTAGGATAAGCCTGTAACTTCACTCTACAATATTTGTTTATGGAATTTTCTGTGCAAACACCATTCTGGTAGACAACTTGATGTAAGCATCTTTGGATAAGTGATAGACTAAGTTTCTCTAAAAGCTCAATATGCTAAAATAAAACTTATATGAAGTTTATTATGTTCCATTGCTAAATGATGTTTAATAGATGGTCATAAATACTAGCTTTCCTAAAATCAAAGTTCTTTAAGGACAGAAATACCCTTACAGAGAATTGTAGTGAGTGCAATTCCCTCATGATACTGAAGGCTCGCTCGTCTGAATCTACACTGGTGGGTGGGCTCAGGACTTTTGGTTGTCCAGAGCTGTCTTTGAAAAGTAGCTGGATTCTTAACTCCTCCTTCAGGAATCATCTTGTCTTGAAGTCTTTGAGAGTCCAAGGAGAAAAAAACCAAACAAAAAAGCCTGATGTGCCTTTCAGAGTCTTGTGTAGAAATATCTCTGGCTGACTTGACAGTCTTTTGTTGAAATGTACGTCCCAATTTACGCTCCAGTGACCTGAGCTCATAAAATGCATGTAAAGATCTGACTGCGTGAAATTTTTGCCTGATGAGCTTGTTCATACAGTGTTTACCTTTATTATCTCCTTACACTTTGCAATAATAAATGACTACTAATTGTTCATGGAAGTAATATTTATTGAATGACTGTGTTGTGATGGGAGCAGATGATAGGCAGCTAAGCCCCACACAGCCACTTGCTCACTCCACCATCCAACGAGAATTACAAGGATATAAGTGTAAGAACTCATGGAGAGATAAAGACAGTTTAATAATTAAAAAAAAAAAAAAAAGAAAAAGAAAGCAATAAAGACAAATAAACAAAAACCAAATTATGTGAAAAGCCCCAGTTACTCACGACCAAGTGACAGCAACAGCAGCCCTGGCCAACTTCCACCTCCCACCCCCAGTTTTATTGCTGAACATGAGATCATATGGTGTGGGATGTCCCTTTGGTCAGTTGGGGTCCACTGTCCCAGTGTGTTCCCCCAAACATTTGCACCCCCAGCCTTCTTTCTGGCAGGGCAGTCTAAGAGAGAGAAAAGGCCATGATGGTGTGTAAACACCCTTCAGTGGTAACTAAAACATCCTGTTATCAACCCTGTGCTCATCACAGAACCCAAACACAGCACCATGAAAGCTACTGCAAAGAAAATTAAATCCATCCCAACCAAAACCTGTACAGGATGAACACCAGATTTTATGAAGTTGACATTGATTTTGGTGGCCAGCTTGAGACCAGAAGGCAGATGGTTAATATGATAAGCCTGGTAATCTATCTGAGAAGGTGTCACTGGGTAAGATAACCCCCTGTGCCTGCTGATGCACCTGCCTCTAATATTGACATTGTTAGTCCGTGACAGAAATACAAAGTTTTAACAGTGTTATTTGGAGGATTGTTGTGCATCAAAATGCGCTGGATCCTCTTGGTGGTGCGATTGCTGACTCTACAAAGGATTTTGCTCTGATGAGCAAAGAAACAAACTGCCAGCAACAGGATTTACTGGGTGGACGTGCAGCTTCCCTTACCTCCCATTTCAGTGCTACAATAGTTGGGAAGCCTTTTTCATTTGATACTAGTTTTGGGTGCAGTCTGTCAGTCTCCCCTTGGTGTGCTTCAGAGAGGCACTACTCCTACTCTGAACACTTTTGCTTTCCTCTCCCATTGGTGAGATATGTTGAAAATAAACCTTAATTTTCTTTTTATTCTGGTTTTCTTTCAAGCATTGTCCCATATGAAACTCTGGAGGGTAGAAACAAGTACACTTGTGACTTGTGTGGAGGTTAAGCTACATGACATTAGATTTTCAGAAGCAGTAGTTTTTCATGCTACAGGACAACGGTACTTCTCTTTCAGTGTTTGGAAGTATCTGTTAGATTTCATAAATAATCTTTAGTATCTTGTCAATAGGGCAGTGAAGAGATTTTAAAGCTCCTATAAATTTGGCCATTCCACTTACAGACCACTTTCAAGTTTAAGGGAAGTGTGGCATGTTTTGCAAGAAGTAAAAACCTCCTGCAATTTTGTGAACTCAGGAGGTGGAGATAGAAAAGAAATGCAAACGTACTGCGATGGCAGAATTGCTGTATTTTGTACTGTTCAGGATTAGTCTGCCCACGTTGATAAGTTCTTGCAGAATTACAAACGTCTGCTCAGCTTTTCAAGAAACATACTATGAAATTTCATATACCTGTCTTCAAAGAACTAATTTCAGTACGGAGAGGCTGCATAAATGTAGACTTAGTGTCTGTATGCTACTCTTCTTAGCCTCATTGAATTAAAGTCTAGTACACTTATCAATGTAATAAAGGCACTCACTCATGTAAAAATATTGCCTTGGGATTTATGTATGAATTTCAGCACTTGTTGAATTAAGTGCATATCTCATTATTCTGGTTTGTATAAGGCAGGAGAGTAGCTGTACCAATCACACTATTTAATTTCTTCAGAAAATTGTAACATAAAAGAATAGTCTGTTGCTCTCTTTTTAGGTACCACACCTGATTTTCTTTGCAATCTCATCTATACTAATGCTATGGCCTGGTAAGGAAGTGTCAGTGCTGCCTTGTAAGGTCCAGGTAGAGACTGTGGGAGGCAGTACTCTTACTCTTCTCAAGATTTCACTCCTGCTTTCTCAAATGATGCTGCTCTTTCACTTGTGTAAAGTCTTAAAGCATTCAAAGCGGAAATTTAATTTTTATATATTATGTTATTTTTTAAAAAATATAAAATGACTTAGATGCAAAGTTATGAAACATGTATATAAAGAGGAATTCTGTATTTACTATCAACAATTTGATAATAATTTTAAACCCTAACTAAGGTAGCCAAGAACAGCTCTTGGATGTATTCTCTGTTGACACAGAAGCTTATCTTTGCAATCAGCTCCTAAACATTCTTCAGGCTCTGGCAGGTGCATGAAGAATTTGTTTACTTTGGTGACTATTTTTTAAGTAGCTGCATCATCTGTGTTATAGATATAAGTCTGTTCTCCAAGGGACTTCTTTGCCGTCTTAAAGGTTCTGTACTATTGAATAATTCAGGGGAATTTTAGAAGAGTTTGATGTCATTTTAGTTACATGGAATTTTTTTAAATATTTATTTTTATTTTTGGGAATGAAAATTACAGATTGGTTTCATCTTCTGAGTGTCCTTTATTACTGTGATGTATTGGTTGTCTTTGCCCTTGTTCTTCCATTGCTTAGTTTTGCAGAGAGCCCTGTTAAGACATGAAAGAGACATACTTAAAAAGCTTGATACAAATTTCTCACAGCTGTGGAAAAGCTATGCAATTTGTTTCTTAATTCAGGTGTCAAAGCTGTCATTTTTGTCTCCATAATATTTGCCTGAAATAGGACACTGCTGGGACCATTTCTTGTTCCTTATGAGAGCTGCTGCTTCTGCCTGTGTTTTTGTTGTCCAAGTATCAGGGGTTTTAATATATTAAAAATATCAGAATTTTGGCTGTTGTAAAATCCTGGGTTTAGTGTCCTACTACTTTATACGATTACTTTATCAGATTCTTAGAGCTTGAAGTCAGGGACAATTACAAATGGAGTTCCTAGATAAAGGCATCAAACTTTACTGATCTCTTAATAAAAGAGCCAAAATCATGCATTTTGCCTTTCACTCTTCTGATTATCATTGCAGTATTTCCTATGTGTGCTTTTCCTGCTGATTAATCCTAAATTCTGATATGTTTGCAATCTAAAGTTTTTTGCTCAGTTTTTTTTTTTGTTTGTTTGTTTTTTCCATTTTCTCAAGGTCAAATCTCAGCTCTTGTTGTGCAGCCACTTTGTTCCAGCTCTTGCTTCTATATTTTTATGTTCTTTTTTTTTTGAGTTTCAAAGAGATCAATACCCTTTACTTTACAAACTTCTGATATTAAACAGTAAGTTAAATGAAATGCATAAATTACAATTTTCTCACTTGTGTTCCAAGGTGCATGAAATTGTAAAAATATAGAAATACTATAAAAGGAGTATATTTTTAGATGAGATAAGACTGTGTGAGAATAGAGAAGTTGATTTTTCCCCCCTTTGTTCTAGTAGGCATACAGATTCTCAAAGAAAAGCGAAGTTTAAATGGGAACATTTTTCCTGTTGGAACAGGAGATTTAAAGGTTTAAAGAGATTTAATACTTGTAATGGATATATTTTTTTTTTTCAAAATTCACTTGAACAAATACAATAAAATTGCATCTCACTTTATTTTCATAAATTACCTGTATTCATTTTATTTGTTCAAGGGAATTCAACAATGAATTATGTAATCTAGCCATTGGGAAATCATTCACATTGGGAAATGTCAATACTATGTGTTTGTCTTGCCTGAACCAAAATAAGCTCTGAGTCTCCTAAAAAATTATTACTTGGGTTGTATTCTGGACTTCTGTTGTTCATGTTTTTACACGTGTTTCATAGTAATGTGTAGAATGTGAATCTGAATTTTATTTAAGCTTACAAATTGGATTCTGGTTTTTTCTTTGCTGTAAAACTAATTCATGGATGGGTGTCAGGTTGTATTTTTGCCTTTTCAGCAAGGTTGATGTAAAAAGCTTGCACACATGTTCTCCTGACTGAAAATATAACATGGCAAACTCTTCCTAGAAATTTGAAGATTGAACTGGTTTATTTGGTTTCTTTTTACAATGTGATATTTCATAGGCAAGCTGATAAAGATACATGAAAATTAGTCCTTTAAAACTACTGATGATGTTAATTTAAGTAATAAAAAGACTTAATTATGCCACTTAAAATATTATGTATTTGAAATAAATATATCCTTGGAAACATTAATGATTTTCAAACTGCTTTTAGGAAATTACTACTTTTGAAGATCTGAATAATTAAGGAGTCTGACTGTGATTCCTCTGTGTTGTGTGACATCTTTTATGGTGTCTTGATCTAGTTAATGAAGTAAGTGATTTCTATGCCTGGTAGGCCTCACTAGATTTGGCAAACACATCCTTTCACTCTCAACTGTGATCATCATTTTTTTCCATCTGAAAGCGCTGTTTGTTTAAGCAACTTTTACTTGCAAAGAATTGCAATGGGCAAGTGGCAGAGTGTTTTTTAAAGGAAACTTGTTTGGAAAAAACCCCATATTTCAGTATAGTAGAAAGACAGTGTATTTGCTATTATAAATCCTCCAAGACCACACACATCAGTGATGTGATATTTCTTGGATGTGGCAAATTTTAGAGTTTTACTTATTATTTTAAAAGACCAGAAGCCTATTCATCTTTTTCTAAACATGTTCACTGTTAAAAGGAGATGCCTTTAGAAGTTCACACTTACCTGCAGGAATTTTTTGTTAGAATAAAAACTTAAAAGGATGGTTATGTAAATTTTCAGAACATTTGCTGGCAGCAGAAAGGTTTCGGTGAATGTTTTGGTCCTTTCTGAGGATTTTTAAAAGATGACTGCTGGACTATTTGTGTCATTTGTAAAAAAAAAAAAAAAAAATTCTTTCATGTTTTCTTTGGTCAGATTTTCTCATTTAGTGTTAACTACAGCTATTTTTATTTTCAGATAACCCCAGATGTGGCTTGTGGAAATGCCAGCTCCAATAGCTCTGCTGGAGGCCGGCTTATCTCCTTTGAAGTTCCCCAGAATACATCAATAAAGTAAGAATATTCTTTCTGTGTGATGAAACACAAAAATACTTTTCTTCTCATTGGACTGGATATTTTAGACAACAGTTTTTCAGGCAGGCAGATCTGTCAGATGGCTAAAAGGGTGTGAGAGAACTGCAGACAGACTTCAGGCATCGAGTAGTGCCATCGCAGCGCTTGCTTGGCATAATGTTCCCCACATATTTAATGGTTTAGAAGATGTAAGCGTGTAAGCTGTCTCTGGGCTATCATAATGCAATAGGAATTAGGGCAGACGTGTTGAAGATGTCAGTTCGAAGATGATATGACATTTCCTTTCTACTTCATGCAGTGATCACTTTTTTACCCCCTTTAATCTCAAGATGAACTTGTTGGTAGAAAGTGTTACCGTTGACTATATAAATGCATGTATTTTGTGCATTTGTACTTAATTGCTGGGTTATTGCTTTGTGTGTCATCATCAGCTGTGAAATCTTTTTGTGTGTCCTACAAAACCATGTTTCTCAAAAATTGGAATTTATTCTGTTATTTGCTTTTCAAACTCTTGCTTTTTCCATCATATACTTGCTTTGTTACTTTTAATTAACAGAACCTGACTTCCTAGAAAGATCTGATTCTGTCAGCTGGGATGAGGCATTTTCTTATTGGAAATTTTATTTTAAATAAAAATCTGCCAACGTAGCTATCTGGCTCACAGCTTTACTGCAATTTTAGACTTGGATTTTCCCAAAATAACCTGCTTTTCTCATACTGTCATCTTATCTTTCAGAATCCCAGGTTTCTGTTAAAAAAGGGCATGCTCACAGGAAAAAACAAACCGATGGGAGCAGACAAGCTGCAGACAGTTTGGAGCAGTAACTGTTAAATGTGGGGGCTTGTCCTACCCTTCCCACGGCACTTTGAATTGTGCTCATTCATGAGCCTTAAGCCTAAGTCAGGAAGAGATCTGTGAGCGTGGATGCTCTGGCTGGCTGGAATCTGAAAGCAAACAAGTGTCTTTTCTTGGAATTAGGAAAAAGCTGGCATTTGTGGATTCTAAAGCTCTATTTAAAATGGAGGGACCCCATTTTAAAGGAGGTTGCAGAGAGTACACAGTCATTTTTGATCATTTTTACACTGTATATATTTACTAGTGTTTTCTATCTGGTAGATTAGGACAGGTCAAGGAAACTGTCTTTATTTCATTTTATTTCCTGTATTAAAGGCCCAAGTAATGTATCTGGTTCAATGGCTACCTATGCAATGAAAATAATTTCAGTTTAATAAGGTTATTTTGTTTTGATTGTCAGGTGTGACCTAAACTGTGAAACTAGTTTCTATCCTATTTTAAAAGTGAGATGGTCAGCAATAGGCTTGTTCTTAAAGAGGACCCAAAACACTGTAAACGTTTTTCTTATGTTGTCTAGTTGCAACATTTTTTCAATTTGGGTCATGCATGATTACAAAACTTAGTTGTTTTGAAGTCAAATAAAAAATGACAAGGGATAAACTGCCTTGTGTTTTGAGCAGGATTGAAATAATTTTATTACAGAAAATTATGGAACAGAACATCTCTAGGTATTTGGATGTCTGTTTTCAGTAAGGGAGAATTATCAGTTTTTAGCAGTTGGATGTAGTTGTGTTTGAATTTTTGAAGGATTGTTTAAACTCATTTGGGATTCCTTCAGAGGAAATTAATGCCCAAATATTTGGGAACTTGCCAGAAACATGACAGGTTTTTGTGGTTTCTTTATGGAGGTAAGTAGGAAAAAATATATCCTGAGAGGACAGAAATAGTGGGGTGGAGTATAGTGCTCCCTAATGGAGCTGACAGTGTACATGCACTAGTAAAGCCTATATCCAATCTGTCAGTATTCAGGAAGACACCATGGACTCAGTGACCTTGGGAGCATTGCATGACTCATTTGACTTAAAGGAATAAACTGTCCTGAATCTTCGATCTGGTATGTCAAACAAACAGGGGTTTCTACAAGGATCTGTCTCCCTGTATTGAGTGAACACAGAATGTTCTTCAGTAAACAAGAGCCCTGGATGTACTTCAGCTGCAGAAAATGATGGCATTGTAGATGTAGAATGGAGGTACTACTCAAAAAGGCATAAATGCAAAGACTGAATAAGGATTCTTTACTATTGAGTGATATTTATGTAAAACGCTTCTTGAGCAGTAAGATGGTGACCTTCAAGTATTGGAAATTGGGTCTCTGTATGATTTAATCTGCTATTACATATTCTATTATGCAAATCTTACAGTAGAAGCACTTTTTAATTTTGTGGACGTGCTACAAATCTTCAGGACTTTTCCTGATTCCGTGCTTGCTAGATTTAAGTTTTCCTTCTTTATTGATAAGCTTTTGTTCTACAGTGGTGTTGTTTCCTAATAACACAAATTTCCCTCAGTGTAATATTCTCATTATTTCTTTCCTCAGAATAAGGCAAGATGCTACTGCTTCTCTCATTCTTCTATGGAAAGTCACAAGCACTGGATTTAAACAGTGTTCACTCATTGATGGCAGAAGTGTCACTCTTCTGCAGGCTCTGGGTGGACTTGTTCTTTCTGAAGAAATGCTTGCATTGGGAAACAACTACTTTATTGGTGAGTAACAGGCTTTCTGTTCATCACCTTTAAGTGACAGCCAATGGTTTACCCAGCATTTAGAACCACAAGAGTAATTCCTTTAATTTAAGTGCTGCTGAAAGATCCAGATGGGATATTGGGACCGTGTTCTAGACATGGGTTCATTCAAACCAGACAAGAGGTGCACAGGTGGCACCATTCAGTTTAAAATGCAGATGGTCATTTTTGCCTGATACCTTTAGATGATGCAAGATATTTTATATGTTCTGTTTTAATAACTGTAAAGCTTTTGGTAAATGCTACAGTATATAACTGACTGCATGAGGTGTTCCTTTGTCAGGTACTGCGTCCTTGGGCACTTTGTGAAGAAACTTAAGCCAGTACACAGTAAAATTGAAAAAATACATTAGAAGATCAGATTCCTATTGTATTTAACAATGGTTAATTGCACTGCTTTTTTATTTTCTGGTTTTGTCTCTGTGAATATGAAACCTTAGAAATATACTGTTTGTTTCATTGGGCAATTAAATGCTAAGCATCTTTGTGGAAGGAGTGTAATGAAAATGCTAAGCATCTTTGTGGAAGGAGTGTAATGAAAATAGGCTGATATGTTATTTTTAGGTGTATGAGAAATAATACTGGTTTAATGCAATATTTATGCATAGATGCAATAGACTTAATTAAATTGAAATTTCTGGGCAGATGTTTTATTGTACCAATGACATGAAACCAAAGTCATTGTAATAACAGCATTTATTATTATCTGCTTGAAATGCTGTATATCTTATAATGAACTATAAGCTGCCACAATTGTTATTCAATAACTTATCATGCTAATAAATGTAAAATTAAAAACATTCTGCTGTAGAAATATTAGGACAAAATCCGAGTGTGTAGCTAGTATAGAAAACCCCAAATGCAGCAGTAGTGCCTTGTTCTCTCCTTTTTGAGCTATCACTTAGCAAAGATACTGCTTAAACATTGTTAGAATAATAATTTAATTACTGTCAGCAGTGGTTTCTTTTAGTGATGTTTATTTTCTTTGAATGACTTTTCAGTTTCAGGGTTTTTCTATTATTCCAAGATACTTAGTTTTAGCCTTTTTTTTCTTTCTTTCTTTCTTTTAATCTAGTTTTGCATTTAAATTTGTCAGAGAAAAAATTGTCCTCATGTGTCTTCCTCAGGAATAAATGTTTGCATTTGCCTTGTGGTAGTTAATGTACAACAAACGCATCCTGAAGACAGGATAATTTGTAGCTTTTATACACTCGTGAAAGTGCCCAAAGGCACATCTTGGATTCTGAGCTCCCAAGCAGAGGGTCTGAGCTGCTCTGTGAAGGCTGCACTTGACTGCATACATAGCACAGCACAGGCTATTAATTCAGTTGACTAAAACATATGTTCTGTTACTCTTTCATACTTTGTCTTGTCCCATTTGTCTCTGTAGCTGCCTTTCTGTCACTGGGATTCTTTGAATTTGTTATTCTGTGCTGGGTAACAGGAGGTGAAAATGTACCTTTTCCTTGATGAATTACAAAATGGGGTTTAGCTCATAAAAATTATTTCGTACAGTGCAAGTTTTCTGAGACCTCTTATTTTATTTCCATGTGGCTTTTGATATTTTCTTGGGTCTTTCTTTTTAATTTCCTGATAGTGAAATTCTTTGTAGAATTTTCCAGTTGCTGTAGTGTAATTTGATTTATGTAAAGAACATGAATCACAAATGTGTTTGCATGAAGCAGCAGGGAGGCTCCAGTAGTACAGTGAGGTGTTCATGAATAGGAGTGTCTGAGTGCTTAGTCAAGATGAATGAGGTTATAGTGCATTTGAATTTTTATAAATCCCATTTATTTTAGCAAATGGTTGAATTAGCTGTAGTGCTTTTGATAGAAAATGAATATGAAACATTCCTTCTGCATATCTTTCAGTCCTGAGGTGTTGCAATTCTGCACTATCAAACAATCAAGTAATGAGGTAACTCAACTGTTTTCCAGAGTAAATTATTTTATGTTGTCTTAATTTAGTTACAGCTTTTCCCAAAATTATTTCTTTTATTAAAACACTTGAGCAAAAAAAGAGTGAAATATTAAAACAATGAAGACACTGAAACATGAATTTGTTAGTTTAATAATGAGAAAACAGAATAGCCTCTGAATTTCCTTCTCAATTACATGGAAATATTCTGCTTACTTTCCATCATCAGTTTTTGTGCAATGAAGTGTCTTGGGTGTAAAACCTAAAACTCAGTTATTTGTTATGAAAAATGCTGAATATTATCTTAACTGAAATCTGCAATTCTGCCAAGGCTTATAGAAAAATAATTTACTCTTCAGATACAATCCAGATGCATGGAAGTGGTCTGTGAAGTTGACATGCTGCACAAGTCTTTAGATTTCAGTCATTTAGTTTTCAATAAGATCACATCAGTATATTTTTTCTGATAGACAACTTTCCATATGTTTCCTGATATGCATGACAAGCTTATACTAAGGTACAATAAATTAAACTGGGTTATTATATATAAGAATCCAATAATATTGCATATGCTTTTATTGCTGAAATGTCAGATAGAACAATAGGAGGCCACAAGATACTGTAGGATGCTGTAAACATAGAGACACACAGTAAGACTGTGGACCATGATTGTCAATATATTTACTTTTTATAATTTCTCCGTCCTTCCCCCACTTTTTCTGTTTATTCAAATGAGGTTTTTAAAGGTTTCTTCTCTTAATTTGTGGATTCTGTACCATGACATTTTTTGTTTTCTTTTAAAAGATTTCTAGTGAGAACTGTAAAAGAAAAATGAGAGAGGTCTGAGTGTTGTTTTTTCCATTTGATTTTCTTTTTTTTTTTCTTTTGGATGTATGTGTCTTTTTGATCTACATCTTGAGTCACTTTTGAGTCACTTCTCACTGTGTTGCCTCCAGTTTGGTTCTTTTTTTTTTTGGACTCAACAAGGTACTTTAATTACCTCTTGCAAATCTTTCTGAATAGGCTATGTACGTCAAAGATAAAACATTTAGGGAAATATTATTTGTTTTGTGTTACCTTGTGGTGACACAAGTTTAAAGTTGTTTAGACAAGATTGAAAAGACACAGAAGTCAGCAGTAATGTGCTGATGTGCTGATCATGTGGTTCAGGGCACAGTGTCTAGAGGTTGGGAAGAATGCTGTTCTGACATCTAAAAATAGACACCTTCAGCACAGCGCTGCTCACCCCAGAGACAGGACCTGCACTGGAGGAGAATGAAGGGGGAGAGTGTAGCATAGCTAAAGAAAAAGGAGCAGTCTATATCCTGTAATGGGATTTATAAAATGGCTGCTGCATCTGCAAACAGTCTTTTGAAGTGCAGGAAAAGAATTGTGGTGCTGTGATTATGCAGCATGATTATGTTGTTAAATTACAGCATTTACCCTGTTAAAAGGAGCCCCAGTAGATGGCAAAGAGTACTAACTTAAAGACTCGCTTTTACCTTCTGTAACACATTCTTTCCATGCTTTGCTCAGAGTATTTTTAAAGAATTTTTTAGTAAGGTTTGATACTACATGTCAGTCTTCTAAAATAATTAATAATGTTTTATTAGCCAATGGGAAAAAAAAGACCAATATGGCTCATGCCCTGAAGTGAAAACACCCCTGAAAGTATTGACTCACTCAGTAGTTTAGGTGGATTAGGAGTACAATGAAGCACACTCCATATCCCAAGGTGGCTTTTAATGCCAGGTTACTGCCAGACAAAGGTAATCACTGGCTGGTTGGTCCATAGTACAGGCCAGGTGAACTGTTCAGCACTGCGCATGGTTTGCAATAGAAAAGTTTCATATGATGCCAAGAGAATTTAAAAGTTCTGTGCCCCAATGCAGGACTTAATAAAAAGAAGAAGAAGAAAAAAAGAGCATTTAACAGATTGTGTTTCTGAATAGAAAATGTTTTTAATATCTATACAGAAGAATATCTCTTCTGTGGAGTGCTATGGATGGGTATCAAGATTTGCCAAAGATATAGTTAAAAAGTGAAGCAGGAGGGAATCAATGATATCTTTATTAAATAAGGAATCCCAATTAAGGGTTCAACATCTAAAACATTAATTTTTGAAAAGTTTACTTTTTAAATCAGTAGAGCTATAGATTCACACTATTTGTCCCAGTGTTCTTTGAAGTTAATGATTTATCCCTGCATAAACTATTTATCATATTTATAAAATGTCTCACTGGTACTTGTTTTAATTCAGAATCTTCATATACTGATGCTAGCAATAATGGTACTGGAACATTTGGAAATGAGTTAACTGCAGAACTTTACCTTGTTAGAGTTACACACTTATTCTTCATTGCAATATATCTCGAGAAACTGAAATCAGGTGAAATAGATTTTACGAGTCTGAAAAAATGAGATAAGAGTTCCCTGATGCACCGTCAGTTTGTGCAGAAGTTTTTCAGGCTGAAGTTCTCATGAATGCTAATAGGTTACAGCTCAGCATCTCTGTGGTGAGTTGAAAGTGCTGCTTGTTATATGTTTTGGGGAGAATCTTAATCCACTCAGCATTGTGAACTTCTTGCTTTCAGGGAATAATATACTGGATTTTGGAACATGGATATATTTTTCTATACAAGCTTGTTGCAAGCACAAAAGAATGTACTAAATTGATTAAATATTAGCTCTCTTGAGAAAAGTAGTGCACTAACATTTTTCTCTAACATGTAGAAAAGGCCTTGCTGAAGGGCTTTGAAGGACATTTTCAGCCTGTGTGGCTACTCTCTCATAAATATCCTATGACTTTTTGCATGCATCTCTTTTATCCAGGCATGCAATCGCACTCTGATTGAAAATTGGAACATTAGTTTTGAGAACACAAATACTGAAAAAAACAAAAGCAACACACATAAAAAAGGTATTTTAATGCCTTTATGGTAACACTTGCATTTTAGTTGTTTTGCAGTGATTGTAGACCATCTGTTTCTTTTACGAGTCAGTTATTTTATCCTGGTATTAAATTAATATACTTGCTCACTAAGGCAACAGTTCTGTGCTTCAGGTGTATCAAATGATACACCTGTGGCTGAGAGACTTCCAGTCAATCTGTTCTAATTTCACACAGTTTCCAGCCTACTTGGAAAACTGGTATAGATACATCTGTGTGGCTGTACAGATAGCAGGTTATATTTAACAGTCCAGTTAACAGCTCCTAAACAAAACCACCATAGCTTCCTTTTTCTCCAGTGAATTTGGTGATTGAGGAATAATTCACAGAATGATAGAATATCCTGAGCTGGAAGGGACCCACCAGGTCAATGATCGAAGTCCAACTCCTGACCCTGCACAGGACCATCCCCAGGAGCCACACCATGGGCCTGAGAGGATCATCCAAACACCTCCTGAACTCTGTCAGACTTTGTGCTGTGACCCCTTCCCTGGGGAGCCTGTTCAGTGCCCAACCACCCTCCGGGGGAAGAACCTTTTCCTGATTTCCAACCCAAACCTCCCTTGACACAGCTTCATACCATTTTCCTTTTCATACCAATACAAAATTACATATTGTATGATTAATACTAAGTTTTAAGGAGTGTTTATTTGGGGACCTTGGGCATAATTAGAGTGTGAAGCTGGCAGTACTGACTGTATGCATGCAACCTATTTCCTTTCTTTCTTCTAACAAGATTAAAAAATGAAATTGTGTTTTCAGGTTTTTATCATGTCTGTTAAGGTAATATTTCTGTTGAAAAAAAATTGCTTCCCATCAGCTTTCATGATAAAATGTTGGAAAAATTACTTTTCTGCCTTGGTGTGCCCACTGCTGAAGTTGCAATGGTGGGAGCTCTTTCAGAAAAACAGTAAGACAGTTGGATGTTACTGTTTTGTCTTCATTTCCCATAGGTAATATGTTAAAAAGTTTATATATCTATAAATGTAAAAAAATGCTTGTAAGTAGCTTGAAAGTACTTGCTTTCTCTCTTTTTGCTTTATTTAGTTCTTTTGTGATGCTATTTAAAAAGCAACTTTCATGAGATATTGCTACATTAGCTTTTTAGCTTATTGTCTGCTTATAAAATGAGAGGAAGAAACTTATAAGCAAAATTTCTATTTCTCAGATAAGACCTTGCAGATAAGAAGGCAGAAGGTTTAAGATTTATATGAATTAATATTTTTATCAGAATAGAAAATAAATCCTCAAGCACAATCTTTATAATGGTTATTTTCATCACAGCAAACAAAACATGATGTAGACTAGGCGTGTAATCTGTTTTTGATCCAATATGCCCAGCATTTTAGATCAATACAATATAACCAGCAGTTTTAAACTATACTTATCAAGTATTTCAGAAGTATTTCCTTAAATGAAATTGGTAGCTGTACAAACTCACTTAAAAAGGGATGCTCTAGCATCTTTACAGTGAGGTGAATACTGATGCCATTCAAATACCAACACCTAAAAGGCAACTTGCTTGAATTCCACAAAACTTTTTGAAGCTTTGCTTAAAAAGGAAAACTAATGCTTGGCTTCTCAAACACAAGAGATCTGTTGCTTTTTTGTATAAGTGTGTGAACAATATGGTGCTATGTCGGAAAGTATAATATTTTGCTGTTCCAAATGTTCTGCTTTTCTAATGCAACAAAGTATTTTCTTTCCTATATCTGCCCTGAAAATTTATTTACTTCTTTGATCCTCTGTGGTTATTTAATGAATTTCCTTGCAAGGCCTCATCATGTATTAACAAGTGGTCACCACTAGTATCACTGCAGTGATATGGAATAGGCAAAATGAAGCATTGTAAAAAATATGATGTGAAAAATAATCTAGAGCTATATTTTGAAATAAGTCAGTCTTTTCTAGCTCTTTTTATCTGGATGTAGAATGTCATATTAGGGAGCCAGTTGTAGCTGGGGCTTTGGGATGTTCTATTTTGTGTTGTTACCTGCCTTTAAAACACACACACGTTCCATCAAAAGAAAGCAGTTTTCTGTGTCTTGAAATTGTTTTCACTTAAACAAAAAAATTAAATAGGACAGTTTTATTTCATAATAGGAGATGTGTGAACTGAATTCAGTGAGAGCCACGTAATCAAGTTACTCCAGCTTTAACAAGTGGCTCTGTGTCAGCAGAGCATCTGTGTGAGCTCCCAGCCCATGGCATATGTGCAGTCATTTGACTTAACCTTCTTTCAGTGTGGACTAAATTAAATCTCACTGCCCTGCCGTGGTTGGAGTGTCGAGGCAGTTCTGCTGCTCGGCCGATGTGCGGGAGCGTCCCTGTGCTTGACCCTTTTGTGCAAGTCAGCCTTGCTGGTGGGGGCCTTTGGTGACAACTGCTCCAGCTCATGGGGTTCTCATTTTTAAGTGTGTAATTTGCCTGGAAAGGCCCTATTGTCTGCAGCACTGAGCACTGTGCTCAGCTAAACATTTCCTGGGGGTTCTGGGCACAAGAGCTAACCTTGCAGAAAATGGCCTTTTGGTAAACAATAGCATCAGCAGCAGAAGTGTGAACAGCAAAAAGAGTGCAGTGAAGTGTTAATTTCAGTGATTTTTTTTTTTTTTTAAATGGCCTTATAAAGCAAAAAACGGCGTGTTCAGTTGAAATCCAAACCATTCTGAAGAATGCTGTAGGCCTATATAAGAAAGGGTATCAAGAAGTGGTATCTTTATAAATATGATGAAATAAATATCCTGTCCTTGATGATCAAGTTGCATGTACCTCATTCCACAAAGAAGTAGATGTAAACATTAGACTATTTACGTTGTATTTTCTTTTAAGCTAGCATTTAAATAATTTTTACTCCCTGTAATTGGAAAAGTATGAAAATTAATTTTCATTCACTGCTATTTCTAGCAAGTAACAGTGGGAAAATATTTTTCTAATCCATCTTTGGAGGTTCATCTGCTTACATTTGTAAAGCTTGGTGAAACACCTTTTGTTCGTTTATTTAATTTTAGGATTTCTCATTCTTCAAGTATGACTTTTGTGACCAGTCAAGATATTTATGTTCAGTTGATCCCATGGTTGTTTGCACTGTGGGATCTTGGACAGGCTGCTTAACCTTGAAATAAGGAGACCAATTCATAATGTACATTATGCAATGTACCAATGTGAGGACAATGAGGGGCGCATTTTAATAATGCTTGTAAAATGCTTCGAGATCTTCAGCTAGTAATGTAACATACTGTGAAGCGTATTTAAAAGTAGGGTGACCATTCATAAAACCTCTAAGTTGAAGTCACTATAGATATACCCCAGCCAAACTTGCTATCCCATCTTCCACAGCTGCCCTTACTGCAGCCCCAGCTACGTCATTTGTATTCCACCACACTGAACTGCTTTTGTGAGCTGTGGTGTCAGAGATTCTGGTGGTCTACGCTTATGCCCAAAATAGTTCACTGCCTGTTTGGCAGCATTGTTGAAATGCAGACAAATAAGCATATAACGGGAAATTGTGATACAGGAAATCTTTTAGAAAACTAGTCTTGCCACCCTTGGTTGGGCTTTCACTAGTGTTTTGGACCGTAAGCAGAGTCCTTGAAGCCGCGGCAGAAGGTCACCTTAAGCTGCTGTCACATCTCCTTCATAAGCTGTGTGAAAGTGGTTTTGTAAATGTAAGTGTACTCCTGCTAGCTAACTATTTCATAGTTCTGTCATGGGTTTTGGTCCAGTAAAGCTATTAAGTTGGGTAATTGTTTAAGTAACAATGAAATTCAGAAATTGCGATTTGTTATGGAGGAAACGTAATGGAACATGTGCTTGTCGATTTTTCTATGCTGAGTGAATTCAATTGGTTTGCTCAGTTCATAAATATATTCAAACTGCCAGTCCTGCAAAACTGAGCTCCAGCTTGAAAGTCAAGCTGCATGCTGTTTCTTCCTGAAGTTTTGGTAATGATTTTCTGATACCCAGATTTTGCTTTCTGTTACTCCAGTGTAACACTGTCATTGTCAACCTGCCTCTGGTAGAATTGCAGTGATGTTCCTGAGAATGTAACTTGGCCAGCAACTTGCTTACCTTCAAGTGATTATCCCCAAGAAGAAAGTTATATGTTTGATTTTAGGAGCTCAGGCTGAGTTTTCAGTGTTGATACTAAAGGAAGAAAGCATATCTACTTTAAAACTGGTTATTGTGACTATGATATCAATTTAGAGAAGAAAAAAAAATGCAATGAGAAGGTTTTCAGTCACTTATCACCAACCAGAAAAAATTCTTTAAATTGCTGTTTCATGTGAATTTTTGAAAAATAAAATAGTTGAAACAGGTCTTGAACTGATTCTCACTAAAATCTATATATACTTTCAAAAGCAATATCTGTAATAAAGCACAGTAAGCATGCTGATCTATATAGAATTTGGGAGAATTGTACCACCTATAAATAGTGCTATTTGTGGACAAAATAGCAATCTTCTTATTGCAGCTGTATTTTTGTATCCCCAGATGCTGTGTTGCCTAGCAGCATCATTAGAGAATGATCTCAGATGTTCTGTACGGTGCTGATGGCACTGAAGTACTGCATCAAAGACTGAGAATGGCACTGATTACCTGTTTTCTCATTTCTTGTTTTCTGCTTATGTATCATAATCATCCTGAGCAGACAAGAAAAGGATTTCTGACCCCTTTTCCAAATTCTATAGAACAGTATTGGTGTCAGGGCCCTGAGGGTATTGATAAGCCTTAATGACCCTGAGTTTTAGGGTCATGGAAAAGGTGATAAGTGTTTGTCCATTTGTAAATCGAAAGCAGGTCTCTACTACTTCAACACATAAAGGTAAATTTTCAGAATCAAGTGCATCATGAGAACATCTCGTTATGCTTTTTCATTCGTTAGGTTTCTAAAAGGAGTTGAACATGACTTCCATGAACAAGTGGAGGACTGAGCTTGCTTAGATTTGCTCAATGAATAACTAATTGAGATTGTGATATGCAGTGCCATAAGAGAGGAAAATTGGTTTATATAGTTAAAATCAATTTACTACTTGATTCCTAGAATCAAAAAGGCACTGAAGCTTGGTGATGATTAGTATAGACTCCTGTTTTCATAGTAATTTTCATAGTCTTGAATGGTAGCCATATGATGCATGGACAGTGTGAGTGTTACGGACATAAAATAATCTTTGAATAAAACTTGAACATAAAACATTTTAGGAGAAAGAACTAGAATTCATTTATCCCTTTTTCTTTTTTTCTTTTCCTGGTGATTACTGTAATCAAAATATAGTTCTCTTTCTTTTCTAGCTTCCTTTCTTCAAAGTATTATGTCTGCAAAGTTCAATGGCCACAAAAGGTTGAGCATATTGACCACTCTTGTTTAGCTTGTTGAATAACATTTTCTCCTGTGATATGAGAGATATGGTCAAACAGAAAATTCCTTTTGACTCTTCTACACTGTAGGTTATTTCTGTGACTTTACATCATCTCTGAATGAACTGTCCTGCAGCTTCTATCCTGGACCACTAAAGTGTATAAACTGTGGTTCAATATGCTCTGATGACAGCAATGTTACTTCTAGAAGCTGAAATTTGATCTGGAAGTATTATAGCTTCATTATGAAGCTATAACATAAACTGAAGGTGTGGTGCAAGAACACCAAGCACAGTTGCTTTGCTACTGAAAAACTGATAGTATCTAGTTTTCTTCCATTTGAATATATCCCAGTTTCCCGTTTTCAAAACAATTAATAGCTATGCTGTGCACCTTATTCTGGGGTCCTTTTTTGTTTTCCTGCCCATTTTGACTTACCAGTGCCCTTGATGCCAGGGCTGTATCCTGTACAGGGAAGCCGTAAGCACTTGGTGTCTTTGAGAACTCGACTTCTTTGCAAAATGTTGAAATTGGCTACTGACCCCAAAAGCTTTTGGTGTGGGAAGGTGTTGAGAGAGAAAAAGAGAACAGATGGAAACTGATAGACATCCCACTGCTGTCTCATTTCCTTGGAAAACCAGGCTAAAAATAAGTTGAAAACTCGAGGACTGACACTTCATTGTAAGTGAGTGCCCAATCCCTTGGCAGTCATTCTCACTCATCCAGGAAAACCTCTAGGTGGACTGAAAGACCTATATTTTTGTGAACTGGAACTTTAATGTAGGAAACTAAAATGATGATCTATTATTTCAACCACAGGTGAATGAATATCTTTTGGAATACTCATATTCACTGTATAGAATACAGAGGAATACATTTGAGTCAATAGCAAAAGGCAAGTGTTTGTGTGTGTCAGAGCGCTGGGTACAACCAAGAGTTACTTAACCATTTGCAGGGAAGTGTTATGCCTTTCATTATCATTATCATTATCATTATGTGCAATAAGGTAATGATCTTAGCTGGTGGTTTGTTAGCTTCAGTCTTCCTTAGTTTGGCTGTACAATATGGACCAACTTTCTGACCTCAGTCCGCTGTGCTTAGAAGGAAGGTGTTGTTCAGAAACGTGGCTTGTGAAGAAGCAAATTGGTTTGTGTAGTCCAGAAAGTTCAAGTGGTGGCAATCTGAGTGGCATGATATGACCTTGCTGAAAACACCTGGACATAATGATGGCACCTCTCATCTTTGGTTTTGACTTTATTCCTTATTTTTCATTCTTAACTTTCTTGATGTCAGTGAAACAGAAGCATATGTATTTGGTGCTCCTAGACATAAGTAGGTGAAACTACCAGGGAGGGATGAGCTGTAGTGTGTTTTACACACATACTGGCAGTGAAATCATGCAGGCATTTCTCACACTATCAAATGTGTGTGCACAAAGCCTGAAAATGCCTCCTCTGCAATCTAAATGACTATTCATGTCACATTATGATTTATTAGACTTTAGAATTGTTTCCCTGTAAATAACTCAACCCTGAATTCTGCAGATGAAAATGCTTTGATGTCATTATGTTTTAACTAGCTTTAGAAAACCAGCAAGGTTGAACTGAACAAAATTACCTTTTGATATAAACTGCTGTAATGTTTTTCTCCAGACTGTAGATGAAGGTAGCTGTAAATATGCCTCTGAAATTATTCTCCTACCTAGAAGTTAAAAATAGAACTTAAAACTTATTCTAGTTTAGTTGCTATTATGGGAATCGGGGAAGGAATTAATTGAAGTGCTGTGACCTGAGTTAAGCAGGAAGTTATATTTAGGTGGTCAGACAAGCTTCTCTTACCCTTAAAACCTAGAGATCTCAGAAAGTTGTATGCAACTTCTGTAGAGTGAAAATAAATATCCATGATTGTATTTTTCTAGTATTTGGAAATTAGGTGAGATAATTGGAAATTACAGGAAAATATGTGGCATTCCAGTGAGAATAATGATTTTTTCAGTGGTTTGCCGAAGGGCTTTTGATATCAAAATAGTAACAAGATTCAAAGTACAAAGAAGATTGATTTAATATTTCTTTAGGGAACTGTCCTGAAGAATATATAACAATCTGCTTTAGACAAGCAAATGTGAACCCAAAGACATTTCCTAAATACCACATTCTTCCAAGAATTCACATAATAGCAGGACTGCCAGTGACAATCGCATTCAGTTGTTAAAGAAAATAATTCTAGCTGCATCTTTGAACAGATGGGTAAAAATGGGGTATGTATTGAGGCCAGAATAAATTGGCTAGCTCTGGAGAGGTCATCAGATTACAATAATCTTCACTAGCAAAAACAGACCATTAGACATTTTGGAACCATACCCAAAACAGCTTTTTTTTTTTTTTTTTTTTTTTTTTAATCTGATCCTTTAAAATGTTTGGCTACCTTGTAAAGGCTACACTCAAGCTGGTGATCTCATGTTGGACATGAGATTTTCCTGTTTGAAGATAACGTTTAGGGATTATAGACAACTAATTGTTGAAAGTAGGCAGCATTTCAAAAATTGAGGTCTAAAAATGAAGGACAAAGAATGGAAGTCTTCCATATGATTTTCTATGGGATTTGTAGAGTTCGTCATGCTTGACACTTCCGGATGCAGAATGTAAGTAATGCTTAGCAGCTGTTCCGAAGGAAAATTCACTTGAAGTTCTAAGTGTTCCACAAAACATTTGTTTATTTATGTTCATAATAAATATGTTGTTGTACTTTTTTTTTCCTGCTTGACTAAATGTTGTGCTATTTCCAGTCTATAATGCAAGAAGGTAGACGGCATCTTTGAAACTCCTTAGAGGTTTAGGCTGTAAGTGGATTTTAGAATTTAAAATAAAAAATGTTAGAAAAAAACATTCTATGTCATACACTTCTTGCATCTATTTACTGTCATTCTTTTTAAAATTAAGGATATTTATATTTAAAAAAAAATACATCGATTTTTTTTGCTTAAATCCCTCTGTATTAATTTCTAAAGAAAAGAATAATCCTGCAGTGTTGCTGTGTCTGCAATGCTCCATACAGGTACTGCACTCTAATACCCTTTGGAGTCTACCTACACTAAGGATAGTGGAGTCAAATTTGACAATTTATGGAAGGATATTTAGTGGACTTTTTATGCATATATTCTGCATACTATACCAAGCTCACACACTTTATATCAGTGCACATTTATTCTGCCACAAGCTTCCCAAACAAAACAGCCACACATGGAAGGGCTGTAACCCGGGAGTTTAATCCTTGTGCTGGAACAATGCAGTTCGTGCACAAATGAAGTACAGGAGCAGAGTCTAAATTCTTTGAAAAGAACTCTGACTTAACTGTAAATGTCATGGGCTGTGCATGTGCCCTATTTTATTTTTCCTGGTGTCCTTTATTTTATTTTCCAGATATCTCTGTTAGAAATATGGGTGATAGTGATGTTGTTAAGCTCCAGTGTGGTTTAATAGCTTCCAACCAACAATGTTTATAATTCCATGCAATTACAGGTACTAGCCACAGATTTATGAATTTCCCTCTTCCTTGTCAAATGTTCTCATTTTCATGTTGTGTTCATCTCCACCTGCTATATCACCTTATAGAGAGATCAGATCAGACATTCAATAATACTTGCATTGCAAATACACAAAGAAATGCTGTCAAGTTGTATATGAATATTCTTGCGAACTTCATAAAAAATAGACCCGAAGGGATTCTGCATCTTTTACCAGTGTAACAAATCTGTGTGCTTTTGAGCTCTGAAGTAACTTTTATGAATTCATTTAAACACATTTCTCCACAAAATTTGATTTTAATGTTCCATGTCATTAAAAAACTTTAAAAGATATATTTTTTTTTTACTTATCAAAAAGATAACAGGCATAAGCATTTGATTATTTGAGACCTAAAGAATGATTGCAAATTAGAGCTCTGGAAGTAGATCTATTTCACCATCCTACCTTTCTTTTATTACTCAATATAATGAGCATTTGTCACCGAACTGTGTTCTTATTTTATTTACATGCATTGAAGTCAGATAGGTGTGTATTAAGTGGGAGCAATGCCATTCTTGGTTGACAGTTTATTTCAAATCAATTTTATTTTTTTGTCTAGCTGTAGAGCATTAATATGTATCAGCTTATTTTGTCATATAGTAAGAATATTTTCTTTCTTTTTTTTTTTTTTCTTTTTTAAGGTTTCTTGAACGACTCAGTCACCAAGTGCATTGTGGCTCTGCGCTTGACCGTGGTAGTGAAAGTCAGTACCTGCCTGCCTGTGGGGAGCCATTCAGAGAACTTGCAGTGCTCGGGGAAAGGGAAGTGTATCACCAGGCCAGATGAGGTAAAGTGAACTTATTGAGACCTTCCTGTGGTGTGGCAATTCCATGATAATATAAACAGTCCTCTAAGTGTGTGCATACCTTGCTGCTGTGTCACAGCCTGCTAAAGCTCACAGGTGTTACTGGATAACAACAATACTTTTATTTGCTATACCTAGAAATAAAGGGCTTGAAGTAAGAAAATAACAGATATGAGATGCAAAGTTTCTTACCCTGCCTTGGCAGTAAAAAAATTTACTCCAGTCAGGTATAAGGTAATTTGTACTGCATCCTACTGGCACTATAGAATAATGTTTCTTTATGAGAAATGGACTCCATGGTGGACACTTGGGATCTCCAATCTCCAGACCAATGTGTTCCAGTTTAAGTCTTCAATCTTGTTTTGGTCTTGGGTCTGATTTAATCTAGTGCTTATCTCTATATGTCTTAACAATTGATCCCTCAGAATACACTGGTCTGAGCATAATTATGAGAAGAATCAGAAAAGAGTAATTTGGTATTGCTTGGGAGTTTTCCAGCACATCTTTCTCTTTTGCATAATACCACACTGAGAGATTACAATGGCAATTCCACTGGTCACTGTGGATTTTTTGTGTGATCTAGTAATATGAGAAAATAAGAACCAGATCCATTAAATTTGCATTCTGTGTTCTGCTTTTACAAAACCAGACTGGCTTTCTGTGATTTAGATCCTTTATACTCTGGTACCTTCTATACATGTTATTTTTTATTTCATGGATTAAAAGTAATTTACAGCACAAATACGCGCAGTTAATCTTTGGTTTTATTAATATTCATTTGGGAGATAAAAGCAATAGTAACTGTTGAGTAAATATTAACATCTGTGAGCCTGCTCTGAGCTCAGAAAATTTGGCATATTTAGTGAATTCACTCTTAGTTCATCTGCTACCATTTTCTGATTTAAATTTTCAATAAGCATGTTTGATAGAAAAATGGTGTTTTGAATTGTAGCAACAATAATTAAATTGCTACAGTAATCTCTATATACAAGGCAGTGCTAACATCTGGAATAATTATGTGTTTTATTTCTCAAAAATGAATTTTACAAAATGCTGGAGGTAATATGTGAACATAATTATTGCAAGATGTGTTTAGAAATAAGTGCTACTCTGCTATACCAGCTGGCTGGTATCCAAATAAATTATTCATTCAGATACAGTGTTCTGTTTCATAGTCCAGTTTGGTTTTTCTGCTTTACTATATTTATAATTTTTATTTTATAAATTTGGCATCTTGAACTTCACTTGTGAAAATAATATGTTCAAATTTACTATGTATAACATCATATAAAAATTTAGTCTTTTTCCTTTTTTTTTGGTCAATTTGAGAGTTAAAGCCTTTGCTAAATGACTTTGTATATTTTCATGTTGTTTGTCCATTTTTATGACTAATTTTTTTCTCTTGTGGCATGTCATATGTCACAAAATAAAACTAAGTTATTTTCTGTATCTATGCAGAAGAATTAATGCTTTTCTGTATTAAGGAAAATGCATATATGGCCTTTAATAAATATCCATGTGTTATAAATATTTAAGACATGGCAAGTAAAATAAAATTTTCTTTAAAAAGAAAGATTGACTTCATGACAAGAAAAAGGAGCAATTATTTGACTCAAAAAGAAGAGATAAATCAGTGTCTGATGTCTCTACCTTGGCACTGAAAAATTTATGTGCTAAAACTGGAAGAGTTAGTGATAAATGAGCCCCGCCTTGTGCACATGTGGTATGTTGTTTTCCCTGGCAAATGAATAGAAAAATTTAGGACTGTTCTTATATTTCCACTTTTCCTTCTCTGAATGTAATAACAGGAAGTTCTATTAAGGCAGTGGTTTGGATGTAACATGTACTAAGTTGTAGCTGACCAACCCTGTCCCTGTGGCTGAAGCTTTGGGACAGAGAAACCATGTTGAAGTCTGCTTCTGGAGACGAGTGTCTCAATTAATAGCAGTCAGAGATCTGCAATTAGCAGGATTCTCAATATCTCTAAATTTAAAATGATATGTAAAAATTAATGTAAATATATTTGTATGAAGAAATCTAAATACCTTTTCTCTTCAAATAATTTTTTTTCTTTAGAAATGCAATTTCTTTTATTTTCACATGTTACAAACTGTTCCTGAGTTTTCTAGAACCTGAACAAATGAGGAATGTCCCCAGTGATCCTCTCGAGAGCCATCAAACCTGTGCCAGGTAGCCTGCTGGGCTGGGGTTAGTCAGTAAAACCTCAGATACAGTGACCAAAATGTCCAGCCTCCTACTCAAGGGAGAGTAAAAATGCCATGTTGTCTATTTGTCCATGGTGTTTGTTTAGATCGGTGAGATTTCTTTGCTCCTCAGCCTATTAGTTGCATAAGAGAATTTATCCTCAGCTGAGAAACTGATTCATGCCCAGCATAAGATAAAAATAGAAGGTGCGTATTTGATTAAGCAGAATGTTTTTGCCTTTGTTTAACTCAAATTCTGCGAGATATACCCTAAAATATCTCCATGATTTCCCTAACGACGGAGCAAACAACTGCCAAAATTACACGCTCGACATGTACAACCATTGTGTTGGTTTCCCAGGACGCAGTTCTTTCTGCAGAACTTAAACTTTAATTTTCTTTAAGTTTATAGCAGGTCCTTCGTGATCTGCTGTTTGTTTTTATCTATAATTCATTCTGTTTTGCACAATCTAGTCTTGCAGGATGCAAAGCAACTTCTTACAAGAATGCATAAAAGACCTAATACCATGAACAAGCTCAGAGCTCTGCTGGCTGTAGTCATTGCTTCCAGTGCCAAGAAGATTTATGGTTGTCTTTGGGGTTTTATGTACTTCATAGTTTTATTTCAAATCTAGTTTAATGTAGAAGAATGTAGGAACACATCTGCTTAATGGGAAATGTGAATGTAATTAACAATCTGCAGTGGTGTGAGCACAGTGGCAAACTGTTATCTATGGAGTGCATACAACTGTAAACAAATGAATTCTGGTCTAACCTGGGAGTCTTGGACAGTTTTTACTCATTCCTTACTGATACATAACTTGGCTTCTACTCAGCTAGACACTTTTGTATAGACTGTGAATGTGAAAGGCAGAGTTTTAATGCAGAGTTTCTTTTTCAATTACTGTTGCTTTTGAAAGTAACATAAAATTCACCATTTAAACAAAGTTCTGTGAGGTGATACTGAGTCCAAGTGATGCCATTTCCTTGCTTTGTATGAACTTTGTACCTCTGTTTTCCTGCCATGCTTGTCATTTGTCCACAAGAGGGAAGCAGGAATGTGTCAAAAGTACAACACTGGTCTTGGCATCATCACAATATAAATACTCAGCTTTACATCAGAGTAAGTTGTCCTCAGACCAGTTAGGTGTTAATGGAAGAGAAAAATCTTTGTATTAACCCAAAGGGGAGAGATTTTTCTGGTGTGAATTTCTGACTTCATGTAGGATTTTGAAGGGAACTTTGCTCATCTGTTCTTTTTGAATGCCACAACTTTATTTACGTATGAGGACAAAGTTGTTTCTTTCACAGATTGCTCTGTTCCATAACTTCAGCTCTCCCATGTAAAATATGGAAGAGCTGACTGTGTAAACATGAAACTGGATTGCTAGATTTAGAACCTATGAGATTTACACAAAAATAACTGGCCTCTGCTGGCACAGAGAAATAATGTATTGAACTGAATGGCAATGGTTTCCATGTCTTCTCTGTGGGCCAGAAGCTTTGGGGTAGATGTATTAGATTACAATTTGTAAAAAGGCAAATTGTAAGAAACCCTAATGTACACCTGAAGGCAAGCTGCCCTACATATGGACTTATTTTCCGAAGTCTGATATACTCCTAAATACAAAGTATGTAATTATCATACAGCAGTGTTTTGCTCAAATTTTATAGCAACTCACTGGGAGTTGTAATAAATACTGAAAGTCTTTCTCAGCAAGCCAAAGAATAGACATTAATTTTATTCTGGTCCTCTTAATAGTTTCTTCACTTCAGTAAAAAAAGTACTTATTCCTCTGCTTACTTAAAATAGGAAAAAATTACTATATTCCAACTATATTTATAATGTGATAGAGGTTGGATAATAGCAGATTATTAAAAAAATTTATTTTATTGCCATCCAAAATGATACATGATAGATTTGCACTCTCTTAATCAAGTAAAATACACAGATGAACTGTTTATTAATAGTAGATGGTTTTGGAGTTCTTAGATAGTGACAGTAGTACTGGTGTTGTGGCAGTGTGGAGCTGCTTCTTGACTTAGTTTTCCTCAAATATGCTAATTTGTGTTAGCTAGTCAGGGAAAAAGTAATAGTATCAGTTCGGGGAAGAGACAATAACACCTAATCTTCTCTATGGAATAACGTGTCAGCATCTCAGAACTGCTATCTGTCATTAGACATTTCAGTTTGAAGTGTTACAGTGCTTTTCTCTTGCAACTTTTAAACCCCATTTTGTTAACTACTCTTTATGGTAAATTGATGGCTATAAGGAACTCTTAGAGAGATATCAGTATTATCTGAGCTTTTCTTAACTTCCTATTTAATCAATATTGATGAAGCAATGACCGGTTGTTGCATTGTTTAAATGTATTGATGTTTATATTGCTATAACAGGATGTTAGTGCTGCTTGTTTCTCTGTAGACAGCTCATATGAATTATCTTTAAAGTAAGTTACTGTACTATGGGAGTATGATAATTTTGACTCTGCTTTGCTTGCCTTTCTGTTGAACTGAAGCCTGGTTTGGAAACCTGTCATTTCTAATATGTGAGATATTCAGAGCTGTTTTGTGAAGAGGCTTGGGTAAATTCCAGAACATTTATAGACTGTACTCTTAGTACACTTAGCAAGGACTTGCACTCCCGATAAATAACATGCCCATCATTTTGAGTTTTAGAGATGTATCATATTGATCTTGTATAACTCTACCAGTGAGGTATTTGTAAGGAAGATTGAAATCTGGGGTTTACTGAGTGAAGTTTTTTATTTATGTGAAGATGGTTATTTTGTACTTAGAGCCACAGCTGTTTATTTGTATGAAGCAAACACGAGTAAAAAATAGAAGACCCCCCTCTTTTTGTTTCCACTTCCATGCACATTCTGTACTTTGCACTACAATGTTTGTGCATGGGACAGCTGCATTCCAGCCCTAATGATCTGGCTTTGAAACGTGAGAGTGAGTGATGTTGCCATCTAGTGTTTATTGAGCACATTCAGATAGATATTTAATCTAAATCTATACTAGACATGAGAGCACTTACTTCCTTTCTGTGAACCTTCCTTGACAATGTCAGTGACAAAAAGATTTTTTAAATTTAACTTTAATTATTTTATTACTAAAAAACATGTGCCATATCGTGCCTTCTGTAGGTATTTTAAACCTTTAGCAGGTGTAGAGGTCTTGTTTTTTTATTAAGCTGCAGGGTTTGAAAAGAGTAATGAATACATTCAGAAGAAGGCATATTTTAACAAAGTTGAAGGGAGTGTTACTGCTGAAGCACCACTGAAGTGACTTCCTGGCAGCCAGTCCTGCCCTTCCCTTAAAGGGTGCATATTTGTAGTAGGATTTTTTTGCAGTAAATCTGCACGTTACTTACCCTGACAGCTATTTCAGCCTATAAATCTAGTTTATGGAATGGAAGAAAAAATTTATAGTGATTTAGATATTATGGACCTGATCCCAGCCTCCTTGTCTGGATGAAATGACCCGACATCATGAAAAATTTTAGCTGAAGAATTAGTGCAGGTTCAGTATTTGACTTATCTATGGCAGCTATTGTTGTTATGAACAGGAAAACCAAACATCTACCTTAAGTAGTGTATTAGATGAAAACAAAACCTTTGAAAAGATATTTGGAAATACATATCCTGTTTGCTTTTAGGCAACGTTTTTCTGTGAGTGTGAAGATGCTTATAAGGGTTCCCTGTGTGAAGAATTTGACGCTTGTCAGAGCCAGCCCTGTCAGAACAACGCAACCTGCACCGACGTAGCACAGAAACACGACAGGAACAATTTCACCTGCAGCTGCCTGCCCGGTAGGTTCTGTGTTACACCCTGAATAATGCATTCCTGCTTTGGCATCCAGTGCATGTCTTTTGCAGAGCAGTGGACTGTGCAACTTCAGATACCGGGAAAGAGGGAAAATACAACAACAAAAACACCTTTGAAAGCACATATCTAAACCATAACCTAAAGGGTGAACTGTTCATAACTATTAGAACTTTAACTATTAAGAAGACAAAAGCAAAATTTTGTTTACATCACCTTTTTCTTAATCAGTTTTTTTTCCAGTTTTCAGATGTTATGTTAAAACTAGTTGTTAAATAAACATGCTTTCACTGTAATTAGTAAACTCTTTCTGCATGTTGCACCAATCAAATGGGAGAAAATTCTCTCCATGCTATGCAGTTCTTGGACTGTTCCTCAGAATTAACTTAGATTTTGGAAACTTTAAAAAAATTCAGAAAATAAACTGCGTAGTTTGTGGGTTTGCTTAATGAACAAGTGTCTGATTTCTCTGAAGTTATTTTAAGAATGTTTGCTTTAAAAATTGGATCAAATTATTATTGACATCTTCATTGAAATGAAAATTTAACTAAAACTGATGGTCATATGCTGGAAGGTAAATTAAAGATACATGTTGTAAAAAAGCCTTACTAAATGGCTGTTATAGAAAAGTCTGCTAACGGAACTTTATATTTCAAAGCCATTTGTTTGCTTTTATTGAGATAAATGCCCTGGAAATTGTTCTACATCAAGTACTATTAGGCTAAGTATCTTTTTTCAAATTCTCTGTCTCAGAAGACATGCAGTAGTGATTCTAAAAGACCTTGCCTGAATGCCATGAAGTCAAAATTTTGATTGGAATATAATTTTAATATAAAATATTCTTCAAATACTTCAAAATTATTGGTTGTAGGTGTGTAAGAAAAAAAAAGTGGAATATTTGTGATAATTCTGATGTTTTAATTGTAAAGCTGAGAGTGTTTCCTCTTGAATATCTTAATATTTTCAAGTTGTACAGTTAAGTTTTGCAGAGTAACATAAATATACTTTGTGATATGGTTTAGTGTGTGTTGTCGAAGGTTGGACTTGATGATCTCAGTGTTTTGTAACCTTCACACATTATGATTATGTTTATATTTTAAGTTTTGTGAAATAATTCTTCCTATTTTTTTTAATAGCAAATGTCTAATATTATTCAGATGGCTCAGTCATTGTTAACTTCAGTGGTTTGTGTTTCTGCGCATAATTATTTTTTCCACCAAAATTTGCATCCACACATCAAAAAATAGTCAGGAAAATGAACTGTTTTCATTTACGTTGGAATTTCTAAAAAGTATTCATTTAGTATGGAAAAATATTAAAGAAAACTGTAGATAAGTGTTTAATGATCATAAATGTCTCTATATGCAAGTTTCAGAAACACTTGTATGTGAATATGATTGTTTCCCAAATTCTGATAGTTATGTTATGGAGTTAAATATCGGCACAAAACACAGAGATGTAAGGACTCTTAATGTGCATCTCACCAGAAAACTGCTTTTCCCCCCAAATCCATGGTGATTACTCAGCACCTCTGCTTTTCTAGTGACATAATTGCTGTGATATTGCTAATCACGTTGTCTGTCAGATGGACAAAACATGCCCTATAGATAATAATAAGATGGGACATATTTATTTTTGCAAATCTGTCATAAAATATTATCTCTGATGAGTTTTCCTGCCAGCTGCAACGGCAGTCACAGGAAGTCAGATTCTTGTAGCAGGCTTCAGAGCAGCACAATCATTTCTGTCTTTCTGTGCCATGTTCTTTTGGATACCTGTTGAATTCCAGGGTAATTTTTAACCTTCACAAACTTGATGACATTGAAAGATGGAAAAAAATTTAAATGAGTTAAGCATATTCAATACTGTGTTATGGCTGACAAAAATCATCAGCTGAATGTGAGAACTTGAAAAACTAAGAAGCCTCTAGATGAAAGAAATCCGTGGATGTAGTCTTCTATGATACTTCATTGTTGGAGACCAACTGAAATTGCAGAAAATCACTGGTTTTCCAGAGTGAGGCTGGAAAGTGCCCTCCAAGTGCCTCAACCTGGTCCAGAGGACCTGCCTGATGAGACCACAGTTCTGGCTTTCAACCTCATTGTTTTTCTCCAGTTTAGGTGATTTCATAGAATCATATGACATGAAACATACAACAGAGCTACTTTCTTCAGGTTTTGCATTGCAGAGAATAGGTTTATAATTCAGCTCTCCATAGCATATAAAAGTGGGAGATTTCTGTAGTAGTGCTCTAGCAACTCCAGATCTGTGTTGACAGCTATTTTGTGGTGATACCAGTAGGTTTGAACTGGTATGGGTGCTAACTTGCCCAAAAGACACAGAAATTTTAATTTTGATTGCATTAAAATAATTATTAAAAAAAAAAAAGATTTCCCTCTCCCTCCCTCCCCATTGTTTGGTTTGGTCTCCCTTCTTTTTCCTTTTTTTTTTTTTTTCAGTCATGCACTCAAGATAGTTTCTTGGAGATGAATAAAAATTAGAAAAGGGGAATGTGTGGAATTTGCTAAGGAATTTAAGTTTGGAGTGTATAATAATTTAGACTGTATTTTTAAGTTTGTTCATTTTCTGGGGATGCGTTACAGACATCAGACATATGGAACAAAGCAGACTTATGGTCAAATAGTACAGTACACACAATCTGTAGCTTGTGAACTTATAGATGCTTATTTGGAGGAATTTGCAACTGTGCTGAGCAGTTCTTCACAGCTCCCACTTAAAATAAACACTCTTTTTGAAGCCCAGAAGTAGGAGCAAATGACAGTCATTCAGCATATGCACAAATAATTCGTAGTTTCAAGTTCTGTTTAAAGTCTTGATAAAGATTATTGACTTGAGATCCAAGATGCATTTGAAAATCTTCCCAAAATTACTTATTTTTTTGGTTATGTGTGTGCTGATGAGGATTGAGCACCTACCTCCGTTATATTAGTGCTGTCAGAATATTGCTCTAATTAAAATACAGTTGATATAACCTCTAGATTTGTGCTACTTATTTATGTTTCTCCAGTGAAGAATATATTTTTAATTAGAAATCTCATTTTATAAAATATTAGAAGACTGTCCTGAATTCTATTGATAATTTTGGTTAATTTTATTCAAGAAAAGTAATGTTACTGTTTGGATGACTAGTAATATATTTCATGGTAAACCTTCATTTTTGCTCTATTTTCTGAATATTGTGTGTGTTTTGTAGGTTACACTGGAGAGCTGTGCCAGTCAGAGATTGATCATTGCATCCAGCAGCCATGCCAAAATGGAGGTACCTGCTCATCCAACATCCATGGATTCACTTGTCAGTGCCCAGAAGGTAAACAGCAAACACCTGTCTAGTACCTCATACAAACTGGTGTTTTGTTTCAGTTATACCGATATGTGTATTTAAATATTTTTTAAATTGTGCCTTAGCCCATAATTGTAAGCAGAAGAAAACCCCATCCAGGTGAGAAATGCTTGTATGAGCAGCAATAGAATATGAAGTGTGGCAGGAGCTGAGTGTTTCAGTGTATATGCAGTGCAGAAATGTTCTTTCATTCTGCAATAGCAGTCAGGCTCCAGCACTGTGAGAAAGGTGAATTTGAGGAGGTTTAGGGTGTGATCTGACTTTTATATTGCCCTCTAAATGTGTGAGAAAAAGATGCCTCCCTTGTAGCATTTGCACATTTCTGTATATGGGCCAGTTGGCTAAAATATGTGTAAGAGTAATAACTCAAACCCAAAGGAATTATTTCAATCCCCAATTTTAATTTATTCTCCTTCCAATTTGGACATATTCCTTTCACTGATTGTCACTGGTAAACTCTGTAAATATAACTGTGTGAAGAAAGGACACCCCAGTGCTGGTGTGTGCTTTCGTAACACTGAGCTGACTGCAATGGCAGATGTCTAAATTGCGTATTAAAAAATTATCATGAGTGGAAGCTTTCAATTATGAAACCTTCTATTAGTTATTTATAATTAAGATTAGAGCTTTGAACTAATTATATTTCTGTCCTTGCTTGATCTGTGGATGTTGTTTTTGTTCTGCCAGCACCTTATGGTTGCTCTAGGGGTCCAAGTCTTTGATAACAGCTCCAGTAATATCTGCTTGCTTAATAATGAACATTATTTGTAATTTCCTTAGACTGATTCCTTGCTTTTCTTGGTGTCATGCTTTAACACTTAACAGCTGTGTTGAAACACAGACACTGACATCTTGACAGCAGTGCAGATCTTGCATTTGGTAGAATTTTGAAAGTTGTTTCCATTACAACTAGTCGCAGAATTCAGCGAGAAAAATATTAGATGTTAGGCTTGGTGAATAATTTGCTTGCATAATCCTTAGGAAATCTGTTCAAGAGTCTTTAAGGATGCTGTGTAGGAAACGATCTTTCCAATGATAAATGTCAGGAAAAAAGCTATTGGGATTTTTGGTTGCCCAATTTGTTTCCATGTGTGGTGTACCTTTGTTGCTTGCTGCTGCTGAGCTATCAGTGACTGTGCTGGCCATGTCTTGACTTCTATCGTCATTTGTGACACTGGCCATGGGCTGGGGTTACTGGGGCTGAGGTCCCTGGATGGCCACGTTCCCCATCCTGTGCTGTGGGGCTGCGGCTGGGATGTGGTGCCCTGCTCCCTGTGCCTGCTAGATGGCATTGGTGCCTCGGTCGCTGTGGGGGGCTGTGGCTGCTCTCCGGCTCAGGGAGCTCGTGCCAGTGGCAATGAGCCCGTCAGGGGAGTGGGGAGGCTGCCAGCTCCGCTTGGCCCGCCCGCCCTGGCACTGCCGGCAGCCAGTGCTGCTCCTGTAAACCTGCTGGATGTGCCAAGGGCCCTGTGCTGTGCCCCTGTGCCGGGGAGGAGACCTGGAGCACGGGGGAGGAAAACCTCCCTCCCCAAACAGACTGATGGAGAGGTTACTCGATGTGCCAGTGCTTGATGTGCAGCATTCCCATCGGGAGCAGCTTTTTTGCTGCAGGAGAACCAAGTCACTTGCCTTCCTTGTCCCTGTTTGTTCGTGTTTGGCTCTCTCTACGTTAAGCTATTTGATTCCTTAGTCTTGTCATCTGCTTTGTTCCTTGAAGATTTATCTTCTGTTCCTTTTTTTTCCACTGATCGATATTTGTGATTGGTAAGTTTCCAATTGTTTCTGTTGAGTGCTCTGCTTTAAGTAAGTTTATTTTCACAGTTATTGTACTATCCTAATGTTTAGGCTGTATACTTTGCTCTTTTTCCTTCTGAGCACAGTGGTATCATTTTTTCAGTAGTCTGGTCTTTTTGTTTACTGGTACTTCCATTCTTATTATTTGTTATAAGCCTGTACTCCTTTTCTGCCTGGAATCATGAGGTCTTGTATGGTTTCTGGACTTTCCTTAAAGATATACTGTGATTTTTGACTCTTCCAGAGGAAAGAAAAAACTGAAACTTAGCAACTTCAAGAAGTACCTCTCTGCTTCTAGGCTTTGTTGATAGGCAAACGTGTTTTGGGCCATCTTTCTGAAACTTCCTGTGCAGAGATACCAGTTCTAGTCTCCCAGTATAATTTCCAAAAGTTTTACTGAAATACACTTACAACTCCTGTTGAAATCAGGTTTTGTGTATTGACCTGCATTATTTTTTAACATAGAGGAAGCCTTTGGAGGAGATAGAGTGTTTCAGGAATCACTTTGTAGACTCTTCACGAGTATTTCCCTTAGGAAGACGAGTTTTATGTGCTCGGGGTCTGATTCTTAGTTCCTCAGGCATGAGAAAATCATTCTTAGGTTTATGGGAACAAATGCCATCTTGTTTGCATGGTTGCTCTTCTTGTGTCAGCCTGTGACAACTCAACAGCAATCTCAAAGATTCTCCCTAACAGTTGCAGTTGGTTCAAAGAGTAAATTCTTCCCATGCAGTTTCACAGCTGTGCTTCCTCCTGGTGTGGTCACCGTGAAGAGGGAAGTGTTGGTGCAGGCACAGCCTGTCTGCAGGGCCTGTGCTATTGCTCTGGGGTGGCCTACTGGGCATATCAAAGCAAAAAGGTGTTGCTTTTCCATTTTGTTCTGGGAGGTCTGCTAATGGCAACGAGCTCAAGAATTCAGATATTTTGTGCCAGGAGTTGATGTTGCAAAATATATTATCTGCATTTACTAATGACCAGCCCTTGATCCTTCTTAGTTCTTCTCAGGTGTTATCCTCTCATAGAGGCATATTTTGAGAGCTTTTGTTTGGGTTTTGAAGAAAATTGGTAATTTTTGTAAATACAACAAAGGATAGTTAATTGAAAATTGCAGATGCAGTAACTTGCACATTTGTTATTTTTAGCATGTCTTCAATTTTTCCATTAAAAAACCCCCTACCAACGCCCCAGTTTTCTAATTTAAAGTCTCTTGCCCTGCTGCTATTCTCCTGCTGTGCTTAATAGTAATTGCTTGTTGAGAAAAAGCTTTTCTTTATGTAGTGCTAGTTCAGCACTCTGCAGAAAGGTGGCCGAGGAGCTTATGTGTGTGTAAGAACTACAGACTGGAGATATAATGTGGTTAGGCAGAAAAGGATAAGAAAATATGGAAAGTATCACAAAGGGAAAAGAAGATGGCAGATAAAGGAATGAGATGGAAACAATGAGGAATGATCTCGAGATTGTGCATTTCTTTTACAAATGAGATCTGTAGTTCATGAAAGAAGGATGTGATAACTGACAGAAAGTGAAATCTGAGGCGCTGAAAAAGCAGCTTATCTCAGATGTGAACAATTCATGATTATTCTTTAGAAAATTTTGCTGCCTTAAGAGTCCTTTAGTAAAGAAAATTTCATTATGCTTGCAGATTCCATTTTCTGTGGGATGCATTGTAGGTTTTAATGTCCAAAATATGTCAGAAAATAAACTGTTACCTGAAGTTGTTGAGTCACCTGTACTAAAGAGAAAATTGGATTTTACATTCATGGTGAAGTAGCTTAAGCAATACTAAGGACCAAAGAATTTGTTTAAAATTTTGGCACTATTAATTTGAAGAGGATATTTGGGATCTTGTGCTTACAGTGGGATGGGGATCTTTGAGTGTCTTCTCAAAAGTTCCATGTTAATAAACATACATTTAGCAAATAGTACGTTAAAATTATCATGCAAAGAATTTTCTAGACATTCTAAAATCCTACCCATAGTAAACATGTCAACCTGAATATGAATATTTGAAATTTATATTAGGAATGATTCCATAAATCCCCTGATTTTTTTCCCGTTCTAGTAATGTATAACTTACCACTGTATTGAAAGCAACATTAATAAATTTTATTTCAGCTGATTGGTGTATTGATTATCTGTTTATAAATTGGGTTGCTCTGTTTTCTTTATGTCTCTGAGAAGTTATGCGTATTTCCAAAGTACCCTGAAGTGGAATTAAATATATATATATAAAAATTGAAAACATAAAGAAACCCTACTTGCAATAAGCAAATGTCATTACATTAAATGAATAGCCAAATGTTATTAAATTGATAAGCATGTTTCAACAATGTAGAAACTAGTTATCCTTGCTTATGTAGTTACCAAATTCATGGAAATTTTCACATCTTTGTTTAAAATGGCATGAATTCAGCTGGCCAACCACAGAAAACGGGCTTGGCTTCGTGGGCTGTTGCTACTTGCTGTGTGTGGAGGTCACCTGGTCTGACAGAAGGGGCAGAAATATTTTCACTCAGGGTAATATATTTTTGAAAAATGGTCCCTAGTAGTAATGGATTTCAGAGCTAGCCTCCAGAAGAAGACAGAGAGAGAACAATGCTCATGATTAAGAGTTTAACGTATAGATTACTTGAAATTAACATCTCAGGATGGATTTTATTTTACTGTTGACAGTTTGATTTGACCCGCTGGCCGTAACTACTACTGGCAATACACTGAGCAAAAGTGTCCTGAAATATCTGCAGGTATTTCTGAAAGTACTGGAAAGCAACACATTTATGAATGCTCTTATTACAGATTCTGTGGTTTAAAGAAAAGAGTTTGACGGCTACAGAAGATGCTAAGCTGTGATTCATACATGTTGATTTGCAATAGCAGCTAGAAAATGCACATTGTCACCATGAATTTTAATTGACTGGAAGAACAGAAGGTAGTTACCTAGGTTTAGAACAGTTTTAAGTTTCAAGGTCTTCACTTTTTTCTGTCCTTCATTGTCCATGTAAAAGCTCTTGTCTCTAGCACATGTTGCAGATGTGATTCCACCTTCTTTAGGTTTACATAAAATAAACCTATTTACTATCTGGATTCTGGGAAAGTCGGTCACACAGCTGATGGATATGGAAGATTTCCCAAGGTTATTGGTGATTAGGATGCAGAGTTCTTCATATTACCACAAGAGAGTTTAATTTACCTGACGAACATTTTGTTGTTAATTAAAATTTTTTATGGCAGTTTAGTTTCTGGTACTCTCTGCTAATCTAATGTTTTTACTTGGCACCTTCCCAAATTGCTCTTATTCTAAATAGACTTTTCCTTAATGCTTGAATGGATTTAGCCTCTATTCATCTTTTTCCATAAAGACTTTGCAAGGGTGATTTTCAGTCAAAATCTCACAGCTACATTTTAATGATTTCTTGATCCATCTGATGAGTATCTTTTTTCTCCTTATAGAATTCTGGTGAAATATCCTCAATTTCTATTTCCTCACAAGACAAAGTTCTACGGGGAAAATAATAAATTGCCTGTATTTCTTTTACTTCTTATCCCTGTACTTCACATTAAAAGGCTTTGTAATCCCAAGTACTAGCTATTCACAGACTTAATTTTTCAGATTTTTGTAATGCTTGGAATTGGGTGTAACACAACATTCATAAAAGTTAGTTTTTCTGCAGTCTATATAAAAGACAGGTCTACAGTGTCTTCAGAAAATGCTTAACTTTGACTTGCACATGGCTCTTTTGCTTTCAGTAGTGAAGTAATTAAAATCCCACCATGACGAGAAATCTAGCTTTTATGGGGAGCTTTTCAGTCTCTAAAAACATTTTCTGATCTACTTTCTATCACTGCCCTGGAGGTCTGTTGCAATTTATGAAGCATATCGCCTGTCTTAATACTGCTGTTCTTGACAATGAGCTGAATGGCCTGATCTGTGCAAGCACAAACAATGTATTGTGCTTTTTAGAATTATAAATATTTTCCAACATTGTCTTTCCCCGTTACCCTCTGCATTATTCCTTTGGTATATTTTGTATTCAGATCTCACAAATCACCATCAGTCATGTCCCTGTTACACCAACAATGACCTAGGTGCAGGGTTGGGTTGAAGAGCAGTTCAGGGGACAATTATCTGCAGATAAACAATGCAGATTTTTTTTTCCTTCAGTATTTGATTCTGTTTTCAATCAACACACCTCTACATTTGATTTTTAAAGTTATTCCTTGCGTTATTTATTTTCAACAATCGTACTGGTATGGATTTAAATGTACACTCAGAAATGCCAAAATAATAGATTTTCAGATTTGCTGCTTTGAGAATTTTCAGATATTTAACTCATACTAAAGATTTAAACTTCCAGAATCAACTAAACACATTTCACAGTGCAGTCAAAGATAGTACAAGGGCAACATGTTTTGGTGTATTTTAATCCTGCATATGTTCTGGAAGTGCTTTGTCACTTGAAACATTAGCCATCTGCCAGTAAGCTCCTCTTTGAGGGGAAGATTACTGCAAAGGTTGTAGTGAAGCAGCATTAATGTCTTTGGGTGACCTCAGATCTCCCTGATCCTTTTCAATCCGGTTTCAGAGTTAATATAGAGATTTCACTGGACTCATTGGCTGACCTCCTCTTGGTAATACTTAAAAGCCCTTGCAGGTTCTTTTAAATTTGACCAAGATTTTATGATAACAGGTTTTTTTAATTTGTCAGTGAAACATTGCTGGAATTAGATCCTTGAGCTCAGGGTTTCTGTTCTTTGCAGTTTCTGATGCTTAATTATCATTGACAGGAGGGGACCTCTGATACAGGATTCCAGTATCTGGGTTTTTTCCCAGTATCTGTTTTTAAGCTCTGTCAGTTCAACATTGGTGAGCAGGTGGTCCTGACAAAAGCCCATGAAGGAATTAGAGCCAAAATCTTACCTGGAGAGGGCAGAAGGGTCCTGTCTGTTCTTCGCCTGTGCCCTGCCAGACCTACTTCTCTTTCCTGACCTGTTGCTGAGTTATATGTGATTAAACCATTAAAAGTTCAATCTGTAGGTTGTTTCTTTTCTTTCTTTTTTTAAAAACTTTTTTAATTCCCTGTTTTTGTTGTTGTTGTTGTTTTGGTTCATTTTTTTTTTGTTAATTGGATTACTTTTTCCATGTTTTTCATTCCATAACTCTGATGTGATGCTCGTGGACATATGAGGGAAACATGACCTTTTAAGTCACTTGTCCAAAACCTAATATTTTGAAGATGCCCCTAAAATCCTGCTGCCAAGAGTGCCAAGAACATCCTAGTTTTGTCTGGAACTCACAGAGGCGTTGTGGCCTTTCCATATTTTCTTAGTTACAGTAATCTAAGTCTTGTTAATTCTATAAGTAGATCCCTGTAGTATGCTCTGTGTGGGTTACTACCTTAGTTTAATATTCTGTCTTAAGGTCCACTCAGAAGGCAGATAAGCACTGTCAGTGAATATGTTTTTCAATTCACTGCTTAATCATATCATAGTATGATTTTACCTGAAACATCTTCAGTGGGCAAAATTAGAGTTTATTATATAGGAAGTCTGTATTTTTGTAATTTTCATAGAATTAAAAAAAAAGTAATGTAGATATGTCAGTGGCTTACTTTTAGCGTACTTCTGTTATTAAAATTGTATGCATACCAAAATGCTTACTCATCAAAACCATTTATTTCTTTTAGGGTTTTTAGGAACCTCTTGTGAAGACAAAATAGACCCTTGTGCGTCATCTCCCTGCCAGAACAATGGGACCTGTTATGCAGACAGACTTGCCTTCTCCTGCAGTTGTAGTCCTGGATTTACAGGACCTACATGTGCTCAGCTAATTGACTTCTGTGCCCTGAATCCGTGTGCACACGGCATTTGTCGCAGTGTTGGAACCAGCTACAGATGCCTCTGTATCCCTGGTTTGTACAAACAGTTACATGCTTTGTAAATCTTCCAGTATTTTCATATGTAGCTTCCATATATAGTTTTAAATTATTTACTTTTTTTTTTCCTTTTCAGTCTATAAAACACGTTGAACAGATGTTTTATCTGTTTAGAGTAATGATAGGAATCTACACATTACACATTCCATTTGGAAATCAAAAATTGCAGAGTGAGCACTGAAAATACCCACTGAGATCCATATGGCTTGGTTAATCACTACAGCTGTATTACAAAACCACAGTCTGCAGGATAAATCTTTTTAAGGCGAGGTATCTGTGCCACTGGAATTACAAAATCTGGTGCAGAGAGTGGAAAATATGACACTGATCATTAGGGAAGGAGTTAAACAAGGTGGCTGAACAAAGATAGAGAAGGAAAAAAGTTGGTTACTCCAAAGTGTTTAGTCCTGCCACCCATATTTCCATAAATTATCTCTCTTCAGAAGCTCCAGTGGTGCTGCTGAGGTGGGTACAGCAAGGAGGCTCAACTGGGAATTGTTTGACAACTCAGCCTGGCAGTGAATGGTGTCTGGGGAGCATTTTGCACAGTTCTAGGGTTTTTTTTCCTTCATTGTACCAATGTAACAGAGTATTGGGGTTCTCACAGCTCCCTTTATACATTTTAGAAATGATACTTAATAGCTGAAGTAGCAGTTAGAATGAATGGTCTCCTATGCTACACATCCACTTCTACTTAAGGGCCTGCAGAGTGAAACCTGATAATCTTTGTTATCTTTTTAATAATTCTGGCACATTTTTTTTTAAGGGCTGTTCCTATAAAGCCTATACATTTGAAAACTGAAGAAATTAAGGGGAAAACAAATTTTCAGTGTACAAACAATTAACAATAGAGTGATATTGGATAGGTAATAGGTCTATATATACATAACACTGTGACACGCACGTTGTTCTGCGAAGTTCCTTTCAGAGAAATACCTTCTCTCTGCTGCTCTTCCATGTCATGGAAGACATTCTGCATCTCTTCCTTCTCAGTTACAGGATGGGCAGGGATCCTGCCGATCTCATATTTGTGTATATTTGTGAATATGGGGATTTTATAACAAAATCTACTAATGCAGCATTTTTAGAAGGTGTCAGAATTTAACTGCTGTTAAGAGACATTCAAGACAGCATCAGAAGCCTTTTTGGATGTACTCACAAATGAGAGGAAGTTAGTGGAAATTTGTAGTTGGATTTGACAGATTTGTAGTGAAATTACATACTTTATAAAGGAGAAAAATATAAAAGTGAAATGCTGACCATACCACAGCAGTGTTATCTTAAAATTAATTTGTTGACAGCACTTGGGAATTTACACATACAAGATTATAGTAATCTCATGTAAAAGCTTTAATCATTGAAACATATTAATGTATTTAACCACAACATCAACAAGAAAAAAAGCAGTCTCTATTTTATGGACAGCACTTATTTTCAGGAAGCATCCTCAGTTCTTCTGCTTACATGCTTGCAACTTTTGAGAAACCAGAGGGTAGGTAGATTTTTGTGGCAAGATAGGTCCAGGTGTTTAAGTGACCTCAAATGTTTTCAGCTCAAATATTGGTGTGGGCAGTTTCCATCTCAAGAGAAGAATGGCATTATGTAGTGCATAAGTGGATTTCCTAACATGTGGTTTGTTTAATGTATTTGGTGAAGATGATAAATCTTTCATTACAAATAATCAGTCTTCCTTTTTTTAAATGTTTAATTCCTTTGTTGTTTGTATGCATAATAGAGGAATCCTTAGAGAAAAGGACAAGGACAAAGTGCTGTTTTCTAGCTATGGACTGGTACAAGCCATTGGGGTATGGACAAGAGACTTCCCAGCAGAGGGTGGAGAAACAAAAGAGTTGAGGAGCTGCCTAATGCTGGGCAACAAGGAAAATGATCAAAATGTATCAATATATCTTGAGCTTTAAACAGTTTTTAAGATATGGCTGAAACCAGAGCTGACTGTAAAAACCAGGTTGATGATGAGGATTCTGTGTATGGTCTGGGAAGTTCTGAGAAGAATTTTCAGGATTAAAGTGCTTTGAATTGTAAAAATCAAAACACAGGAAGAGATACTCTACCTGTACAAGTGATGGGAAGATAAGTTAACAGAAACCCGAACTTCTGAAATAGTGTAAAAAAAATTTTCTTTGAAATGTCTGTTCTGAAAAGGGAGCCAATTTCTGTAGCACTGGGAGCTGTCCAGCACGAGTGCCCCTTCCCCAGTCATCCATAGTAGGAAAAACTAGACATTTCTCTTTCCAAGTAAACCAGGGAAGCTTTAATGTTCTTTAGCACATTCTTTGCTCGTGGTTCAAACAGGGAAAAGCTAATTAAATATTCTTGGAAAAATGAAAACTTTTTTTCTTAACTTTTTCTCTTAAACCTGATTAGAAGTTGATGGTTAGGTTTATTCAAATTAATTCTGTGTCTCTCAGGACTTAAAGTAGTCTTAGACCTCCCATTTTATGGGAACTTATTTAAATAATATTTGTGCATTTAATAGTTAGCCAGATGAGAAGCCAGAGAGGTTGCATCCAGCACTTATTTAGTTGAACATTTTTGTGTTGCTCCATGTTTGAAATTTAAAAAAAAAGATTTTTTTTCCAAACATTTTATAGACTGCTGTAAACTTCACTTTTAAAACTAACATTAATTGCTTCATGTAGAGGTGGACCTAAAGAACAAATTATGTGAGCTTGTCATTAGTCTGTCAATTTAAAAACTTGGGAAGCTTATTTTAGAAGATGATTAAAAAACTGCACCTAAGAGGTAGCAAGATAGGAATGGACAGAATCATTTGTTTCCTTCTTTTATGTCTTTCATTGTTAGGAACATACCATTACGGACTTCTTTTAAGTCATAGCAGCAGGATTTGAACCAATTGTCTTCAGGTGTTTTCCCCATGAGTTAAAGGGATAGTAGATAAATGGGACTCATCCAGGAGACACACTTTCCTGGTAGTTTGCATAATTATTGTGTGTAAGGCAGATAAGAGCAATTAAATTTGAGGACTCCTAGGTTTCAAAAAACCCTTAAGGACTACAGATCGTGGCCTACCACATTTTTGGTATCTCTATCACAAAGCAGTTTGCTGGAGTGGATGATTTAAGTCTCTGCTATATTAAGAAGCTGGATTCTATCTACAATTTTGCCTGAAGAGACTTTGACAGTCTCTATCACGTTGCTTGTAAAGTTGATGAATGAAATTTGTGTGCAGTTTAGTAGCATTATCTAGGGTTAATAATAAAGATATTACCATACATTAGTAGGAAACAAATGGTCTCTGCTTCCTGACCACAAGGCAGAGTCAGAAAGGCTTGCAGGCTCTGAGCATCGGTGTGCCAGCTCCTTGACCACTGGCTTCTTTGAGCAGGAGTATTTCAGACATGTCCCTGAATTCCTATACATTTTTTTTTACATATATATATAAATATATATATTAAAGTTTATTAACTGACATTTTTAGAACTCTCTTCTATATTGGTTATTTGGTACATCTGAAACATATGGCTCTAAAAACTTTAGAACCTGCCACTTTACATTTTTGTGTTCAGCTCTAGGATGTTGTGTTCTTTTTTTTCTCTTTTTTTTCCTTGTGGGGG
>JAWWES010000011.1:15334040-15415477 GCA_035583135.1 Lophotriccus pileatus
TTTGTGTCCTTCGCCCCCCCCCCCCCCCCGTGTTTTTCTTTTTTTTTTGGTAGGTATTTTAAAGAGGATATAATTTCCTAGTACAGAAGCAAAGTGCTGCAGAGTTTTGCTTATGTGTGTGACCTGAATGCCACTCTTCCTTTATGCATTGTTTCTACTAGCAGGCACAGTGTCAGTTGGATTTTCATCTGTGTTACTTCTGCCTCAAAAATTAAACAAGAGAGGAATTTTAAACAGTTTCAATTACCCCAAGGTCTTTGCATGTCTCCTTGCTTGGTAGGCAGTTTGGTTTCCATGTTTTTTGGGCCAGGATACAGATCGGAAGAATGATAAATGATAGTAGTTATACTTGCATAGTTGCACAATTTGCAGAACATACACAACCAGGAATTTACTACTAATTATTTTTTGTGGGTTGGCTTTCATTGTGGACACCATTATAAATAATCTCCATCATCTATTAGCTTGTACAGGAAAGTTAATTTGTGTAACTTAACTTGAAGAACAATCTAATATTTTTTAATGTCCCTATTTCCAGAATGGGAGAAAAAAATGTTTAAGTTATTTCAAAGTCAAACATACCAGTTTTTCAAATGTCTGCTGAGGGGCTCTGTGGAATTCCCAAACCTATTCAACTATATCTACTTTGTATTGTGTGTATGATTTTTCAATTGCATGTGAAACCTTATCTTTATATCTTTAATTATATGCTTACACACCCCAGTTGTAAATATTTATCATCTGACCCTTTACAGGTGACAAAGAAATACTCAGTGTTTGGACATAAGAGTCATAGTTTGTGTCTTGTGTTTTCATGCTTACCTCATGTTAAAGAACTAATTTGGATAAAAATTCTTGTGTTCATTAGTTGGATTTCTCATCTAGTACCTGTTTTGTGAAACCAGTGAGACCCCACTGTGCCTGTTTGTACAAGGTTTATTTAGTCCCTGGAGCTCAAAGCAGTTTCTTCCCCCTTTTAAACCTTTTATCTTAAACCTTTTCACTCTTTGTACTCAATTAATTTAATGCAGCTGCTGTTATAAATTTTAAATGTAAATATTTAATGTAGTATTTTTAATATTGGCAGGTCCAAAGTGGAGAAATTCATCTAGAACTTAATACTGGAGCAAATAACTTAATATTGGAGCAAAGTTTTGCATTTGGGTTTCTTAAAGATATAGGGGTATAGATTTTAGTACTGCATAGCACATGTCCAGACATTAACACCTGCCCTCTACTTTATATATATATATATGTATGTATGAGTGTATGTACTGGAAAATATAGAACATTTGAAAAAGAAACGAGGAATTTCAGAAAAAATTCTACAAGGTGTGGAGAATGGTGGCAGCTTCAGAAGTAGTACCATGGAGTATGTTTCCCTTGATTTTCTGCTCATGCAACTTCATAGGTGGTCCTGGGAACATTGCTTTATCTTAGTGCCTTTGCAGAGCCCAGTGCAATATTTGTCTGTAGCAGTAGGAATTTTTTTTTCCCTATCTTTTCCCTTCCCACATTTTAGAACTGGGGCAAGGTATGCAAGCTCCAGCAGAAGTAACTTTAGGTTAATTCCAGTTCTGTCTTCCAAAGTGAGCCCTTTATTGCTTCTGTTTCCTCATCTTGTTTCCACTTCTACATTAAGACAACCTTCCATGCAATCTGGCCATGGCTGGTGAGCATGCCTTCCTACCTTCCTGCCATCTGGAGCAGTCTTCTCTCTTTCTCTTATTTAATTGTTATATAAGCTCAGACTTACACTGAACACATTTATTTCTTGACTACATAGCATTCAGCTCTCTGTTAGTGAACAGCCATATGTACGGACTGATGCTGTTCCCTGCAAAATAGAGCTCTCTCACATTGTACCCCATTAGGCCTTCCCATAAAGATGGGATTTTATGTTCTGCTTCCTTGAGTTGGTGAGGTGTTAAGCGTGGATAAGCCCAGGGAATCACTGTTGAGGAGCTAGAGTCTAAAAAGGCTCAAAGGCTTTCAACTACGTTCTTTATTGATTTATAAAAGCAGAGTAAGCTTCTGCCTCCCTCTTTTTTTTAACCTGGTAGTGTAGATATTCTCAAGAGGTTCCTCTGCTGTATCTTTTGCTGTCAACTACTCTCAAAGGCTTTGACAAAACCCATGGCTTATGCTCATCAGCCTTCATGACACAGATTGCGTGCTTCCTTTCCCATTTTCTCCTGCAGTTTTTAACATCCATATGCAAAGGCAGTGCAGTTCAGCATGTAGCTCTCTGAGGGTCATGCCAGAGAGCATTAGGAAAATAACCTGGCCTCTTCAAGGCAGCCTCCCTGTTGCTTAAGAAAGAGGAAGAACAACTTGGGAATCGAGAGGAGAATGGCAACAGATCTGTTTCTGGTTTTGTAAGGACCAGTAGCAGAGGGACAGTCACATACAGGGAAAAGAGGTAACGTAGGGACATCTTTATTTTAGTTTTTTTTCTAGGTTCCCTGTCCATTCCCTAGCCTCTGAAGAAAGCAAATCAGAGTGGGACCTTCATTGTTAAGTTCTGCTTGAGTTCATGGAGGGGATGTTATTGAAGGCTTTTCCAATTTCAAATGACCTGGAAAAAAGAAGTTGCCCTTTTTGAAGCTGCATTGCCTAATGTAATTTTTTTTCCCTGTTCAGGACAAAGTAGCTGGAGAAGTGTTGTTAGTGTAGGAGGAGTTTCTTTCTTTCTGACTATGTCCACAGAAATGTTACACACCACAAAAGAGCTGTGTTTGGCATTGGCTCTGAATATAAAAGCAGCAGAATTGTAATGTTTTTAGAAAGAGAGCAAGCAACTACATTAGAATCCTTTATTCTGAAATTATTTATGAAAAAAATTGCCTGTTTCAATCTAAATTCTTTAAAGAAAAGAAGTTATTTATGTAGTCTTTTTGAAGATATATATCTGAATTCAGTGTGGTACATGGTTTATATATAATAAACTTTAAAATCAGTAATATAACTAGAAATGCTGACTAAGAGTGATTAGAGTGCCTCGTAGCTCCATGAGGAAAAACAAGGCCCTCCCTCGGGTGTCTGGTCCCACAGCAGAACTTTCTCCATCACAGCAGTTCCAGCAGAAGGAAGCTGCTGGCACCAGGGGGAGGAAGATGAGGGTGAAATGGTGTGTGGGCGAGACCTGCCCTCTCGTGGAGAGAGAAAACATCTTTCCCTCGCTGTGTGCAGTGTCTGGCAGCGTGGGCTGCCTGCAGCCTGAGGAGGTGGTACCATAGTTCAGACTGATTTTGGAAACCAGGCGAGTATTCAGTCACAAATTCCCTTCTTTCTCTTTAAAAGGTGAGAAGTGGAAAAAGTTTGTTTTTTTTTTTTTTTTAAATGTCGAATTAGATCAGTGTTAAACACTGGGAATTCCCATCTGTTTTTCTTTTAAGTTTTCTGATTTTGGTGGTTTGTATGTTGACTACAGATCTCACCACATAAGGATATTTCATAGAACCATGAGCTAGACAAACTTCATCGTAGGCTAGTAAGAAAGCCCATAATGTTTAGCATAGTTAATTCTGTATTGCCTGGCTAACACCTTTGGCAAAAGTGGTTCTGAAATGTTTCTTAGTAAGATACTAGTCCAATTAACTATTTCCTATGAAAGGACAATTTTGTGCAGAATCAAATGGATGATACTGTGTATAAAATCTTGAGTAGTATTAACGTATCTTCATAAAATTTTGTTTTGAATTATCCATAATGGGGAGGGAGAGAGGGAATGCAAGCACTGCCTGGAGGTGGCATTTGTCCTATTTTCTGTGATTCTGTGAGAATTTTGGGGAAAATGTAGACCAGGAGAACAGGTATAGATTGACGCTTACTGAAATGAGAACTTGCCCCTCCTTGGTTCTTTATTAGAGATCCCCTCCTTTCATATCTCTGAGTTTTGCTACTAACTAGAGATTATCTGAAGAAGTAAAATCACACTGCAGAATCTTACACTCACTTTGTATTTTAGGCCTTTTCCCTGGCATCTTTATTCGTGCCCATTGTATATTCATTGCACGTTCACTCATCTCTTCTTTTTACAGATATACGTAATGAGCAAAGATTTTTAAAAGCATATGAGCACTATTCCAGTGCATGGTATTGTCTCATAGACTGCAAGTACATATTCATGGTATTATTATGTGATCACTAAGGTTGAGAGGAATATTGTCTCTGATGAGTTAAGAAGGTTAAATATTTAACATATTTAAACCAAATTAATACATGGTAGGGATGGGAAGAGCGTTCTTATGCACTATTAACATATCATGACATATCTTCTCTGTTGACTGTTCTTTGTGAAACAGCTTTTAATATGAAGGCATATTTGAAACCACCTTTTGAGAAGTGTAATACAGACCTTTATTAGAATGAAATTTCTAGAACATCGAGAAAAGCTAATAGATAGAGGCCAGCCATTGTTTAAAATAAATAAAAAAATTCCCAATCTATATTGTTTTCAGTATCAGGCAAATATTATAAAATATTAGCCCAAGAAGAAAAAGAGTGTGCAGTAACCATCATGTACAAAGTGTCTGGCATTCTCTGTGGACAACAGTATTAGCTACAATTTCAATCCTCACCTTTTCAATTGATTTTTTTTATTAGTGTATTAAATGCCCATAAATTTAGAAATTATTTCTGGTGTTGGAAAGCCCCTTACCTAAAGAAAGAAGAAAAAAATTTTAAAAAAAAGAAGGAAAAAAAAAAAGAAAGAAAATTAATATGAAATAAGAGAGGAAGCTTTTCCTAACAAAAGTAAAACCTGGATCTGTGGAAGAGGAATTAAATAAGCTTCTTGGTATCAGAAGTAGTAATTTTCAAAATGATCTTCAAAATGATTCTTCATAATTAATACTAAGCTATAAATGTTATCAGGCAAACATATTTTAGCATTACAGCTAGTTTATTTCCTCTGTTACACTGCACTAATTAATGCTGTTACTTAATATGAGTAGGTACTACTTTGACCTGATGCACTATGTCTAGAAAGTAATTTCAACTTCTGTTGAAACTAATGATTGCACGGCACACTAAGTAATGAAAAAAGTGCTGTTTCAAGTGGATTAACTCCTTTTTCTTACCTCATGATGGAAATGACTCAGTGGCTGTTAACAGGTAGCTTTTCTCTGCCTCTACTTTCTGTGTCTGCCTAATCAGGCTCTGATACCTGCCTATGGCTTGGCAACACCATAACAGTGGAAACACCTTAATACTTCTACAGTGTTTTGACATTGTACAGCTTTAAAGTTAAAACATATTATCATTCTAACTACTGTTATACAATTATATCACCTCTTTGATGAAAAGTGGCTCAGATGCAAGGATCCAAGGGAGCTGGGAGACAAGTCGATATTCCTGTATTCCTTTTTACCATCAGAGTGAGGGTATTCATGTTGCTGCTAGTGGCCTCTGCCACCAGCCTCCCTCCTGGCATCCTCACTGTGCTTTGTCACAGGGGCTGAGGTTTCTCTCAGAACATTGTGCTTCCAACATTGTTTTGGTAATTTTCGCCCAGAGAGCAGGTTCCTTTAAAATCATTTTCTTAACACGTGTCTGTCTGTGCAGGGTATTTAAATCAGCAAGCAACTGCCCACAGCCTGTAGTTGCCCAATTGTAAATTTTTACTGGGAAGTGTTTCATAGCTTGTTTTGTTTCCTCCACGTGGGATTTAGGTTACCATGGCCTTTACTGTGAGGAGGAATATAATGAATGCCTTTCTGCACCCTGCCAGAATGGAGCCACCTGCAGAGACCTCGTCAACAGCTACGAGTGCGTGTGCCTTGCTGAGTATGAAGGTAGGACGGGTTTGCCTCTTGGCTTTTCAGTTGTTCTCTGTGTTTTTTAGGGAAGGTTCTGTTACAAACAGGGATATACAACATCCTTCATTGAGCAGAAATAAATCCCTCATGTAAAATTAATGGAAACAAACTTCAATATAGATCCTGATTCCACAGTCTTTATTCAAATGACTGGTTCAGATTTATCTTGTCTGTGAGAATGCATGTCCTTGTCTGGGGACAAATGAATTCTCTCTGTTCTTGATAGGTGTAGCTTTTTTCTGCTGTTTTTAAGATATGCTGTAGAAAGTGATGAGTTTTTAAAAGAAAACATAATTGTTAAATAGACTTTTTCATCAGTTATTGTTAGGGGCTTTTACATGGAGAGCTTTCCAAATTATTTTTTTATTCATTTTCTCCAGTGAAGTGACCTAAAAACAAAATAATAATAATAAAAGATTAGTATTTAAAATAGACTAGCACAAAGAAGTAGAAGTTTTATCTTGATTGTTCATTTAAAAGACTGTAAAGCCCAGAGAGAGTAGTAGGTCTGTGATTGTTTTCTCATGTTAATTGCTGCTAGTCTTAGATATGTTCAAATGGAATTGGTCTTTGGCATTTCCTAAGTAATTTATTAAATAGATAAGAAAAATATATGTTTAGCTGTACAAAGTCTTTTATCTCGCAGTAGATTTCAGCTGTAAACAGATTAACACATGTCAGTGGTCTGTGACATCCCTCTGTGGAGGGCTGAAATGATACTTTTTGGTATATTCTGGTTTGGATCATGCTGTGAGAACATTTTTAATGTAATTTTATATGATATTAGTATTTAAAAAGTACATATATTTTACATAGAATGACTGTGTTTTAAGGAACATTGCTCTAGCATTTTCTCATTAAGCATATCAAGCCTTAGCTGTGTGGATAAGTTATGCTCACTTAACAGCTGCTTGAGGCTAAATATGTATTTCATGCTGGTGATTGCACTGCTCTTTGACAATAGATGCAGAATTCATCATTTTAGAGGCTTGGTGAGGAAATGGCCCTCAGCTTTTCATGACAGTTTAAACAGCACTTAACCACAATGCTGTGACTTCATCTTCTGTTCTCATCCAGCCTGTACATGAGCTGAAATCACTGTGTGCACAGCACACTATGCTTTAAATGAAAGCAGGGGACCTGGTCCTGTGAGCACTTTTTGCTAATTACTGAGCTCTCATCATTCCAGTACTTAAGGTGTTCACTGATGAACAGAGCTGAGATCCCCAGCTCAGGACACTCTGGGGGTCATCAGAGGCCTCCATTTTAGCACCACCAACCCAGACATCCCCACCTGCAGTCCCCCCTTCTGTCTCCATCCCCCCTGGCTGGCTGAAGTTTGTGCCAGCAGGTACCTGTGGGCTGCTGGCTCTGCTGGCTCCTTCCTGCAGCTGCAGGATGCTCAAAAAGAGTGCTCTGCCTTTTTGCTGCTGATGCTGCAAATGTTCACACAAGTATTTTGGCAGGTCTGTAGTGAACAAGTATGTGTGTACATACATTTATATATTTAAAATAAATTGCTTTATGTATGTTTTTAATTTTCAAGATTAATTTGTGGTGATTGGTTTTATGGTTTTGTTTTATGTAACTCACATAAGCTTGCATTGCTGTACATAATTGCAGTCTTGAACATTAGAGAACTACTTTAATTCCTTCCAGTCATTCACTCAGGGTCTCAAAATTCGAAGTCACAAACTTCTTGTGCAACACTATTGGTATTCATGAAAGAGGTTGGGAATGACTAAGGCAAGATCAGCTGCACATCCACTTTTTATATGTATCTGTCTAACCTCTTCTAGCCCTTCATCACTGTAGGTGTAGTAATTTTGTCGTCACTTTAGATTCATCCCCAAGCAAAGAATGGCAATAGGAGTTATATTTAGACTTAAAACCTAAATTAATGGATAAACTTAACCAGATATTTTAAGTAAAAGTTAATTTCACAGTAGTAGATACATTATAAATGAAGTCCCACTAATCATTCATCATTCACATGTGTGTGTTTCAGTGCCATCTATACACAGATTAGATCATTCATTCATTGATTTTTCTAGTTTTATCTGAACAGTAGATTCCCAAGAAATTGATGCATGTAGCAGTGGCAATGGAGTCTCTCTGTCTATCGCCAGGTGGGAATCTGCTGAGTTTTATGTTCTGTATGCCAGATGCAGCTTGCACTGTCTTCTGTAAGGCAAAGCTGCAGAATTCACATAGCCTACACTGAGCATGAAAGAATGAAGAAAGTGGCATGAAGTAGAGCCACCCAATTATTCACTTTTAACTATCCATTTGAAAAAATAAATTTCTTTTTATTGCCTTAGTTATATTCCTCATTTTCCTGCAAAAGTTAATGAGAGGCATCAGAATGCTTGTGTGTTTTATTACATAAGTTATTACATAAAATTCTTACTCAAGGCAATTATTGTTTACATTTTATTGAAGAATATTAGGTAATTAGGTGATCAGATTATGCTTTGTTATATCATTGGTTTTTCATAGACATCCAGTAGTTCTTAGCAGAATTGCCCAACCTCTCCTAGCTCAAAGCCTCTGTGTGGGAAGGGCAGAGAGGAGGCATGTGTGTAAAAGGTTTAGCCAGCATAGAATACGTGGCTTTAGTCTTGTGACATAGGACAGATTTGGAGACTGCACATTCATCCAGGTGAAATCACATTGCATGTACTGATTTCATGCTGTCAGTATCGGTCACATTAATGGCAATTACTGATTTTTCCTTTTCAGGAAGGCACTGTGAATTATACAAAGATCCTTGTGTTAACATGAACTGTCAGAACGGTGGCACTTGTGACAGTGAAGGTCTAAATGCTACCTGTGTTTGTGCACCTGGATATGCAGGCAAGTGATTTGTGTGTTACACAGAACCTCTAGCTGTCAGTGTTCACTGGGTCCAAAAGAAGACAAATACCAAGTAAGACTGTGTCTCTTCAAGAAACACATTAATTTGGACTTTGCTGAATTATAGTCAGTCTAATGAGAATGAAAAATTCTTGGTATTACTTATAGCTGCTTTGGAATTCGTAGCAAAAAAAGCCTGTTACTACAGAGACTTTACTAAGCTGACAGCTGTTTAACCTGCCTTATGACCTTGCTACTTGAGACTAGATTGCATTTTAAAAATATAATTTTAAAGACTTCCAGGTAAGCCAATATACTAATTGGACGCTGTTGAAACTGGAAAATGTTTTAACATTGACCTTAGCTACTTCGCGCTCGAGAAACAACTTATCCCATTACCTTAATATGCAATTGCTAAAAGCCCTAAAATGCTTTTTATGAATCAATCTACACTTTCAGAGTCCTGGTAAGGAGCCCATTTAGTACTTTGGCCTTGTATTTAGACTGACATGATTGATGTAACCCAAGTATCTGCTCTAAGATAATTTACAACCTGATGCTCTGTTAATCATGTAAAGTAATATCTAATGTGATAGTAATAGAAAAACCCATTCATAAGTCTTTTATAGATCAAATTGTGGTTTTTGATCTGTGCTAATTAAAGGGCATTTTTTGGAAAAGAATTAGCTTTCTATTGTACAATGTCTGTTTCTCAGAGGCACTGATTATCTATATTATTGTGTAGCATGTCAGAATATACATGATTAATTGTTATGTTACATTTTCTTGGGATGGCAAATATATTTAGAGAAATGAGATGCAGAGTCTGGGTGAGGTTAGTCAAATGCCTTAGTCCTCAGACTTTGTTTTCACCTGACTGGATGAAAATACTTCCTTACTGTTTTGCAGCAAGAGAGAAATTAGATTGCTGACAATGTACTTGCTATGTCAGGCACCAGCCATATAGAACTGTGTTTTTTGTTGTCTTTTTTCCCATGTAAGGTGAAGAATGTGAAATTGATGTAAACGACTGTGACAGCAACCCATGTCACCATGGTGGAACTTGCATTGACCAGCCTGGTGGCTACGCCTGCCATTGTCCTCATGGATGGGTCGGTGCAAACTGTGAAATACGTAAGTTTTGTAGTTCTCTGAAAATGTCTAAAAATGATAAGTCATGTTAAAGAAACTTACATTTGTCTCTATCTGTCTGCACAAATACTCTGGATCATGTGCAAATTATCAACATTGTGTTAAATTCAACTTGGTTTAGGCCTTAGCATTTCAGAAGGGCTGTGAAAGTTAAAAAATTCTGTTTCTGGGCATCCTATTTTGAGATGTGTTGGACTAGATTGTCAGAGATGCTGTCTCACAGCTGGACACTAAGCAGTTTGCCCTTTAATTGTGCTTGTGCTTCAGAGCTTGCTTTCATACTTTGGGTAAAGTGTACTTCCATAGCACTGTCCTAACATATTTGTTTTGACTTCTGAGCACCTGCAGTTCTAGTGATGTTTCAGCAAAACATTGAACTTGCTTACCTAAGGAAACTCATTCTATGGAATTGTGCCATGACTTGTCTGTGCATGCACTTACCAACTCTTTCAGGAATAACTTTTCCAGCCATAGGCCAGTTTCTGCCAGATTTGTTAGAAAGGAGAAGGCTCCAAACCAAAATATTTCCAAAGCATTTAGTAAGACTTAGAGAGGTTCCACTGATGGGCCTTGGGGAGGAACAGCTTCAGTGTGATCTTACTTCTTACTTTAGAGAGAAACTTCACTGTAAGTGAGCTCTTATGGAGCAGTGGAGAGTGCATGAGAGGCAGAAAGAATGAAGCCCAACTGTGGAAGAGTTAAAATGAAAATTAGGCTTCATTAGTTCTGCGACTCACAGAGCTGCTTCGTATTTCCCTGATGTCCTGTGACTGGGGTAGAGATGTTGTCTTTACTAGGGAATTCAGCTGTGTATTTAACTGCTTGAATGCTCCAGGCACTGTGGTCATATATCCCTTTGAGTCATTATACAGATATACAAGTTTGTTAGCACAGTTAATGGTGCAGGGATAGGTGATAGATTAATAAAACAAACACAAAGGCTGGAATAAAAAGCGTTTTCTATATCTTGTTTACATGAGGACCATAGGAAGCTTATATTTTTTACTTTCTTTTACTTAAAACTTAAACATATCGACTGCTTTAAAAAGTTGATTCAGTTCTCGAGGTTTTTGATATTAGTCCTTACTTTAAACCAGTAAATTAAGTTCCAGTGCTTTCTATTGAAAGCAAAGACTGCAGAAGACCATTGCTAGCTAGCCCAGAGGGGTGACAGCACTGCCTTTTTGTTGTCTCTGTGAATGGCACCCACACTCCCCTGTGAGTATGGAGCCAGTGGGATGTGGGGAGCACAGTGCTGTGTGCTATCTGTGTGCCATATTACTGATGCTAAAAGGTGCTCAGATGAGCTCTTAGTCACAAGGCTGTTGTTAGTGACACCTGAAATGTTCATATCCAAGAAGAGAAGCAAGGCCATATAATTCTACCTGCCTTAGCTAATAAGTAGTGGACTGACAGATGAGTTTTTCTTGGAGAAAGCAATAATCATCCTGGAAACACACTTCCTGGAGTACCTTCATGCAGTACCAATTACATTTCTCTTATGTTATGGAATGCCAAAGGGATACAAAGGCTCACCTGCTCTCTGAGCACTGCAGACATGCTCTCCATGATCAGTGGAGCGTGTCCTGGAGTCCTCTGGCTGTCACGCTCTGGTCACGAAGAGTTTGGCTGTTTCCACCACAGAGACACAGTGATGTGTCTCTGCATGTAAACACATATGAAAATGAGAGAATAGAGGGTGGAAGGAGCCTTTTCTGCTGTCCAGCTACTCAAGTAACTCTGCTTCCCCCTGTTAAGAATGCAAGTTCTTTTATCTTGTGACTGTGACAGGAAACAGGGAATCATCTGAGTGTTAACTGGCATTAATAACACTGCAAGGCTGATTCTCAACCAGAAATCTTAGACCTTTTATTTCCATCTCAATGTGGAGAGAAGAAATCATATGGTGTTTTTCATGGCAATTGTACTCAGGTGAAGAGTTTGAAATTACTGTGGTTTTTATCCAACAAGTGGTGATAGTTAATAGACTACATGTATATAATAATAATAGAGGAGGTATAAAAATGCAGTTTAAAAGGTTTGGATTGATCTTAAAGGAACGAAAACAGGAAATAAAAAATCTTTTTATAGCCACAAAAAGATACACTTTGAAGAACAACTAAGTTTAAAATTTGAGGGTTACCAATGTTTTTTTCAATAAGCCTCACGTCAGCAAATTTCTGATGTTCCCCTATAAAGTTACTTTGCCTTAGCATCAAAGTAAAATGATGAGTTGTTATGAGACACCACGTTGCCTCACAACAGCCAGGTGTAAATATGGACACGCAGCCTCTCTAACCAATGCAGTGGCTTACACACAAAGCTGTGGGAGCTTTCCTAAAGGACTTGGATTTTAACAGGTATATAAAGGATTATGCAAACACAGTGGGACTGAGTTTTGAAGAAATCGCTTTGCAGAAAGAATTTAAAAGCATTTTGATCTGCAGATTTTTTTTTCCTACACATCTATGTAGCCATGGGAAGATCTTTGTAGTCACTGTCTTTCCCTGAGCTATGAATTGATTGAAACCCAACTGTAATCATATATAGAAAGACCGTATCCAGGTCTTTTATGAACAGGTGCTGCACTTCTGATCTCACTGGAGGATTTCTCTGAGCTCTGAAGTTTGAATTTATTAGTAAATCTGTTTCTGTTCATCTTTCTAGTTCTCCTTGTCATATTTATTGTTTCAGCAGTTTGAATATAATAGTTAATAATGTGGTGGAAGTTAAGTTTAAGAACTCTGTATTGATTTCCTTTGCATTGAACCATCCCTCTGATACCTGGAAGAAGACCCGAAGCCAGGCTTCAGGCTTCTCAACAGGGGGACAAACTGGTGTTTGGGAGTTGTTTACCTAAGTAGATCCCATTTTATCTTTTGTGAGTGTTGTTACTAGCCATGAAGGAGGCTGTTGGTACTTAGTCTTTTTTTGTAGAACCACCCTGTTTACTATTTATAGTTCCACATTTTTTCACCAGCTGGTTTAGCTGCTTGAAGTGACTATCCTAACAGGATTTCAGGGTTATCTTCTTGTCAAACTGCTCTCCTTAATTTTCAAGGGTTGTATATACAACAAAGTAGACAATATGTATGTTGCCTGGATGAACTGTGATATTTATTATATTATCTTATGGTCCTTCCCAGTGTTAGCAATTCCAATTAAACAGGATCAAATTGGTCTTAATTATAAAGAGGACAGTCTTCCTTTCACAACAAAACAAATTTGCCTAAAAAGTTAATGAAGCGTTCACTGTAAAAATGCTTACAAATGTCTCATGTGAATTCTTTAATTCCTGCTGGTTATTCGTTTATATCATTACCTTTGCCATTTTTGTAACTATGAATGTAATTGCTGAGGTTTGCCAAACCATGTGGTTACTTGAAAACTAACATGAAGAATTTCTAGTACAGACCGTGTGGTGTGCACTGAAATCTAATTCTTAATTTTATGAACATTAATATAACAACTGAAAATACTCTGACTTTGAACTGTCATATTTTCTTTCTAATATTTTCTAATATAAACTTTTTATTTTGATCTGGTGATAAAAAAAAGGAAGAAATTTCTCTCATTTTTGTCATCCAGAGATGGAAGACATGGAATCTAAATCAGAACTGTCTTGCCATATATATTTGCACACATTAGATTTGAATTCGGCCTAGTCTGACAACCTGACAGAAGCCACTGGGTGTGACAAATGTGCTGCAGAACAGAAATAGAAACCCTTCCCAGACTGCACAGAGCACAGCTGTATTCTCTCCCTCATATCCTGAGTGGGCAAACTGCAGCAACAGCACTTTAGAAGCATTTAATCACTGAACGATTCAGGCTGATCAAAACTTTACTGGTCCCTGAAGAAGATAAACAAGCAGCCAGCCCTGTAAGCTCAGCTCACATCTGTGGACAAAAAGTCTAAGCAACCCAAGCTGAGAGGTGTTCTGGGACAGCCTTTATTACTGTAACAAAGAGCAACCACTTTTACAAGCTCTGCCCAAGTGAATACCACGTGGGTATGTTAGAGCTTCAGACTTTCTCACCGCCTTCTTCTAAAATGGATTTTTTTTTCTGTCTTTATACATTCCCCTGTATTTCCGCTGGAGATGGAGATTTTATCCACAGATGCCACTAAACTGGTGATTTCAGCTCAGGTGCTTGAATCAATTATCTGCCATCCTCAACATCCTTAAGAGGTGGCTTCTGAGAATATCTTAACTGTCCCAAAGCATATGCTTGGTAGCTCTCTTCCCAGAGTGTCTGTGATTAAGTATAGGGAGTTTCTAAACCGGAGCAAAGCAGAAGTACATTTGAAAAAGGAACAGTCACCTGCTAGAAATAACTTTTGCAGAGTGTCAGATTTCTGTAGTCAGTATGATTCAATTCTGTTCCTGGTTTGAAGTAATTTATGAGTCCATAGGCTTAAAAGACTGCCAAAAACGAACCCTAGAGGGAAGTACAGGTTAATTAGAAATACACTGACCCTTGCTAGAGAAAAACAGATCTGAGGACATGAGCAGTTGATAGAAAATCTGTTTGTCAATGATAGGCAATAGTTTGAGGATCAAGAATATTTATAGAGAATATCTGGAATACATAAATAGAAGAAGCCTCTTCCACACTGGCTTTACTTTAAGGTCTGCTTTGAGACTCTCAGGAAAATTATGCTTGAGAAAAGACTCTAGTGGGCTGACTACTGTGGGACCTTATGAGATGCCCTTTTTATTCTTGAAATGCTGGTTTTGAAGTCTCTGCACTCTGGTGGAGAAAGGCATAAAAAAAAAGCCTGCATTTCAAATTAGAAACTAAGCTGTTTAATATGTTTAATAACGGTTAAATAAAAGATTTTAGTGGAAGTCTTCACTGTTAGAACAAACTGCACAGAGAATTGGTGGGTTACTAAAACCTTTTGCATAAAACCAGCCTGCCTTTAGAGAGCCTAAAGTATAAAAGAACATAATCCAAGCATAACTTTATGACTTCCTTTGACTTGGATTATACAGGAGATGGATATGGAACTAGACAGGTGTTCCCATATGACCTTAAAGTCTGCAAAAAAATAGATGAGTGAAGGTTCAGGATAGTCCTATTCAAATTTGTGGAATGTTAGGCATGATGATGTATCAGTAACAGAGCCTGAGAAATTACATATCCCCCCACCTTCAAAAGCCAGCAATATTGAAAATGAATATCATAAAATAGTTCTATTCAGCAGGATGGATATAAACTACTAATTAACAATAAACTTTTATTTCTTCTTGGCAGATCTGCAGTGGAAATCTGGGCATATGGCAGAGAGTCTAACAAATATGCCTCGTCACTCCCTCTACATCATCATTGGGGCCCTGTGTGTAGCCTTTGTCCTGATGCTGATCATCCTGATTGTGGGAATATGTCGCATCAGCCGCATCGAATACCAGGGCTCTTCCAGACCAGCCTATGAAGAATTTTACAACTGTAGGAGTATTGACAGTGAATTCAGCAGTGCAATTGCTTCTATCCGACATGCCAGGTTTGTTCTGGTGATGGTAATTTAATAGAAATCTGTTTCAATACGTGATTTCAGTTCATGCACAGTGCATCTGACTGCTGTTGGCAGAGAATGAATGGGCAGCTTCACTGGGAAAAGACAGCATCACTGGCATTGCTTGTAGTTCTTTTTTGATCCCTATTCTGTTCTCATCTGAAGTGTGATAATGCAGCAAAACTCCTTGAAAAGAAAAGGAGTTATTCTGGATTTATGTGGTGTAACTGGTGAAGTGGGACAGACACAGGGTTCTTAGCTTGCCAGGTTATTTAACTGATACACACAAGCAATATGATCAGATAGCAAAGGCATGCTGAATTTTATGACTAAATTACCAGATTATTTAGTGAGACTCTCTTCACCTCACTGATTTTTGTGCTCCTATTTGCCTTTCTTACTTGCTTTCCTAGAGACAGTAATTTTTTAACTTTTAATTTTAACGGAGCACTTGCAAGACAGAGCATTGGGTGTCTGAATTATACAAAAGTAGAACTGGAAGGGATTTGAAAGCTGAAGTGTAAGCCATTGCACTGATACAGCATTAAATGTACCTAGCTCCCTGCCAACAATTGTGTTTTAAAATCTCCAAAGGAGTTGAATAGAGTTAAAAAAAGCTTTCCTAAAATCCAACCTGGATTTTCTTTGCTATGAACCAGGCTACTTCTTTCTTACTGCTCTTCAGGCTGCCATGAAGAAGAATTTATCACTTTTTGTATCACTTGTACATCAGATGATGAGCTCCCCCCTGCCTCTTTTTTTTCTAATAATAAAAAGAAAAGAATTTTTTTCTTCCCTGGACTTAACTAACCCATTCTTCCAGTATCTCCTCCTGGATCATGTCAGCTTCTTCACTGTCTTCCTGGACACACTCCACATGGTCTTTCTTGTTCTGATTTTGATGGGGGGTCCTTAACACTGGAAGTAGTTCTCTGAAGATTTACATGCACCAAATAAACTGAATAATCACCTCCTGCACCTTCTTTGTGACATTCCTCTTCAGACATCTGAAAAAGAAACTTTCTTGTTGGTTTGTTTTATTTTTTTTTAATTTGCACTACACTAGTGACAGATTTTTCCTCTCCCCAAGATCCTCTGTGTCATTTTGCTTCCCAGTCAGTATTGTTTTGTCTGTGTTTGACATCTCTCTTATTAGGGTAGAACTTCCATTTCTGTTGTTTCTTTTTCCCATTTCTTCAATTTGTCATCACTTCAAATTCCAACATAGTGTTTGTGTGTGTTACCATTAAAATGCTGGATGGAGGGAGACATATTCCTGTGCATTGATGTGGAGAAATGTGTGCATATTGGTTGGTGATTGCAGGTAATTCATTTTCTGAATGCTCCAGTGCTGTTTCAGTGAAAGCTAAATGGGTTAAATTGTACCACCACTGAAGTTTTCAGTTACCTGAAATTGATGAGATATTCCCACAGACTCAGTTAATCACAACACAGCTTTGGGCAGTAGCTCTTTAAAGTGTTCCAACTAGGTTTACAATAAAACATTTGTTCATTGTCAAAATACATTAGTCGGTAAGTATTTTAAAAAGAAAGATGTGTATAGTTATTTTAACACAGCGATAAAATCTTTTAAGTTTTCCTTGAAGTCTCTTTGTCACTTAGTCTTGTCTTTCCCAGAATAATCTCAGCATCTCCACACTGTTCTCACCCAGAGAACCCCTTTTTCTTTTAGTACTGTACTGGGAGAGGACAGAGTTTATGACCTGTGAAAAGCTTTAGAATTTTTTTATGATTTGGCCTTCTGAATGTCAATATTTATGTGCTACACATCTCCAAGGGTGGAGAGCAAGGTGTAAAATTATACTGTTCATCTTTCCAATTAAACACCTCCCTCTGCTCCTGCAGCAGGGATGAGTGTGTCAGTCCTCTTCAGTTACCACTGGTTGAAGTTGTACTTTGCACTTCCCCAAGGGCTGGAATTCATCTTCTGAGAAAGTGTCAAACACTTGAGGTTTTTTAACTTATTTCTTAAAGCAAATTTGACAGCTTTCTGTCTAAGGGTACCAAGGAAAAGTGTACCAGCAAGGCAGGCTCTTTTCAGTCAGAATTTGTTTCTTGCCTTTTACAGTTTCACTGGCAGATAACGAAAATGATAAAAGATTTCCTGTAGGAAACCTTTCTAATCTTGGAAACTGGGTTAGTTCAGGTCTTTATCGCTACTGTCTAGAATACTGTGAGTGAAACTCTGCTTATTACTGAAGGCAAATGTTTAAAAAAACCCAAGTTATCATCATGGTAAAATAAACTTCAAAGAAGTTCTTGGATTGGGGTAGATTCATGATGATTTTCTTTATTATGCAGTTAGAAATTACATTATTGTCAATAAATGGTTTCCCTATCTTGGAAAAGGTGTTTCTACTTAATGCAAATGAAAATAAATGTTTTCATTCTAAATAATTCTCTGTGTCTCAGAGAATGGATGTCTTATAAAAATCCAAGATAGAGCTGCCAAGTCAGATAATTCACAGAGGTTTAGTGTGAAGATTGTTGTGTTTATTTTGGTTTCAGAAAGATATAAACCACTGCTTTGGTAAATTCAATCCAGAAAAGGAGAACAACTTTTATAGTTATTTTTGCATAAACTTCTAAATCTACATATATAAATGCCAAGATCTGAATTTTCAGAATTGCTGCATCTAAAAGGTCTACTTTCAAATAATAGACAAGTCAGCATTTTCTGGAAATAATTCCCTTCACAGTGAGATATCCAAACATATTAACAATTTTGGAAAATGGAGGCTTAAGGAAAAGTGAGATTATTTTCTTTAAATGTGAGGTTTCTGTTAAAGTCAGTAGGTGTCCAGGGAGTGTGGATGCATATTCAGTAAGTTATTTTTAAATGATTTCATGTTTTTCAGTATTTTTTCTTAATTTTTTATATATATATAATTTGGTATTTACTATTCCAGTACTTGTTATAAGAAAAAAAGCAATGTTTTCAAGGTTCTTTACTAATAAATGTTTACTTCTAGTGAATGTTCCTAGACTTAGCAGATCAGAACTAGGTAGTTTTCTAATGTGGTGAAGGACAGCTCTCTTTAACATTCATTATGTGGGCATAAAGAAACATTGCTTTTAAATTAAAGTTTATACATTTTAAAGCCAGAAGAGAACAGTGTAATGAAATAGTTGACCACCGGCTTCAGTAGCCATAAGACTTCACTGAATTGGAACCAAGATCTGTTATTGAAACTGAATCATGCACTTCAGAAAAACATTCACACTGAGTTCACAAATTATGCAGTTACAGACTGTACTGCAGTACATTTTGTGCGTGCTTGGATGCCATTTGGAGTAGCCTTCATGCACTGCTTACAGAGTAGTTTCTTAAATTTTTCCTTTCACATGCTGACCTGTTCTGTCTATGTGTGGGTTGAAGAGTCTGGTTTGTCAGACTCTGGTTAGGTTGTCCTGTCACAGCAGGGTCAGCTCCTCTCCACTGCACGTTCCACATCCTCCCCTCTCCTGTGTTAGAGTTGGCTGTGTTAAACTGCAATGTCCAGAGCTTTCTGAATCTGCTGAGCATCAGCACAGGCTCTTCCCACCATTTCCTGACAGGTTTCAGTCAGCTACTTGTTTGTGAAAGTATAATCACATGCACAAGTGCTCTGGTCTCCACATCACCTGCCAATTGCTTATATACATCCTCAGCGAGAAATAATTTTGTGGAAACTCTAGGATTATAGCTCAGTTGTTTAAGCAAGGCACAATACCACTTACACACCTGACCTTTTCTCTGAAAAATGCAGAGGAAATAAATCTTCTCATTCTCTTCCTGAGGAGGCAAAAAGAATCCCTTTCCTCCTCTGTGTGTGCTTTTTTCGTTTAAATTCTGGTCTCCTTTTATTTCTTTTGTTTAAACTTCATTTGTGGACTCCTTTTACCTGTTGCTGGCTTTAAACAGAGTAGCAATATGTGGTTTCTTCCTTCTGTTTCTGGGGAAACTCAGAACTCCAGCCTGGCCCACAGAAGTTGGAAGACCCCATTTCCTCAGGGTTCAGCTGTCCAATGTTCTCAAAAGTCTTCTACTTGGAGGGATTGTTGAGGTTAATGACTCTCTATGATTAGCCATCTCTTGAAGTATCCTTCTAAGGAAGCGGAGGGGCAAGACCATTCCATATGTGAAGTAGATTTGCAGTCTCTGTCACTCATGCACACACACAGCTACCTGTACCAAGAAGAATTCCCACAAGGAATATATACTGTCCTCAAAACTGTCATGGAACCCTTGGTCTCTCTCAAGCTGCACAGAGGTCGCTCTTATTCAGTGCTTCATTGCAAGATATATTTTCTTATTCTTATTTAATTTACTTTACTTTGTGATGATCTCTGTGCCGCTGGTAAGTATCTCTGATGTACATGTTGGAACACCATCATCTCCCATGAATGGACGCAGCAAATCTTAATGTAGAGGCTATAGAACTTCCCTAGAGCTACTGCTACACTGTGTTTACTGATCCAAGCACATAATTGTTCTCCAGACACGGCATGGCACTAAAGTTAATGTCAAAATGATTATCCATCTTGTTCCTCCAGTGTTTTTCCAGACTCAGTGCTTACCAGGATTAAGATTTCCCCACACAGTGTATACCCTTTGTTAGATGAATAATGTTATGTTTGATTGCCCTGAAAGAAATCTTTATTCACTTGTTTGTATGTGCATTCGTTGTAAGCAGGTGATTGATTGATCCAGCACCCTCTAGCAGGGATCTGCACCTTTTCAGTTTTTATTACCCCTTGAATCATTGCCTCTTGCAGATTGTGCCAGTAATTGTTTTACGTATTCTTTTATGCCATCAATTAAACGATAGCAAAGCATCCTTGTGCAGTCCTACCAGATGCACACCCCCTGAAAGAAGATTTCCCATTTAACAATTCTGTCTTTAACGTAAACCTCTGAGGTTTGTGTTAACTCTGTTTACTGTTGTGAGCAGGAACTGACTCCTGAACCACGTGATCAAAGCAATGTGGTCGACCAGCTCGATGGCTCAGTCAGGCCACAAACTACTTGCACATGTGCTGTGGTCTTTTCTCAGCCTTTTCTAATTAGGAGCACATGTCAACCCTGACCTGCACAAGAGAATAAATTTTGTACTTCACTGTGTGCAGTGAGCCATGTATTCTCTACCTGTCAGAAAGGGCAAAATTTGACTTACATTTCTGGAGAATGTTCATCATCATTTGTATCTCGGCAAAGCTCTATTTCTTTTAAATCCTTGAAAATGATGGTGAAAAAGGGTGATTCAGAATTCAGTGCTGCCTCTGATTTAGTAAGATGCCATTAACTTGATTCCTTCATTCAGTTCTTGAAATTTTATCTCATTTGCTGAAAATCAGGTTTATGCACCATGATGCTGATGAGAAAATGAGCTCTGTGTGTATTTATTGAAACAAACTATAGAAGAAGACAGACATTCATGCATGGGAATGTATCTAGTGTGGCCTTATTTACAGCTGAAGTACTTTGAAAAATGAAATGTTCACCATATATATCATAATGCTTTCAGCCATTTCAGTTTTGTCAGCAATTCTAGATCACTGAAAACACTCAAGAATGAAATTGGAAGTCAGGAAGTTGCGTAAAAGTCTTGGAAGAAAATCAAGTTAATTTTGGTTTGGGCTAAATATTATCCTGAAAATCGGAATTTTTCTGGATTTCACCTCTCAGTGTGCACAACGGAAATTAATATAGACTTACAGAACATAAATGGATAAAAATCCTCAGTATGGATGGCTGCATAAATAAGTCTTTCTCTTTCTGTGTTATTATTTTCTCTGCATCAGGTCAATAAGAAAAAATACTTGACTATTTTTTGCCTCATCTTCCTGTGATTTTCTTTATTTTATTTTTTTATTTGGAGCTCCTGTAATTGTAACCAGAACACTTTAGTAATTCTTCCACTTCGTAGTTGCATTTTTAGCACTATATTTGTGTCTAAATAAATAACCAGAGGGGTGAAAGACTCTCTGCACAGTGCAGTCTTCGAAAGGGGTCCTGGACATGCCAGCACTGGGTCCACAATGACACAGCCCAAGAGTCCTCAGCACAGGCAGATACAGCTGGTTCTTAGGGGTGGCTGCCCAGGATGCTGCTCATGTGATTCTGTTGCTTGTGAACCTTTGCTGGATCAGTCTGTTTATGGGGCATTGTAATATTCTACTGCCATTAATTTGGCCAGTGTTGCAACAAGTGTGCAGCATGTTGATAATTTGAGTGTCCTTCTGAAATGGATGTCAGGTGAGCAAAGACTTAACTTTTCAAATGCCTTGCCTAAAGCTTTATGACTCAATTCAGTACACAGCTATTGCCTTTCCAAATGCATGTTACATAGCTGTCTATTATTTACCTTCTGTAAATATTTATCATCTGACCTTAACACTGGTTGTCAGAGCAGACTTGAAAATAAAATTCTGCCTTCTCATCTTCTACAGTCTCCCCATATTTTGATACTGCAGAATTCCACAGCAGTAGCCTTTGCTTTGGAATCTGTTTCTTGTTCACAAGAAGATTTCTGAAGTTTTTCATTTGATAAATGTATTTCAAGAGTCACAGTTCAGATATTTAAACTTCTGTACTTCTGGCATGTTGCAATGCAATTTTGAGTTTCTCTAAGGTGTTTGACTTTGTTTCTGATCACATTCCATAACTCAGTTCGTTACCATGAACTCATTAATACTTCTGTTTGTCACCAGAAGTTTTCTTTTGTTTCTAGGTTTGGCAAGAAGTCCCGACCTGCAATGTATGATGCAACCCCCATTGCTTATGAAGATTACAGCCCAGATGACAAACCTTTGGTTACACTGATTAAGACAAAAGATTTGTAATCTAGTGTATCTTTTTTGGATTATTTTTCAAAAGGATGGGCTACTAACCTAATTTAAATATTTTTAAGAAGAAAGCATAAGTAATTTAAACCATTAGATGCTTCAGAATTTTCTGTAGAATATTTAAGAACCAATTTTCTGCAGCTTTTAGTTTGGAAAAATATTTTAAAACAGAATTTGTGAACGTCATGATTTACATTTTAATGTACCTTGAGCTCTATAAACTATAAGCTTATGATAGTGTGTGCTTTTTTCTTGGTAGACACTATTACTAAACCCAGATGAGTTTCTTGTGGTTGTTACGGAACAGAAAACAATAATTAACAAGGAGTTCTTTATGACATGTCAGTGCCAGCTTTCTCAGTAGAGGTAGGAAAAATGTGAAGCATAATATGATATATAATATATCCATTAATTAAAAAAGTCTAAAATGTTTGTGTTGTGAAAAAGAAACTAGTAAAAATTATTATTCCTAATCTGAATGAATTAGCTTTTGCCTTATTCCATGCATGGATAGATAACCTATTTCTCCATTATTTCCTGAAAGTTGCTAAAACATACTCTTGAGTTGATGTTTGACATTTTTGTAATAGTTATTCAGGCTAGGCCTTGTATAATAATTAAAGTGCCTCTTGAGGCAAAGTAAGGGCATAATCCTTTAAGCATTGAAATCAATGAGAGAACTTCCTTTGACTTCAGTGGTCATGGGATTGGATCCTACAATTGGACTGAATCTATATTTTTCTTTAAAGGTTAAAGTTTTTTATATTGTGAGTAAACTAAGCATATGGTTTAAGTTGTTTGTTTCCTAAAGGTTGTTGATGTACAGTATTGTTTCATGAAATATTGTGTACTTCTCATAGTGCTTCTTATTTAGGACCAGTATGGGGTTTTTGTGGCTGTATTTGATTGCTTATGGGCGTCTTAAATTCTTGCTCATTTCAGAAAATACTGAATAAACGTTAATCAGTGAAGATTGCAGCTGTTTCTTTGTTTTTCTTCATTTCAAAGTAAAGTGTTGTCCATAAATTTGAAAGGACATGTGCTCTAAATAATGCCAAAATAAGATATTCCAACTGTTAATTTAAAAAGGGAAATATGGGTTTTATTATCAACGCAGTCTCTCAAAAGTGAGACAAATGGAGCTCCAGAGTAGAGGTGCAGCCCTGGATGGTGAATATCCAGGTTAGTAACACCATGTTGTGTTTGAATTACCGAAATGCCAAATGCTTCTCAGAAATCCTGAATACCTTTTCTGATATCCTGTATCTGATGCCATGGGCTTTCAACAATATTGGTCTAAGATAATCACTAGAAAGAGACCTAAGTCTAAACTTGATTTGTTTTTCAGGCACAGTTTTCTATGACAGAGGTTGTACATTTGGATCTGGTGGCTGTCAGATGAGCTTTTTTCGTTGGTACAGGTTTTTGCTGCTGTTTTATTCTGTATATTAAAACTTTTTTTTACTGCGACTTTTAGGAATGTTTTGAGAACTCTTTATAGAGGAGGGTCAAAAACAAGGTATACCCTATAAAAATTTTTGTAACTTGAGTGGAAAAGGGACAAATACACTGACGTTGTAATTAATTTGTTAATCAGAGAAAAAGGAAATACTCGTTTTTTCCGAGTTTTTGGCCTTTTCAGTCATAAAATATTGGCTTGCAAATCTATACAAAGTAGGGAAATGAGCAACTCTGTTGTTCTAGGGAACATACATATTCATGGTCCATATCTTACAAGAGAGATGTTGCAATGAGCAGCAACTTTTCTGCATACAAATCACACCTTTCTAGTGGTTCTTGACCAGCCTATATTTCTCTCAATTGACTGACCTGAAAGATAGGTAATTTGTGAGGAGCTATTTTCCTGTCTGCTTGAAGCCTCTAGCTTCTGTAAATCATCCTGTGCTTCCTGTGAATTGTACTTTGAAAATTACTTTGGTTCCTTCCAATTTATTTTATTGAACTCTGATGGCATGTTATGCATGCACTATGCCCGAATCCATGCACTCCTGAGATATTTGTGCATCGCTGCACTGCCTGCCAGATGGAGCGGCCCTCAGACCTGGAGGGAACAAACCCATCTTCTCTTTTTATCCCAACTCTGAAGTTGCAAGAACAAGTTGGTTACTGTCTTTATGTGCCAGATCATGTCCTTCTGAGGATATACATGAATGCAGACAAAGGACACTGGTAATTTCATATCCTTTTTCCAAACCGTATGAGATTTGATCTGTATAGAGAGCAAATATAGATTTATAGCATATACCACCTGCTGTTAATATACTACACATGGGTTGTTTGAGGTTTCTTTTTGTAAACCATCCAGATGCAGAAAGGGGTGATTGTATGTGCTCTTCGCCTCAGCAATGGGCTAACAGCCTCCAGATTTGCTTGCAGATGGGAACAAGACTCTGAGCTTGTCATTAACCTCCAGTACGCTCCAAGTTTGGTTATTTTTTCGTCCTCTTCCATCTGGAAATAGGAGAACATCCCTGAGTGTTTTCCCCCCAGCAATGTGGACATCTATTCTTGCATGATTCTTGGGTGGTGTGAAACTTGCCTTTGCAGCTCAGAGTTGCAATACATGTGCTAACAGGAAAATTCCATAATTTACATGGATTCTGGATAGAGTCAGTCCAAAATGATGAAGGCAGTGACCCTAACCATGTGGCTGGGCTAATTGCAGTATGACATAAATACATGGCCCAAGGGAACAGTTGAGCATAACAACTAGAAAACACATGTTGACTAAAAACATACAAATTATCCCCATTAAAACCTGCAGATGTAAGCCTAACTTTAGCTGAGAAAAATTGGACCATTATCACAGCTTCAGCATCTCTTTGCATCTTTTCTCTAGGAGGTGCTTTGGGAATCTGCATGCCACCTGTGTGAGCTCCAGAGGTGACATCCAGCCAAGCCCTTGAGTGAGAAACCTCGGTCCCACGCCGGGGCCAGTGATAAGTAGCGGATCTTGTACTTGGAAGAAGCTGGGTCTTGATCCTCCCTAACTCTAACACACTTCATCTTCTTCCAAAGATATGGTGAGAAATGATGTTGTTGAGGGGTGCAGGTAGTATGGGAAGGAGACAAGGTCTCCACACCAGCCAGGGCAGCTGTGCCCCACCACATGTTCACTGCAGAGTGCTGTGCCATGGTGTGCTCCTCTGGGGTGAGGGGCCTGGCCTTTCTCTGGCAGAATATGAATGGAGCCATCCAACCACCTTGGAGGTGTGGGAGCACCTGATGTGTCCCTGTGTGAGGCACAGTGGCAGCCCAGGGAGAGTAGATGGCTGCAGGGGTGCTCCCAGGAAGGCAATGGGGGGCACTGCTGGCCCCGTCTCTTGCCCTCCTGCTCTTCTGGTGAAGCAGGCAGGGGATGAAAGGCCTGAGTATGTGGTCCTGATCCCGCTGAGAATGGGTCAGCAGATGGTGCAGGCCTGCAGGAACTCTGTTTTCAGAGTTTTCTCTAACCATATTCCTGTTAGTATGTTAATCAAGTGATGGGCTCAGAGGGAGACTCATGGCCAGGGCCAGGACATCGGGAAGGCACATATGGTCTGTGAGTAGTTGCAAGGAGACCTGAGGCACTCTTTGCCCTGAGTAACCCTGTGCATTATCAGTCTGGGCTGGGTAACATCCTGCACCAAAACTACTGACCTGATTTGCTGTTCTACCTCCACTGCAAGCGTGGCTGACTGCTATTCTGGGGTGAGGGGAATGAGAGCTCAAAGGAGACTTCAGCTCAGTAAAGTGCATCTTCAAACAGCAAAAGTTTCTATGTGGTTAATCCCTTTGAAAACACTGGGATTCAGAAGATGTTTGTGACGTTTCGGGGAGAGTGGCTTGGTGTGTCTCTGCATCAAAAAATATAAAAGATCTGAGCACGTGTGAACAGTGCTCCCATAAACACTGCTTGCTTTAATGCAGCCTTGTGTGGTGAAACTTCAATCACAGAATTAATGTGTTTTCATGTTGTCTCAGCCTAATATCTGGAAATGCCACAGCTTTTCTCCGGCCTGGCTTTGGTGAGAAGTGCCTGAGCAGACACGATATTCCTGAAGATGTATATTTTCTCCTTTTATAGCAATAGACACCTGATGAGGAATAAACTCAACACTTCTGAATATTATCTGTGGGGATGGCTGAGGGGAATTGAAGAGCCCCTTCCCACTTGCATTGCCAGAGGGAACTTCTTTACCCCTTCATGTGGCTAAATCCTTCTATGTCCAAAATTTCTCTGAGATTGCCTTCTCATGTTGCCCACAACCATCCAGCTTTTGCAGAGCAGACAGGCACATTGCTTTGGATAGAGCTGTAACACTTCCCTACAGCTGAGCAAATCCAGCCCATCCTCCCTTTGGGTGCCTTCAGCCTGGTTTCTGTGTGAGGTGTTTGCTGAGTGACCAGCTTTGGGAACCTTTTTTTCTTTTCCTACTGCCACATTTCTGAGATTCATGTGCTTCTCAGTATTGGCTGGGCTGAAATTGCTATTTGTGTTCTATTCTGCTCTTATTCCTGACCTTGGAGGGGATGCAGAAGTAAGAACTTCTGCTTCCTCCTTGATCACGGAGAGCAGATGAAAGCCAGATTAGTTCAGCAAAGGGTTTAGTTTCCCATGCCATTTCCTGCTATGAATAATTAAAATAATTAGTGTATTATCAAGAGCTAATGAGTTCATGTTCCAAACATAAGAAATGGGAGCGTCAGGACAGTCCAGTGTGTGTCCAAACCTTCTCTTCAAACCACTGAGAGAGGTGTACTGGGTTATGACTGTAAGGCACCTTTTATTTCATAAGAAAATGTAAACAAAATTTTTGTTTAAAACATGTTTTATCTCTCAGCATCCATTAGCCTTGTGAAATGCTTTCATGAGCAGTGGAGCAGTGAGAGAAGCGTGAGGCACACAGCTAATGACAGATGAGAGACATGGAGCTGATCTGCTGTATCTCCTCCCTGCATGTTTGTCTTCCATTCCCTGAGCCTTTGGCTGAGCATCTGCCAAAACACTGCAGTTGTGCGGGGTCAGGAGGGTTGGCATAAGGCAAATTTGACTCCGAGACACTTCCTTGTACATTTTAAACATCTCATCAGGGAGATGGGACCATCCAGAGTCTAAAACCTAAGCAGTCAGAAAACTGCTGCTCCCCGAAAATGCCGGAGATTGGTACAAAAATGGGCAGACTGTGATGTGCTCTCAGCTCCCACCAGCTCTTGCTCAGGCTGATGTGCTGATCACTGCTGAGGCGTCGCTCAGCAGTCATCTTTGACTCTTCCTGCTGTTTGCATTAGAGGTGATCCCTCCTGTGTAACTTCTGTGTTGCAGAGTCCCCTCAGTGGGACCCAGCATCTGAATCCTTTACATCCTTTTTCCCTCTCATATTTTGGAAAAGCTCCAAATAGGTGAAGGTGATCCCTTCCGACAGGACATGGGTCACCCAGTAAAAACAAACAAAACTTCAAAGGGGTTATGCCACAGCTTCATCTGGGCTCAGCTGGCTTCATTTCTTCAACAGTGCAAAATGTATAACAAATATGACCTCCTTGGAAAAGTCAGATTTCTCTGTTATTATGAATTCCAGTTTCAAATCCTCCTTTTAAGAAGTTTACGATAAGATGATTATTGTAAATAAGCTTCCCCTTTAGCAAAGAATAAATCATCAAATAGGCTTTGTTTGGTGAGATCTTTGGCAAAGGAATGTAAATAAATAAGCTAACTGAATAAACTTCTTTATCTGATGTGCAGAGCAGAAAAGGCAGTGAAGTTAATAATTTAGAAAAATAAGCTAGTCTGCTGTGCTTTCTTCAATAATAGACCAGGAATAGTCTAAGGGAAAAAAATCTGCTCCATCTCACTGACCCTGGGCTTTCTGCTAGCATCCCACAGACCAGAAGAGATCAAGTTTATCACTCTGGAAGGAATGCTATCTTCTCAAGGAGATGTCCTTCAGTGTAAAATTTTGATTTGTTTCTTTTCCTGTCTACTTTGTGTCAGAGGTAGCTCCTTGCAGCAGAGCAGAGATCTCTTATGAAGCCAGCTGGGACTTCTCTTCCATCTCCTGGGAATATTACACACATGGACAACAATCTGAATCTGCAGTGTCTTAAACTTTGAATTCCCTTCATGTTTCCATATGAGCAAGTTTGCATGTGCCTATACATTAATGTCAGTCCAGCACCACTCAAGGAAAGCAGAGTGTGACTGTTCTGATCTTTGCAGCAGTTCTTTACTGACTTATCTTACTTTATCTAAAGTAAATCTGCCTGGAATCTGAACCTATAAACCAGGTACAAGTTGCACAAGGTAACAAAAATATGTGTAGCTTCTGTGGAAAGAGAAAATAGCCTAATGCACTTTATATTATTTTGGCACGTAGAAGCTGCAGTAGCAATTAGTTTGTCAGCAGAATACTTTGTTTTCACCCTCAACTGTAATGGTTGGATATGTGGTCATTGCTGTAATGTATCTCACCGTCCTTTGTTTATCCCTTTGCTCATGCAGTATCTTCTGCCTTGCCACTCTAGGGCATTAGCATCTTTTGGAGAAACTTAACCATTGGCACCATAGCTGAAGACAAGCAGGAAAAACAGCTGCAAACTGGCCAGTGAAGATTTCCTGTGTATGAAACTCTTTGGCCAGACAGAACAGGATGAACTTATGACACTTTCCTGACTCATCTATCTAGGTCTTTAATTCACTCTCTTCTTCCCTTCTCAGAAGTGCTTTGGTTGATGAAAGGCTGCATGTGATATTGCATCAGGACAGCAATATCACAGCATGGCATTGCTCGACTCAACCATAGTAAGATCATCACGTCCACCTTTGACTGAACACCACCATGTCAACTAAATATAATAGTATATTTTTTTTGTGTCTTAAGCCGTCAAGCCTATGAAACCAGAAAGAGAACCTTAGTTCTTACTCCCTTTCACCTGCACACCTGACCACTGTAAGCTTCAAGAAAACACTTTGTTAATGAGTATGAGGACCATGAGGGCAATTTCATGCATGATAAAGCTTCATTTACCCCAGCCACCTGCTGGAAGGTTGACTTTAGCTTCTGGTTTGGAAAAAATAATGGCTCAAGTGTACAGTTTCTGTGGTGTCCTAGAAGCCAGCTTATTTTCTATACTGTATTGAGACAGAGAGAACACAACAGGTTCTAGTTATTATTCTTTCTCCCTGAGGACATGGATAGCTTACAGAGAGCAGAAATCAGTATTAGCTTGCTGAATACTGTAGATCCTAGGGTAAGGCACTGATATTTATTCTACAGAGCAGTCTGTGGTTGTTTGACTTGCTATATTGCATCTGTCATGTGAAGAAGGCAACCAGGCAATAAGTGTCATGACGTGAAATAATTTATTTCAAGAATTTTGTACCTAAAACGTGCTATCCATATTGTCTTATTTGTGGTCTGTACATGACACCAGTTCCTCCTATTAATTTAATTTGAACATTTATTTTAGTTGGTTTTTTGCATGATATTTGCTAGAAAGGTCTGTCAAAATAAAACTGGCAAAATGTCATGTAAATAAGGATGGATCTGCTTTCACATGTGCCTGTAATGCCATTCCACTTTCATCTTGCTGTGAATTTGAGCTTGAGATTGTTCTACATATGATGACCAGTTATTTTTATCTCCAGTACTCAGCACACTGCTTCCTCTCTTTCCCTGTGCTCTGTGTTGTGTGTGTGTGATAAGGACAAAGATGGGATGAGATTTTTAGAGCACTGAATTACGTACAAAGTTTATCAGTTTTCCTCTGCCTTTTACTCATTTCATTTCCATGGGGAGAATATTTTACAATTCCATGGAGATGCCTTAATCCCTGGTAGCTTTGAAGGGTTATTATATTTTAATACATGTGAGATTTAAAATAAGGTAGTAAGCTGGCAGTATTGACAGACGTGTCAGGTTTAAATCAAAAGTGTCTCACAGCTGTGATTTACTTAGTGATATATGTTGCTGAATTTTGAAAGATTTCATTTGGAATAGATTATTGAATGGCAAATATGGTGGGGCTTTAATGACATTTTAAAGTTTCACGCAATAAACGACAAAAATGCTGTAAAAAATAGTTAATACCATCTAATTTTCCCTCACTGTAGTGGACTACTTTATACAGAGAAAACCAAAATTCCCAACAAAACTACTACCCTACACTGGCATTAGGGCAGGCACTACCCATGTTTTTTCAATTGTTTTTCAAGAAGCCCTAATTTTGCATACTCAACCTAGTTATCTTCTCTTTTCCCATCTGGCAGTACCTTTCAAGAAGGGCAGAAGTTGTGGGCAGAGAAATAATATCAGACTTCAAATCAACAGTTAAATGTGCTTTTATTCAAAAGCAAGTCAGCTTTGAGATTTCTGAGAATTCACTGTCTCCCTCTTTTTTGTTTATGTGTTGTCTCTGATTTACTTCCCTCTTCTTCAAACTTCAGTGTCAAGGGTGATTTATGAGTGCAATTTTCTCTGTGATATTCTGCACCAATAGTTGGCAAATCCCTTCCCTCAGTATGGGGATGTATTCTTTGTTCCACAACGAAGAGGCACACAACCCTTAAATTTCTTTAAAAAGAAAATGCTTTTTGAAAGAACAATTGCAAATCCTATCTCATAATAATTAATCTCGTAATTACACATAGATATGTTACTTGCACAAAAACTGCTCTATGTGGCATTGGCATTTTACATGACAGACCCATCGAGGGTCCCTCTGACTGCCACAGGTCCAGCTGCTTAACCATCTCTTGCTTTTAGCTTGAAATAATCTCCTGCAGGGCTCTGAGCAAAGCACGTGGGTCCAGCTGCATTGCTGTGCTGGGGACTGCTCCATCTTAAATTTAAGCATGAGCTTAATGAAGAACTTTTGAGCTTTGTTAACTTTCTGTTATGTATTTTTGCCTCTTCTAGGGTTGAAGACATTTTACATGTTTACAGAGTTGCAAGATGTCATAAAATCTTGGGTGAAATGTTGATGGCATAAGCCTTATACCTTCAGTGAGGGCTCTCTGCATTCACTCTGCGTCCCAAAAACTTAGAAAGGACTCAGGTCCCACTAAATTATTGTACACAAGAGGGTGATTCTTGTGCATTTCTGGGTGATTTGTAAATATCTATTTACAACCTGCATGGGTATTCGGCAGAAAATCAGTTTATGTCCACCCAAGAGCAGATGTGTTAAAAATCTTCTTGATAACCAGTGCAGTGCCCAGGTTGGGGACCAAGAAGGTGGCCCTTCCCAGCTACCTGTCTGCCTTTACTTAATTGGGACTCTGGTGAATTGGAGCATGGTTTCATCCCTGACCTCTGCTGTATTTTCTGTCTCACATTCTACAGTTGTAGAAAGAACCACTGCAGAACAGAGAATATGTGTCTCTTGTCCTACAGTGGTTTTGGTTTTCTGCAGCTTTATGTGCCTGGATGTCCTCAGCCATTAGGATCTTATTGGTAGCAGTTGTTGGTTGTGGGGGACAGTGACTACATTAAATAAATGACCGTGGTACTGTTACACACTCTGCCAGGAACATCTCAGCAGTGTAATTTGAAAATTATTTGGGTTTAGCCCTCAAACAATGTTTGAATGCACTTCCAGGAGAATTTGGGTTGCTGTAGCAGCGGCTCTTTACATTTCTGTGTGCAAGTGGGGGAAGGAGAAATATCTCCTAGATTGCCACATAGCTGACCAGTCTCCTTAAGCCTATGAATAACCACTGGGTATGTGTCACTGAAATAGGAAGTGTGGCTTCTAGTAAACTTCCTATTTTAATGGTTAAATTGTAGGTGGAAGTTGTGAAATCTAGATGACAGATTGCCAAACCCCCTCCTTGGTATAGTGATGCTCTGCAAACAAAAATTTTGATTGGAGACTGTTGAAAGTCTCTTTTCTTGGTAAATTTCCTTAATCTGAGGGAATACCCAGTGCACATAAAATTGTCCAAAGTGTTATTTATCACTCAGTATTCTTCGTTCCTTTTTATAATTTCATTCTCCTCAATGCTCACTCTAAAACCAGCTTCTCTATATAGACATAATTCTTCTCTTGCTTATGTTGTTAAAAATCAGATGTAATTTAAATTAAATTCATTGAATCCCATCTGTGCAACTCAGAAAATTGTCATGGACAGGAGCTATGGAGATGCCGTGGATTTAGCTTAGTGTAAAGCTGTTGTGTCGTGGCGATCTCTGTACGGATTTGTGGAGGTACATATTTCTGTTTATCACAGGCAAATAAGTATTTAATAATCATTGGGGGTAATTGACAAATAAAGACAACACAGTCAAAGGTGTACAGGGCTGACAGGGGTCTTAACAGGTCTTGCTTCAAGTACTTCTGAACCTAGCAGAGAAAGGTGTAAGCATCTGGCACATGTCAAACCGAGAATTTTATGCCAGTCGTTTTCTGCTTCTTACAAGATTAATTGGTGCATTAAGAGCTGGACTTGAGCTTCTTTGGTTATGTTAATGCAAGATTTGCTGTTAGAGGCTGCCTGGGAAATATCACTGTTCCTGCAAGGAGTGTCTGGCCAGCAGCTGTGTCACTGGTGACACGGTGGAAGCACTCCCTGAACCTCGGGTTTTCCCACTTTCTCATCCACGGTGCCTCTTTCTTCAGAGTCCCGTTTCCTCCCTGTGCCCTGAATTGCTCCCCCTCACCTGGCGCCACAGCGGGAGACTGGTGACACCCAAAATCTCTCGCTGTGCCCTGCCCTGTCCCTCCCCATGCCCCTGTCTCTCCCGGGGGCTGGTGACCGGCTGCATCCCCTCCTCCTGCTCTCTCCAGGCGCTTTTCTCCTGCCTCTGTGGCCCAGATTCAGATGGCCTGAATTCCCCGCAGCCCAGTTCTTCCTGCCGGCTGGCGAGAGGCCGCCGGGGCGTGGAGCCAAGGGGCCGCCTTGGCCCGGGGAGCTGGTGCCGCCGCAGCCCCCGCAGCACGGCCACTGCCAAAATCCACACATCCCTCCGTCCTTTCCTGGTGCTGGTTAGGAAAAAAAGGGTATGGTCCGTACTGGTCTGAGGGGGTTGGTATCTCCAAAAGGGCGACTTTGTGTTTGGTGGGAGGCTGACATGCCCGCTCCCCTCGCTCACCCGGGCTCCTGCCGGAGGGATGGAGGGGCTGCCTGGCAGAGGTGACGGGAATGCCAAGAGAAAAACTTGCTTGCCATTTTAGTGTCATATATTTTGTCCTTCACAGAAGTGGAGCACCCCTTTAAATCCATGCAAGACCTCTGCAGTAACCTCCCTTCTACTCTTGTTGACCTAATGTGGCTTTAGTGCTTTATTTTTACTGCTGCAATGAGCAGGACCAGTACAGTGCCATCTAAAGGAAGGAGAAGTGAGACCAAATATTTGCCTTTCTAAAATGAGGCCAACAGGAGAGACGAAAAAAGGGTATCACATTAATATGGCCAAATAGGTCCCTACCTGTGTATTGCATGCTTTTATTTAGTCCACCTACCTTCAAAATCCAAGTTACTTTTGGAAGAGGAAGAGAAGTAGCTGTCCTGATACTCAGGGAAGACAGTTATAGCTGAGGAGGGAATCAGAAACACAACCTCTTCTGGCATTAAAGGTCATTAAAGAGACCTGGTCACTATGGGAACCTCAGCAAGAGCTTCTCAAGCAAATTGGAAATCAGGAATTCGTTATCCCTGGCAAGCTGAGCCTGGAGAGTTGGGAAAATATAGTATATATGAACCTGAATTATTTTCCTTGCCTGGGATACTGCTGCCTCAATTTCACCAATCATTAACACCACATTGCTTCAGGTTGTAGCATCTCCTGATGCCATTTTAAAATACCTGTGAAGGGGATAATGAGCCAGATGCACTGAGAGCAGAAGTGGCCTCAGCTGAACCACCTTTGGTGGAGCTGCACTACTGTGTCTGCACAACCATCTCAGTGCACCTACACAATCAGAATGAAAATGATTACTTAAATAACATTAGGGATTATATGCTAAGCAAGTATGTAAATAAATTTCCCTTTCAAATTACCACAACACAATACTGAAAAGAAATCAAGGGCCTTTGGAGATAATGTGGTCTAATTTTGCCAATATTTTAATGAAATCCCTACTGCTGAATTGCTGCTACTTTGACAGTGACCATGCTTGAACCAGCTCCCAGGAAAGGAATCAGAGCCAGACCTTTAGATGCTGCTGTGCCTATCAAAGAGAGTATATCTGCCAGCAGGTGTAAATTTAAGTTGCTTCTCAGTTGTGCCTGAACCCTGCAAATGATTGAGTCCCCTGAAAACCCAGGTTTTTGCTTTCAGCATTTGCAAACTGCCAGTGCTCTGATGCTGCCCCTTCCTACCCTTGCCTGCATGCCATGGCTGGATGTGGTCCTGGAGACCCAGCCTGACAGTGTCCTTCACAAGCAGTGCCCACACTGTGGCTCCCTGATGCCAAGATTCCAAAGCACACACCCTGCCATGGGAATCGGAAATCTCTAACTTGGGTATTACCTCTGACACATTTCTATGGCATAAAGTTGAGATCATGCCACCTACCCAGCTTTGTCATCTTCATGAGATGAAGTTCAGCATAAAAATATGTTAAAAAATGTGATAGTTGTCAAAGAAAACAGTTTGAATTACTTGGATAGTATCTTTTAGGCACTAAACATTTTTTCAGAAAGATATTGGAAAACTCACACCTTGTGTCTGGCGTCCTTCATCTGTGCAAGGAAGCTGCGTTTGCTTTGAGTGATTTGATAGTATTTAAGAGTAACAAGCATATTTAAATTTTGTAAATATGCTATTAATTACAGCACTTTACAGAACTTTAAATTTGTTAATTAGGTAAACTCTTACTCTACAAAAGTAAATCCAAGGTAAACTGAATTATTATTATTATTATTAATAATAATAATAATAATAATAATAATAATAATAAAAGAAGATGTGGTTAATGACATCTGTATGCTTTTTAAACTTGCGTAACCCAAAAGAGGATCTTGGAAACAGGACTTGTGAAGTCTGCAAAATATTTGGGGAAGCAGCGTTTAAATAACTGACTGGCTCTTCTAGTCATGTTTCAGTGAGAAATAATAGTGCTCCTAAAGTTAAATGTAGCTTCTGAAGTGAAATAATTCATTGGGATCAGCAATTGGATAAGTTTAGTTAATTAAACAGGCAATGCTAGAGTTAAAAAAAAATTATTTTTGTTTTCAAATGCAGAGCAGCTATGTTGCTATAAAGACCTTACATTAGGGGATGAGACAGTGCAAAAGGAAGATAAATTCAATAGCTAAAAGCCATTAAAAGAGACAAAATATCCTGGAGTTACTGGAAATGCTTCAAATTTACTATGTCAGTAGAAATGAAATTGGTCCTATTGCATCAAATATTCCCTTTCGAAATGCAAGATCTCCCCTGGCTCCACTATTTCTGTCCTATGAGCACTGGAGTGAAGGAGACTGAGAGAAGTGGGACCAACCTGAGTAATGTATTGCAGTCTTTGGAAAGAATTGTCTTATTATTAACTCATTCCGAGAAGAGAAACTCCAAAATTTGGCCCAATAAAAGGAAAATTAGTAGAAAACCCCTCCGTATCTTCTTACAAGCACATGCTGGAACAGAGTACATCCTGGAAATAGGAATTCACACTATTTATTTAAGCAAAAGCTAAAGATCTCTGACTGGCTTGCAGCAGGACTTACCTAATGCAGAACAGCTTAAATACCAAATAAAAATTGATGCTTGGATTAAAATATTAGAAAGTCTAGGTAAAAATGACCTCATCTTAGTGAGATGGTGACATGAAGTCACCCAAGTTTAATGGATCATTTCCTGAGCCAGGCTCTGGCTGGTGCCTGGCCACCCCAGCAGCACCCAGCCTGGCTGGAAACCGAGTTTCCTGCTGAGGGCTCGTGGGGCACATCCAAAATGGCAAAAGCAGCTGGATTTACTGAGGCAGCCCAAGTGATGCTCGAGTACACCTGGAGCCTAAACAAACATAAGCAGAATGGCTCTGTAGCTCTCTTGTCCCCACAGTGCTACTTGCTGTCCTGGGGAAGGGTAAGGCTTGGGGAAGATACTGATGGGGCTCAGGGGCTCACAGATTACTTTTTAGTCAGCCAGTCTGATTTCAGAAATTTGCAGTTGAGCTGCTCCTCCTCATGTGTGAGCATATTCCTGCCTTCCCCTCATACAACTGCAGCCTACAGCATTCATATTCTCTTGTTTTCATATCCTTTTGGAAATTAAGTGACTGGTTCTGCTCGTTTGTTCTCATAACATGCCACCCATTTTGCAGCAAATGCAGATTTCTCTCCTCAATTGTTTTAGTTTGTATAAAAGTCATGTAAACTAAGAGAAAGGCAGCCTCCAGCCGCAGGGCTGGTCTCATCCTGCAGATGCTGAACTTTCTTTGTGTGCCCTGCTGCTGCCAGCCTGGGTTGTGCCAGCTCCCGGCTGGTTAAGGCAACGATGGTGGGTGGATTTACCCATAAAGGAAGGATCAATGAAACTGCTCCAGAGCTCCCTTGAGGAAGAGCAAGGCTTTTAAAAAATGCCCTCGTGCAGGAGTGTAAGCACCAGTTAGAAGAAACTAGAGGGTGACAGGGACACAGTGTTTGGAAGAGCTCTGGTGGGCATCTCGGCCAAGAGCTGGTACAGGGTTAGTGCTTTCCTTCCTGGAGAGAAGAGGGTGATGCATCAGTAAATGGAGCTGCAAGACTTGAATTGCTTTAATTAGGCCATCACTGCCAAGGGATGTACTGGTGGATTCTTTTCAGAAACAGTTTAAAAGTTCATGTTCATTGAAGCCTCACTGATCACATGCAGCCTCATCTGGATCCTGCAAAGTCCCTCAAGGCGTTGGTCCTTCAGAGAGACCCTGTGGCAGAGCTGCCCTGCCAAAGGTTGTGGTTTCTCTGCAGGTAAGCCCAATGCCTGATTTTTGGAGAAGATTCCCTTTAGTATTGTTTTGCTGTTTTAAAACACTGACGCTCCAAGGATTCCACATGTGCCCCTGGGGCTTGTGAACCCACAACGGGTTGAAGCCTGGCTTGCAGGCTGTGAGATGGGGTGGTCAACACTCGGGACAAGCATAACACAGGCTCCTCTGGGATTTTAACTAATCCTCCCTCATCCAAGCATGAGGTGCTGCCCAGGCAACCCCAGGTCAGCAGGGAGGGCCAGGGACAACTTCTGTACCTGGAAAAAGTGCTCTTTATTTTGCCTCAGGAGCCTGCAGAGAACTTTTCTGGCATTTTTGGTCTCCACAGGGAAGAGCAATGCCTGCACACCTCTACACAGCGTTTGTGTGTTCTTGTAAGTGCCGGGGCATGGATGTTTGTCCTGCTGGGGTTGTCGGTGCCCGACAGTGTGAAACAGCTGAGTATAGCCTTGATGCTTGTGCAGTGCGGGCCCCTCGGAGGATCGGGCAGGGGGGATGCTCACCCGGCCGGTGGCTCCCTGCACTCCACGCCCCTCCACTACTACCAGCAGCCCCGACACGGGCACAAGCGGGACCTTGCAGAGCCGGGCAGCGTCCTGCGTGCAGAGCAGGAGGAGAAAGTTTCAGCTGTGATGAGGAAAGCTCCCCAGGGGAAGGCTTCCATAGGAGGGGGACCCCGATCCTCCCAGGCAGCGCGCAGCGAGTGCCCGCGGGGACGCCGGCGATGCGGTGCGGGCAGTCGGAGGTAGGCGCTGTCCCCGTCCCCGCAGGTGCCCCCGGGATGCGGCGTCTCCCCCTCCCCGGGATGCCGTTCCCGGGGCCGGCGGGGCGGGGCCGCGGGCGGGGCGGGGCGGGCGCGGGGGACGCGCTCCCGCAGAGCCGAGCGCGGTGCCCGCTCGGCAGCGCCTCCCGCCGCCGGCACCATGTGGCAGCCGGCCACGGAGCGGCTGCAGGTACGCGCGGGGCCCGGGGGCTGGGGCGGGAGCGGGGCCGGCGGAGCATCACCCCAGCGCCGGGAGTTTGTTGCAACTTCTCCCCCCGCCTGCGCCGAGGGCGGGTGTGCGGGGGACGCGGGACACACGCACGCACACTCGCACACGCACACTCACACACGCACGCACACATACGAGGTGCGGGGGGGACGCTGCCCCGGCGGCATCCCGGGTCCCGCCTGCCGCTGCCCGGCGGCTCCGGCGCTGCCGGCGGGGCTCCGGTGGCGGCTGCGGGCAGCGCGGCCCCGGCTGCGGGGGGCGGCTCGGCTCGGTGGGGCTTCGGCGGGGGTCGCGCCGTTCGGGGGCTTCTCTCCCCGCCCCGCTCAGGTGAGCGGCGCCCCGGCCCCGCTGTGCGGGAGGATCCCTCGGAGCGGGGCGCGGGCCACCAAAATCCCGCGGGAGTCCTTTGCCATCCCCGCATCCACAGGTCGGGGTGTTTCGGGGTCACGGGCGTTCCCCCGCGCCGCACCCTCCGGCAGCGGGTCGGGCTTTGCGGTGCCGGTGTTGGTGTGCATTTGTGTGCATATTGCATAGTCCGGGAGAAATCCGAGACAGGCAGGGAGCGAGGTGAAATAAAACTCACTTTGTAGTTCCACTGCGTCGGTTTCATGTAGTTTTCCAGAGCAAGTGTCCAATGAGAGAGAACTGGACATTTTAAATAAGAATCAATGGGCTTAGCAGATGACAAGAAAAGGTTATTATTACTTTTGCAATTCAAATTGAGGATTTTTTTTTGATGTCATCAAGCCGAAAATCCAGCGGTTTGATTGGAGTTGATAGTAGAGCCAAGCTGAGAGATCTGTGAGCTTTAATCTGCACCAGACAGTAATGGGAATAATTCCTGTTCTTAAGAAGCTGTACTTATTGTATTTTCTACAATAAGAAACTTGATTTTTAGTGGATAGAAATGATGTACCACGTATGTAAGTTGATGAATTCAAGGGTAAAACCATGTGAGCGTATTATTATTTACTTGTTTCCCTGTGTTAGTCAGAAACCTCTCTGTGCTAGACACAAGTGGCAAGATCACCTGTCTGAGGGAGTTAATGATCTTAGGCAGGTTGTGGAGGTGGCAGTGTTCCCTGGGGAGATGGTGCTGCAGGGGTCAGACCTCAGGTGAGGCTGTACCCAGCAGCTGGGGGCAAAGGAGGAGGTGAATGAAGGGAAGAAGAAAGGAAAAGCTGAGTTTATTAGTGTTGTGTTGGTCTGGATTGTATGGAATGGCTACATGTCCCCTTTGTGGAATAGGGAGGTGATAAAATAACAAGATACTATTATCACAAATATCTGATACTGCCTACAAGAGCACGCAAGCCTAAAGACAGCTAAATGCTTGTGTTTTGCAGAGTAAGGTTTTGAGTGTGACCTTGTTTAGCCTTGTTTGGCTGTATCCCATGCACCGTTAGGGGTCTTGCCTTAGGGAGCTGGCAGGAATGACTGTGTGCTGTGGGGAACCAGGCTGCCTGGACAGGGGGTGCTCTCTGGGCCTCTCACCTGTTGCAAAATGATGCAGGCCTGTAGTGAGGGGAGCCCGTGCTCCTCCCTGCTGCTGAAGGAGAGCCACAAGCACCAAAGCTTTCAGCAGTGGCCACTAACTTTGTCCAGCCTACTGTTGGATTCCTCTAGCTGGAGGCTCCACGCATCCTGAGCCTTCCGAAATGCTGAGTGCTCTAAATGCAGTTCTTGCCAACAGGAGTTTCTTGGGAAGTACATGAATTGCTGTAAATGCTCTAAAAAAATAAACTGGGGGGTCCAAAATTGCAGAATTAAATGATTCTTTGGACTTGTACCAGGTCTGGAGACTTGTACCAGCCTTGGAGAAGTTGCAAGAATCCCATAATAATTCTGCATTCACAGAAGGGGTTAAATAACAACATAGTGAACAGCGGACAAAATGAGTGCAGTGAGGGGAAGGATTCCCTAGCTGGGAGTAGCTAGGATGAGATCCTGTGTTCGAAAGCTGGATCCTAATCTTTACATGTATGAGCCAGAGTTACATGGGCAATATCCCCAACCCCTCTGAATTTTTTTTCTCCAAAAAAAATGTTGAAGCCTTTTCCTTTCAAGTAGCCTCATCTCCCCTTTACATGTTGTGAGTCACCAGCCTGGCCAGAGCTGCTGGCAGCCCTCCTTGTCCTCCTGAGGAAATCTTGAGCAAGGCATAAATGCGTTTTTCTTTCCTTCTTTCTCCCTCTCAACATCTTAATTCAGTTTCAGGTGTCCCATATTGCTTTCTTGTCCTTGTACCTAACTGCTATGAAACAAGTGCTGGTGCCATGGGGGTGTTGAAGGGGGCCCTCTGCTTGTCCCTGGCATTACAAGTGCTCACCCTGCCTGATAAGCAAGTGTTGGGAGGGTGCTGGGCGTGGGATTTTGGTTGCAGCATGGTGGTGTTTTGTCACTGGGTAGAGTAGATGATGTTTTATGGCCTCTACTAATATATTCTGGGATTGTGGGCTATGCCAAGTCACTGCTGTAGGATATTTGAGGGATGTATGAGGGCAGATGCAGCCCTGTCTTTTATGTCAGGCTGCTGTATGGGTGCAGAAAGTGTGGAGCTGGCACTGCTTTCTTGATGTTCTAATGTGTGTGTGGTATGTGGCTTAATTTTAACCCAGATGTATCTTGCGTTGATATCCAGCTGTGGTGAAGTGCAGGTCTGTTGTTAGTCTGTGGTGTAGCTCTGTACTAAGTAAATGGCAAAGAAAATATTTTCATCTTTCAGAGTATTTCTTTTGGCCTGGTTCAGTAAGGGAAAGTATGAACTGACTTTGCAAGTGGATGCCTGTTGGTATGGGTCAGTCCTGCACTCACTGCTGAGACAAGCTGTGCATGTTTAACTTAAATGGCAGCGAGCATCGCGGTGTGAAGGCTCCTGTCATGTTCTGACAAAGAATGCAAGGGTCATCTATTCTCGTGGGTCTCCTTTCCCAGTCCCACACAGTGTATGGCAAGACTGCACATTCTTGGTCTGCGGCCATTCATTAAAATCTGCTTTTGTTCCAAATGTGCTCAGTCCTGTCAAGTTTCATAGTTTGTGCTGAAATTTTTGGCGTGACTAGATGGGTACAATTCCAGTAGTGAGGTCAGCAGCAAAGCTCACGCGTACGCAATAGGAATGAAGTGTCATCCACAGCTGGGTTGCAAAATGCAGTGAGCTGGGGCACGAGCTGGACTTGCCCCCACTGCTGTCATGGCCACTTGCTGCTGAAAGCTTCATATGCTACTAAAATATGCCCCCCTTCCCAGGGCCTTGCTTTCTGGCTTTGCTGCGACCACTTGTTTTTTGGGTTTTGTTTTTTCTCCGCCGGTTCAGTACTTCCCTCTGATCCCTCTGATGGAAGCTTTTCCTGTTATCCTGCTGCTTAATGAAGAAGCTCCTCTGTTTCTGGAAGTTATGTTGAATTGAATTAAATGGATTAGAAGAGTGAGCTAGAAAAGTGTAAATATCCAGGTTTCTGGAATTTTTTTGAAAATATATTACAGTGAAGCCTGCTTTTCACCTATAGCAATGTTGCAGTTTCATCCATTTTCTCCAAAGTTAGCGGGACAGTCAGTTACATGGGAAACCACACAGCTGGGATGTTGCAGGAATAGACCACAGGGATCAGCGAGTCACTGGTGTGGTAAGAAGATTGTGATTTTTGCAGGTAATACAGGATTAGTGTTACTCACACTTAATGTTTGACATGATTTGGGACTGTGTTTGGGAGACTTTTTCCCTTGTAATTTCTGTGGTGGCGTTCCTGGTTCGTGTTCAGTGAAACGCGGGTGAAAATACCCGACACGTGTGTGCCTTCAGGTATTTAAGGGTTGTTCTCCCCGAGGAAATGCTGGGACTCCAGCCTGGGGCTCACAGTACCTTCCTGGTATGGTTTTCATTGCTGTGTTTGCAGCAGACCTTATCAGTGGTTATAAGCAGTGTGTGCTGATTTGTGACTTGATGCTTGCGGCAGCAGCACTTGTTGAAATGATGCTGAAAATATTCCGAAATCTTTCTTTAAAATTATTTCCAAATGTACCCTCTGTGCCTGGTTCGGCAGCCCTTGGCAGTGCAGCTGGGATTTTGGAGCTGTTGGCCTCGTTGACGTTCCCGTGAGGACTCTGAAGTGATGTTTGAAACCAAACAAGGTCTTCACACAGTTTTGTGTGCCTGCCTGAGAGATGGCTGCTGTTGGCTTTGAAGCCTACATTTTCCTGGAAGCTTGGTGCCAGACATTGTTTCTAGATAATAAATCCCAGTGGGTGCATAGTTTCCGAGGTCATGCTGTTTATAAGCCCTGTTTATAAGTTTCCCTGCTTCTCTTAACACATGTGGGTAAGAGGGATCACCGTGTTCAAATGCATTTTCCCCTGGAGCAGAGATGCTGCCCAGCCTCGTGCTGTATTACCAGGTGTCCCTGAGCTGAGCCAGGCCCACGAGCCCTCTTTTTAGAGAAGCTCCCACTTTTCTTCTGCAGGTGGTACAGGTTGTGGGCTCACATGAGCGGGGATGAGCTAGAGGGGCTCAGACAGGCGTGCTCTGTCACAGAGCTTTGGGGCTGGATATCGATTGGTGCAGTGGCTCCACACGGATGTGCAAATAGCCAAGTGTTCACAGTAGGACTTCAGTGATTCTCTGTCTGCTCATCTGGAAATGGAATATTCTTATTGAAACCCACAGTTTTGGGCGAGGATTTAAAAATAGATGGCTGTAGTGTATTCTCATATTTCTAGAATTTATTTCTTTTGTAGAGTTACACATCTCTTCTAATGTGTTGTGAAATACTGTGCAGGAGAGCTGCGGGTGGGCAAGAGGAGATGAAGTGAAGCGGGTGATGGAGGGCAGGAAGCTTCAGGTCCTTTACTGGGGCAAGTTTGATTTCCTGAACCCTGAGGTTTAATTCTGCCATCGTGCATAAGTTATTGTACAGCTTCTCTGAAGTCCATGAGAAATAAACTTGTGTAAGCTTGCTTTACCATAGTCTTTGAGTTGCTGGTGTAATATACCTTCACATAATTCAGATATAGCAGTAAACACACAGTGTAGCTATTAATGGAAGTGAAAAAAGTGAGAGCAGCAGTATTGGGGTGTTGCTCTCCTTCCAGTTGGCTTGTGAGCACTGCTCTGGGATTTGTTACTGTCCCCTGTAATCTTGCATCTTCGTTCTACTGATACTTTTGGATTTTGGGATCATTGACTCAGTTGCTAAATTTGTGTATATTACATTCATCTGCTACCCCTAGTACACATCAAATATCAGGAATATTAGAAAGTTCTTCCACTAAAGAAAAGTCGGCTCTGGCAGACTTACGTGTATGTGATGGCTTTGAGGTGATCACAGCCACAGTGGTTTCATGACAAATGTTTTGCATGTGTTCAGATGTAATGTGGTTTTAGGTGCTGTTGGTGCTTTCAAAAGCAGCTCCTCATCCTTCTCATTGTTCAGATGCATATGTGTGTTAAAAAATGCAGCATATGGTCAGTTGAAACAATAGTTTTCCAATTTTTAAAAGCATATGGAAAACCTTTTTAAACCAAACACAAACAAGTTGTAAGCACACAAACAGCTGTCTAGGCAGAAACCACTGCAAAACATGTATAGCAGCACTGATACTGCTACTGAACTCTGGTTTCATTAAATATTATGTCAGAAGGAAAAAGTGAAAAGTATTTGAAATTTAAGCCTGAGTCATGTGGATGCAAACGTCTGATGTCTTACAGCCCAGTGTTTTGGCACTATATAGCTTCAGGATATCTTTCAAGGCATCAGAGTTTTTGCACTGGTTTGCTGCTATGACTTTACAGCAGTCAGGAATCTTTAAAACAAAGCCCCATGATTCCAGCAGGCTCATCTGGCACCACTTAGCTTGGGCAGTTCCTTTTTTCTACATTATTTATTCTTTGTAGAAAATGAATGGCTCTGGAAAAATGTTAATTTTGGGAAGCATTCTGTGACCAAAAGAAAATCAAAATCAGTGAGTGCCTTGTGGAAAGCCCCCTGGGAAATGATCTTCATTTATAGTGTACTACTAGTTTGTGTTTATGAAACTGACAGTCTGTTTGATGACCAAGACAAAAAAATAAAGCACTGATTTCCTTGAAGGAAGGCAAACTACAGCATTCAGTCTAAGTAGTTCGGCATTTTAACTGCCTGTTTCGTATTTTCTGCGTCCCTGGTGTCAGCCAGCAGGACAGTCAGCATTGCTGTGCCCTGAGTGTGACCGTCTCCTTCTGAGCATGGCTGTGTTCCCGGCACACAGACCTTGGGCTGGGGATGGCAGGTGTGCTCTGCACAGAGGTGTTGGGCTGGAATCCTCACCCCGACAGGACCGTGGTGGTGACTTCGCCTGTGACCAGCTCCCTGTGTAGGCAAGGGGAGAGTCTGGCCCAGAGACATGCAAATATGTAGCTGAAAAGTCCCTTTAAGCAGTATTTAGTACTTAGAGTTTTTTTCCCCCACGCAGTGCTTTCATGTATGATGATTGAACTTATTTGCACTTCAAACAGTAGCTGGAAAAGTTACAGGTGATAGTGTTAGTCTTCTGAGATGTTTCTCAATAGAACTCTTAGAAGATTTTAAATGTGGGTGATTGTGAAAGTGTCCTGACAAGACCTAATATAACTTTTCATGATATGTTTTTCCTGCTGAAATACTGAAAATATGGAGTGGTAAATATAAATCTGATGCATAGAATCTTAAGGAAAAATAAAAAGTTTTGTGTTGCTGGTGTGTAATATTCTTTTAATGATGGTGCTTCAACAAAATTATACACAGCCTCAGCGTGATTAAATTGGTCTCATTGCACTGACACTTACCTTAGCAGTTTGGTGATGACTTCTGGAGTGTTGATCTTTCTGCAGAACCTCCATACATATTTTCATTGGGAACATTTAAATAAATGTCCCTCTCACAGCTTAATGGCCGGTTTTGCTTCCAGGCAATGTGAACAGCTACATTTCTAACCTGAGTTGTTGATGATGGGTTTTACTGACTAAGCCATGCTGAGAGCACAGCGCTGGTGGGTTTGGGATCTCTGTGCTGTAGCACCAGTGCAGTCAGTGTTCTTGCACCATACCCCTTTGTGGCACTGGGCCTGTGTTATGCCAAACAGTTTTCCAGTGTCTCCTCATGTGAAAACATTTTCTCCAGATATATTTGGAGGGAACTGCCAAGAACACTGAGAGCAGATAGAAAGTTAATTAAGTGTCCTGAAGCTCAGGTTTGTGGCCACCTCTTTCTTCCCATGCCAGGCCGCCCTCTGTATTTGAGAGATGGTTATTCCATACGTCTCATGGGAAGCTTTCAGAATGATCCTGGAATAAGTTTACAAGTATTCAGAGCCTCCATTTAGAGCCAGGCTGTTCCAGAGAGTGTTTTACCCGGTGGACTGTGCTCTTCTGAAAACTCACCCACTCACTGAGTGCCTGTAGAGGAGAACTGATGTTCAGTCTGGTCTCACTGGTGAAGTAGCTGCTCTGAAATTCTTGCAGTGGAGTCTGGTCCAAACTCCACTGGGGTGAGTACCAACCTTGAGCTTGATGACTGTAGGGCAGGGCAGGAATCCCATCCTGTGCTGTTACAGGAGATCCACAGGATTTGTGTATTCTCATTTAAAATGAGCAATTTTCCCTGCTATGGAGCTTCTTCCAGAGACTGACTGCTGAGTGGAAGGCAGGATAAGAGTTTGAGGTTTGTGGGTGATCAAGGGCGTGGGACCTCCACGGCAATGGTGGCAACAACAAATACATCATCTGAGCCTGCAAGTTTCTAGCTCTCCATTCCCTCCCTGAGCCCAGGTGTTGAGAGACAGGAGGGATGGTTGGATGCAGCATTTCCTCTCTGATTGGCTTCAGGGGGAGGCTCTCCAGACTGGGGACCAGCTTTCCTGCTGTCAGGATTAATCTGTGCTTTCTGAGCCGATCACAGCGATACTGACCTGAAAATGGTATAGTTTGTTGGAGAGAGAAATCACCCTGCCCTCCAGGTTAAAAAACAGGCAAACAAAATTTCTGCTCTTATTCATCAAAACTGTCCCATCCAAATTAACGTGCTGCACTTGGTTTCTAGTGTCATGTTAAAGAATTTTGTCCTCTGTTTTCTAGTATTTCCTTCTGCAGGGAAGAGGAACATGATGAGAAGAGTTGTGTTATGGTGTACTGGTTCTTCTGCTTTCAGCTTTGAGCTGGAGAGCATAAAGACAAGCAGTAAAAGTGTTAGAAAAAAATACACCAGACTTTAAAAACAGGGTTTTAATCCTTTTTCCCCTTATTTGAGGCTATTTATTTAACAGAACCTTTTCCTCAATTTTAGCTTTTCCATATGGAATTTATTATATTTTTTCCATTTTTTGACCAGAAAAATACCTTTTGGAACTTAAGCTAACACCAAGCTGCAAGCTCCCTGAGCTGCCTGGGTGTTGGGGTGTAGTTTGGACCTCTGTCCCACCTCACTGCACAGTGTGCGTCACCAGAAGATGGTAGAGAATTTCTCCCATCTTTCAGAAAATTGTCAACTTAAGCATTTTTCTCTTTTCCCTAGGCCATGGGAATTTTCTGTGCCTGACTATAAATTTGAATCAGAAAATGTAGAAGCTTGAATCCCGTCCCAGTGCTTTTAAGAAGGAGCCTGTGCAGCGCGGATCTGCACAGGCTTCAGTTTTCACAGCTGTGCTCTGTTGTTTGGATTAGAATTAGAAGGAAGGATATTTTGAAAATTTTATGTCGGTCCTCTTGATAGTGTGGCTGAAAGGGCCTATTGAGCCTGGTACTGCGTGTTTGAGAAAATCCTGATAGTAAAGACAGCTTTGGTGCCTCCTGCTGAAATGAAATGCTGGAGAGATGTGCAGTGCTGTTAAAGAGTGCTGGGTGCTTGTTTTTCTGGTAGACAACGAAGAGCAAACCCATCAGTGATTTCTGAGACACTCAATGCTCAGTGATCCTCTGGTCAAGGAGGTGGCACAGGCAGTGACCACTCTGAGCTGAGGTCAGGTTTGCCCCTCCTGAGCTGGGCTGCCCCTGGGAACTGGATTTGGGGCCCTGGCTTTTTACCATCAGCAAAGCTGCCTATTGGAATATGTAGTTGGGATGATGGGGGAAGTGGAGCTCTCATGTTGATGGCGCCATCAGTGCTGAAGTCTGCAGAAGGGATGTTACTTTCTATGAGATTGGATAGTTCGCTTTGATAAATGTGTGTTAAATCACTCAGGTTTAGGCATGCAGCCTTATCTCCATGCATAGGGATATGCCTTTGAATTCATTAACTTTTATCTTGCCATTTGAGATGGCAATGTAACTTTTCCGAGGTTTATAAGAGATGTTAGGGAGCATTTGTTTGTGAGTGACTTTTGTTTTGATCTGGTGTTCAGAGGCTTTTTTTCATTAAAGAGCCTGAAGCTTGGTATTGGGATATGTAACATTTTCAAAGGGCAATGTTTTAATCTTGTAGCTCTAAAATACAGAGTCGGTATGGAAGGACAAGTTGCACAGTTTGAAAGGTTACAGGAGCACAAGTAGGTTCTCATGTTGCCTCTTCCCGCAGATCAGTGTTGCAATATTCAGTTCTTTTTATTTCTTGTAGCTTTGAGGTCACGTGTGACTCCCTGTACCTGCCCTGCACAGTCCTGCAGCTCCTGGCTTGGTAATAGGACACTGGGTTCCCAGGATTTACCCCACTGTGAACACTTGGGATTTTGTTTTCCTCAACAGCTGTCACGCACAAAGTTCAGATCACTTCCTTGGGGCTGTCCAGTGGGAACTGGGGTTGCCTGGTGTAGGAAATAGCCGTGTCAGAACTACCAGGCTTGCTCCAGGCTTTGCTGAGGCAAAGAGCAGCCTTTCTGGGCTCCATGTTGTGCCTGGGACCTGTCTCTAAATGAATGAGACCACTGCCTTTCAAATAAAGGGTGATAAGCGATGGCACTTCAGAACAGTGAAAAATGTTTACTGAAATTCTACTTCTTCACTGCTTAAGTGTTCCTTCTGTGAAGCCCCTCTCCCCCATCCTGCTCACGTGTAAAACGCTGGCAAGTTTCGGGCTGCAGAACAGGTGGAGCTCATCTCCCCTAACGTTTGAAGAGATGTTGAACTGCAAGTGATGAGCTGAAATGAGTGATGGCCAGACCTTCACCTGGACAGCTGGAGCTTAGCGATTTCACCCTTGTGGCCAGAGAAGCTCCTACTGGTTTTCTGAGCCTGGGACTGGACTCCAGCAGGTCAGAGCAGGGTCCAGCTCTGTGAGGCAGTGAGGTCTATATAGATAAAGGCATCTACAGGTGTTTACCAGAAAGACAGAATCTAAGGAGGCTTTGGACTAAGTTAAGTGCTTTGTACTGGTGTAGAGATTTTGGGGGTAGGAGGAGCAGGTCGTCAGCTGGGGACCCAAGAGGTCCATGAGCAGTCAGGTATGATCTGGGAGCCACATCTGCAGAAGCCTTGCAGTGAAACAGCTCACTTCTAGTTGGTTTAAATTACTTTGAGGGCATTTATATTGTTTTTTTTTTTTATTTTTTTTTTAATTTTTATTTCCTTATCAGAAGTTATTCCTGCTTCTTATTCATGATATTAGGAAAGTTAACCAGCCCCAGTGGGCAGCATTGACCAGGGAAATGCCCATACCTTGTTTGTTTTAAGTTTATTGCACTGGTTCTGGAAGTAACAGCCTGACCTTTCATTCCTGTTATACTCTGAGGGTGTTGTTACGTGGATGTGGAGCTTTCCAAGATAAATGGAATGAATGTGGTTTGGCATTTAAATCACTAATGTTGTATCAAGCTAGAGAGTTTCAGAGGCATTAATGTCTACAAGACATTTGTTTACCTGGGGATAAACTTTGCCCTTGTCTATATGTGGGTCTTGGTTTTGGTCCAAATTCAGATCTGGAGAACATTGCTGTAAATCTAAGTGCCAGTACTAATGTCAGTGGAGTTACCTTGTATTTCTTTTACTCTGACTGAGAAGTAACTTCATGTGTTTTTAAGAGTCTAAGTTTTTACCTGATTTTTTTTTTCTTCTTTCTCTTTTTTGAAGAGTAGATACATGAGACAAGATTTAATGTCTAAGAAAGCTGAACTAAACATTTCTGTGTGACTCTTTTTGGAAAGCGTGTGTTACTGAAGTCATTCTGGACCGGGCCCTAATGCTGTTTGGATAAGGGGCTGCTCTATATCCGACAGAGGAACATCTGTGTCACGCAGTGAGTGCGCCGCCTGCTTGCTTTGGGGTGGGGGGAAAACTGCTTTACAAAGTATTTATGGAAGTGTTAATAAGCCTCTCAGTTGCTAGATTCCTCCCCCGCTTAAGGGGAAAAAGGGAGTATGGGTCCCTCACAGGAGGGTGGATGTGGGGCCGTGGTGGCTGCCCGGCAGTGGTCTCAGAGCATCACCAGCCCTGGTGCCCCGCGGTGGCCTCAGCTGCCTCCCGGCACAGCATGCAGCCACCACACGCCCTCAGAGCTGCAGCAAATATTTTCAGTTTTCAGCCAAAAACCTTATTTTTTATTTGTGAATCCAGTCTGTTTCTGAGACTTTTTCCAATTTTCATATTTTCTCGTGAAAGCTTCATATATTTGTTTCTTCAAAGGGTTTTAAATGCCCACTCTGCTTTTTATTTTTTTTTTCTCCAATATTTCTCAGGAACAAACAAGTGTTTCTTATCCAGCAGTCATCGTTACAGAGCTGAAATTAGAGAGCAGTCTGTCTCATCCTGGGGCAAAAAAAAGCATTGTTTCCAACATTTTGTTATTTTCAGATCCATACATGTATGACAAGAAATTGCAGTCATATTCTTCCTCATTTTCCCAAAATCTATCTGTTTTTTGTTGTTGTTGTTGTTGTTGTTGTGGTTTTTTTAACAGCTTTCTGGGAGGTTTTTAAATGTCTCCACTGAGCTCTACAACTCGGGTATAAATCTGCATAAAATCAGACTGGAACATTTGCTTTAAAATGATCTAGTCCTTACACTGCCACACCAGTGCCATATGTGACTTCCCATATTGATAGTCAGGAAATGTTGTATATTTGAGGAGTTCTAGTTAACGAAGTTAGTCACTGTCAATAATTGCAATGTGCTGCAGAGCCGTCAGGGCAGGGCTGTTTTGGCTGTGCTACACAGTTTCCAGAAAAGTTAGTCTTTGTAGCATCTCAGTTAGTAGGTCTAGTCAGGCAGCAGTAGTTTTATTTAAGAGAGAGTTTTATTAAAGCCCTTTTATGGGGACTCTCTGGCTAAAGGAGTAGGCAAGGGCTCCCTTTGCAATGCCAGCGGGCTTGACTGGCCAGGGAGGGATCATGGCTGTTGGGAGCACTCCGAGGGAACTGGTGACTATTTTGCAACAGGGACAAACTGACACAGCACAATTTGTCCATCTGTTGGAGGTGCGGAGGAGTGACTTTCAAGCATATCATCATATCCTTAATGTGACCGGTTTTTCCACTCAGAAGGTGATTGCAGTAGCAGCAATGCCAAGGTGACTGGATCCGGTACAGTGACGTTACCCTGGAGAACCAGGGTAACACCACTGGCTTTGCCTGGGTGATTCACAATACTTGATGTTGTTGTTGAACTCTTTGGCCTTCTAATCCTTCCTGAGTATGGGCACAAACAAGGTGCAGAGATGCTCCGGTACAGATCTCCAGTGGAGCAGGGAGTTGAGCTGCCAGCACACACCATCGTGGAGAAATGGGATGTAATTCTGCGCTTTGTAAATTCTCATGTATGCGGTAGTTTGTACAGGTCCAGCCTTTGAACAAGGCTTTGGAAGAGAGTTTGGAGGCCTGCCTGCGACTGTCATGACACTCGGTGCCTGCCTTGGTAGATCTGACCGGGAGCTGGCGGGCTCCATAGTGAGAGTTTGTGCCATAAATGCTGTGTGGGGACTTGCTGCTGGGGCTGCTTAACCCACGTGGTGCTTTTCTGCACTGTGAGTACAGATCCAGAGCTTGCTTTAGGAAATACTTAATGCTGTTCTGCTTTGTACACCTGGAGGTCAAAAGGGAATGTGGTTTTTCTAGCTAATCATCGTCTCTTGCCAGCTAATTGTAAGTAAAACAAAGCAAAGAGAAAGCATGTGGAGTCTGGCCAGTGCTTAGTAACGTCTGAACCAACTAGTCTAATGTAGTGTTATTTTTCTGACTTGATTTTACTGATCTTCTGTGGAAATTTGAAGTTTTATCCTGGAAGTCTTGACTTTTGCTGTGTAGTTGTTGTTCTCTATGGTTTCTGTTGATTTTTGTTTTTGTTTTTATTTGTTTCTTTGTTTTTTTTTGTTTTTCTTTTCCTGAAAACTAGTGGGTCAATATAAGGAATTACTTTGAACAGTGGGTGTGAGATGATTAACAGAAGAAAAAAAAGGTTATTGCTACCAGCTCTTACATGATAGATGCTCCATGGAAGTTAACAGTGAAGAGTCTAATGGGTAGGATGCTCACTAACAGGGGTCCTATTTACCAAGATCTGGAATATATGTCTTCATTCCTGGGCAGTATTTGGTGCTGGAGGGTTGTGTCCTTCTCCTTTGGACCTGACACAGGATCAGCAGGGTATTTTGGATAATGTGGAGGCTGCCCACTCTCTGCTGTGTGAGTGAGCTGTTTGTTGGTTTTCTCCCTTGACTGCTTTGCCCTCTTCTGCCAGATCAGACAGTCCTAGGATGCTGTGTGTCTGTTTGCTGAGATACTGTATGGACAAAGGCTGGGTCCTCACCTGAGGAGCTGAAGAGTTACAACAGGGAGCAGAATGATTTTGGTTTCGAATATCCACGATTCAATTAATATCTTGTTAATCCTGTGTTAATGCTTAACAGCATGTGGCTACTAGTATAAATATTTGTTCTTGGTGTGTAGCTACAGATATGTGGTAGGATTAATGCTAAATTGTTAACAGTTAGTAGCCAGTTTAAGTAAAATCAGTTTTTCAGACTGCTTTCCTTTGTGTTTTTTTTTTTTTTTTAATTTAATTTTATTTTTTTTGTTTGTTGTTTTTTTTTTAATTTGGCAAGAGTATTCACAAACAGGGTTCAGATGGCCAGAGCCTTCAGAATAACATTATCTTAATTGAAAAATGTCACCCGTTGACATTAATAAATGATTTAGCTAGTGCATGATTTAGTCATTGGGGAGAAATGGAATTGACTGTTACAACCGTCCTTCACTTCTAGATGCTAATGATAAACTACAGCCCACAGTTCTAAGAATTAATAGCTCTGGATTTAGAACAATATTTTTGTATATTAGAACATCTCAATTCCATTATATTTGATAACATTTTATTTTGGAATACCTTCACTTACAAAAAACTGGAAGGTGCTCAAAGAACATCCTCTAATGTTTCTCTTCAACTTTTTTACGTCTTGCAGATGTGTTACCAGTGCTCTCTGCCTCTTCTTTTTTTAAAAAAATAACCACATTGTTTTGTTTCATTTGACCATTCCTTACTGGAAGAAATCAGTTGTTTAGGCAATGTGTGGGGATTTAGCTGTGCAATGAACTACCGCAGTAAACAAGTAATTAATTCTCATTGAAACGTAGACTGTGCTCTGTGCATGGATTTTATGGCGTCTTCTGGAAAGGAAAATATTTTTCTGTCTAAAAAGCATTTCCGACCCAGTGACTAGCTGTAAAAGAAACAGCTTGAAAATGTTTCCTGGCCGAAGGAAAGGATTGGTACATCCTTTTAGTTTGCCTTTGTGGTTAACATCACTGTGTGTTTTTCTAGCACTTTTTATGTACCTAGTGTTAATAAATATAGGTACAGAAATAACAGTCTGTCTGAGCCAACTGATTTGATCTTTTCATTTGCTAATGCTGATGCTGGGGTTTTGCAAAGGATAATCTTGGGATTCAGGCTTGGCTTTGCTCCTGTTTGAAATCACTGTTAAAATACTGACAAGTTTGCTGCTGGATCAGGGGCCTGTGGATTCTGCCATGTTTTTTTTTTTTGCTTTTTCTTTTTAAAGAACTAGATCAGTGGGCAAAATACAGCATTAGTGTATTGAAGGAGACAAGTGGTAGGTCGGTGTGGCTGCCCTGTGTGTGGGGTGTGCTCTGCACGTGGTTGTGCAAATGCAAGCTGGAATTTACCGTGAGACGTGTTTCGGAGCACGGCCAGTGACAGATGGGTTTTGATGACCAGCTTTTGCCTTTAGAAACAAAAGTGTAGTGTTTATTTCAGCTTCTCAACCAGGTTAGTGAAGAGCTGTTAGCAGTACCAGGTGCTGTGCAGCTGTTGGTTTGCAGAGCATAATCTTTTTAATGCTGTTACTGGTCAGCAAAGGAAAGTTGGGGTTGGAGATACTGGTGTTTCCAGAAACTAGGCAATCAAAGGTGACAAATATGTATGTCATCAGGATTTCTGCTCAGCCTCTTTGTTAATTCATGTTTTTTGGTGTTGGCTTCTGGCTTTGCCTGTTGCAGTTCTCCATGGGTCAGCATAGTGGGTTTGACACTGTCTGGGCAGAATTTCACTGGCATCATTCCCTCTTAGCAGTCTGCCCTGCAAGCTCCCTGAGCTACCCGTAACTCAGGAGGATGAAATTATTCCAGATTGTGAGAACCCTGTTCCCTCTGAGTTTTTCAGTATTACTTAGCTGTTTCCATTCCTGCCCTGGCACCACTCAGCAAAGTTGTGTGGTGCATGTTTCCTAACCAGGGGGTGGTGGCTCTGCAGCATGGACATTTCCTCGGGTGACCTGACACTAAGGTTTCAGTGTCATTTATTTGGCTGTTGTATCATACTGCAAATGACTGCTTAGCTTGTCTGGTTTCCTTGCTGATTCCCAGCAGAGCTGTTTGCCTTCTTTCAAATGATGCATCACTTTAGCCTGACCCCCATAGTCTGGGATTTTTGCAGTGCCTCATTTTCTATAGACATGTGATTACATGTGATTTTCTGTCTTAAATGGTTGTTTTTACTTTTTTTAAAGTTGGCTTTTATCTGTTACTGTTGCAGACAATGTCTAAAACTGTGATTGAGATGCTCAGAAAACCTGGAGGCAAATGAGAAGATTCCTAAATTTATTTATCCCATGAACTGTTTCACCCATGATGGTTTCCATGCTAATGGATATGTTACAGCTTTGGGAGATCAGGGGTGAAAGCAACAGCTGTTAGGGATGGCGAGCTCTGTGATAGCAAAAGCCAGGTTAGAATACCCCAGTGTTTTGTTGGTAGCTGTGTTCTTCTGGCAAAAATAGGTTTGAAATATTTTCAAAGGCTGGGTACAGAGTGAGACCCATAAATAGATCCTGTAAACGTGCTGTCCTGAGTTGCAGAATAGCTCTCTGTAGTCAAACCTGAAGACCACAAGCTATTCATGCTTGTATATATTCATACATGAGTGTACTGCCATGAAATTGTCACAAAACTGGAACTAAGGCAGACTGAAATGGAAAAGCCATGCCAATGGAAATAATAAAAAGAGGAGGCATGCTCCTCCAAAATGCTGCAGTGTAATTGCTATGAAAGTCTGCATTTATTTACAATAACAAAGGTCTAATTTCTGCAAAACTTCAGCCATATGCATATTTTATGTCCTGTGAGCAGCCCCCCATGCCCACAGGCCAGTGGTCTGTAAGCAAGGGACTGAGGCCTTGCTGACTATTCAGCATTTCAATGCTCATGTATCTTTTCCGGAATTGAAAACATCTTTTCTTCCCCGGGCTGAGCTGGCAGCCTGCACAGAAGGCAGTCTGCTTTATGTTTATCAATCCAGGGAGAAGTCCAGCTCTTGTGAGCGTATTTCTCATCTGCCAAGAGCGTCAACAGAAACTTAACTATCTTCCACTCTCTTTTTTTTTTTTGTTTGTTTGTTTTTTTAAATTACTTAAATATGGCCATTCAGGGAGGCATTTAATTCTTTAAATATGGCAATCAAGGCATTAGTGAATTAGGGGTAGAGGCTTTAACCTCATAAGATTTCCACAGCTCTGCTGGTGACTGGCCATTGCTGATGGCTGGGTGCTCTGTGATGATGAGGGATCTGTCCTGGGATCTGCTGTGGGAGCGTCCTCCCTTCTGTGGACCAGCCCTGAGCAGGGAATCCCATCTCTCCATGTCCTCCATGCCCCTCAGTACAGGGGGATGCCACCTTATGACAGACCCTTTTGAGGATTTACTTGCGAACGGTGTTATTTTAAACTGATTTTAAACTGTTGCCCTGTGGTGAATATATGGAGTATATTCAAAGAGAACAAGAAGCCTGGTCCTGATGTATTTATTAATGCATCATTATTCCATTCATTTTAATTAGTCTAATTTAAGTTGTGATGTAGGTATTTTGGGGCTTGGCTGAAACCCTCTGATCCAAGGGTGTAAATAAACCCCTGGCAGTGAGAGAAAGCCGAAGGACTTCAGAACGGTCTTTTCAGTGATTCTAGTGCCCATGTGTGGAGGAATGGGGATGTGTAAAAGGTTTCCCAAGTAGCTGAGAAAAAATAAAAGCCCATAATGATGTGTTTTACCATCAGAATTTCTTAGTTATTAGAGTTCTAGCAAAAAAATTTCTTGCATCAATTGTGGCAACCCATTTCACTAACTGAACACCAGGTTTATTATTGTATGAACTTGATAATTAGTTTGTAATCCATGCATAGGCATTTCATCCTGGTGGTTTTCTTGCAGAGAATAATTTGCCTTTTATTTGTTCAGAGTGGTTTTTTTTAGTGAAAACAGAACTCCCATTCATGATGGGCACAGCAAATGTAGTAAAACACTATCATAGCTGGGATTTGTTGTACGCTATGGATTTATGTCAAGAATGTTAATGATTTGTTTATGAATAAGTGAGCCTGTAGTATTGTGAAACAGTATCTGGCAGGGTTGCTGAATGGACATTTTGAGAGCAGAGGATTCTTGAATTGAGTAAGCTGTAAATATTTGTGTGTCTCAAACTAGTCATAAGTAAGCTTATGTATCTTAAACAGAAGTGTTTATTTAATGCATTATCATCATCTACAGTGCTCATCTGGCATATATGTATGGGACACTTGATAACAAGCAAAGAGGTTGTTAAGTATTTTTTAAGGGCAGTTAGTCTCCTTCTAGTGTGCTTTAGTTTAAAAATAAGATTTTCTTCCAGAAAGCAACACAAATCCTTAAGCAGAGCAGTGAGATGTTTGCAGAGTCAGTGTGGATCAGGGAGGTACTGGTTTTGCAATGTCTCACTTGGGTGTAGCACCTAGTTTAATAAAGCCATTTGATTTTCCTGGTAAAGTTATCATGTGGCTGCCAATATGTTGTATAGTCCCAAATACACACCTTCCTGATGAGGGCTTGAGAAAGGTTTATGGCTTTCTTCTGATCCCCATTTTCTCGGAAGAATACCTTCCAGTGGGTATATATATATTCCCATCTTGCATGAGACCAAAGACCAATAGACATCTCCTGTGTGTTGGGGAGTACTTGTGAGAATTGAAACACAGTCCCTCAAAAAAATAATTTGGGGGCTAAGTTGAACCTCATCCCAGGTAATTCCTTGCATTGCTTGTTAAAATTGGCATGGTGAAGGTGTCAGATCTAATCACTGCTGTGTCAAATCAACTAACCAACAACTGATGTCCAACAGCATGAAGTGAGAGCTTTATCACTGTCCTTAGTCAAACTAATGTGTGACTTTTCATGCTAAAGTTTAAAAAACTTGATTGCAATATTTATCTTCTCTCCCACCTTCCTGTAATGAGTTTTATAGCTGGTTATATGTGTGGAAATGCTTAACCCAAAGAATGAGTTATCACTTGAATGGCATTTGTGCATTTTTAAATGTCTCTAAGCCTCTTGAAAAACTGAAGGTAGAAGATGACACTGTAGCAAGAAGCTTCGCTGTGTGACTTCGTGCACCATGGGTAGCTGAGCGCAAAGCAGAGGAACTTCAGAGCTGGATTCAGAAGTGTCAGAGGCAGTTGGTGTTGTGCATCCAGGGTGCTGTGTGGAGCATGACTAAACTCTGCCTGATAAATTATGGCATTTCTTGAAATAGTGCCTTGTACTTTTTAATGAGCTGGGCTATCAGCTCTGCATCAGTGGATGGTTAAAATGAAGGAAGAATTGCTTTAGCATTAAAACTGTGCCTGGAGGACTTTCCTGAGAAATTGCTTATGATTATTAAGTGAATATAATATAGTAAGACAACCTTGCTTCTTTGCTGTGCTTTTTTTCATAGTGAGTGCAGTTTTGGACGTTGAGACATGTACAGATGGAAAGTAATGTTTAAATGGGAATGGCTTTGAAAGGCATGCCATGCTCTCTCTCTCCCTTTGAGTGTGGATTGGAGAGAGAGGTAAGTCACAATTTATTGAGATACAAGTTTTATGGAAGAATTGGATTTCCTCTAAATATGGTTTGATTGTGTGCCAAACAGAAAAGAGGCTGAAGCCAGAGCACTTCTTATGCTGAACTGGAGAAGAATATCTTCCAAACTGAATGGGCTAGGCCAAAATGAGCCTTATGTTGCTCATTCCTTCTGCCATGCATGCACACTTACAGCTAAATAAATAGAAAGATACCCACCCTCTGTGACAACTGATGATGAAACAGCTGTGGCAGACAGTTGGGCCAGCTACTGCCCAACCTACTGCCAGGCAGCAACACCCTGGGAGTGTTTTATGCAGCCTAGGGCAGTTGGCTCTGCCAGGTTATCACTGAGAGTTATCCCTGTGTGCTGCATACCTTATTTCTTCAATGATGTGCATGTTCCTGCCACTGTTTTCACAGTTATCTCCTGTTTCTTACCTAGAAGTGTCTCTGAGGTGGTATTTCAGCAAATAAATGGCCCGCAAGCTGCATGTTACCCCAACACAGCAGCGCATATTCAGGGAGGAAGGCAAAGAGGATACTCAGTGGAAGCTGATGAACTAATCTGTTCTCTAGATAGATGCTTGCACCCTTTTTCCTCTCAGATACATACTGCACCATTAAACACTGTTAAATATTGGCAGCTTCACACTAAGCTGCATTTGTGATTTGTCTACTGTGTAATCAGAAAAGGCAATCCCAAATCTGCCTCAGGAATGGCTTTACTCTGCCAGGTTAGGGACATCAGTGATAACTACCAGAGCCTTTTAATTTCTGACTATAATGGTGATAAAACATGAAAGTGGAAGTGCTCATGTCATAGAGCATGAGTTGGAACTAATCACCTTCCTACAGATGCTACAGGGAAAATGGATCATAGCACAGAGCCCTGTTTTGTGTGCTGGCTGAAGCTGTTTCTCTTTTCATCTTTATACCTTTGTGTATCTTTATATTACAGTAATGGAGTACTGTGTGGAATATCACGGTTTTCAAATTATTTTAAAATTTGTATTTCTACAAATTAATTCCTTTAAAAATTCTGTGTTTAAGCAGATGCCCTTGTCATACATTTTTTCACTGTGCCACAGTCAAGACCCATGGTCATCCTGTGTGGATAACTGCTGCATACACTCCCCCGGCTTGAACGAGAGAAAGTGTTGGTAGTTTGTGTTCTGTTTCTGCAGGGAGTTGCTGTAGCTCTTCAACCTCTGATTTTCTCTGCTGTGCTGTGGATGACACTGAGATGTACATGATACCCAACCAGTCCTTAAGGACAAGGCAAAAGCAGAACTGGGAACACTTCAGTTATGGCTCTTGTTCCCAGGAGGGAACTGGCTTTGTTGCATGATCAAAGATCCCCTCATCAGCTGCTGGGAATGGAGCAGACAGATGTTTATCTAGCCGATTGTCTTGTAAAACTGTAGAATTGGCTTGTGCAAATAGCTGTCCATGCAAAACTTGACTTTTGTTGTTTCAGGGGCTTTTCCAGTGTCATCTGAAAATCTGTTCCAGTCAGAGAACCTGGAATCTAAAATTAAAAAAAAAAATCAAACAAGGATACCTTCTGCTCCTAAAACCATCTAACACTAAAAATAGTGTAGTTGGATTAAAGGTTGGTCTGTTGGAAGGGAACTAGTGGTGATTAATTGATGTGGAGTTAGTCTCTTCTGAAAATCTGACTTCAGTTAACAACTTGCCCAAGACTTTCCACTTTTGAGGTTATCTGTTTCAAGCTTTGCATCTAGACTGAAATGACACGCTTTTTTTTTTTTTAAATGAAAATATTTTTGTTGCAGTGGTCTCCCAAGTAACTTACCAACAGTACAAACATTTTTACAGACTTTCCTTTAAATAATGGTAATGCTTGGAAAGCAGGAAAACAGCCCTCTGTCATCTAGCTCAGAATTACCACTCAGCAAGAGAAACATTCATTTTGAGTGTTCCGCTCTGGCCGCCCTCTGACTTCCCAAGTGGAGACCTAGAGGCAAAACATTATTTTGTGCCCACGTGGAACGTTTTGTGCTGAATGCTCGTGATTAGGCTGTAGGCAGAGCAGCTTTGCAAGGAGCAGTCTTCAGGATCTGAGCAGCTGAAATGGAAGCTCTGATGGAAGTGCGTGGTGGTGAGGCAGAAGTCTGACAGGGGAAGCTGTCATCTTGTTGTGCCCTGTTTGCTGTGTCCCTTCTCTGATGGATGCACTCCACTGTGGTTCCCTTCTGATGATGGTGCTCTGTCAGGGTAGTTGGTCTTGATGATCCCAGCCATGGGCTGGTGTTCACTTTGTTGCTTTCTAAATGATCCTTGCTTTCCAAAGGTAAGAAACCTCAATAAATACCTGGAGCTAGAGCTTTCCTAAAAGGATTTGTGGAAGAGACCAGAAAACTTGACAGATTCCCTTGAAAAGTCTTCTGTTGATTCATCTTTCATTGCAGAATTGGGGCTGACCCATACAGAAGTGGCACTGGAGACTTATATTGAATCCCTGTATGCATACATCCATCTGCCTCACATTTACAGTTTATCTGGTAACTACTATATCGGAAAATGTTCAGAATTGGGCTTTTTTTTCTTTTTCTTTTGGCCAGATTACCATCCTTGACATCACTTAGTATGCCTTGGAGATATTTTGAAAGAGCTGTATGGCCATTATATATGCAAATACCTTAGATAAGCAGAGGTGAGAAGCCATTGGCAGGGCTGCAGCATGAAGAATTTAGGGTATAAAAAAAATGAATTATAAGATTGATGACCTTTGTGCTTAGTGATCAGAATGCAAATAACAAGAGCTGCAAATCTGGGCAGAAAGGCATGCTATAAAAAGCATTATTGCAAGATTAAGCTGTGGAAGATACAGTTTTGCACGGTAATCTACTGAATTTATTTTGACAATTATTTATTGGTGGTGATTATGAAAGTGGAATTTTTAGCAGTCTTGGTACAATTATAGAGGGCTGAATTTCTAAAGCTGCTCAAACATTTTCTATCACGGTTGAGTATTTTTTTCAGCCAAATACATGCCTTTTTTTTTTTTTCTTAAATGAAATATTTGTCTTAATACTTCCCCCCCCCCCCCCCCCCCCCGGTGGAATGACTAATAGGTATTCATGGGATTCAATACTTTAATAATTTATCAGAGGACCCTGAATTCTTTCACTCCCTTTCAGGGTAAATAATTTAGATTTCAGATGCATTAAGTTTGATAAAAGCCACCTTGTTAATGTCTCCTGTAGAATTACAGCTTTGTGTGCTTAAAGGGTTGCTGGAATAACTGCATCAGTAATGCTTCTAAGTTCAATTGAATGGGGCAAGTGAAGAAGACAGTGGGGAAATGCTGGGCAGGAAGTTAATTTATTTTGATTTTGTTGGTTCTTTCACATCTGTTTAACTAGCTGCCTGACACAGGTACACAGGAGACCGTAGATGTAATGGGTATTCAGAACATTTCCATCGCGTTGTATTACAGGAATATATATTAGATCTGCATCCAGAGAAGCTCAGGGCTTTAACAGCCCATGTCCTTTTCCCTGGATCTTGATCTTCTGTATTATTTCACTTCCCCTAAGCCTGAAACATGTTAAAACATTGCTTGCAATAATTGACAGGGTTTGCATGAGCAAACATTTATTAAGAATAAACCCCCACAAACAACCCTCTCATCTACATTCCTTTTTCTTTTGCAACTTCATTTCTCAAAGTTGACCCCAAACTTGAAGATACAAAATTAATTAGTTTTTTTTCAATGCAAAATTATTTAGTTGTAAAGTGGCTGAGAATGGATGGTGTTTGTGGTGGTCAGCAATCAATGGAGGAGGGAAGAAAGTTGAGACTGTACTGAGAATAAGGATGATCCTCTTTGTTCCTGTGTGGAATTCTTTATTCTCTAGCTTTTTTTATGTGTGGAAACTTGCAAGTGATTGCTGTGTTGATCAGCATTTGGAGCAGATTGGACAAAAGCAGGAGTATAATTACTGGAAATAGAGAAAATAGCTTTCCCAGTGTAAAGAGGTTGAGCAATGTTCCTTGCACAGGTGAAGTCTTCCTATTCTGCTGGTCTTGCTGGAACGGAACATCTGAACTCCTTTTTTTCCTTTAGTTAAACAATTTAATGTTTCCATCATTCAGTGCACTTAATTTTGTTGTCAGTGTCGAATTATAAGACTGAGACAGTATTGTCAAAAGTAGTGGCAGTTCTTCATGTAGGTGCATGTAGCAGCACATCTAAAGCAGCAGTAAAGATGAGGATAGTTCTGTTCCTGTCGAACTTCAAATTGTGTTGCCAGAGACATCCATGGAAGTAAGGTTGTTTTGTTCATGGCATATGAGATTCCTAAAGACTGGGATTTGGTTATGAATGAGCATGTGTTTCCAGAATGGAATTACTTGGAATGAGTTTGTTTAATCGATTGTGGATTCCTCCAGAGTGACGCTGCAGCGCCTGTGTGAGGAGTTAGCTCTTTTTAATTGGTCCCATATGTACTGGCAGATAGTATATTAACCATGCCTTGGGGGGATGAGGGCATCTGGTTGAATATTATAGTGCATATTTTATTTCTTTTCTGGAGGGATTTGCTTTTTTTCCTAGGGTTTTTTCCCCCTCTTTGTTCTAAGAACTGTGGATACATATGTATATGTATAATCACCAGCATTTTGGAACTTAATACTCAGCTGAGGGATTAGTTAAGCTTCTGCAAAATTATCTGAACTTTGCTGACAAGTAAAGAAGAAGAAGCTGAGGTTTTTAGGAGAAGCTGGAGTTTCTGAATATCTCTGGGTTTGAGCGCTTAAATTGCAAGAACTCAGAAGCTTAATCTCCCTCCTGACAACTGCTACGGACTTGTCCTTTGAAAACCAGAAAAATGGAAGCATCACAAAAGATTAATTACTTCTGGCAAAACCTTGAAAAAACCATGCAGATTTGACCTTTGTATCTGGAGGATGAGGATACTGGAGGGCCATCCTACCTGTGAGTGCTGTGTGTTGGCCCCAGCAAAGGGGAGCCCCATCCTCAGCCATTTTATTTGACTCCCTCTGAACTGGAAAAAGTGGAGTAATTTTGCATCTGGCTGTTTTGGCTCAGCTTAACCAGTAAGGTGGCTGCAGAAACAGGAATGTAAATGAGTTGGTTTGATTTTCTTTTGTAAAGGTTTCTTGGTGCAAATCCTGTCAATTATCCAAATCTAAAGCTCTGCTGAATTAATGAGACACTTTGTAGGAAGGTATTTTTGATCACTTTCTGTAGACTCCCTTATTTCTGATGTAGGCTCTCTAGTGCGCTACTTTTATTCACGGCTTAAAGAAGTGGGAAGACCTGCTGTGTGAAGTTGCCCTGGGGATAGTGGTTATGCATTTGCACTACAGTGGGACCCAATTTCAGTCTATATTCTGCATCATCTGCCGAAAGGTTTGTATAGCTATAAATCCTGGTGGAGTTTCCCCACGATGAATAATTTGCTTGTGGAGTAATATTACAGATGAAATGCCCGTGGGTGTAGTCAGGGCTGGGGAAGTGTCCTTGGGAAGGTGCATGGGACAGAACCAGACATGGTTCACCTGGGAATGCTGTGGGGCATGTACTGATCGTGCTTATGGTCATGTGTGGAGGGAGGGATCACTAAAGCCACAAGGTTTCTTTCTTCATGCCCTGCAAGGCTTGGGAGGATACACCTTCATGGAGGCTTTCCAAAAAGGCTGACTTGCTGAAGACACAGGTCTATTCATTTGGAAAGAGCTTTTGTCCATGGGAGATAGCAGGACCCCCTCTCAGAGACCCCCAGGAATGCCAGGCTTAAATCTTGGAGGTGGTTCTGACCTGGAAAAGACGGTGATATAAATTAGCATCAGAGGACTCAGTGATAAAATGGTCAGCTTTAGAGGAAGGAGTGGATTCTCATTATCTTGTAGCTGTAAAGACAATAATTCATTAGACCAGAGGTTTATTTGGTTTATGTTTAAGCAACACATATCACTCTTTTGTTAAGAATTTGTACCCTTTTTTCTCCAAAGTATTAGGCACACTAGCAAATAATCAGGGCAGATTCCCTGTTTGCAGCAGGTGCCTTTGCCATCAAGTTCCTTTCCCTGTCTCAGAAAATAAGTCTTAGCAAGGCAAGAAAGAGGTCACTGAACTACATAACTGCTTACCAACTTATTGATTTATTACAAAAAATTAAGGAGAAGAGTGACAGAGTGAAATGCTGGTTTTGAAAAAGCTGTATTGGGGAATGCAGTGGCTGTCTGGCAGGTATTGTCTGAGATGGGCTTGCTCTGTCAGGCACAGAGTGAGCAGAAAGAACTTTTTAAAGCATCCTCTGACACAGAAATTATTGGAAAGCCTCCAAGAGCAAATTGAAAAGGCAACAGCCGCCGTCATGCTGCAGGATTCCATTGTTTTAATACTGGGCCAACTATACCAAATAATACATCTACTGGAAACTCATGTTAGGAGAAAAATATGTTGGAAGGCAGCTAAGGGGTCAGCTCAAAATCAAAGTGAATGAACTTGACATATCTATGCTGCTGTGTGTTCTGTTTTGTTCTTTCTCTTCTTGTCATCTCCTATTTCTTAATTTATTTCCACTCTTCCTCTTTTTTTAAAACCATTTGTCTTGTCTTGGACTTGTATGTTCACTGCCATTTGTCCTGAAAAATGTTGGAGCTGATAAATACCTCTGCTTGCACTGACAAATTCTGGTATACTGGTATCTTTGAAATTGTAATCCAGTTTAAAATCCAGTCTTGCACACAGACATGGTGCTTTTGGGGAGGTACTTCTGCTCTGCTGATGAGATGATGAACAGCACATAATGGGAATGACTTTCCCAGACTGGTTTTGTTTGCTGGACTTCTGCATACATTTTGAAGACCAACATCATCAGGAATGGGATGGAAGGAAAATGCAGACTTGTTACTGCAAGTGTAAATGTTATTTACAATGATTGCATTTAATAAAATACATAACGAAGTTATGTTAATTGGGTTTGTTTGTTACGAGAATTAGTTCAGTTGTGACAAAGTTATTAAAATTTGAGAATTAACAATGATTTCTGTGGCCAAAATTGTGGTAGCTGGTGTCTTAGGAATGTCTTATTTTCATGATTATGAGTGTCCTTGACTCCTTCCTACTCTGTAGTGGGACTTCAGGTTTTGAGCAATTCTGGCTAAACTGGAAACTTAGTCTGTGAATATCCTCTATATTTAGCTTTGTTTAGGTCAGGATTTAGTTTGACTGAGTATTGAGAGATGTTAGAGGATCAGTCATGAAATTCTCATCTGGCTCTGAAGTTCCCTGCAGTTTGGAGGGTGTTTGTATCTGGGATTGTGTTTTGTTTGGGCAGCGATCCTGCTGATTGGAATCACATAAGCTTGGCAACAGAATGAAGGCACCCAGCCAGAGCAAACCCAAAGTACACAGGGTCTGAGAACAAAACGTTTCACATGAATTAAATTGTGAGGAAACAGACATTCTTTAAACTTGTAAGAAAACAAGGCAGTGTGAGCACCGTCACACAGGCAGCTGTGTGATCAAGGCTATTGATAGGGAGTGCAGGGTTTATTTATGAAACCTTAATAGTTGTGTATTTATGAGATGTGTCTTGGCACTGTAGGAAGAAGAATATTCCCTAAGAAACTGGTATTAGAGTAAAATGGAATAACTCTCGGTGCTTGCATGCAAAGATTCAGTAGCATCTTTGCTGGAAGGCTTTTTGACATTCAACTGATCTTGTATTTCTCTGTACCTTGTCATGCTTTTCCATCTGCAGTCCCCCTTCCCTTCCATCTATCCATTGTTTCTGTATATTATAGGTTTTTCCATCAGGGCTTTGTGCTTGGCTGCCTTGTTACGTTCAGTATCAGCAGGAGAAGCAGGAGGGTCTCTGCCTGGCAGCAGCCAGCATTGCCTACAAGCCCCTCCTGGTGCTTTCCTTTCCCCAGTTTCATGCCCTGCTTGCTTTGATGCCATCTTTTGCTTGCTGTCCTATCATACAAATTAGAGCTTACCCTGGCAAGTGCAGATCGCTCTTTTCTGTGCCCAAACTATCCCTGCTGCCCCTGCCTCTCTTCTGTGCTGCCTGCTGAGGGGGTTGTTGGGAGCAGGGGGACATGAGGGGGGAAGCGGTGGCAGGCACTGGTTCAGTTTCTAAGGTAGAACCATGCAGGGCATGTGGAGGAGACAAAAGCTTGTTTGTTGCTGGGGATTTTGTTTGGTGTGGTGTTTATTTGGTTTGTTTTGTTTTGTTTTTCTTTTTTTGTGTGTGTAGAGCAACAGTTCCCAGGTGCTTTGTCCCAAGACCCTTGGGGATGCCATGCCCTCAAGCCCACTGAGTTGTACCAAGTCGTGCCATGGGCCTGTCCAAGCTCTTCTTCCAGAATGTGTCACAGGGTGCCTGTAGGCAAGTCTGTCTTACCACTTGTGCATGTTGCCGTTTCTTTGTGGTTGAGAGATGTAAATTCAGATATAATTATCTGCTTTTTCTCGTAAGTACCATCTGTTACCTGAAAGAGATTGAATGGATTTGCTTTGATAGAGTGGCAAAATATAGGTCTCAAGGTGCTAGATGAGAGGTGCTTTTAATAACCAGATTTCTGGAGCTGGATTGCTTTCAAGAAGATTACTTGGGCTGGATCTGCTTGAGTACAAAATGTCATGACATGGTCTTGGGTTTGTGAATGCTAGTCAGTTTTGTGTTACAAAACAGGTTGCTGATGGGATGATTTCTGACTTTATCATGATAAAATGCTTCCATCCCCTCTGCAGTGGGTTTTATTGTAGTGCTCAGTACAAAGTTTATATGAACTGCTAGTAGAGAATAAATAAATAAAGCACTGTAATGTGGGGGAGGGAAAGCGTTTCAACTGTATTAGCAGCATTTGTTTAAAAAGAAATGGATCAAATGTGACATTTATCTGTACTGGACAGCATTTGCTTTAAACAAAACAAAGCCTTAAAATGGATCAGTTTTCTTATGTATCAGAATTCTTCTTTTCTTGCCGAAAAGCTGGAGGCTTGGGGTTGGGTGATCCTCAGGTCACAACTGTGCTCGTGTCACTGAGGAGGTAACCATAATGCTAAAGATCTCTACTGTGTTGTCATCTCCTCTGAGTAAGAGTGAAGCCTTGTATCTGCAGACTGGAAATAGGTGAAAAGGAACTTATGCATTTTCTTAAATTCTCTTGCAATTCTGCTCACTTGGTTGTGTCTTTTCCCTCCTAGGCTGCTTTGTCTTGCTGTAGGATGCTGCTGAAAAATTTTGGTTTCATTCCAGAACTAAATGTGCTTCAAAGGTAGAGAAGTACTTGCACTGAGGCAGTAAATTGTAGAGGTTATTTTTGAATTTCCCTGGAACTGATCTTTTTGCTGATGCACTAATGTGGATTTCATCTGGGAATTCCTTTGTAGGTGCTGTAGAAGGATGCATTGCCCAGAGGATTGCTTCTCATACTGGCAAATCTGTCATTCAGAGTCTTTGAACTTTTAGAATAACTCTTTTTGAAGTTAACATCCTGTCATTTTCAGTGTGCATCTTTGGCAAAATTGGCCAAATACAGGTCAACTGGAAATGTGATGCCAGGTTATGCAATCGTGTGTTTATTGTACTGCTGTTGTTAAGAGAGAATGGGGGATGAGGGCTAAGGTGCTGAAGACTTTCTTACATTCACCTTGTTGCAACCCAATTAGCCTGTAAAATGTGTTTATTTTGCTCATCTCTTGTTGCTGGATTAGAGATTACAATGAATTACAGTCCTCTCCTTCTTGACATTTATTTTTATATTAACATCCAATATAACCCTTTCTTAGATTTTTGAATTTGGGTCCTTGTTTTATTTCCATCACGAAAATGAAAAGATCCACTAAGCCCAGGCTTTCTCAGTATTGTGAACAGCAGTGACTGTTTTGTTAGGACCTGAAGATGAGGGGCATTATTATTACAAATTTTAGTGCATACTTTTCTCCTCCAAGTCACGTTTCCTTGTATGTAATAACAGTTGTTTTCTCCAAGACATTTAGTGTGAATTGTGGAAATGACTATTTTTGCTGACAAACTAAACTGAGACCCAAATGCTGTTAATTTTTAGTTCGAACAGCAACAGAAATTGTGCCTGAACTAAATATATAGCACCTAAAATTTGCAGATTGAATGTTGTGAAATAGTCTAGAGCTGATATGTGACTGTTGAGCTGATAACAAAATTTATGTTGAAAACTATTTAGAAGTTCTTGATTCTTATGTTTAATTAACTGGTAGCTAAGAGAGTTAGTGATGGTAGAGGTTTCACTGAAATAGGGAGCACTTTGAAAGTCACCACGGAGGCAAGAAGCAAGTACCTCTGTAACGACAGTCTTAGCCTGCTATGGGTTTCGGCTACCAGTTATACACCCTTCAGTTTTCTTCTGCAGGGGGGAAGGATGCCATTAAGATTGGTAAACTAAGCAAAATAAACTGATAGAACTTAAATTCTTGAATAAGCAAAACTAGGGCTTTGAGTTAAGATAATTGCCCAATGTTATAGGGGGCTTTACTTAAATTTTACTCCAAATGATTTAATGTTCAGCAAATAGGAAAATACAATGCTAATTATAGCTCTGATCCTTTCTGTGGCATTTAAGGTATTTTTGTTTGTTGAAGCCATTTTAAAACTTTCTGCTAATTTCGTACTGTCATGTTGCTCCCTGCATTTCTTTCAAACATAAAGTCATATCAATAGCATCATTTAAATGGATAAAGAATTATATTGTTGTAGTCATGCCGGCTAAGAATATCATCTTCTGATGGTTTTCAGTATAAGAACCACCAAATGAACCTACGGGTTCTGGCACATGAAATATGAATGGTATAGGGTTCCCTGAACCTTTATTCCCAGAATTGCCAAAGTCATGCTTTTCAAGAATTTTGTGAACTTAAAGCATTTTAAAGAAATGTTCCAGGTTCACATCACAGAGAGCAAATGCTTCTTCTGAAAAAATACATTGGCCACTGTTATAGGTCGGCTTTTGCCAACAGTTTCCGCAGGAGATGCCAGTTTGGAGTGGAAATCTAAGAAATGGGTTCAGCAAAGCACTTTATCCTGTTCTTGGCTTAAAGCACATGAATAATCCCATTGACTACCCACGTGTGTTTTACTGGGACTGCTCACATAGTGAAAGTTAGGCATGTGTTTCAATAATATGCTTATTTGGGGGCTCACTCTGTGATGTCTCCTGGCAGAGATTTGATTTTCTTGTGGCAGCCATCACATGACCCGTGTGCAGGGAGCACAGTGTTGTCTGCGTTAGCCATGAGCTCCAGAGCAAGAGGCTATTTCTGTGTCCACCCCCAATCCATTCTGTACTTCTCTGGCAATTAATCATCTGCTTGCTGCCAATTGTGCTCCAGTGTTTTTGGCACCCAACCACTCCAACTTGCTGCTCATACAAGTATTGAATTGCCTTTGTAAGGCAGAGAGTAGTCTTTTCCTTGTTTAAGATTGTATATGTGGTTGTTACAACAAGGAAAAAAAAAAGGCAGATAATTGTAATAGTTTTCTTCATTTTGGTCAAATTGTACTCTTTCTGTCAATAGTCCCACTGAGGTTTATAGAGATGCCAGCAAAGGAGAACAACCATTTTGAAAGTCCAAGGGGAAACTCAGAGGGGCTAGATGGAGTTTTTTCTTCTTTTATCTAATAGAAGCACCGTTCTTTATTTGAAAAACTCTGTAAACAGATCATCTGTGGAAATAGAGCTCTTTCAGGACTGAAGGGAGGGAGAAGTTAAATGCTGGGACAGATTCTTCTTCAAACCGATATTTCGCAACTATTATCTCTGGTTTGATTCAAAATTCAAGTTAAGGATACATTTTATAAGTTCTCCATCTCTGCCTTCCCCTTTCATCCCCTGCACTGACAAGACAGAGATAGCCTTGGATGCAGCATTTCCCTGTGCTTGAAAAGAGATTGGTCACAGGTGGGGAATTGCTGTGACCTGCGCATGGCTGGGCCTGACCTCTGGCACCCTCTCTCTTCTCCTCCAGAAATACAACCTCAGCAATAAGTTAACAAACCTAGAGCCCATATACAAAATCAAGTCAAGCTGATAGAGCTGCAGTTGTAGTAGACAGCAGTTAGTTAATGGGACCAGCAAGCCCAACGCTGCAGTTGGTCATTGATGGTGCTCCTTCAACCTCAGCGTCTCAGACCTTCAGCTTGCTTTTTACTTGTCATGGCTGTTTATCTGCTGTTTAGCCTTTGCTAACAACTTCACTGCAGAAGCCTAGGAAACTCCAAAAAAACAGGCTGTTAATCACAACTTAAAGGTAAAATAAAGTAGATTTTCTCAGTAAGCTTAGTAATCCTGGCTGTCAAAGAGCTCTGTTATCTTCAGAAACATGTCAAAGAATATTCTTTAGTGTATAATCATCTTAAATAGAGTACTTTTTTGTGGAGCTGTGTTAGGGAGAGTGAATGGGAGAACGTGTAATATGAGCCATATGAAAAATAATATGAGTGGATTTCTTTGCTGGGATGAAAATGCTTGCACAAACACCACAGAGACCCCGAAATATTGCTGTTAACAGGCTGTAAGTTCGTGTGTGAGACAGGTAAACAAGTACTATTTTCACAGATTGGTAGGGTATATGCCTTGAACATGCTTCTAAGAGTGTTTGAGGTGCTGTATTTGCAGTATCATAACAATTATTAGACCTAAACACTGATGAACTAAGGACTAAACTGTTTTAAAAGTGTATTAACAGGCTTCAGTTAGCTGATGGTATTTATGGATAAAGAAGGAAATTTATTTTCAGTGGAGTATCTGTAAAAATCCATAGAAAAACATCATAGTATCTAAATAGTTGATTTATCCCCTGTATATAAATAAAATGTTTAATAGGCACTCTCTCTTCATCTCAAGCACAGGACTGAACAGCAAGGACCTGTGTTGATTTTGTAGCCCTGGTAGAGACTTCTTGCATGGTTCTGGGAAATCACTTAGCATCTCTCTTTCTGCAAGGCAGACCCTGTAATGCTTGTCTGCCTTGTGGAGGGGAAGGGAAGGCTGAGAAAACAGATGGCTGCAAAACAAGTTAAGAATCCCCCATCAAAAGTCAGAACAAGTTTTGATGAAAGTAATCTGGAGTCCTTGCACATACGTCTAATAACTGCTAACCGATAAGAGTCACGTTATGAAGCTTTGATAAATTCATATTTCATTAGGCAGTGCTGCAGTATTTTACTAGGCGGGAGTACTTAACTGATTTGGGTCATATCTATGCATTTCCCCCCTGAGATATGCAGTACCAAGTGAAAATGAAGGGCAGTACAAAGAAACATCTAAATTTTGAAAAATTTCTCTGACTCCCCTGATTCTGCAAAATTGATTTGGAAATCAGTCAAGGATTCATTTTCTTCACTCTAAGCAATTGCTGAGAAACTTAATTTGACACCTTTGCTATCCACTTGGATAATTCTTCACCTAAGCCTCGGGAGTCTGTTGTAGAAAGTGACAAGTTTTGAATGACATCTATTCATTAGCACTGTGGTGACATTTGCTTTGGAGACTACAGGAACTGCTGCTTACAAAGGAAGAGAATATAAAATTCATATGATAAAGGCAAACCAATGAGGCATTTACCTCAGTTGGAATGGTAATGTCTACAAAGGTCAGTGGGATGAGATTTAAGTATAGAGGAAAGAGAACAAGAATGGATAAATCCATAGTTCTTTGAATGCTCTTTGATCCCCTGTTCTTCCCTCCCTGTGGACATCAGTAGGTGAAGTGGGTCCATGAACAATTTTGTAATATGCCTGTGAGTGATCAGAAATTGAATTTAGACCCTTTTTGGAATGTACGTGGATTGTAATAAATCCTCTCATTTTGTGTGTCTGTATCTTTTTTAATTAAAAGCAGTGTCCACATTGTTGATAGTAATAGGGAATCCTCGTTAGTGATAAAATGTGTTAACTCTCCCCATGAAAACTTCCTAAGCATTGAACAGCAAATGAAACATGCAGGCACGTCCAACTATTAACTCTCATTTTTCTGCACTATAACTGGAGGTAATTTCTTTTCTTTTTCTGTTTAGCACTTTCAGACCATGTTAAAGACTAAGTTGAATGTCCTAACTCTTCGTAAAGAGCCTCTCCCAACAGTGATCTTCCATGAACCAGAAGCCATTGAGCTGTGCACCACAACTCCCCTCATGAAGACCCGGACTCACACTGGATGCAAGGTACTCGGAAGTATAACCTTAAGGAATGAGAACACTGTGGAGGTGTCCCATGTATTTGCGAAAGCCTCAAAGAGCCCAAAGTAACCAACATGGTCACTGTTGTTGTTCTGGAAACCCCATTAAGTGCTACTATTAAATTTCTGAATCAAAGAAGTAATTTAGAATTTCTGACCAGAAATTTTGGGTTTCAGGAGGATTTGGGTTATGTGCCATGGTGCAAACTGTGGAGGATTTCTAACAGCCTGTGATGAACATTGCTTGTTTTAAACGAAGGTGTTATTTCTGCAAGAGCTGGTGTTGCAGCTTAAAACTTGAGGTTAGTTTTTTCGTGTGTGAGCATGTTTTTTGTTGTGGTGGGGGTTTTTTTTTTTTTTGTTTTTTTGTTGTTTTTTTTTTTTTTTTTTTTTTTTAGTAAGATAGAAAAAAAGGAATGGGAGACTTAAGTCTTGATTTGGTTAAGCAACAAGAGGAATTTGCCCAGTTACATCGAAGCGCAGCTTCTGAAAAAGCTGTTCCTCTTTTTAAAAGCTTAATGGCTTAAGAGCTTCGAGTGTGTTCTTTTGTGGTAAGAAACCATATAAAAATAGCAAACAAATCTGCTCTGTTTGCATCTTCTGTTGGAGCCATTTTTCCTTGACTGCAGAGCTCGCCTAGCCTTGCAGAGCCATGGGCGACCTTGGAGCTTGAGCTGGGTACCAGTTTGGCCTGTGCTGCCCATGAGGGCTTGGCAATTGATTCCCCTTCATCCAGCCTGGCTGTCAGTTGTATGGAGTATTCACCCTGCGGGGATGTATGCCCTCAAGGGTCTTACTAAAAATGGAGAGAACTGGGCTTCAGCCTCCACTGCTCTGTGAAGTGTGAACTCTAGAAGAGCCATTGCCTGCTGCTACATATACTGGATGAGGTCCAAAGTGCAATTACACCTCCTAAAACCCTGCCCTGGCAGTGTGCATACACAGCTGTGTGCACACACGCTCTTCCTTGTTGGGGGATCTGATGTGAGATGGGGTTGGAAGAAATTGCTTTCCGGTGTGTTCCCCTGCTTCTCTTGGCATACTGTACCTGGGTACTTCCAGGTCTGGCACTTCCTCAGCAAAGTTTCTTCTTGGGAAGTGTTATTTTCGTTTTACTTTTTGCCTGTCACAATAGCCAAAAGCAAGACTGCTGCTGGGTGTTGGAGCAGTGCTTCCCTGTGCTGATGCAGAGGAAAGCAGGGAAAGTGACGCTAATGTGCTTTGTATGGTAGCTCGTAGCATCTGCTCTTCCATGGTGATGTCTTTTGTCCTTTATGTTGACATCTAATGAATTTTTAGAGAATATTAGCTATGATCAAAATGATTCACAAAGTATCTGGCTTTCACCCCTAGTGAGAGAGTTCAGACATAATAATGCTTTCTGGAATCAGTTTATCTTTGTGAATGTGTGTAGAATTTAAATGAACCTTTTTACTTAACCTGCAGTTCTTTGATTGGAAAAGGTGAATTGCAGAGAGCTGTTGAGCGCCTCAGTGAAGATAATCTGATTCTATATTTAGATCTCTTTTATTTATTCATTTATTTTTCCTGCAGTGTAACATAGTAGTTTTGACTAGGGAACATCTGCTACCACAACACTCCGGTTTTCCTTCTTGCACTGTTTTGCCTTCTCCCCTTCCCCTGTAGCTTATGTCAATGCTGGAGTCTCATGATGATGTTTTTGGAATAGTGGCCAGCCCCTTTTCAGGTGATTCAGCAGTTGTGATTTTTCAGTACCCTCCTTAGGCAGGTGACTGCACTATATGTTGTTGCTGTGGCTAAGAAATCCTCTCCTGTTCTAACCAAAAGGCTTTGATTATACTCAGGCTCTGTAGTCACCTCTTTCTTGCCTCCACCCCCACCTTTTCCTCACTAAATGTGTTCTTCTCTTATGGGGCTTGTATCTGCCAGCTGTTTATAGGTAATTAGCCTCCTCACCTTTTTCTCCTCTGATCATTAGTTCCTTGCTGAGTGATACAATAATAGTGTTGCCATAACAAAACTAGGATTTTATAATAGATTTTTCTCCATGGGATCGGATCTACTCTTGTTATTCCAGGTGTAAGGGAGGAAATGCCATGATGCCACTGGTACTACCAAGCCTCTCTGGTTCTGAGACATGGGCTTCTCAGGCAAGAGTGCAGCATCCAGTTTTTACTTGCTTTCATGAGTCACATTCTTTTGATCCTTAATCGTTTTATTCCTCTTGACTGAAATCCCTCCAATTTTCCTATGTAATCCCATTAATGAGATAGCATCATTCTTCTGACAGAGGCTCCAGACATCTAATTTTATTGCACAGTTTTAACATAAGCCTCAGCTGGCACCATCTTGTTATGGGAACTTGACACAAGCAATTGCTTTGCTCTTCAGAGGTCTGGGCACTGGTTTTCTTCTGTGATTGCTCTTTTCCTTGTCCTTTCATCAGACTTCTCTTTTTGCTTTCATTTGGAGTTAACTGTTGAATCCTGAAGAAACAAAACTTTCTTGTTGAGATCTAATCTTGTTCTGTAATTGAATGGGATGGTTTTAAAAATAGCAGAGAAATGTCTTGCTTGAAGTAATCTAGGGGGAATCCCCACCAAATCTGGAAACTTAAATAATTAAACAAATTCAGAGAGCTTCTCTTTCCTACTCAGTTTCAGATCTGACACAACTTTGTTGCCATCATGTTTCCTAAAATATATTTTTTAAGTATGGCAGAAGGCTTAAGACTCATTCCTCCTGTAACTGCATGTCTGGATCTGCCTGCTTGGGTTGTCTGTGCTGTCGCTGCTCCCACCCTTCTAGACGTGTGGGCATGATTTCCCCAAGCAGGAGAAATGGATAGTATTAGCGCTGATTTGCAGCACAGAGCTTTAGGCGCACACATTTTGGAGTTTGTGGTGCTGGTTGCTCAGTCAGAAAGGTTGACTTCAGGCTGTAGTTCCCAAAGGACACCTTCTTGCCTCCCTTTCCCTCCTTTCCCCACCAGTCCTGTTTGCAAATGGGGAGACAGCTGTGCACCCTGGGGTTGGATTGTTGCAGCCCCTCTCAGCAGACAGCCTAAAGCAGAGCAGGATTTCTGGGTGCAATAAAACACTCAGACTCCATGTTTTTCCTTGGGGGTCATTTGCTTTTCTTTGAACCATGGTGAATGTCAAATGAGAGGCAGGTCCCTGGCCCCAGAGGAACTGCAGCTTCCCGTCCTCCTTCAGCGGAGCCTGCTGGGGCAGGGCAGTGGGATGCAGTGCCCAGAGGGTTGTCATCTCTCTAGGAGGCGTGGTTGAGGCTCTTGTGCATCCTGCCTCTTCTCTGCAAGTGACATGGCACTTGTTAATCCTCGATCACCAAGTGTTAAGGTTGGCAGCTGCTCTGAAGAACGAAAAAACCCAACTGGTTTATTGTATATCTGTAAATGGCAAGGCTAAGCCTAAGCTAAACCACCCATTGCTGAGGAAAGACTAAAAAAAGTGAGAATAAATCTTCTGTTCTCACTATCTGGAATACACTTTCAATCCCAAGTTCCTAATTTGATTTTATTTTAATAGAGCATGCTTTCTATATGGGTATGAGTATGATTTAGATGTATGTATATAAAAATGTATCACTCTTGTTCAGATCCAAAGGATTTTGATTAGTCTCTGGCTGTCCTGCTTGTAGGTCTTTCATCTCAAATGTGTACTCTTGTATTTCAGCTGGAAACCTCCTCATCCCTTATCTCAATAAGTACCACCAGATGGAAACCCAAAATCTGGAACGTCTCCAGAAAATAAGTTACTCTCTACTCAGAAATGTGTGCTTTCTCCATGCCTTTTAGCAAGTTTTGTTTAAGTTCTGCATGTTTTATTCTTCCTTAATGTCCTAATTGGCTTACATTGATTCTAATGTTTCTTGATTTCTGTCCCTTTGAGCCATGATGGTGGCACGAAGGGAGCTGCATAAATGGCTCTCTCTCTACTGCTTTAGCTTTTGCAGGCACTGCTGCAGTAATGCAAAAGGACAGAGGTTAAAACTGCTGTCTGATTTTTGAAGTGGTGTAGTAGGTTTAATTTTTTTCCCCTTTCTATTGGAAGGCTCCTCAAAGTGAAGTTAGTGCTAAATAGTCAGTAGCTTGCCTGGGTCGGGCAGTCTTACTCCTCCAGTTCCCACCAGTGTGAAAGCTTTTCTCAGCAGCCGTGCCACAGCTGGGCTCCCCTGGCACAGTGGAGTGTCAGCATGTGGGCACCCAGCTTTGACCAGTGCACCCATGGGGTATGCCTGGTGCTGTTACCCTTATGTCAGTCCATGAACTGGATTTGAGGTGTTTTCTGGGAGAGCTGGGAAGTGTCTGAGGGGCCCTTCCTTACCTGTACCTGCCCCTGCTCTCCTGCAGCTGCAGCTCTGGCCCCTTCAGCAAAGCCGCTGGGGCAGCCTCTTGCCCTTATTGCTGCTCTTCTCCTGGCCTTGCTGGCTGCTGCCAAGAATTTTCATTTTCCCTTTGTCTCTTTTTCTCCTATTTTTCTTCTTTTCTCAAAACTCCCTTCCACCATTAGAGACAATTCCATCACCTGTGGGCCCCACTAATCATTCTCCCTGCACGTGGAACTGTCCCAACGTGCTCTGAGCAATGGGATGTACACCAGTGTCGCAGAGCCTGGAAGTTAGTCTGCAAGGGCAAGGCTTGCAATAAGCTTCTAGGGTGAATAGGGGGTAATCTTGATTGTGACTCTGTTAGGATCTGTAGAAATACAATGTTTCTCATTGGGATACATATTAAAGAAATAAAACATTATCTTAAAATTGCTTGCTGAACCTGATTCTAATTCCTTGTGTAAGAGAGTAATTTAGGAATAATGTCTGCTCAGATATTACTGCCTATTTTTGGTTTTCTGCCATGTTAATTTTGATTGCAAAGGCCTTGCAGCAGGACTGTCTCTTACCACATACTTGCAAAATACACCATTTCTACTCTACCCTAGATGTCTCTACAGCAAATTTAATAATGCTGTGTTGTTGCTTTTAGTGGTCCTTGCACTTTTAAAACTTAGACTGTTGTTCTTTTTTTTTTGGCTTTCTTTCCCTCTAGATCAGACTTTCCCAAGATGTTTTGCCCAGCATTTCTGGCCTATGCAACCTCTGCCACCATAGTCCCCATCCTAATCAGCACAGCCATGGCGGTGGCCCAATATGTTATCACTCTAGCTTTCAGGAGACAGCATGATTCCCATCTATTGCTTCTGGGGTCCCTTCAACATTCAGAAAATGTCCAAATTGAGATGCCATCTTTCCACCTTCATGCAGCCCAGCTGCCTATACAGCATCGTTTTGGTGGTGACACCACCAGCCTCATTTCTCTGCCCCTTTGTTGCTCCCCAACCCCTAAATTCTCACTCTGGCCAGCTGAGTTGTAGATAAAGGGCTCCCCTCTGCTGCACTGTTACTGTGTTACTGTTATGGGTTGGTTTTGTGGGTCCCGATACTGAATCAGACAAAATTAATGCAACAAGAAGACTGTCTCTCATTTCAGTACTCAGAGACCAAGATGTTGTTTCCTGGTTTTGCTGTCCTCTTGACTCAAAAGGGCTGAAAATGTGCCCATAGGCCTTCTAGGATGGTAAAATTCAGATGACAGAAATGGGTAGTTCACAATCTACTGTTTTACTTAAATTTCCATAAGTTATTTAAAAAGCCTACTTCTGCTGAACATTTATTACTCTTTTGGCTACTGAAGCTGCAGCTGATTGGAAGCTGCACATATTCTTAAAACCACCTCACTTTATCCTTATAAAGCTTATTAAAAATATTCTCTTTGCATCTACAGAAGGGTCAAGAATGATTGTTTTGAGTGCAGGTTTATCCAGCTGTAAATACAACTCCCTCTGGCTGCCTGGTCTTCATTACCATTTTGTAGGCCTGTAATATTAAGGCGACCATTAACTTCAATAAAGAAACAAATTAAACAAGTGAGACAAGCTAAACTGTACCATCACTCCCCAGCCTACTGTTTTCTGCCATGTTTAATGAGAGTGGGAAGCACAGAGCTCATTCTTGCTTCATTAAAGGCCTTCTACTGTTATCCTTAAGCCTTATGTATTTTGTACTGTGAACTGAGGGCTTGTTTTCTTCTTCTTTTGCCCCTTATGAAATGAACCAAAAGAATGCACGTGAACTCTTAAATCTAAGTAGCTTCAGTGTATTTAGATATATTTCTAGTTTGTGAGAGATAGAGATGCTTAAATCATGCGATTTCCAAAGGTGAAGTGCATCAAATAGCCCAACAGGTATGCTATGAAGATGAAGTATGTTCTTAATTTTTCTTTGTGTAGTGTTACAGAAATGGAAAACAAAAAAACCCAAAAACAAACAAACAAACAAATCAATCCTGAAGTTGTGGAAAAGTAAAATGCTTGCAGAAGTCTTGCCGCATGACTGTATTGGTCGAATCTTGTTCTAATGTTGACAATGGAGAGTTACATATGCTCATTTGTTTCAAAACATGACTGTGTGGTGAGGGGCTGCCCTGCACCTCTGAAGTTAATGAGAGCTTTGCCGTGGGCTCCACTGTGAGCACGTGGGATGAGCCACGCCGATGGCAGAGCCCTCAGGCAGCACGCCCTGCACGCTGTCTGGCACTGCTCTCAGCTTCACAGAGGGTCTCTCTTGCATGTGATTTTTTTTAATTTCATGCATGGAAAGCCCATTTATATCAGTGAGAAGTTATACCTTAAATGTGTGCAGAGGAACTAATAGAAACAGGAAGGATAGAATATTGTTAAAAGCATCGTAATGCTTCATTTCCTGAAGTCCAGGAGTCTTAGGTGGAGAATATAAATTGGGTAAAGCAATTGAATTAATCTGTAACTGAGCCTGCTTTAAATAGGATTTTCTGCAGTGTTCAGTTTTGCTGTGTTGGATGTATTTTGGCGTAATTTTATTTACTTACTGGTAAAGTGGCATTGTAAGAATAATGTATGCTGAGAGCAGTGGAAGTTACGTCCTGTGTTCTGTCAGATATGTTAGTGGTATTTGTTTTTTTCTTAGCATTTGCACTGGTGACATTTTTCAAGCCGTGGTTCAAGTAAAGGGCATTTTGTTATTCAGGAAGTTCTTACATCCCATCTAAAAAATGATCATGTTTTATAGTCAGCTTCATGTTTCTACTTTAACTAACTTTTATAGGAGGAAGTGTATGTCTGTTTTCTACATATGGTGGAGTAACTTTGCTCTGAATATTTGTACAGGAATTAAAGGAAAACAGTTTTACCTATTTCTGTTTACTTTTGGATTTTCATTAAGAAAATATGTCTGAAACCATTTCAAAGAGTTCCGTAGAAGGAATAAGACCATCACCTTGTGAGGAGAGCACTGGTGACAGTGAGGACAGGGGGTTTTCTGGGAGCTGCCCTGCATGTTTGTGGGCAACATGCAGGAACTACCCTGGGTGCAAGGTCTTCTCCCTGTGGTCCCCCTTGGGATTAACACAAGAGGGAGGGAGCTGGACATTTTGTCAGGAAAATTAGGGAATGAGTTGGGTTTTATAGAGATGTGTGCAATGAAAATAGTTGTGTATGTGTGTGTGTGTGCACCATCCCAGGACTAGAGGATTGTGTCCCCTGACCCTTGGGCTGAATGAGAAGATTTCCAGTTATTGTGGACCCTGTAGACCTGTCCTCTGGGAAGAGAGGTCTCCCACCAGGTCCTGAGAATTAGTGTTAAGCAGTTCTCCTCAGTTGTTCCTTGGAGCAAGGCTTGGAGTCCCAGACTTTGTGTGTGGAGTGACCTGTTTCCAACACTGCTTTGCGTTGCTTGAAGAAATAGGAGCAGAAATGTTGCACCAGGTAAGCCAGACTTTGCTCAGGTGTATGTGTGTCCAAGCCCGTTTTCCTTGTCAGTAGACTGCAGAAAATAACCCCTAAACAACACAAGTCCCTTGAAAATGCAAAGATATGAAAAATCACAGTATCTATCAGCATGTTTTGCTTTACTCCCTTTGGGGCATGTATTGTATTGCACAACCACTGTATACCTTACATTTCTTCTTATTTCTGTAGTTATGTCCATGCAGTGGATTCAGTCTGTTCCAGAGAAGAAAATGGGTGTCAATGCATGGTATGGAGCCTGGGAAAAAGTTTTTAACCTAAAGAGAAATCCCTTTGGTTGGAATCTAGCACTTCCTTTGGCTTCAGACCTTTGACATTATTAGTTGCCTTTGATTCAACAAAAAAACTTGAATTGGAAATCATCAGCCCTTAATTTTGTTAGCAAATGTTTATCAGCAGAAGTAACCTAAATCAAACCTCTTAATGTAAAACAAGGCATTCAATCGTTTATGGTTCATTTAGTTATGGAGGAGGGAGTGACTGACATTCAAAGACCACGGTGTAAAATGCCACCATATAGGAAATAGAAATGTCCCCTGTGGCTTGGTTGAGAATGAGCAATGTCTGTTCCTCAATTTCCACCCTTGCTTGTAAAAGCAACTGCGAAACTTGAGAGGTACTGAGGAGACCAGGCCCTGTGTGCTGGTGAATGCTCAGTTGCTCTTTACTGTGTATCATTTGTACTTCTGTAGTATTTCTCGACAAGAAAGATCCCTGAACACCTTCTAAACAGCTCTGTTGTCCCCTGCTGTTCAGCTGCCGTTCTGTGCCAGCAACCCTGTTTGCAGAGGTCAGATCAGCTCACCAAAGCTCAGAGGAAGGCTTTGGTGTGGGCACACTGTGCTGAGGATAGAATACACTAGGGGAAAACTGAAAAAGATGCCGAGAATTAAAATGCATGCTTCTATTAAGTAGTAATGCATTGAATGAAGGTACTAAAAAGCAATATATATTAATGAAATTCCTTTGATGCATCAAACTCCATGGAATACTTTGGTATCTTGAAACACAAATTGAAGGTTTTTTTGTCACTTCTAGAAATACCACTTTTCAGCATACTTGGAGCTGTTGTTTAATTATAGCTGTCTTTGTGGGAGATAACATACCAAAATAGTTTTCTCTGAAAGAATATTTAAATATTCAAAACTATTTTAATCTCTTTAGAGCAGGAAATATTTAAAATTTGAAATTCTAAATTTATAGAATACCTTAGGAGATAATCTTCAGTTACACAAATATCCAATGTCATATAATGTATGCCAATAAGTTCTAGCTTTTGCAGTCTGGCACAAAGCCAGGATACCATTCTGAAGCACAGTGGCAATTGTAAAGGTCCGAGATAGTTACAGATGTGTCAGGCTATTTCTTATTTATGCTGTAGAAAATATTGTACTCATCATGATTGCCTTCTGGTCATAGGAGCTAATTGCTTCCATAATAAGGTTCAAATATCTAAGGACTAATAGCTTTAGACATATAAAAATTAAAATTAGATTGAAATTTATTATGTTGGTTACGCCGAGCAGATGCTGCAGTCACTGTCAATTGTTTTGTTCTAGGGTGTCCTTGAGAAACATTTCCATCTTGGCGTGGCTGTCACAGCCTAAGGATGGAGCTGTGATTTGTGTTGCTGGAGAGCACAGGGAAGCTGGTGCTTGTCCCTGGCCCTTGGGGAATACAGACCCTACTGTGAGCTGACTCCCATGGGGAGGAGGCAGCCTTCCTTCACAGCACATGAAGTTATTCTTTAATAGAATCAAAGAACTTCTGGTTCCGTGGCTGTTGCTCCCTCGTATTGTTGCACATGAAATGTGCCAGGAGAGGTGTTGGCAGATCTTTTTTCTCGTGCTTTTTCACAACAAAGACATGTGTGCTGATTCTGTGAAGGTATTCTGTGTGGCTCTTCCCCTGAAGCCTTGGATATTGTTTCTTTGATTTCCATTAGAATACTGCAAAATTTGCATTTGGCACTGGGTACCCACTGCTCACACTAGTCTGAGCCAACACGAGCCTTCTT